>NW_024121321.1:28506290-28761706 GCF_016745375.1 Pimephales promelas
GGGCCCCCAAAAGCCGCTAAGAGTCTCAAAATCATCAAAAAACAAAGAATTTTAAAGTTTAATGCGTCTGCCACGGCAACCAGTATCAAAGATATCAAGAATCCATTCACAGGTCTTCATCTGCTATGTATTTACATTATACATATTAAGTTTGAAGCAAATCGGGTAAAAATAAAAGGGTGATATCAAAGCATTTGAAAGTGACACACTTCCTGCTGCCAGTTGGTGGCGCTATAACTTTGACTCACAATAGTCAAATCCATGTGATCGTCCTCTTACAGCAAACAGACTGCTGAAGTTTCATCAAGATCAGTTAATGTATGCTGAGGTTATAACACACTTCCTGTTTTCACGTTTCTCGCCATGATTTCGTTTCCTCGCCACGGACAAACGTTCGAGATATCAAAAATCCCCTCGCAAACTTTCATCCTCAATGTCTTGACTTCACGCTGACCGAGTTTCGTCGAATGTGGATCAAAGCTCTAGGAGGAGTATTTCAAATACCATTGCGAGCGTTTTACAAACAACCTCAATAGCCGACTTCCTGTGGGCTGGGGTAAAAAGTAAGAGCGCGAGGTATAGATGAAACGATGAGATCAACATGTGTACGAGTTTCATATTATTACATGCAAGCGTGTTTGTTATGGACCGAGTGTTCGGACCCCGTTCCAGGGGCGCTGACGAGCCCCCCTGCCACGCCCAGGTACCAGCTTCAGCCCGGCTCTGATGGCCGCGGGTTCTGACCGTGTGCAAAGTTTCAAGAGTTTTCGAGCACGTTAGGGCCCCAAAAGTGCCCAAAAGGTAGTAAAATAATAATTATTATAATAAATATAGCTGCGAGCAGCGATGGCGGGCCCAAGCCGGTGGCACCGCAACCCCGGTTCCTTTAGTTACCTAAAGGCACCCGGGTGGCGGTGCCGAAGGCTTTGGCCCTTTCATGATTAAATGTTAAAACGGCTTGCCATACTCTGTCATTTCGACTAGTCAAAATTATGTTACAGATATCTTAAATGATAATACAAACTATCCAAAATGTAATTACGACTAGACAGAAAGACGTTGTTGATATCTACAATGTTAATTCCGGATAGGCAAACTTAGCTTTAAATGTTTAAAAGGGCTTGCCATACAGGGACGTAGGCTCAGAGAGAGGCTCACCATATTCAAACCAAAATATCTTACTTCCTCTTGGTCCGAGCTAATGACTATGTAATAGAAAGTTGTCCGGCTTGAGGAGTAAAATGTATATACCGATTTTTGTAACTGTAGATAAAACTAACAACCCCACTTTTGTCAAAAGGTGGCGCTATTTAGTCCTTGCACCATGCCCGTTTCTGAAACTTTGCACGTCTACTGGCTAATAAATGTGATGTATCTGTTGAGTTTCAAGCAATTTCAATTTCAATTTGACTGTTGAAAAGAAGTGCGCCGATTAGATACTCAGGGATCGGTATCGGCTCTGACACTGCCATCTTTGACGAGGCTGATTCAAATTCTATATTGTGCATATACTATTCTATGTAAGGCACAAAGGCACAAAAACTTTCTAAAGTACCATAAAGTTTTTGTGTACTGTATTATAAGTGTTCTGAAGCTATTATGTGATATAGAAATTAATATTTAAGTCATTAAATTCAAGAACACGTAAACTTTTCCCTCTCTGCGCCTGTCAGTCATTCTCCATTCAGCATTCAAACAGCACGTCGCATTCGGTTACAGTCAATGATGAAACGATCTTCAAGATGATTCAATGTTAATCCTATTATACTGGATCTTTAAGATAAAGGTCTAAAGGTCTATATTTTCGAATGAAGAAACTTTTTCTTGCTGGACTTTATTGCTGTAACTTAATCGTGTTACTTTCTACCGGGTGTCAGACGCTGTCGTTAGATCACAACACTAGAGTCAGAGCACTATAATTGTTCTTCACGCACACAGTAACTGAAATTTAAAACCTTTAAAAGAAAAGGCTCAATAAACTATTGCATAGATATATAATGTATATACACTGTTCATAAATATGTATTTTCCTTTGTGCTTTGAACTTTTCAATACGGACTCAATGCGCTGTAACTTCATGTGGCTTCAAGCACATCATTCTCCGCTCGGGATGCACATAAGTGCTTTGTGCTGCACCGTATTAGAGCCGTAATATCATAATGCAGTGACGTAATGACAGATTATTAATTGCCTTTCAATTATATGTGTTGCTGCGTCATTAAACATCTGTCCTATGCATTTCAAACATTTATAGCAGCCATGGCTATATCTTTTTATGATTTTTGTTATCTTGTTTTTCATGAATGTATTTTTTAAAAATAAGAGCAATGTGTATTATCTATTATTAATATAGTTTATAATAGCATTTTTGTCATAGATTATGACAAAGTAATCATATGATCCACCAGCGAGGAACCAGCAGAACAGAGTGAACATTCTTTCTGTTTAGTTCAATCCTACTTAATAGGAATTTATTTAAAATGCTCGCTCTACTCCACACCATTAATGTCTTGTGCGGACATCCGTATTTTGACTTTCGGTTTAAGTAAGCGATTTAAAAAGCTCCCAGTCCCAGCGGAGTCACACGTTGATTAACCGGTGGGAATATACACAATAGGCCTACCTGATATTGAACACAAGAGGGCAGTATAGCACTACGTATGACTCAGATTATTATTTTTTTATGAACTTTACAACAATTCTGGCTGTTTTTGAACGTAAACATAATTCTTAAATGAAAAAAGGGAAAAATTGGGAAGTTATAATATTTGTATAATTTAATTTAGAAACAAATGATGTATAATTACATTTTTAGAAGATATGAGGCTTTTAGTGTTTACTTTTTTCACATTACTTTAATCTTTTGCCATAGTTGCACATGTCTACTGGCTAATAAATGTGATGTATCTGTTGAGTTTCAAGCAATTTCAAGCATGCTAAGAGTCCCAAAAGCATCAAAAAAGAATGTTAAAGTTTGTTTCGTTGCCACGGCAACAGTATCAAAGATATCAAAAATTCATTCACAGGTCTACATCTGCCGTGTATTTACATTATACAGATGAAGTTTGAAGCAAATCGGTTAAAAATAAGAGAGTGATTTCAAAGCATTTTGAAAGTGACACACTTCCTGCTGCCAGTTGGTGGCGCTATAACTTTGACTCACAATAGTCACATCCATGTGATCGGTCTCTTACAGCGAAAACACTGCTGAAGTTTCATCAAGATCAGTTAATGTATGCTGAAGTATATAACACACATCCTGTTTCATGTTTCTCGCCATAATTTCGTTTCCTCGCCACGGCCAAACCGTTCGAGGTATCAAAAATCCCGTGGCACTTTTCATCCTTAATGTCTTGACTTCACGCTGATCGAGTTTCGTCGAATTTGGTTCAGTGCTCTAGGAGCAATAATTTAAATTCCATTGCATGTGTTTTAAACACAACCCTAAATAGTCGACTTCCTGTTGGGCTGGGGTAAAAAGTAAGAGTGTGAAGTATATATGAAACGATGAGATCTATATGTGTACCAAGTTTCATATTATTACATGCAAGTGTGTTTGATTTATGGACCAAATTTTCAGACCAAGTTTATTGACCAAGTTAATCTGATTAATAAACTAATTATATAAAACTATTGTCAATTCACTACAATTAAACTAGTTATATGCCTTTACTTATAAAAAATAAAAATAAAAACTTATTTAAAAAATACCAGGCTTGAGAAATGTATTTTCTTTATGCAGGTCATACACACAGCAGTGAAATGGTTAAGCCCCCTCCCCCTGCACACACACACACAGGCACACACACACACACACACACACACACACAGACAGCCAAAGACAGCCAAAGACCCATGTAAGCTCAGAGTGACCATATTCAAACAAAAATATCTGAGTTTCTCTGGGTCCTAGCTAATAAGTGTAAATTAGAAAGTTGTCCGGCTCGAGGAGTACAATATACATACCAATTTTTGTAACTCTAGTTAAAACTAACAACCCCACTTTTGTCAAAAGGTGGCGCTACCGAGCCCTCACCACGCCCGTTTCTGAAACTTTGCACATGTCTACTGGCTAATAAATGTGATGTGTCTGTCGAGTTTCATGCATTTGAAGCATGCTAAGGGTCCCTAAAGCATCCTAAAAGCATCCTAAAAGAAGGGTAAAGTTTGATGCGTCGCCACGGCAACAGTTTCAAAGATATCAAGAATCCATTCACAGGTCTACATCTGCCGTATGTTTACATTATACATATGAAGTTTGAAGCAAATCGGGTAAAAATAAAAGGGTGATATCAAAGCATTTTGAAAGTGACACACTTCCTGCTGCCAGTTGGTGGCGCTATAACTTTGACTCACAATAGTCACATCCATGTGATCGTCCTCTTACAGCGAACACACTGCTGAAGTTTCATCAAGATCAGTTAATGTATGCTGAAGTTATAACACACTTCCTGTTTCACGTTTCTCGCCATGATTTCGTTTCCTCGCCACGGACAAACCGTTCGAGATATAAAAAATCCCCTCGCAAACTTTCATCCTCAATGTCTTGACTTCACGCTGACCGAGTTTCGTCGAATTTGGATCAAAGCTCTAGGAGGAGTATATGACATTCCATTGCGAGCGTTTTACAAACAAACCTCAATAGCCGACTTCCTGTCGGGCTGGGGTAAAAAGTAAGAGCGCGAGGTATAGATGAAACGATGAGATCAACATGTGTACCGAGTTTCATATTATTACATACAAGCGTGTTTGAGTTATGGACCAAGTGTTCGGACCCCGTTCCAGGGGGCGCTGACGAGCCGCCCTACACGCCCGGGTACCAGCTTCAGCCCGGCTCTGATGGCCGCGGGTTCTGACCCGTGTGCAAAGTTTCAAGAGTTTTCGAGCACGTTAAGGCCCCAAAAGTGCCCAAAGGTAGTAAAATAATAATTATTATAATAATAATAATAGTAAAGAAAAATAATCCCAAGGAAAACAATAGGGCCTTCGCCCTTTCAGGGCTTGGGCCCTAATAATAGAGAAGAAAAATAATCGCAAGGAAAACAATAGGGCCTTCGCCCTTTCAGGGCTTGGGCCCTAATTATTTGAGCTTTGTGACCTGGTGCATTATCCTGCTGGAAGTAGCCATCTGAGGATTGGAGCATGGTGGCCATAAAGGGATGGACATGGTCAGAAACAATGCTCAGGTAGGCCGTGGCATTTAAAACTATGCCCGATTGGCACTAAGGAGCCTAAAGTGTGCCGAGAAAACATCCCCCACACCATTACACCACCACCACCAGCCTGCACAGTGCTAACAAGGCATGATGGATCCATGTTCTCATTCTGTTTACGCCAAATTCTGCCTCTACCATCTGAATGTCTCAACAGAAATCTTCAACTGTCCAATTTTGGTGAGCTCTTGCAAATTGTAGCCTCTTTTTCCTATTTGTACTGGAGATGAGTGGTACCGGGTGGGGTCTTCTGCTGTTGTAGCCCATCCAGATAGGCCCGTCCGGCACAAAACAATCATGCCAAGCTCAAAATGGCTTAAATCACATTTCTTTCCCATTCTGACATTCAGTTTGGAGTTCAGGACATTGTCTTGACCAGGACCACACCCCTAAATGCATTGAAGGAACTGCCATGTGATTGGCTGATTAGATAATTGCATTAATGAGAAATTTAACGTGTTCCTAATAATCCTTTAGGTGAGTGTACATGTACTCTGTTATGCAGATGATGCATCCAATCTACACACTTCACTCTTGTTAGCAGTTTATGCTTTTAACTGATGATTTGTGTATCTTCCACTTATTGCTGAGGTACATGTGACAAAAATGTATTATTGGAACTTTCTTCAAAACATCTTTGAATGAAATAATTGCTAAGTAATGTTTCTCTCTAAAATTCTCTCTAAAATTATTTTTGTTTGTGTGTGTGTGTGTCTGTGCATATGTTTATTTCTTCTTTTAAGTACTTTGCACTAGTCTTGGCATTCATTGTGGACAGCAAAGAAAGAAGCTCATTGTACAGGGAAACTTGTTTTTCCTCACTGTGCATATGACAATAAATTCTTTGACCTTGAATTGCTTTTAAACAATAATTCAAATATAATCCTGACTTGCTCATAGTTTTTTTTATTTTATTCAGTATTTTGTTATGGCACATTTATCATAATAAATATTGGATCTTTCTGAATTTTTCACCTTATGACAAATGGTTTGGTATCCAGTGTGCAGTCTTTTGGATATCCCAGGCTGCTAGTGGAAGGCTTTTCTTTGGAAAAGGAGATGGATCTGATGGGATCCAAGCTAAACTCATTGTAAAAGTTGATGAGCTTGAGATTTCCATCATAGAATTTGATTTGGCCACTCACGTCACCTGTAACGATGAAACTTGACAGAGAACATATGAAGACAAGTATACAGATTGTGTAATGGTATTAAATAATGTCAAACAGGAAAACAACAAATGCAAAGCAAAATATAACATACAACAACTGTAAATGTAATAGGTGCAACCTTGCAGTGGCAGCACAGTTAGCTTATTTGAATTTATTTGAAAAATATTAATGCAAAAATTTGCCATAAACTGTATCTGTGTCATATATACCTGTCAATCAAAGTCAATACGGTGATAGCTTCCTTCTGGAGAAAGACAATTTTCATGGCTTTCCTCACTATGGGCTGAGAAGAGACAGACTCAGTCTGCTTGTCCCAGAGAACTATATTCCCAGCTGAAGTGGCTGTAAGAGCCTGCATACTGTCATAGTGGAAGATGGACTGGCTCAGGGAACCTAGCACCATATTGAAGGTCTGAATGGGGACATATTTGCAAAAGGTCAATGCCAAAAACGGAGCAGAATACATCACAACAGCACACAGATGTGTAACCTGATGAAAGGTTCTTCTGCCAACCTTGTCAGTAATTTCAGGAGCAGAGTATCCCAGATGTTCCTTTTCCTGAGCAACAGAATTCATTGTTATATTCAGACAACTAAAATAGTAAATCAGTAACAAATAAATAATTCCTACCCAGCTGTAGAAGAGAACCTGAGTGCTACTGTTGCTAACCAACTGTGTGCTGTCAGTGGGATTAAAAAGTATTTGGTTCTGGGAAGACATGGAGAATGTTTACATGTTAGATGCATTTAAAGCTGACTGATACTATCTTTACTAACAGTGATTTTAAAATACATTAGGCTTAATATTAAGAAATGTGCATTGTGCAATGAAGAAGTATTTTATAATAAAAATAAAATGTAATTAAAATATTTATATCAATAAGTCTCAAGCGATACATCAGTAAATATGTTAATGGATTTATAGTACCATACTTTGTATGAATTAAACACATTTTAAATACATTTTGGTATAGCCTACGTGTTTTTTTTCAGTAAGGTCAGCATAATAACCTCATCAAGCACATTTTTGCAACATACCTGGCAACCATATTTTGGGCTGAGGTCAACTTGACATTGTGGGCTGTCGCTTTCATCTGTCCAGTCCCAAATACACACTCGCTGATGCATAGAAAAAAAAAAATACATAGGTTAGTGTATTTGTAAGCAGTGAAAATATTATGGGATTTCATTTGACCTTTTTATGTTCATCATTATTTCAGTTAATGAAGTTTTCATTTTCATTATCTCCCTGGGATCAATGTCTCTTTTGGCAAGTTATGATAGATGCTGGAAATACACGGCTCCTAGAGGGAGGGTGCATCTAAGATTACGTAAGATATCTACAGTGAGGTTATGTAAAAATATGATAGATAATATAAAACATTTTGTTTTAAACCTGTACTGCTCCAGCTCCAACAGTCGCCAGATATTTTGAATCCTTTGATAGTGCCAAGGCAGAAACTCCACCCTCTGGATGACAGTCAAACAAAGTCCGCACAGGAATCCTACAACATATGTTATGATTGATTCATCCATGTATAGGTTTGTTTATTGTCCGCCTTGTAATTCCTAATCAAAATGTCATAACACGATCTTCTGATGAAACTACACACTTCTCTCTAGAGATGTAAGTCGAATTTCTCCAAACATTTAGTCCGCTTAATCAACAACCAATGGATGGGATGGATAGAACAAGCAATGGACCTCTCTCTACCTTTATTTCTTTTCCAATAATCCGTTTCACCTCGATGTACATCACAACAAAGAAGAAAAGATCTGTTGCTACTTTCGTTTCGTCACAACTTCAACAGGTTTTTTGAAAATCATATTCAAGACCATCAAGTCCTTACAGTCAGTTTTAAGGGCAGATTTACAAAAACAATATAAATAGATTGTATAATCAATCATATACACACATATATGCATATACATGAATATTTGGGTCAGAGTTACCCTGTATAAGCATCCCATATAATAACAAGACTCTCTTGGCTCATGTCCGCTGTCACAAGCCAACGCCTGTCTTCACTGGCACACAAACAGGTGATTGGACTGCAGTGGCCCTGTAGACACCAAATAGCATAAAAGGTACATGTTTACAAAAAATTGAGGCTTTAAATTAACTATGATTGGTTACACTTTATTTCGATAGTCACTTTAGACGTTCTACTAATTAAGTAACTTTTCAACTACATGTCAAGTAACTCTCATTAGAGTATTAGTATATTATAGTAGACTGTCAGTAGACTGTTAGGTTATGGTTTGGTGTTGGGTTAGGAGAATAAGTTTGTAGTCGCCAAATTACTTATAGTCAGTTGAATTTCTGTTGGGGGACCCACAAAATAAAGTGTTAGCAGATATTAAGCTGACAGTCTAATAATACTCTAATGACAGTTAGTTGACATGTAGTTGAAAAGTTACTTATAGTTAGTAGATTGTCTAAAATTGACTATCGGAATAATGTGTCACCTTATGATTTACTTTCTAAGTAGCCAAATGAGCCTCCTACTTGTAACAGATGCTGAGCATTTGAAGTGTGATCATACATGACAGCAACATGAGCACAAACATACAAGATGACAAGCCTATCTTCATCCTGCAGGCTGAGAACAGGTAGTGTTTGGTTGATCCCATAAGCCCAGTCAAGGACCTGCAATTATAAAGATCAAAATTTTACATTCATATGTGAAATAAAGAAACAAAGGTATAGTGGGAATAGTGTTTAAGATTTTGACAATATATGATTTTTACTTAACAAGATCAGTATTGTTAGCTCCTAAATAGATGTATTGTAATAATGCAAAATACAATATATGACTGCTTGTCATTGTGAAACATAGGCTAACATCTTTTTAGTTTTAGAAAATATAAAATAAAAATAAAAGAGTAATTTTGTCAAACCATTACCAGTGGGTGAGTTTTGGTTTTGTTCTCTTTGGGAATGCCAGACAATGATGTGGCTGTGTAAACTTGTGAATCCGCAACATTTTCTCCAATACTGGATATTTCACTTCTTCCTTCTCCAGCTTCTTGTACTCCTTCATCGTCATCATGTGATGCTTTTTTCATTTGATTATCTACTGTGCTTTTCTGCTCCCTCGAGCCTTCGGGTTCTGCATCTGTCTTATCTGCCGTTGACATTGCTCGTTGTGTCCTAGTATGTAAGTTAGAAGGAAATCTGGAGAATTGGATCTCAATCAGAATCACGATGTTACCAAATGAAACCGCTAGAATCTCTGCGCGTGTCGGTTAGGCAGGATAATTTAGTCTTTCTAGTGCCGTAGAAATCAGTTATATCTGTTGAAGGTTTGTAAAAAAAAAAGTTTGAATTGAGTAACACGCGAACACATGTGCAAAAATACTCGTAATCTTGCAAATACGAATGTATCGCACATACGATGACGTTGTTCTTTACCTTTGGTCTAATAATGACCCACGCATCACGTTGCTAAGATACGGTCACGTGGGAGGACAACAAGGACAAGTACAAATCAAGGAAGTAAACTAAAGTAGCCTTAATATTTAATATTGATCATTTTTAAGGATTCTTTGATAAGCAGAAAGTGCAAAAGAATAACATTTATTTGAACTTTGAATTTGAATGTATCCTAGCTTAATAAAAGTATTAATTTTTTTAAAAGCCCTCACTTTTTAATTATGTTGTGTAGGCTATATTATGTTTTTCAGAAAAAAATTAACTAAAAATGTTGTCACAATAGAAACCTTCCACGAAACACAGAATTATTAGACTTTTCAGCCGATTTAAACAGCAAAACACTAAACAGTTTATGAAACAGCAAAATATTGTTCAATGTAGGCTAACAACTTGTACAGTTGATACTTGCATGAATGTGGTTTTATTTTACTCTCTTGATGCCAAATAGCAATTAAAAATAGGTGCTATATATGGTTATGTTGTCCAATTTTAGTGTGCACTACAATTATGCACTTATGGCAGTTTTGAGCCACATATCTGAAAACAAATTAAAACACCATGCTACTAGTTCCACTGTAAACCTGCACTTGCGCAATTGAAGAGTTCAGATGCAAAAGCCTCTAAGTGCCATTTGAAATTTTCTTCTAGAATGATAATTTTTATCAAGCTTGTATATTTAAGTTCAGTGATTTCACTTAAATGGCAATGATAATTACCTATTAATTGTTATTTAAGTGAAATTACTGAACTTAAATATACAAGTTTGATAAAAATCATCATTAAAGAAGAAAATTTCAAATGGCATTTAGAGGCTTTTGCATCTGAACTCTTCAATTGGACATTTAAATTGAAAACATTTACTGAGATGTAGTCTTTTTACACTTTTACAAGTGACATCAATAGGATTTCAGTAAGAAAGTTTTTCAAAGAAATAGTTTGTTTTATTTCTCACATCTGTATTGTTGACAAGTTAACTTGTTTTAACGGCCATCAGCATCGTAAATCCTTCAACGTTTTTTATATTTTATTTTTTTTTTTAAATTTATTTATAACACTTTACTTTGTAATTACCTTTGCATCAAATTACAAAAAACTAATTAACATTGCTGTGAGGCTGCTTCAAATACAGCGGCAGGAGTGACTGTATAATTAGCATCTTTCTCTCTTCTGACTGCCGTTATCTATTTTTTTTTCCTGTTTTTGAAAGTTGTAAAAACACTACTGTGGAGTTTTTGTTTTAATATTTGAGAAAATAGGAACACACAAAAAATATTTAATGTCGTCACATGCATGGTTTACCTAAACATGGCGACTTTTGAGAAACATGGAAATGTGAAAAAGGTCTATCAAGCAAGTCACAGTTCTCATATGCTGAGGAAGAAAGATTTGTATAAAGATGAAAAGCATGAAACAGTGCAATGTTTTGCAAAAGGCATGAAAACTATAATTTTGCAAAAAATTAATAGGTATTTGAAGCAAAAAAAGCATGTCTCTACACTCCCCAAAAAACTCGCTGGCTGGCAGTTGTATTCCAAAGCTCACAGAGATATTTGCAGATTTATAACTTTATTACCTCTGAAGATATGCACCTTTAAGAAGTCATTGCAGAAGTCATTTTGACATCCTGTGGTACCCTAAAGGGACCTGCATGGAAAGATTCTTGAAATACCTGTTTGCTGCTCAACAGTAGCTATAGCTTTTTTATAGCTGCCCAATATAGGAATGACCATGGACCAATATAACCAGATATTATCTTTGAACATGAAGCACTTTTTGGAAAAAAAAAATGTCCACAAGACACTATTGTGTAACAAATCTTTTATTTACAGCCTGAGCACTGTGCCTGAACATTTTTCGTTGTTATTGCATGTATAACTTCTGAAAATTGATATGGAAAAACAAAATAAATAAAATATAATATCCATAACAATATATAATATACAAATAAAACAAACATATCCAAAAAACCTTAAAATTTTGCTTTCTTTTTTGTAACACTTCAAAACTTCTGCTTCTTCAAACTAGGAATGTTCTTTTTAATGTGAGATGGATCACACTTAACCGGTGTGAAAGACTGTGTAGTTGCCCCTGAACCCACCATGGGCTTTGTTCGTGCCCAGGATTGGTTTTTTTAGGCTTGGGTCAATGCCTTAAAGGCTCTGGAGCTTTGAGACCACCGCAACTTTTTGGACTTTGTCATTTTTAAAAGCTTTGACTCCAGAGTCAAACCCGCCATGGGCATTTGAGCTTGATTTGTTCCCAGGAAGGCTGCACCTCCACTACAAAATCCCGAAGGTCCGTTTTAGGACCGTCTGTGCTCCAGACGGAGCTCCAGGGGTGGCGGGCGAATCTGACTCTGGACCATCTCAGTAGCATGGAGCTCTGAGTGGAGTGAGCAAGTGTGTGTGTGTGTGTGTGTGCCAGAGATCCACCATGGTGGAGATTGAACTCACTCCCCAGGCAGAGTGCACTCTCTCCGGCCTGGGTCACAGCCATAGAGGCCCTGGAGGTGTGAACCTGTACAGAGCATGTGTGTGTGCGCGCGTGCGCAAGTGACCTCCCAGGTCTTAGGAGATCTTAGGATTTGTTTGACCAAAACATTCCTTAACAAGCCTTTATCTTACCGAGTTCTTCTGTGCTCTAAATTACAAATCCTTTGATAGTTTGATAATCTCCATTCAGTTTGCGCAAAATATTACTTTATTTCATGCATGCCCTTTTGTATGACATTGCACAATTTAATGCTTCTCGTCTTTAGAAAGATCTTTCTTCCTTACACAACTTGCTTAATAATATGTAACAACCTATTTAATTAGGTTGACTGATTCTCTAAAAAAGATATATATGGGAGAAAAAGAACACTTTCTTTAAAAACTAAAATCTGAATGTTTATCGTACTGAATTCTTACTGATATTTCACTTGCATAATAATTTGGATCACAGTAATCTTTAAATAATTAATCAACTCTGGTTTCCCATATTTCTTGAAATGTCACATTTATTATAAATGTGCTTCTTGCCTATCAAATATCAAAATTATAAGATTTCTATATGGATCTGGTTCTTCACAAAATGTTGAAAAGTGAAGTGAATTTACCCAGATGCTGCCAACCAGGAAGGAATATAACCAGTTTGCAACATATGAGTGGAAGAATCTTTTAAAATAATTTTTCAAACCAGTAGGCCAACAAAAAGGGCCACATTTTTTATCCAGATAGGGCTCAATTGGGTTAAATGAGGATAATAAAAAAAATTAAATGTTTCACTAACTGTCTGATTATTAAAAGACATTTGAGAGTTAAAATAAACACTCAAACGAATAAAATGATAAGAATAACTACATAGTGCTCAAGGAATTTAAGGCTATATCAGTCATCTGGCCCTATAGTGTCAAAGCGCAAACGCTCAAAGTGATCACTGCTTTTGCTGAAAGTAGTGCACTCTAAATGAGAGCAGTGTTCCTCAAAACTAACATTCATCCATTTCCAATATTAACTAAATAACGTATCATCTTCCAATAATATTTACAGTAATCACTGGAGATCATTTCTCTTCAGAACAAACAAAACCGACAAAAGGAGTACACACATTCCTGGAATGTGTATATACATATATATCCTTCCGCCACTTTTTGTGGCTTTTCAGACTGTTTAGGTCTATCGGTCAGTACTGAAGCCCCGCGTGAACTGTGTATATTACAGAGAATATCGCACTTAAAATAACAACAACAACAAAAAAGCGAAATTACTGGGTTGGTATTTTTGTTGACATCTAAAACATATGGATCGACCTCGCTTTGGTTTTTAAAACGGACTAAATCGTCTCTGGTTAGGAGGGGAAAAATCAGCAGAGCTAGCTGAAGTAGCAGGCAGCATTAGTGGATACTTGAATAACTGGAGAGTACACGTTGGCTGTCACTAGATCAACTGTCAGCTAACACGTCAAATAGTATATTCCGCACTCGTGCGCGGTGTAAACGTTTTTTTTTCAAACAGTCAAAAAACTCTGCTCAAGCTGTCGTTTATGGGATCACCATGTCCATGAAGCCGCAGGCCGGTGGTAATCGCAAACCCGGCGGAAGCAACAGCGGAGCCGCTGCGGCCTCCGGTACCGGGGGAGCAGGAGGAGGCGTCGGACGCCAGAGCATAGGCAGGTGGGTTCCAAATCTGCAACATAACCGTATTTTAATTTGGAGGACGGATGAGCGCGAACCTACTGGGGTATGCGGCATGCCCGCACTTGTGTCGTAGTTTAAAAACGCAGGTTGTGAATTTGCAGTGGTTTGGATTGAGCGCAAGTAGGCCGATATAGGCCAAGTTCTCAGGACAGGGATTCATTCACACGTTAATGGGTACAAACCCATAGCGGTTTTTTAAATAACTGCTGATAGCGGACAATTACGTTCGTGAATATTTGAGAGGGGCGTGTTGTCTGCTGTAGGGAATAGGTTCAGGATGAATTGCCTTTTTGCCGGAGAAATATGGCTGTGCCAGCTTTTCCCCACAAGACCCCACAATTTTATCGTTTTGGAATGTATTATGTAATTTACCGATTTTAACATTTAACTAACGTTCACAGTGCCTTGAGAGTGCAAAAATTAAAATAGCAACGGCTATACAATTCGTAGTAACGTGTTGTTAGCCAGCTAACTAGCCAACATTTATTTGATTATACTGATAGTATTATATTGCTTTTATCCGCATGACATTTTATTTTTTTGATGATAATTTTTTTTTTTTTTTTTTTTTTTTAGAAATTACTCAAAATAAAATCAAGAGGTCCTCAATAATAGCCGACAATTACATTATTTCTACACAGTTTTATCATTTCCCATT
This sequence comes from Pimephales promelas, assembly GCF_016745375.1. The sequence goes on from NW_024121321.1 coordinate 28,520,947, forward strand.
AATTTGTGTCAATACCAGGCTACGGATACCTTTTCTTTTTACTTGTATTATTAATCTTATCTGTCTAACGACAAAGTTTTGCCAGGTCTGATTTCCAAAGCGTTCTGAGGGCCTGTGAATCGACGTTATGGGAATTCATCCTCCCATATGAGAAGTCACATGTTAACTCTCTGTGTCACTATTGAGAATGACATTAACCCAGTTTCCGTTCTAGTTTTTTTGCATTTGGTTTACTTGAGAACACCAGGACAGAATTGCGTCGTTCCTGTTACTAATCATTTGGTAAACGAACGTTTTGGGACAATTTGCATTTCCGTGCATTTCCGATGAGTGGCGGCGCTAGAGGGGAAAGTCAGATCTCAACCTTGACGTTTCCAAGAGGTTGCATGTATAAGTCCGTCCTTGCTAGATGACGTTTTTGTAAGTATGTTACGTAGAGCGTGCTGTGGTACACGACAAATATTGTTAAGGTTTTTTATTTAGCTGTGAATGTATTGGAAAACGTGTATTCCTACAGCTAAGATGCAGGGAGGCCTTTACTGGCATCACATAGTCGCGTTGCTGCATAGTGAAAAATGTCATTCTTGTTTACACTGACCAACTAGAGTATTATGACTTGTAGAAACTGTGTGAATCGTGAGTGGTGCAGTGAACCCTACACCGCCTGTAATGCAGCATTTGATTTGTAGCCTGGCTGCTGAAAAAGGAGGACTGTCATTCACAGCTTTTATTCTCTAATTTATTTTAATGGACTGGAAGCACTTGATGGTTTGTATGCAGACCATGCTCACTGAACTCATTCTTGCTGCACATTAGAGACCTCATTGGTATTTTGTCCTAAATGTGTAGATGAACACTTTACAATTTAGGATCTCTCAAACATGCTCTATAATACAGTCAGTGTCTACGAATCACGTCCTCTCTGTGAAATGCTGATTTTTCCCTAAACCTGTTTGGGAACTTGATAAGCACTTTTTTGAAATCAATTTCAACAGTTCATGTTTAATGGGAAAGCCTCATTCTTACATCTACTATATCTATTATCCAATATATTGTTAGTTTTATTAATTTTGAAGCCTAAATGTAGTCCCCAGTAGTAAAAAGCTAAAAGTAGGCTTGGTCCCACAACTTCAACGTCACCATCACTAGGCTTCAGACAACACTTTCAGTTTTTATCCAAAAAACATTGTCCCTCAAAGTTTGAGTTAGAATAGTTTATAAGAGCACAGTTGTAAGCATAACAAAGCTGTAAAAGTGGACTGAGTTTACCCGTTCAGCATAATGATGCTTAATGTCCTCGACAGCCTCTGCAGTCCAATTTAGTCACTTGTTTGCTTGCAACCGCCTTTTTCAAGGCATGTAACAGCTTAAAAAAAATCACGAGTGGGGTAACACTGATGTATTTTATGTCATATAATGTCAAAAATCAGAAAAATTATCCGCTTATGAAAATTGTTCGAAAAGCTCACAAGATTTTGTTGTCCTGAAGCCACAAATAAGGGTTCGCCCTTTAGTAGAATAAAACGTGAAAGTTACAAGTGAGCTTGTTCACCACAGCCTTATTTCATCCATTTAACCAAAAACCCATTTAAAAAAAAAAAAAACCATTGAATTCAAGACGATTGAACCGTAAGTGCTAAAATGCTAACTCGTTTTCGCGTTTTGGCCTACGAATGTACATCATACCTGTACCTCTCTATTAAGTAATTGATTGATGTGCATGTCTGTGTGAAGACCGTTCACAAGCCAGTGAAGAAAAGTTGAAGAAAGTTTCACCATTGGTTGGCAACGAACACGCAGTATGATTTCAAAAACAACACATTCCAGTGCCAGATCGCCTCTTATTTAACACGGTGAACATCAACTGGGTATGTTTCATTTGCATTAGGTAGATCCGTGCAGATGTTTCAAAAACGGACAATATCGACCCTAGTAAAAAGTAGTGGGGACTCCCATCCCGTCCAACTCGTAAATTATGCCTTTGCTCCCTTGTCATTGTAGCTCTGAATGTCTATCATATCATTGCATGTACAATCAATAGCAGCACCACCGGTATTACATGAATTGTTGTTCCTAGGAGTGTGTAGCTGTTTTTTTTTTTGGCTCTGAAAACTGTGTTTATCACGTCATTGTCAAACATTTCCTTGTGTTCAATCCATTTGATTATAGTTATTATCTATCTATCAAGCTTAATCATTTTGTTGTTTTCTTTCTTCCCTACAGAGGACGCAACAATGCCAAAGGACCTTCCACTGCAGTGAGTTGTAACTTTTCTTTCAGTTTTTTTCACTTATTCATAACATTGATTTTCTAAATCGACAAAAAAACGCAAGTAGTCCTCAGTTGAGCTCAATATCAGAACCTTGAACACTGCTCAGACAATTATGTTAAAGGACCAGCACTGTAATACAATTTAAATATACGTCATATTGTCTATGTCTATTTACCTATTTAAGGTGGCATTCAGTGGAGTTTATGCAAACATGAGGATGGTTCATGTTTTGACCTCAGTTGTGGTGAGTCCAATTGCAGTTATTAGTAAAGTTATAAAAATGCTTGTTTGTGCAGTTGTTATTATTTTCTCTGTTTTTTATTTTATTTTATTTATTTTTTCAGCTTCTTTACCAAAATTAAACCAATTTAATCATACTGAAATTTGTTTTGTGCTTCACCACTCAACAGGGAAACAAATGTGAACTTAAGGTTAAAAATGGCCTGATCTACGAAGGAGTTTTTAAAACCTATGGCCCAGAGGTAAGGAGAAGACTTCCTATGGGTCTAAACTCAAGTGTTTAAATCACTGTGTAGTAGACATGTGCCGGTATCCGGTAATGCCATAAATCGCAATAATGAATATGCACAATATTGTTATTGCGGGCAAAAATTTGAAATACCGTGAAAAATAATAGATTTGAATTTAGACTTTTAGAACGTGCATTAGCTTATTAGCTTCCATCAACCGCTTGAACACTGCGTATAGACGAATCCGGCGAAACTACCGGAAGTAAGCGGGCGCCATTACTGAGCTGTTGCTGGGTAGCGTTGCGCCATTGCCTCCTATTGTTTTAGTTGCAACTTGTGTCCACTGGAATAAACAGCCCGCGATTTACGACTGTCACTAAAGTTACAACGTTAGCCCTTGTATAATGTCGAGTGGGTAAACAGTTTCCGTTATAAATTGTTTCTATGGTGGCAGTAAAATTTCAATTTTGAAGAGAAAACATTGTGAATACCCCGGGTCGACTGCCCCTGTCTGGAGCCGTACGGTTTACAAAGATTTCCTGGGCGGGTACAAGACGCGGACATTCGCGTATAATAACAATTATTTAATGACATAAGTAAAAAATATAATAAATATGTGATATAGTGATCAGCAAAATCTGATATAGATTTTAAATATAACGTTAAATATAACGTTATGTGACATAATTGTTCTCCCGCTGTTATATTGACCTCTTTCCATGGTTTAAAAACACTAATTGGTCGATATTATGTATACTTTCTAGTAGGGGTGGCACGGTTCACGAAACCGACGGTTCGGTTTGTATCACGGTTTTAGGGTCACGGTTTTCGGTTCTGTACGGTTCTTGTTATTTTTTTCTTTTAATCTTTAACACTCCAGAAATGTACTTCAGCATGTGATCTATAGCTTAATTATCCACACTTTAGGATACAGTATAAAAAAAATGATATTCATGCAATCATGCACAAACTGAATTTGACTCTTTGACTTTAAGCACATTTTGGGACTATCTCAGAGGAAAGCTATAGGTGAGATTTAGATACAGCAAGAGAGAAGACATTGACATGCTTTTCGTTTATTTGGCAAAAAAAGGAGAATGTGTATCACACTATATCTACAAGAACTTGTGCATTTTTATCACACAAATCTTATTTTCACAAGAAATAAACTTGCATTTATCAACTGACAACTTTTGTAGCTCTTACAAAAATTCTATCTTTTAAAAGAAAAAAAGAGGAACTATTAAAACAATGTCTTTTATGAATAAGTCAATATACATGAAACCTCATTGCCTATAATTAGTTAGGCTATAGCAATAGCAAAGGCCATAAACATAAAGTGAAACATAAGTTCAACCTCAACACAAAAGACAGTATCAACAATGCTTCTATTCCCAGAGAGTCCCACTTAAAATTAAAGTGCAGGATTTGGAAACGTATGACTGAAGCTCTTATCTAAACATAAAATGCCACTGTAGCGTTATATTAAAATATCATAACATGAAATCCAAAATGTTCCCACACACCGGACTTATAGACTTATACGACGCTGGCGCATCCTCCAACTCCCTCATCTCTCCCACTTGCCATTTCTCCGCGTGCCGTGACCGCGCTCCATACTCCACTTTTACTGGCTTGTTTACTAACTTGAACCGGCGCTGCACAGAGCGATCGGTAATGACATCAAATACCGCAAAAGTGAGTGACGGAGCCGTCGCTCTCGGGCTAGTTTGATGTTATTCACCGGTCGCTCTGTGCAGCGCCGGTCCAAGTCGAACAAGCTTATGTCGCGCGAAAGAAAACACACGTCACATACGGGCACGAGGCGCATGCGTCGAACCGTGAGACGCACACACGCTCCGAACCGAGACAAGCGAACCGAACGGTTGGGGTGTTTTTCATGTACCGTGCCACCCCTACTTTCTAGCTGTAACGTTACCTTACCCTTGCCCGTTGCAATGTGAAAATGAGATAAATAATGGACACAAATGAAAAACATGAATTTGTTTATTTGATTTAATTTATTTATTTATTGTTGCCAAACGAATAGATCTTTTTATAGTTTCCTCGTTAGCAAACGTTAGCCTAGCTAGCTTGCCAAGCTATTTTCATAAATAATCTGTAAGATCGTTTGTACCTTCACCTGTGACTGGAGGCCAAGGTCTAACATCATCAACCCAACAAGTCATTCTGCCTGGCTGTAGCTGTCATCGAGGGTGCGTTCGCGTTATCACCGAGGTTTGTTTACATACCGGTGCATATGTCTATGCCGGTGTAACAGCTCAGTAATGGCGTCGCCACAAGATGGCAGCCTACACAGAACGCTCGTCGGATTCGTCTATATGCTGCGCAAAACACGTGTGCACTCTCTCTGATGTAAACAATCCCCACATGTATAAGGGGACGGAGGGGACGCCAGAGTCACTGTCAAGCCCTCTTGAGGTGTCGTGGGCTAGTTGACGAAACACTGAAGACGGAAGGTGCCCACTTGAAGACCCTAGAGATGTCCCCTACTCGGCTCAATCCAGACGGTTGTCGTGCTGGTCCAATGGGGAGACCACACTGTAGTTGCTGCCGTTGTTTGTGCTGGCGCGCCAAGTACACTGCAGCCGTTAACGCCGGACAGAAGGAGATTCACATCACCATATGGAAAGAAGCGTAAATGGATGGAGAAGCATAGGTTACAATAAAGCTACGTCTTCGTTTGTGCTTATCTTGGTGAAAGCCGAGTACAAATCAGCATAAAGTTTTAACATCTACTCTTGTGTAATGGAAATCATAAGCACTGTGTGAATGCGCTCAGTGCGCACTCTAGTCTAATGTAAACAATCCTCACATGGAGTAGAAGCATGGCGGAAGGAGGAACGCTGCCAACTCTCACACATTCAGCTTGAGACTCAAGCGCCTTTCAGATAGGATGCAGAATATACGCATGTGACGTGTGGGACATTTTGTTGCTGCGTCGACCAAAGCACATCTGGGTCAAAGTTCAAAGAAGTTTTTGAGATTTTAATTTTCAAAATATCAAATCGCGTTGCATCTGAAGGGCAACGTTGAACCCAGCGGCAATTCTGCGTCCTGTCGGCGCTTACACAATTGGCGAGTGGGGGTTCAATCTTCAACTGGCTGGCTGGAAGCTGCCAGCGGTTGTCTGTCTGCCTTTGGCAAGTTTCAGAAACCATTGATTTTTGACAGTTTTTGTGTTTTGTGTTATGTGTGAATATAATGTCATGCCTTTATTCTTGTGTATGATTGGTGTTTTGGGTACTGTTGTCGCGATTAAACCAGTCAAATGGCCGTGATCCGACTGGCAGCTTGCAGACGCTTGCTGGACGCTCATCCAGCCAGCCGCTGCTGATCAGCGAATATAACGCGTTGCCTGACACTCTCGTTAAAAGGAAATAAATTGTTTTCTTATTATGAATATAATGTCATGCCTTTATTCTTGTGTATGATTGGTATTTTGGGGCCGTTTATCCCGATTAAACCAGTCAAATGGCCGTGATCAGGCACATTTGACTGGTTTATTCGGGATAAACGGCCCCAAAAATACCAATCATACACAAGAATAAAGGCATGACATTATATTCATAATAAGAAAACAATTTATTTCCTTTTAACGAGAGTGTCAGGCAGCGTCTGTACTGCCAGTCGGATCACGGCCATTTGACTATTAAATTGGGATCCTACTACTAATAACAATAATTTCAACAGATACATAATAAATGAGCTATAAAGGGAGGAACACAAAACACAAAAACTGTCAAAAATCAATGGTTTCTGAAACTTGCCAAAGGCAGGCAGACTGACAGACAGCCACTGGCAGCGACTGGCAGCTGCCAGTCAGCCACTGACAGGTCACGTGACCTGCCAGCCAGTTGAAGATTGAACCCCTACTGCAATTGGCACTTTGCACACTCTCTCACTCAGAGAAAAATCGCAGAACAAAGAGGACACCGACACCTACAGACTAGACAGAGCAGGTTACTTCAAAAAAAAAAAAAAAAAAAAAAATCAGCTCTTAGGTTTTGTCCATTTTGACCGATCGCTGTGCCTCAGTTCCTGTAAACTGATCATCTGTTACTTTTTATTGAAAGATACCGTATAACTTACCGAAAGGTATGCCTCATATATAATATCGATCAGTCAGTGTTTTTCAAACACGGAAGGTCAACAAAACTGCAGGAGAGCAATTGTTGTCACAGAATGTTACATTTACCTCAGGAAAGCCATTTAATCACCAGCACATTAGTTGACTTAAAAAAAAATCACTGAGAGTATTTTGCTATATTATATATTTATTATATGTTTACTTGTCATTACATAATTGTTATTATAATGAAAACCGCATTATATTTAATTACTCTCAGTATGTTTACAGAATTATGTGAGAAATATTTGTTTATTGAGATATATTAACATGCAGACTGTAGCCTACCTAATATTTATCCAAATCCATATCCACAGTCAATATTGAATTAAGATTGAAATCAAATCCAAGTATTTGATTGAATAATACAAACAGTAGCCTACCAGTCATTGTATCATGTAAACATTGAAACATGTTGTCATTAAACTTAATAAAATTCTGATTAACTACCATATGTTTTGTAAATCACAATTTCACATTGATGCAAGTGATGCAAGCTGTTGTTTTTTTAGATACCCACAACCCATCTGCTTCTCTTGAGCAATTAAAATATCGGAACAATACTGTTTACCGTGATAAAAGCTAACCGCAATTTCAATTTCAATTAACCGCAGCATGAAAATTTGATACCGGCACATGCTTACTGTGTGGCAATTGTTTTTTACTGTACTTTTATGCATATTTGGCATTTGTCCCTCTTTTTAAATTGTGTTGGTCTCTTCATCTGTAGTGTGATATTGTCCTGGATGCTGCACACAGGAAGAGCGTTGAACCTAATGTGGGCCCTCGCCGTGAGGATATTGTGGAGAGCATCATCTTCAAATCCTCAGATGTAGTGGTAGTTCATTTCAAAGATGTGGACCTCAACTATGCCAAGAAAGGTGAGAACTGTGTCAAATGAATGTTTGTCCCTGCTTCTTCAGTGGACACCTTAACAGGTGTAAATTACATACTGTAAATACATACTGTAGATAGATAGGTACAAGAGAAGTAAAAGGTATAGACCATTTCACAAGATGTAAACAACACTGGTCCAGAAGCACTTCCTGTTTCCGTTTTTTAACACTACATAAAAGCTGGGATAAAATACAACCAACAGAACATTTAAAACTGAATCAAAAAGTTAAACAAACACCTTCAAGATGTTTTCTTTGCATGTGAAATAAAGAAAACAGTTACAAACTGAAACAGGAAGTGTTTCTGGACCAGTGTTGTTTACATCTTGTGAAATTGTCTATTGTAGCTGCCAGTGCAATTGATCTATGAACACAAATAGCAGGGAAACTGACCAGTTTCCTGACATAAAATCAAACATCTTAATTTAAACATTGCAAAGTGTGCTTTGACTTGAAAATATGTTGCGATGTTCATCTTAGTTTGAATAAACGAGCAGACACTGATTAGCTACCTGTTCTACGTTTATTTAATTTAACAGCAAGACAACTAGCAGTGAATGTGTTTTCCAGTAAACAAATCCTTAAAGGTGCTGTATGTAATATTGTGGCCAAAACTGGTACTGCAATCACTTTAAAAATTACTGTAGAGTGGTCTATCCCCTCCCCCTCCCCCCTGACTCGAGGTTGCCAGATAGGCTACAGTATCCCCCATTTTTTATCCGACACGTTTGTAATTTGCAGCTGTGGTAAATGAGCAGAGCTGGCAACCCGAATGCCGCAACACTACTGACTACTGAGTATTTGAAATGAACAAGATTTCTTAATGTCTAGTGACATGTCAGGGCCATTTTATGATTATTTGAAATAAATTTCTTGCCTACAGCTCCTTTAACAAAAAACAACAACAAAAAAACAGGCCTATGCTGGTGGGTGTGGTGATGCGGTGGCAACTCGTGTAACATGTAAGGGTGGCGCTGCCAATAAAGCACCTAAAAGCTGACACAAAGAACCGGCAAAAGTAATGATTATGAATATGTAAAATTTAGTAAGGAGATATTTTAATTTATTAATAAAAAAAGTGTTTTTTGTCAGTGTCGGCCAAAGAAGAAGTTGACGATGCTGACTCGCCTCAAGATGTTATTTATTACTAAAACTAGAGCCATCCATTTGTGTTTTCTGCAGAATGAGTGCGTGGCTACATACGTACATGCATAACTTTTGTTTCAGTCGGACTGAATTCATTCTGATAGATGAATCCAAACGTAGGGTTTTCATGAACGCTAAACGGCTTCTATGTTATTGAAACTTGCCGGGCCAGAAAAGTTAGTAAAAACATTGTTAAAATAGTCCAAGTGACTACAGTGATTCAACCTTAAGTTTATCAAGCAACAAGAATACTTTTTGTGTGCAAAAAAAAAAAAAATAATAACGACTTTTTTTAACAATTTTTTTTTCTCTGTGTGCCTTTGAGTGTTTTTTTTATTCAAACTTTAGAAAATTAACACAAATCAGTACACAAATAAATTAATTCCCCATAAATCTCTCGTTGACTCGTATAGGTTTTGTGATACTTTAAGTTGGTTTTGAATGTACATAATTGTACATCATGTAAAAAAAAAACATGAATTAATATTATTTCAGGAAATGAGTGCAGAAAAGAACAAGACCATCTTAGTTTATTTGTAATGACCACAGGGATATACCAGAACAATCGACTTAATCTGTGATGTGGTCAGTGTTACACAATCAGATTTGTGAGCCTTGAAGTGTAAATGCAGACCACCAAAAACCTCATAATGGACAGTACCTGCTGTAGACCTGCCATTATGTTTTGTTTACTGAGTTTGAAATGTGTTGTTATGAGATGGGATGACATTTTGATGGATCAAAGACATAGCAAACCACTCGTTATAAAATATTAATAATGCTGCTACTACATACTGCTTTCAGCAAAATACATTTATGAAATTATTATTCCAGACATACTTGACATTGGATATAGAACAACCTCATAAGGCATGAAATCAATTGTTTTTTATCCTTTTGGTGACAACAGGATTTGCAGTTTTCATTGAAGTGTGTATATTTAATGTCTCCACTGCTCCATTCAGTCTATCCAATCCCGTTCAGCCTGTCTATCTATTTCACTGTAGCTCTTTGAAATGCATTAGTTGAATCTCTTCAATGACTTTCACAAAACTGACACCTTCTTTATTCTGTCTTTTTCTCTTAAATGGGTGTAGTCTCATCAGATGCAGGTAATACATCTCTTCCCTTTCTTTTACCAGTGTATTTTTATGCAAAAAAAAAAAGTTTTATTAGTTGCTTGCGGCATTCTTTGAGTATGTGAATAGTGCAAGGCATTTTGATACAGAAATGCTTTTGTTATTTGTTATTATAATCTCGCTTGATCATGTTGGGTCAAACTAGAAATTAGTTTACTAATTGATAACACCCATGTTTTAAGTACCTAAAAGGCTCATTTAACAAATCAATTAGAGGTAGCTTTTTCACAAGGTTTGTTTTCTACAATGCACAATTTACCTCATGCTTACTGAGGTGAAGTAATGTCATAATAACTTCAGCTTCAGCTTCGATTTTAAATCGTGTGAAGATAAAATGTCATTCACTAAAAGCCAAACAAGCAACAGGCGAGTGCTGAACCCTCTCAAAGCTGGCTGCAAGTAGCTACTTTAACATTTTGACTGTCATTGCATCATGAATCTGATGATGTCATATCATAGGCCTGTTTCATTTCATGAGCACTAGAGTATTGCTTTATCTAAATAAATCTTGGCGTGATCATAAATCTTAAGGTTGTGATTTAGTTTTGATCCATTTGCATGCTTTTTCTCCTCTTCCTTTATAAAAAACAAATTTATTGAAATCAACATTAACAAATTTCAACTCAAAACAAGGCCAGTTTAACAGCGATAAACAAATCATGCTGGCATGAAAACTACTTTATCAATTCTTTGAAACTACAGATTGAAATGGGTCTGTGTATGTTTTAATCATTTTATTTCCTATCTGGAATGGAATAGTGAGAAATGAAAAGACTGCTTGTCTATTAGTTTTTGTTTTGTCTACTTTAACTAACGGAAAATTAGATCTCTCTCATTTTTCCTTGGATTTACAAATCGGGTATGGATTTGACATTTTATTGAATGTGTGGGAGCCACTGAAAGCCCCTAAATCTGATTTGTCAAACCGGGCTGTCTTCAGGATGGCCTTAATTGGCTGTCTTCAGGATGGCCTTTATTTGTCAGTTAAAATAAGTTTTACTGCCAAATTACATTGTAATACGGTAAGCATTTGTCACCACATGAACCACCACTCGTTGAAATTTGAAACAGATATATGTTGCGCGTCATATAATAAAGCGCAGCTTTGCCTCTAATTTACGACACTTGAATAGTCGCAAGCTATACAGTATGCTGACACAGAGTTTGGTTTATTATTTATATATTTAACAGCAACATAAATCGTACAGCTTATAAATCATACTAAGTGATTTTTTTTGTAGGGTCAGGGGATAAAATACAGTTTGTACAGTATAAAAATGTCTTTGGAAAGTCCCCATAAAACGTGTGTGTGACACACCTGAACAAATAATTGTGAAAAATAGATTGAAATAAAGTTTAAAAGTATGATTGTAACTTAAGCATTGTGTACTCAGTTTACATAAAAAGAATGAGAGAAAAATGATTTAACCCGCGAAAGTAGACTACTTAATACTCGTCAAAATTAGTGGTACTAGTTTACTAGTATATTACTAGTTCTCTTTATTTACTAGCTTTTTATTTTGAAGCTATATTAGTTTATATAGTGTATTTAAATTTCTTAACATGTAATTTGTTTAATTAAATATTTATATATATATATATATATATATATATAAGTATGTGTTTTTACACATGTAATTAAATACTTATTTTAAGTGTTATTAAGATTAATTAATGAGAAAAAAAGTAGATCGAATCATGAGCTTTCCATCCCTACACTACAATGATTTATTGCTTGTCTTTGTCGACTAATACAGAAGGTAAAGAACTTTTTTAAAAAATCGCATATTAAATCGCAATCGCAATATTGGTTAAAAAAATCGCAATTAGATTATTGGTTAAAAAAATCGCAATTAGATTATTTTCCATAATCGTTCAGCCCTATTTCTCGTTATTCATTTCGTATTTCATTTCCAAATAGGAAATGAGATAAAAATGTACATGGACCGAAATGCATGTTAATACTTTCCTAATTCTGTTATTCATTCTTGAGTTCTCTGTGACCCTTAACCTCTGACTTACTCCAGGTCATGTTCTCAGGCATCTCACTTTCTAATTAGCATTCCTGTTGAATTAATCAAGTTTATTATATAGTTTTAAGGTGCAGTCACATTTTTTTTTTTTGTTGGTCAATGCGGCTAATCCTCATAACCAACCAACTCATGCAAAATTTCCTGCTGTTTGGGTTCCTTAAAAATGTGAAATTTTGGGAAATTTGACTGCTCCTTTAGTTTAAGCGTTAGGATTTAATTATTATTAGCAATGATGGAAATATAAACAGGAAACTTTGTTTCCTGTCTGCTTTGACAGGAATACTACTTTGTTTTCTGGTTATTGGTACAAGAGCTGAATTCTTCAATAACAAATAAACATTATGTCAGAAGAATAAATACAGCTCCATCTTTTTTCTGATAACATGGCCTTTAAAATGTTTTTGTAATTTGGTGAGCTCAGATACAATATAGTTGTATTATTTCTATATATGAGACCCTCGCACCACCATTTGTGTCCATCTATGCCGGGTTCAGACTACACAACATTGTCTATTAAGATAATCACTGTGTCAGATTATGTGATGATGACTCCTAAATTCTTGTTGTGTACAAGAAATATGTTTGATGTCATCGAGAAGGCGGAACTAGCGACTGACTTCCGGAAACAAGAGTGTAAACAAACAATGTCTACTGAAGCATCGTGTTAGCATCATGAAGGCAGCAGTTTTGTGTCATAGCTCCACAAACTTTGTTTGTGTCATGTTGGAAAGCTGTGTTGGGAAGAGCCTTTGTGCTCCTATTGGTCAATGTCACGTTATCGTCCACGGTGTCACACTATACGATATAAACCGACTGATTCTTCCATTCCGACACCCATTGTCGTTTACGAATCACCCCGACATGCTACGTCAAATGGATTGTGCCAAAATATGGTTAATGCCGTGTAGTCTGAACCCGGCATTTGAAAGCATCGCTTGTTTTCCACTTCATTGTCACCCATATCTCACATTTTATGTCTCTTTCGTAATCATTTGTGTGGGTTTGCATCACCATGTTACACATTATATGAATCCTGTTGCTTATTTTGTGTGTTGGCGAAGATAACTTTACTGACAGTGCGGTAAGTGCCCGTCTGAATGGAGAGCACAAAGAGAAGGATCTGGAACCCTGGGATGGAGGGGAGCAGCACATCTCGGGCAGCATGGAATCTCTTGACACTGATCTGGTGAGGCGTCAAACAAATCAGGCTTGACATAATTGCAGTTGGATCATTGTAGAAGTATCAAAAGTAATGTTTAGATGTTTAAAACAATAACCCACTTAACATCACACTTTACTGGGATTTTTCTGCGGTTACGAGATATATGGTGCAAAGCTGTAATCACTTTTTTTAAACTGTCTCCCTCTTAGTCAAATGGTTGGGATCCTGATGAGATGTTTAAATACAATGAGGAGACATACGGTGTGAAGTCCACCTATGACAGCAGCCTGTCATCATACACGCAAGTCATCTCACTTGTGTTTTAAATTACCTCTGATGTATATCTTGATTTGTTTAAATACTGGATATGTGCTGTCTCTTAGTCTATTTTTTTCCTTTTGTTTCCAGGGTTCCCTTGGAGCGAGACAACTCTGAGGAGTTCCTCAAGCGCGAGGCTCGTGCGTCCCAGCTGGCGGAGGAGATCGAAGCCAGTGCCACCTACAAGGCCCGTGTGGCCTTGGAGAATGACGACCGCTCAGAGGAAGAGAAATATACTGCTGTGGTTCGTGGAGAGAGGGAGCTTCACAGCCTCAACAGGTGAAGCTTGAGCTAATTACCACTGCTGTATGTATGTTTAGATCAGGAGATGTTTGTGCTCCAATGTATTTCTGTCGATGAACAAATAAAAAGGAGATTCATGATAGTGTTTTTTTTCATGCTTTTCTTAATACTAAGAGCAAGAAAAAGACATTTCAAAAGAATAAGTGTATAAAGGCATATTTTATTACACTCGTATTACTATGTTTACTTATATTACAATGAATAACTATGAATGAAAAAAGTGCAATGCAAAATATGGCAGAATAAGTCCTGCCTTATGAACCAATCGTCACTGCATCTGCCGCTTGAAGCCCCGGATCCCATAGAAACAGTCATAATAAGAAAGCAAGAGCATAAGTCCCATTGATTTGACTGTTCATGTCAGATTTGAAAGGTTATTTAAATGTGAGATTGGTGGGCAGTTTTTGAATTTCTGTATTTCTCCAATCAAGTAGATAGGAGTTGAGAAAATGACAAAAACTATTGCTGGTTTAAGATTACAAATTCTTGCCTGTTAATCAGTCTGTCCAAATTAACCTTTGCGCAACAGTTATCTTATGCTTTTTTCGTCTGGATCAATTCGAGCAGCAGCTCAAATGTCTTAAGATGTGGTCACATTTACCGTTGTTCTGCGGACGAAATTTAGTTGTTTCTGTAACACTTTACATTAATTTCAACATTTACTAATACATTATTAAAATCCAAGGTTGTATTTGTTAACTTCAGTTAATGCACTGTGAGCTAACATGAACAAACGATGAACAGCTGGATATTTATTAACTAACATTAACAAAGATTAATAAATACCGTACTGTAACAAATGTATTGCTCATTGTTAGTTCATGTTAGTTAATACATTACTTAATGTTCCACCCTAACAGAAATTTTGCATTCGGACTAAATATTTTGCATTAAGTGCATTTTTAAGTACCTTTTTACCTACGAAGTTATGCTGAAATTCCACTAAATGTGACCACACCATTACCACTACTACATCATTATTGGTTTGCACTATATTTTTGGTTAGAACTGAATTCAGTTAGGAAAGTATTGCTCATTTAATAAATAAATAAATAAATCCAGAGTTTTCTTCTTTATTTTGTTTACTTACACAGAGAGAACAAATACATTCCCCCTAGTCAGAGGAACCGATGTCATGGGGAGCAACCAGGGATGTCATGGGTAGCTGGTCGTCAAAATTCACCCAGACTGGTTCAGTGTAGCCCTGGGACACCCACGCCCAGATCTGGATCTCACGACTACAACACAATGGATCAGCGTGTGGTCAATGGAGGTACAAGATGATTTGTGTTGGGTATCCATATCGTCTAAAATAGATAGTGTTAACTATTGGAATGATGCCTCAAACGATTAAATTTGGTAATATATGTAAAGAAACTGTATGTTTATTGGTTATGCAACTTTGGATCCATGAATTATAATCAGTGGAGTTACTAGTGCAGCGAGCTATGTGCTTATGTTATCTGGCTGGATCTTTGATAGACGTCTCAAAGTTTCCCCTGGTGTCACTTTCAACGGGATCATTCCTTATTAGTCCATTAAAAGTGGACTCAAAATTTCCTCTTAAAATACTAGAAATTATAATGAGCAATAAAAAGAAAAAAAAGAAAAAAATCCCCTTGGCTTTCTATGGTATCTATTAATCCACTTTACATTAGTGAACATTCAAGGTTCATTAGTTAACATTAGTTAATGTATTAACTAACATGAACTAACAATGATACAACTAACAAATCAGTGGAGTTACTAGTGTAGCGAGCTATATGCTTATGTTATCTGGCTGAATCTTTGATAGAAGTCTCAAAGTTTCCCCTGGTGTCAACGGGATCATTCCTTATTAGTCTATTAAAACAGTACTAAAAATGTCCACTTAAAATACTAGAAAAATAAAAAAAAATCCCCAAATAGTAGGGGTGTAACGGTACATGTATTCGTATTGAACCGTTTCGGTTCGAGGCTTCCGGTTCGGTACGCATACAAACCGAACGATTGCTTGGACCATTTTTCCTGTGAAGCATTCACATTTCTCCGTTATTAACCGTAGATCTCTATTAGATCAAACAGCGCTGTCATGGAAACCAGTAGAAACATAGTGCCGTGAATGAACTAGTAATACTTTCGTCCACAGACCAGCAACATTCACCATGGATTTAATATAGTAACACTAACTGGAACCAGTTTGGCTGGAATGGTGAAATGCTTTCAAGTACTTCACACATCTTTTTCCAGCCCTTCAAAATTCAAATATTATATAAATAAATATATATTTAAATGTTATTTTTAATGTGATGACCAAAACATTATTTGTTCATCCTTCAAAGATGAACATCCTTCATTTATAAACCTGAAAGTTTCAAGATCTAGGAAAACTCACACTTATTTAAAAATATTTTTTCTTTAAACAAATAGGAAATTTCTCTGGCATTTCTTTCTTTTTGCTGTATCGAAAACGTACCGAACCGTGACTTTAAAACCGAGGTACGTACCGAACCGTGATTTTTGTGTACCGTTGCACCCCTACCAAATAGATATGGTATCTATTAATCCACATTACATTAAGGTTAGTTAGTTAACATTAGTTAATGTATTAACTAACATGAACTAACAGTGAGCAATCCGTTTGTTAAATTTATGGGGTGGTGATGGCGCAGTGGATAAGACACATACCTTGGTGTGAGAGACCTGGGTTCAAATCCACTGTGAGACACCAATGTGTCCCTGAGCAAGACACTTAACCCCTAGTTGCTCAAGAGGCGTGCGACCTCTGACATATATAGCAGTTGTAAGTCGCTTTGGATAAAAGCGTCAGCTAAATGAATAAATGGAAATGGAAAATTAATCCATTGTTCTCTCCTCAACTAACAGTCGATCTTTCAAATCATGTCTCTGGCTTTCAGTCCTTTCATGATAAAAGGATTTGGGCAAGGGAGTACTTTAGGCCAAGGCTGCTGTTCCCAGAGAATCTGATTGATCTGTCCAATGTTCTTTCTTTGAAGTCCCGTGTCCTTATTGTTTACTGTTTCACTGCCTCAGAAATAACCATCTTAAAATGTTCTTTGGTGTCGTCTTATCATTCCTGCTCAATACTTCTCCATCTCCTCTCTACCTCTCCTCTTGGCTAGTTTCGGTCATCATATCTAAAATTCTCAGTCTTTAAGGCCTTCAGACTTTTCTATTTTCTTTTTGTTTCCCCTCCCCCTCTCTCTCTTAGTCAAATGTAGTTTTTCTTTCCTCTCATTTCGGCTCATTTCATCTCTGTCAGGTGCACACCCTTGGCCCTCACGCTGCCCATCTCCCTCCTCTCGCCCTCCATCCCGTTACCAGTCAGGCCCCACCAACTCTCTCCCGCCCCGGGCGGCCACGCCCACCCGGCCTCCCTCCAGACCCCCATCCAGGCCCTCTCGGCCCCTGTCTCACCCCTCTGCTCATGGGTCTTCAGGGCCCCTGTCCACCATGCCCAAACGTCTGTCCTCAGAAGGTACCAGAAATTCCAGACTGAGCAGCCATTTTGTTGTGGCACCGCTGCTCAGGTTCACGTTTGCAATCAGAATGCCTGAATTAAGGCTGTCACTAACAGCAGTGGGACTTTCCTGGTGTTTAATAAAACGACTCACCTCTCCTCTTGTTTCATTTTCTATTGCTATCCATCTTTCAATGCATGATTGAAGTGAGTTTGGGACATGTTTCACCCACTCATTTTCTGCGGTGTGTTTAAGGATTGGGATTGTATTTTGGCCATGGGGACACCACTAACAATGCCCAAGTGTTTATTTCCATGCCTGACATTGACTCGACATTGTATTCTCATACATCAAATGAGAAACTGTCACAGCCTCTTCAGTTCAAATGTATATCAGGTAGATTGACCAGAATTAACTTTTCATGAGGAAAGAGCCCTACACATGACATGAAGAAGAATAAAAAAAGATACTGTGGACACAAATTAAGATTTCATTCCCACATTGTACTAATTTGAACTTTTTACTAATTCATTCTCTCATTTTCATGGCCACTTAGTTCTAATCTGGTCTTTCATTTTAGTTCAGTTGTGGGAAAGAAATCTTAATATTTGGTCAGTATCTTTTTTTTGTCTTCTGCTTGTCATGTGCAGGGCTCTGTACACAACTAAGCTACTGAAGCATATGACATACTCATATTTAGTCAAAACTACAACATTTTCTGGTACCATGTGTTGTAGTGAATTCAGTACATATTGAAATCACAAATAGTTGGCATAGTTATTTCCGTCTCAGTGTTTGCTTCACATTTGATACTTTGAATGTCACAGTTCATAGCATCTGCTTTTGGAGAGAGCTTCACACTACACACATTGATGAGAGATGCACTAAAGGGTGTTTGTTACTTCTTTCAGAACTCACTCATCTCTATGTTTGTGAATACAGGTCCTCCAAGAATGTCTCCCAAGTCACAGCGAACTCCGAGACCTCATAGAGTGGCCTCTTGTCGGGGTGGTGGTCCTCCTCCGCCTGATTATATGTCTCCAGGTGCATCGGTGGAGGTTTCTGCTCCCCCTCTTACTCGCAACAGCCCTTCTGGGGGAACATGGTCATCTGTTGTCAGTGGTGGTAAGTAGGGTTGGGAATTGTATGATTTTTTTTTTTTTCAGTTCCAAAAATTTTAGTAAGGGAAAAATGCACAATCCTTTTTGTGTTTGTTTCTTATACTTGTCAGATGAGTTTATCAAACTGGTAATATCAACAAATTCAATTTTCGCAATTTTCGCAAAAATATTTATTTTTCTGAAGGAAAATAAACATTTTGCATTTTCTAGGAGAATTTGGGAACTCTCCTTGTTTATTGTATCTACAGCAGTGGAGAATAACTTCTCTGAAGGGGTAGAATATGCTTGAACACACATGTAAGATCCAGACAGGTGAAACAGAATATTTTTAAAAGCGGTTTGAATAATTGATTCATAAAGACTTCACTTGTTTAATTACTGGCTCTAGCGATTCATAAGCAGAACTGCATGCATCTTGCGGAAGAAAATTGTAGATGGAGCTACTTCTCTCTGTTTATGTTTATTATGAGTCCCTTAGGCACTGGGCTACTCTGCAGCGGTGCCGACCTGACCTGTGTAAAGTAGTCCAAGTATAAACACTTATTACAGGCTTACCGTAGTTATTCAGGATTAGACAAAAACACGGTTTGAAAAAAGGCATTTTATGTAAAACACATTTGCAGCTGCACAGCTAGCACATTGAGTGTCTGGCTCACTCATAGGCTGTGCATTGAATGGCGCGGGTGCCTTTGACATGCGACCGATGAGCTAGCCCTACGTCATTAAACGTCAGAACCCGACAAGGAGGCGTGGCCTTACTCAAATACAAATACTTTTCCCCCTTCAACATATACAAATACTGGCTGCTTTGCACACCACTAATATGTATATATTGACAGTTGATGTATCTGGGTCAGTGACAGCGCAAACAGATTTGAATGTTCCAATGTGAAGTTTTTGTCATTTAGGAATAAGATTGCGTGGGTGTTGGAATCGAGATCTTTTAAAGATTAATCGTGCAGCTCTACTGTCTTTATACTCTCTCTCTCTCTCTCTCTCTCAAAACGTAAATGAGTAGCGGGAGGGCTTTTCAGTGCGTTCATTACTATTTTAATATTCATGAGGTGAGAAATCGCAATTAAAGGATAATCTCCCTGCACTTCACCCACACATCGCATCAGAACCGTTTTTGGAACCGAAACTTAGGAATTTCGCACGGTTCCGGTAAGATTCTCGGTTCCAAACCCTAGTGGTAAACCTAGATTTTAAATCTGTACCCAGATTTCAGTTTCAGTCCGAAACACTTTAATGCTCACTAATTTTTTCCCACTTTTCTTAGCGCACAGACCTCGTTCACCTCGACAGAATAGCATTGGTGGAGGTGCTCCGAGCTCCTCCTGCTTGTCTTCCCCACAGGCTGGTACAGTGCCTGTAGACTCTATGGCAGCTTCCACAACGGTGACTTCCCCCACAGCAGCTAACCCAGCCACCAACCTGGACGCATCTCCAATAGAAGAGGGTTAGGACGTCCCTTACACAATATGGGGCATTTGTGCTATTAATTTCATCTGTAATAGATCTTACAACAGCCCTTTTTTCCATTTCTTTTTCCTCTATAGCCAAAGAATCAAGAGTACTAGAGACGAGACAAAATTCTCCTAATGCCAACAAAGAGAATGTGAAGCCTATTGAAGCTTCTGCAAGCATCGCTCGATCCATCGGCAAGGGTGTGTACCTTTGGAGATGTTATTAATCATCTACAGCCAGCCGTTTTTGCTAAAGCTGATTTTTCTGCATGTGATTTTGCTGTGTTGACACAAAGCATGTAGAAAGCAGAAATTGCAAGTTGTCAGTATGAATTAAGGATTTGGCTTCTAAGAATTAATTTTCTTTCTCAAAATTGCTGATACTGTAAATAAAGTGAGAAATGACTTTTTCAGTTTATCAAACACAAACTACAATACAAGTATAGGTACGGCATATGCATTAAAGCTGTCACAATATCATGTTTTCACTACACAAATTCACAATAATGACATTATTGCGACATCATAATGTCATCAGTCACGTTCCCTCTTTTAACTGTACAAAGCGTACAAAAAGAATGCCCTGTGTAACACTTATCCCCAGTTTCACAGACGAGGTTTAAGCCTAGGCCCAAACTGAAATGCACGTTTTGAGCTGATATGTCAGTGTCTTTGTTTTGTCTCAGGATGCACACCAACAATGTTTCTAAGGTGCATTTGTAAAGGCTACTTAAATGTCTTAATTGAACTAATCCTGGCTAAATCTAAGCACACAGAATCCCAAAAAATGGAGAACTTTTTTTGGTGTGGGTATCTTGTGATTTTGTGCGGCTGAACTCGCTGCGCTGTTATCTTTTGTTTCTGTATGAGTGGTGTCTACCAGCATTATGGGCAGTTAACATGTAACATGTCTTTTGTGTGCTTAAAGCAACACTAAAGAAGATTTTTTACCTTACAATAATGTTTCCAAAATTGTTTCAGTGGTTCATCAAGTCAACAGGGTGAAAGGCACTCGCTTTGCGATCCTATATCTGCTATAACCACACTATGTAAGTTTGCCAGAACGGGTCGCGTTTCTGTAGTTTGAATGAGACATAAGAAAACTACTAATTTGACTTGCTTTATTTTCTAGGAGAATTTGGGACCTCTCCTAGTTTATTGTATCTCCAGCAGTGGAGAATACCTTCACTGAAGGGGTAGAATATGCTTGAACACACATGTAAGATCCAGACAGGTGAAACAGAATATTTTTAAAAGCGGTTTGAATAATTGATTCATAAAGACTTCACTTGTTTAATTACTGGATGAATCAGCGCTCTAGCGATTCATAAACAGAACTGCATGCATCTTGCGGAAGAAAATTGTAGACGGAGCTACTTCTCTCTGTTTATGTTTATTACGAGTCCCTTAGGCACTGGGCTACTCTGCAGCGGTGCCGACCTGACCTGTGTAAAGTAATCCAATGTCAAAATCATGCACGAAAGTGTGATTGTCCCTACCTTGTCTGTGGATATCGTTCATTCCAAAGCCGGTGCTAGATAAACAGTGAGCGTGCGTGCGACAGTAGGCTGCGGTAGGTTAAATTTTTTACGACAG
Source organism: Pimephales promelas (assembly GCF_016745375.1). Next base: position 28,542,480 of record NW_024121321.1, read on the forward strand.
TTCCGCTTTCAACCTATAGGGCGACCGAAGAGGAAAAGTTCTTTAGTGTTGTTTTAAATGTAGACGTGCGACAAGCACGCTCAAATAGAGAGTGACGCAATCACGTCGCTCAACTTCTTCATCTTCATGGAGAATGCGGTTAATGATTGCTTGGCTACGGCAGTGCGCTTCTGTAAAGAGGAGAAAAGCGGGCGCAGCCGGTGTTTTCAGACCCTTAAGGTGCAATACCGCCATCTGCTATGTTGGAGTGTCAGCCAGATAGTTACTGCCACGGGATTATTTATTATATTATATGTGTTGTATTAACACAACATCAATTAATTGTATGAATTTTATTCATTCAGAGACAGACATTTCAATACCAGTATATCGCGACACCATTACATCAAACAGATCTTAGTGAAAAATCAAATGTAATTGTCGATTCTTTGTAATAAGTGTGCTTTCTAAAAATCATTCTTTCACTTTTTGATCTTCCTAGGGCCTCTCAACATGGCTCCAGATCACAGGAAACAAATAGATAATTTAAAAAAATTCAGTGAAGATTTTAGGGTAAGTTTTATTTCTCTCCCATTATGTGTTTCAGCAACTATACCTCAGCTAATTGAATCCCTTCATCCCTTTATAGTTGCAGTCTAGCTCAAATTCAGATGCAGTTTTTGATCCCATGAACAAGACTCCAAGGGACCTTGGAGTAAAGCCAAACGATCAAGTAGCTGAGAAGAGCACAGTAGATTCAACAGGACCCAAAGTCTCCATGGAGTCCGGCGTTAATGAAGAAACCTCTACTTCTGTGAGCGTCGCCCTAGCAGGAAGTAAATCTGGTACCCCTTTACTCTCTCCTTCCTCTGCTGTACTAGAGCAGAAAAGAGGGCCTGATGTGACATCTCAGGGTGTCCAGACCACCTCGTCTCTAACCAACACTTCTGCAAAAGATAAGGATGAGAAGGAGGAGAAGAATGACCCTGTAGCAGAGTGAGTCAACAGAAGAAAATGAAAAGGCTGTAGCATTGGTAGTGTGAATCAGTGACAGAATTGATTGTCAAAATGATAAATTATTTTGATCAAAAGTATAAAGAGGCTTAAGAGTCTTTCTCAGCAACATGATGCATGCTAATAATATATTGCATTGCTTATTCCTCTGAGAAATGTTCTTGTGGTGTAGTAAATAAAACCATGTTGATTTATTGTTTATGCACTTTTTAGGAGTGTTAGAAAATCTACTCTCAATCCCAATGCCAAGGAGTTCAATCCTAGGGTTTTTTGCTCCCCTGTAAGTAAATCAGTTGTTTATTTTGTCATTAAAAGAACTGAAATCAACACACAACATATTGTACCTTAAAGTCGGGTCATTTTGACGATCTAATATGAACATAGAAATGTACATGTTCATGCATTTCTTTTTAACTGTTTCCTAAGCCTAAACCAGCTACAACCCCCACTCTGACCCGGCCTCAGGGTCAGCCCAGCCCTTCCATCGTAGTACAGCAGCCCCCTGCCGTCTATGGCCAGACCATGTTCCAGATGTACCCTCTGACCCCTGTGAGCCCTGGCGTTCAGGTGAGCACCATTATATTAAACCCTCTTGTCAGTTTAATCTAATTCGTTCTGTGCATGGAAGCCTATGGTTGTACTAAAACATCAAAAATTATATTTTAATTTATTTTCATTCATGTGCCAAGATCATTGATGTGAAGTTCATACTTTAGCCATCCCTCTTTTACTTTCATTTGTCAGTTGCATTTGCAAAGTTCCTGCATGTATAACCCATCAGATGAATGTTCAATTGATGACTGACATGATTGCAGTTTTAATTCAGTGACAAGGGCCAGTAATGGCCTGTTCATTCTAAGTTCAGTTTAAAGGGATACTTCAGGATTTAGCATTAAGCTTTGTATTAGTAGAAAACCTGTAGTATTTTCAAATTACCGTGCTTTCCACCCTCATCCCTCAAAATTGGCATTTTGCATCATCAGAGGATTTTTTGGCAAGAGGCTAAAGACTACGGTTAGTAGTAGGGACTGTTTCGTATGTTTTCATCAATGCCCATAGAGGGTGGGATCTCACTCACAGGATGTACACAATAGTGTCAGCCATTTTTTATTTTTTTTTTGGAAGCTAAGCTAGCAGGCTCTTGTTCTGTGGAGAAAGCGGAGTAGTAGGGGTTACCATCCTCTTTTTCCCGGACAATCTCGATATCCCGGGCAGACTCATCACAGAGACTTACTAGTAGCCTAGACTTGTTGTTTATCTACTGGGCTCTGTTACCTCTGTTAGTGCTCTGTTAGGGGTGGTGATGGTGCAGTGGATAAGACACATGCCTTTAGTGTAAGAGACCCGGGTTCGAATCCACTGTGAGACACCAATGTGTCCCTGAGCAAGACACTTAACCCCTAGTTACTCCAGATGCGTGCGACCTCTGACGTATATAGCAATTGTAAGTCGCTTTGGATAAAAAGCGTCAGCTAAATGAATAAATGTATATGTTATCGATAGGTGTGGCCTCCTAGGGCAGCAAAGCCAGTGCATTCTGGGAGTTGGTGTCTTTCATCCACATCAGCCAAAAATAAATTTTCTGTCTTTTCTCAGTCTAGAAAGCTCCAAATTCAAAAATAATTTCACATTTCATCTACATAAATGACCCATTTTAAATACACATTCATCTTTCCAGAGGTGAAGTATCCCTTTAAATAAATGGCATGAAAGTTTTGGAATTCTGTGTAAATGGTTCATAGGTGTGGACTGGTTTATTTTACAATATTGTGAAAAAATGTGGACTTGGTGTGAACAGACCTTAAGTTCCAAACATGATAAAGTACAGATGGTTTTACTGGTAGCATGCTGTAAACCTGTGGGAGGAGCTCATGGTTCATCATCATCAGCCCCAAAAATTGCACCACACTGATGTTTGATAATATATTTACTAATTTCCTTTTTTTTTCTACTGACCAAAAAAAGAAGCTTTACTTTTTTGGATATATTGTGGTGTAGAGTGGAAAGATGCATTTTTGTAAATTCTAAACTCAAAAGCAATAGTTCAGTCATTCATTTTCCTTTGTAGCCTCTCTTAAAAATACGTTGATTCTTTAGTTACTCACATGTTCTAGAAAACTAATCTTATTATACTGAAAAAAGCAAGTGATAATCACACTAAAGACTGGTTCTTTTTGTTTCTTTTCCCTCTTTCCTCTCTCTCCATTAGAAAAGCATTATCTGGAAGGTTTGTGCAATTCTAACCTTTTTTTTCCTTTTTCTACTGAAAACGTGTATGAGACTTTTGCCTGCATAACTGGCCAGCAGATGTTGGTTTGTTTGTTACTTACTGCTGATCAGTTATTATTATACCATGGTCTGTCTGAATTCTCTATTCTCATTGGCTGGAAGGTGTGCAATGAAACCATATTTTGCACTGGTAGTTCCAAGTCAGTTGTTTCACTGTTCTATATGCACTTTTTTCATTGAAGCACATAGACGCATACATCATTCACGTTGTTTACATTGTTGTTGGTACAACCAAACAAGCAAACGTCACACACAAAAATATTCAGGAGGACAGAAACTTGTCAACACGGCCCTGTGACTTTTATTGTAAATTATAAAATGGATTTGCTACTGAATCGCTACATTATATTTCTCAGCACTGAGGAGTTACATTGTTGGTTTTGAAGTAATTAAACTCACAGCTTCGTTGTTAAAGTAACACCAAGTAGTTTTTGCTCTCGGGGTCCCCCTACAGTTGGGAAACAGTATTCTCCTCTACTGCTGTCGTAAACTCTGTCATCCTACATGCACTCGCATTTGTTGACAACCATGATAGCCCTGAACACTGTTGGAGGACGTCACATGCAAGTGTTCTGCTTGTGTCACGTGTGAAATGTCTTCATCCCAGGTACAGTGGCATATATTTCAGCATGTCATATGAATATAATTTCATGGGTTTTTTTTTTTTTTTTTCAAATAACAAATGATCGCGATGCTCCCGTTTACAAGCCAGCGTCGTTATAGTAGCCTAGTGTATTGGTTACCGTTTTACTGAATCTATGATACTTCAATGCAATGTTTGAGTGGTAGATAACCATATATTATTATATCAAGCTACCATAAATGAATCTGCAAATTTTACAAATCGATTTGCGTTTTAGCTTGAGGCAAGAAAAATAAACGAATATCAGTCATGTTAGGTATCCTAAAATATGATTTTGTACATCTTATATTTTTCTTTGCAAGAATGTAGCCCCTACCAAACTTTTACATGCCTTTTAGAAGTTAAAACACCAGTTAACTTTATTTTGAAGATAAACGGAGGATAAGATAGCTTCCATAACATAGTAAGGCAGACAAAAAAAAACAAAAACAAAGAGATAGTATGCAAGCAATATAACGTACTTACTACTCCAAAAGCACGATAGCCAAGTACGCATCGGTTCGCCCCCCTCCTCCTCCTTCAGCTCACACCAGAAAACGCTGGCTCAATGTTAATCCTCGTTCTGCCTCTAACGCGATAACTTTCTCTTTTTCTCTTTTTGCTTTCGTCCGATAAAACCTTTGCTGTCTTGTTTTTCTGTGCTGCTTCGGCCATGACTATAACATTTGGCTCGCGCGTCCGATTTTAAGGAAGTGTGGTGGTGGTGGAAGTGATGTATATGCCATCAAACAGTCGAATTTTGTAGTTCTCTTTGGTCGCCGGGTTACTACCCGAAACCCAAAGTTTAAAAGTACGATTAAAAACGCTACAGACCCCGTCAGGCTATTACAGACGTGTCATTCAACCTATTATAAGTCGATACCATCACAAGAGACTTGGAAATATATTATGAAGGTTGAAAAGCTTCCTGGTGTTACTTTAATAGAGAGAGACGCTGAACAGACAGGTAATTAACACGCGCATCTCTCTCTCTTTGATTTCAAATATTTCAAATACTTTTATTTTCAAATATTGCACTGCAAACATCAATAACGGCTTTAAGTTGTCAATGCTGGGAAATGACCATGGTATAAGCGGGATAATCCACGGCTAGCTGTGCATTGAACGATTTGAATGCACTCGCGTCGGGTGGTTCTTTGGTGCAACGTTAAGCGTTAAAATCACTGCTAGCCGTGGAGTATCTTTTACTTATTAAAATTCCATACTGTTGTCAATTTATTTTTAAACTCATTTAATTTTTTGCCTACCTTATCAACTAAGATATTTCAGTACTCTGAATGAGCAGGGGGTTTTTTTCCATCAAATTTGTAATCAAATATTGTTTTTACATTTTTTTTTTCTTATTTTAATTTTGTTTGGTTCTGTTAGAGCATTGAAGCTTTGTTTGCATGAACCCTTGACCAGAACAGGAAAAAGTCAGAACGTTGTGTGGATTTATGTCAGTCTTTTTTCAAAACCGTTGATGTGTCTATTTCTCATTGTTTTCAACAACCCATCAGCAGTAGAGGACAACAATCTTCTGGGTCTTTGAGAAACAGAGAATGAGGGGTTCAACGTTGATCTAATGTGTACAAATAGCTTTTTCCTGTCAGCACTTTGAGACAAGAAGTAATTTTGTTAAAAGTAAATTACAGAAGTGATGAACAGAATATGAAACATGATCGTCTTAAGATGCATTAAGCAAGTGTTTTTCAAGACTGCGAACTAAATAAAAACTAAGTTCACACTAAGTAAGAAAATGTATATAATTCTGCATCTCAAGTTCTGCTCCTCATCTTTTAGCCTCCAGCCATGTACCATGTTCAGGTTCCTCATATGGCAATGAACCAGAACAAGCCCTACAGACCAGGTAAAGGTGAGAATGCTTCTCTCTCAGTGTGCATGCTTTTTAAAGCTGCTTTCAAATTTTAGTTAAGCTGTTTTGCATCCTCAGTCTAGTCATGAGCCTTTTCATTGTGAGGGAATTACACTATATAGTTTTGTGTATTGATTTTGTATATTGTTTGCCGGTCTATACATTTAGGAAATACGATGTGTAAAATAGTTTATTTTTCATGATGTTCTATGATTTAAGGCAAAATCCCCTTTTCAGTCTCTCTTCTTTTGCTGTATCTGCTTGCAGTAACGAACATGCCACAGCAAAGGCCAGACCAGCATCACCCACCTGGCACATCTACAATGATGCATCCAGCTACAGCTGCCGGGCCTCCCATCGTGGCACAGAACCAAGCCTACTCCACCCAATACTTCACTTGTAGCCCCCAGCAGTTTGCTAGTCAACCTCTGGTACAACAGATGCCCCACTACCAGTCCCAGGTAACATGACTTTAGAGATGTAATTTCTAATGAGGAATTACTAAAGCAGAGTTATAAAAGATGAACACAACCAATAAATTATTATTTTTAAAAAAGATGACCCTTTGTCTGAATATGCTTTCTTCCATACCAGCCTATTTATTAGTCTTCAGTACATGAAATTAATATGTTATAATTTCTAAGATAAAACTAAGTGAAAAGTTCCTGAATGGCTGAATACCTCCATTGAGATTCTGAAGTTTGCATCCAACGTACACTTTACGATTCCATATGGCTACGTAAGAGGAGTTGTGAATGGCAGTGATTTAACTGATGCTTTAGGTCACATGACAAAGCCAACATGACAGATGTAGTGCTCCCGTACTATATAGACTGTACTTTTTTACTGTTTAAAACATTGTTGTGTTTTGTTTGGAATCTCTGAATGCCTTTAAAATCTGTTTTAAGATTGAGTGATGTCATTGAATTGACTGGATAACATTTGGACAGATTCTTTTCCCCGTTATTCAAGAAAAACACATACAAGGGTTTTTTTTTTCCTTGAAGAAAATTCTTAAAGGTACCATCTTGCAGACCATTTACTGTTCAACAGTTCTGGTCTTAAAGGGATACTCCACTTTTTTTTAAAAAAATAGGCTCATTTTACAACTCCCTCAGAGTTAAACAGTTGAGTTTCACCGTTTTCAAATCCATTAGCCGATTTTATGATATTTTGAAGAATATCTGTAACCAGACAGTTTCTGGTCTCATTGACTTCCATACTAGGAAAAAATATATACTATGGAAGTCAATGAGACCAGAAACTGTCTGGTTACTGGTTCTTCTAAATATCAGAAAATCGGCTGAATGGATTCGTAAATGGTAAATCTCAACTGTTTAGCTCTGGGGGAGTTGTAAAATGAGCCGATTTCCAAAAAAAGTGGAGTATCCATTTTAAACAGGAAAAGTGAAAGTGTAGAAAAGAATGAAAGTTTTAATATGATGCTGGGTTCATGTGTTTCAGGCCCAGCATGTGTTCAGTCCTATGATTCAGGGCAGTGCGAGGATGATCACCCCTCCTGGCCACGCTCAGCCTAGCCTGGTCTCTTCCTCCACCAATCAGTATGGTGAGCAGACGCATACTATGTATGGTAAGAACTCCCTCAGCACAAAGACTAAGCCTTAACAGCCTACTTTGCCCCTTTACTGTCATACTGCTTGAAGCTACAATGTTGGCCTTTGTAATGAGCCACACATTAATGACTTGAAGGGTTAGTTCACCCCAAAATGAAAATTCTGTCATCATTTACTTACTCTCCTGTCGTTCCTAACCCGTAAGACTTTCATTCGTTTTCAGAACCCAACTGAAGATCTTTTCAATGAAATCTGAGAGATTTTTGTCCCTCCATTGACAGCTACGCAACTATCAACTATTAATTTTAAGAGTCAAAGAGATCGTAAAACTAATCCATATGAATTGAGAGGTTTAGTCCAAAACGTCTGAAGAGACTCGATTGCTTTATATAGGCCAATTCACACCGCATAGACAAACGCTAACAAACTCGTTTGTTGGATTTTATCGGATCAGTGTTACCCCAGTCGGCTTCTGTTGGCATTGGTCTGAGTTCGTTTTCACCTGACTGAATATGTTCAATCAGTATTTGTCTGTTGGGGCAGTGAACATGGCATTCATATGGGTTAGTTTTATGATCTCTTTATGAACTTTTTTTGAGGTGCCAAAGTCAATAAAGGGACAGAAAGCCCTCAGATTTCATCCAAAAGATCTTCATTTGTTTTCCAAAGATGAAATAAATTCTTACTGGTTTGGAACGACATGAGGATGAGTAATTAATGTCAGAAATTTCATTTTTGGGTAAACTAATCCTTCAAGCAATAAAAGAAAATTAGATGCTATTTTATTTAAATGTAAATATGTTTTAGTGATAGACTGCTCTTCCTTCTGTGATGTTTTTTGCTGTTGTAATTAATTCATCATAATCTTTTTTTTGTTAACAATAGCGTTTACTGGATTTACTTTATCAAACATTATAACTGCTGTAATTGTGTGTGTTCAGCAGCGATTCCTCAGCAGTTTCCCCACCCAAACTCCACTCTGCACCCTCATCCTCAGCACCCTCAGCCCTCTGCCACCCCGACAGGACAACCCCAGCAGGGTAACCAGCACGGAGGCAGCCATCCGGCCCCCAGCCCCGTTCAACATCCTCAGCACCAGGCTGCGGCCCAGGCCATGCACCTGGGCAACCCACCGCAGCAGCAGATGTACTCTGCCCTGGCACAAACCCCGCCCTCCATGACCCCCGGCCCCAACCCTCAGTCCCCTCAAGCCAGCTTCCCCTCTGCTCAGCAGACCGTCTACATCCACCCCCAGCAGGTGCAGCATGGCTACAACCATAACCATATGGCTCATGTGCAGCAGGTGAGTGCTAGTGAGTCACACACCAGGATTATAAAAATACAAAAAATACTCATATTAATGAGTATTTTAATTCACTGTCTCTAAAGGCACACATGCAGTCAGGGATGGTGCCTCAACATCATGGCACTCCTTCACATCCCACTATGATGTTGATGGCCACACAGGCTCCTACTGGCCCCCAACCTGCGCTGCCCCAGGGCACTCTCAACCCCATCCCTGTGTCATCAGCCACACACTACTCCTACACTCTCACCCCTGGTAAGAGCCTTTCTCAGCTAAACTGAACACATGGAGAATAAAAAAAAAATATATATATATATATGTATATCTATATATATCTATTATCTATACAACCCTCTACTCACACCTAGGCAATAGAATCGCCATTGGCTAGTACATTTTTTTTATCTACTCACCAGACTGATATACTACCCGACTGATAAGAAACACACTCTCTCGGCAAAGCGTTTCACTAAAGTTACGTCAAATACAGGTACCCTGGCCTCCACATCCATTTAGCTGCGTTGAAATAGGACAGAATCTACAGATTGCTTGACGGAGAGCGAAACTCTCAAGTGCGTAGTCGTTGTTCAGCGAGTAAAAATATATCTATGCTAAACTTATACGTAGCTTCTAACACACACACACGCTGGCGAGTAAAAACTAAGAATTTATTTGCCAATGGCTATTGATAGACGTTTAGTTGCACAGAGTGAAGATTTATTCACATTTGCAAGTGATTTAATTGCCTTGTAGAGGGTTGATGTATATGAAACATTATTTATATAATAATCTCATTAATATTATTATTATTTTTTTTTATAATTATGTCTTATCTAAAAATAATACATTTTGCATTAATATGTTTGTATTATCTAATTATTAATAGTATTATTATTACTTTTTTGAATTAACAAAATAATAAAATACTTTTTTTCCCCTTTTTTATTGAAAACAAAGATCTAAGGTTCATCATGGGTGTTACAATGTCAGGTCACAGTACGTTTTCAACATCTTGATATACAATATAACACTTTTAAATGTATATACATAATTCATTTTCCCCAATACTTGCTAAATTTTTTTAATTCATTAAATGTGAGTGTTTCTATACAGTATATTTGAGTTAATTATGGTTTTCCTACTGGCTACTATCTATAGCTTTCCTACTTCTATGCCAGTATTTTTCCTTGTCTAAAACAGTATTTGGTATTTTCCGGAGGTGTAATGTAATGAATGAATAGTCCAAAGTCCATAGTCCTAGTATTTTTTCAATTTCAACCACCACCTATTGCCAATAAGTTTGTATTTTCAGGCAGGCCCCACCTGAATGGAATGTGAAAAACATTCCACATTCCATATAATCTTCAATCCAACATTTTGTTGTCTTTTATAATGTTGTAATGTGTGCATTTGAATATATAGTGATCTGAAATTTCTGTTTTGCCTTTAATGTTATTAACATACTGTTTGACTTGTGATGTTAACTGTTGTACATGTGTATTTAAGTTTCTCTGTTAATTTTGCTATCAAGTGCGTAAAATAAATCATTGTGTGTTTCAGTGCAAGCTCACCATCAGCAGCAGATGTAAAGGATGAAGATCAGAGAACAGCAGTCGAGTTGAGTTGCTCCTGGTCCTTGCAAAGCTATCTGGCCCCGCCCACCACATACTGGCCAACCAATCCTTACCCTTCTCTAAACACCCCCCTAAATGGCCACGAGAACCTTTATCATGCTGCTCTACTACATTAACAGCAAAGATGTGGTGAACTGGCTTTTTTTTTTTTTTTTTTAAGAAACGAAATACAAGAGTTTTAACGAGGAATCATTTTTCACGTTTCAGTGACACTAAAACTCTTGCAGTGGGTCCTAACAATAGCAAAAAAAGCCCAGAAGAGTGAGAAAACTGCATAAATAACTGGAACATTTCGTCTGCACCTTCTAAGTTAAAGATAATTCTTCCTTATAATGACAGTATTAACATTACTGTTAAATGCTGCTGCTATATAGCTGTGCTCAAGACCTTGGGGTAAAACACCAACAAAACGGAATGGTTGTAACCAAACTAAACACAATAAACTTCCATTAATGATGATGTTCGGCAAAAAAAAAAAATGCAGATAAATTATTTATTAATTTAATCTGATGACAAAACCCCATTTGACTTGACCGTTATAAAACTGTTAAGTTAAAATAACTTTTACTTTGTAGATAATATAAATGAATTTAAAAAAAAAAAACATTAAAAAAAGTTTTAAAAACTTTAACACGTCTCGACTGTTTTATTTTGTGTCGTTTGTTATTTCACTTGACAATGTTCAAGATCCTGCTTGAGCTTTAAATATTGTTGATTTGCTCATTTTGTGAATTATATGGTAGTAGTACAGAGCAGATGGGGTTGCAAAGCGGCACATGCAATTCAACTCCAGGCCGCCAGGGGAAACACTTGACCCGTCAGACTCAAGGATGGGCACGTCAAAATACTGTGCTCTTCCGGTTTAAACATGTGGAATGTCTGGTTGAGGTTGAACTAAAAACGCATTTGCAAAATATAGAAACTTTTATAAAATTAGGTGGAAACGGGTTTGCCATCATGGGCAAGTTGAACGTCGTTATCCTGAGGTATCTGTCCAGAGATGATTTTAGAGTTCTCACAGCGGTATGTATAAAATCTGTTTACATATGTAACAACCATTTTTGAGCTAAAGACGTCTCTATCAATCAAAATTAAGATTCTCCCTTTAGTTAAATGCATATTGCATAATAATAGTTCTATCATGGCATATAATGTTACGTTACAAGGTTGAACAATGTAACTGAAACACTGACCACTATAGTTTTGGATATTTCACGCATTTATATCCGCTGCCTGGTGGCCAATCTTTACTGTGCTTAAAGAGGACATATTGGTCTCGCTGGCTCATATATGTGACCAGGACAAAAAGTATTTGAGGTGTATTGAGAGGCATGGTATTCAGGGTAAAGTCGGCATGCACCACATACTGTAAGACGAACCACATCCAACAGGAGTAACTGCCGAAGCAAGAGAAAGGGATGTCCAGGCAGGTACTAACCCGAAACACAGAAAAGCCAAACACAGCTGCCAAACTCCAGACTCTCTTTCCACCGAAACAGATTTTCTGGAGGTTCACAGTGACAATATTTATGCAGTAAGGGTAAAATCTTTCTGATTTTACCCCCTCTCAAAAGTTTTTTTCAAAAGTGAACTAAATCCTTTAATTCCAAGATTAACTGATGCTGCATTCGCCGCAATAGGAGGCACTACACCATACTAATACATTATCGTGGACTAAAACCAGGTGTTTCATTGTCCAACTACTGTAGGTCACATTCTGTTTATGAAAATTAGTGTAAATGGTTGAATTGCTTTTGCCAATTATTCCAGAGAATGCAAATATGCAAATTATAACCAATTTTACATCTTATTTTGCTTACTGGGGAAGAGAAAGATATTTGCTTCTCGACATTTGATTCATTAGGGGTTTGTTTGATCAGATGGAAGAACAGACTAAAAGATCTGATTTTGATTTAGTGATCACATTTTTTTGCGTTATGCCATTTTTTTTTCTTTCTTGGGGGTGCACAGGTGGAAATGGGCATGAAGAATCACGAAATCGTCCCAGTGAGTCTAATTGCGTCCATTGCCAGTCTTAAACATGGAGGATGCAACAAGGTTTTGCGGGAGCTGGTGAAACACAAACTGCTGGCCTATGAGCGCAGCAAAGGTAAATGTGTTAGGCTTAACACTGTAAAAAAAAAATTGTATTTACTTATTATATTATTTTTATACATTTATCTTAATTTGTTTATTTATTTTAATGCATTTCTTCTTTGTATGTGTATGTGAAAGGGCGTATGTTTGTGTACTTGTTCTGTGTTTATAAAACAAGAAAAGGACAACAAACATTAGGAAAAAAATGTTAGGCTTGATATCATCGTTCAGTTTCATTCAGTAATGAAGTTTTTTTGACCGAGTTTCCTCTCCGTAGCTGTGCAGGGGTATCGCCTGAATTACGGTGGCTATGATTACCTGGCATTGAAGACACTTTCATCCAGGGATGTTATTTTGTCTGTTGGAAACCAGATGGGAGTTGGCAAAGAGTCAGGTCAGGATATTTTTTTAATTAGAATTTATTTTTAGTCATTTAGAAGTCTGACATTTTTTTTTTTCGTCCATTCTCCCTCAGACCTTGAATAGTTTCACTTATCATAAAGGAGACTTATGATACTTGTTTTATATTTCAGACATTTACATTGTTGCAAATGCGGAGGGGGAGCAGTTTGCTTTGAAACTTCACAGACTGGGTAGGACATCCTTCAGAAACTTGAAGAATAAGAGAGATTACCACAAGCACAGACACAATATGTCATGGCTGTACCTGTCCCGGCTCTCTGCCATGAAAGAGTATGCATACATGAAGGTAATATCCAAATATTCCAAGAGGATATTGTCTGTACTCTTTTTTTGGGCAGACTTTGTGTTACTTTATTTGTTTTCAATATTAAAATAGCCTCATTTGTATTTGCTTGCATTTGTGTCAAAATCCATTACATTTATTCTTGTAGCACATTGGTTCTACTTTGTCCAAGACAATATTTGAAGCTGATATCAACCTCTGGTACTTCTATAATACCAATAAATTCACAAATACAACTCAATGCGCTACTTGTTTATTTCAGTTTGTTTTTATAGTTTTTTTTTTTTTTTAGTTTGTTGATTTTGTGTGTTTTTAAGCAAAATAAGATTAATTTAACAAAATTGGTCGAGAACCACTGATGTAGGATATGCTTTTATCTGAAGTTTCCCATAGTGTCCCATAACTAACATTAAAAATGTAATTTAATTTAACTTTTTGCAATTTTCTTTTTCAATTTTTTGTTAAGTATGTGCACTCTCTACAATACTTGACCCTAATTGGTCAATCACAGCATTCTGAGGTCTAATATTTGCTCAATGCCAACCAATCTCCTACACTGTGCTAGATTCAAATCTTCTTTTGTGAAATAATTTGAATTAATAAATATATATTTTTTAATATTTTTATTGAAATTTTGTTTTGTTTTGTTTCAACAGAAAAAAGCAAACTAAAAAAAAGGAAAACCATTCAGGCAGACCTTAATTCCACAATTCTCAAATCAATTCTCAATAAAATAATATTAAAAACATAGGTTACAGGGGAAGATACATAAACATTCACAGGAATAGGCTTCTCATTTTGAGCCAACATGACAGCTTTCAAGAAAAATGCAAGCAGTCGTCCAATGTGAGAGAAACATGGTCCAAATAAGCTGTCCATATCCCATTGAATACGTCTATAGAGTAATGTAATATACATGTTAAAAATTCCATTGGGATGAGCTCTTTCAGAAGGTTATGCCATTTTTTAATTGAAGGAGTTTTCTCACTTACGTATCCAAAACATCAAAATGTTCTTTTTTGCAGCAAAAGTTAAAATACTAAAAATTTCTTGTTTTTCAACAGGCATTATATGACCGAGGGTTTCCCGTTCCAAAGCCAGTAGACTACAACAGACATGCTGTGGTTATGGAGTTCATTAATGGTTACCCGCTGTGAGTTTTCTTGCACTTTGCTTTAGATGAACTCACTCCTCACACACTACTTTTTTTTCTTAATTAAATATTTACTTGTGTGTCATGGTCATTGATAACTGTGCAGTGGTATTTTGTATTAATCATCTTGTACCACACTTGATTTCTTGTATTATTTCGTTTTTGACTATTCTTTACACAGGTGTCAGATTCGACAGATTCAAGACTCCGCTACACTGTACAGTGAAATCATGGAGCTAATAATCAAACTTGCCAATCATGGCCTTATCCACGGAGACTTCAATGAATTTAACCTCATGCTCGATGACAATGACCGCGTCACAATGATTGACTTCCCTCAGATGGTCTCCACCTCCCATTTAAATGCTGAATGGTGGCTATTTAACCTGATAACAAACAAATAATTATTTAATAATAAGCACTCGCACTAATTTTTCAATTGTTTTCCAAAAGGTACTTCGATCGAGACGTCAAATGTATTCGAGATTTCTTCATCAGGAGATTCAACTACGAAAGTGAACTCTATCCAACATTCAAAGATATCAGGTCATTTTACTGAAAGCTTGCTTTATTGCATTGTCTAGACTCTATAGTCTGAGCTAAGTTACACGTTTCTCTCCACAGAAAAGCATGTTCGCTCGATGTGGAGATCTCAGCTAGCGGTTACACCAAGGAGCTGCAGCAGGATGACAGTTTGCTTCACCCTGAAGGTCCAGAGAGTGAGGGACTCAGTGGAGATGAAGAGGAGGACATCTCAGAGTCAGATGATGACACACATCAAGCAGCCTCAGAGGACTTTATCAGCATGGAGGAGTATAAACAAGCCATGCTTGAGCTGGAAGGGCTAAAAATTAGCAAGGAGACTCCAGCAGAAGAGAACGACACAGAGGAACTCGAGGGAGCTCGATGTCAAGAGGAGATCCCCGCAGAGGACATTCAGAAAGAGACTGTTTATGACATTTCCAAAGACTTGGGAAGGGATGAGGTGGAAGATGAGTGTCCTGATTTGGTTGACCTCTCTGCATCCAACAAAGAATTCAGGCCTTTCAGGTAAGGAAGAAGTCATTTATGTTATGATAAAATATATTGTAACTTTTTTTTAAATATTTATTATATCGTAACTGTATTGCACACACACAACCATTTTCACACAACTGTATAGCCACCGTTAATATTGTGGCTTATATCCTAAAGGGGTTATTTTGCCCAAAATTGAACATTCTGTAATTTACTTGGAACAAGTATAGTTGAGCTTCAGTTTACAATTTTTCATGTGCTTTATGGATGTGCGTTGATCAATGTTTAAATGTGAGTACGTTTAAATTAAATTTGTTTTTAATTTAATGTCAACTGAAATATCTGCTACCTGTGAAAAATTAAGGTTTCCTAATGCAAGCATTCTTCAAGCCGGTCACAACGTGACATTTGGTTGGAGAGCTGCAGTGGAAACGAAGAATATCTGTGAATTATGACCTTAAATGACTTTTGTGCTTTTTTGATGCTTGACACCCTGTGATTGCTGTGAACTTGAAGAATTTGAATTTATGTGTGAACTAAAGTATTCCTGCTTGTAAAACCCTTAATATTACATAAAATACTTAAATGAAATCATGTGACCCCTTAGAGACCAATTGAGCCTTGAGAACGAGCACAGGAGGAGAACAACCAGTGAAATGAGCATTGGAAGTGTTGGCAGTTGTTCAACAATTCCACCAGTAAGTATAACCTTTTGAACCTTCATAACCTTCATTATATGGTTAAAAATGTGCTTCCTCATTCACAAAAGCAAGATGCAGTCAAAACGTTTTAGGTTTGCATTAATAAATGCAAAGTTCCTTAGGGAAGGAAGCCAGAGTCTTTTAAACGTCAACAGTTTTTGGGTGCTATGTATACTGAGTGCAAATAGTGGCAGATACTATTTGCACCTTTATTATATTGTAAGTATATTATAAAACAGTATTGTAGCAATAATAAATTCAGTGTATGTGTTTGCATGTATTAAAATGAATGCTGCCTTTTTGGGACATTACTTCCTATCCTTTAATCCCTTCCCTACATTTACCCCTAACCATGTTGAACCTGCTGATAAGTAAAGTTGTCCTCAAAGGTACAGGGAGGAAGCCATTGTTTTGAAAGTGGTAACAGTCAATGTTCAAGACCACCTGACCATTGTGAGGACACCACATCCTGTTTAATTTAGAAATACTAGTTTAGCACTTAATTCTCACTATTAAATAGCTAAATACCTTGAAGATAATTTCTTAATTTTTATTTAAAGTAACACCTCAAGAATAAGAAAAACAAGAATAAGTTTGGAAACAGGTGGATTCGAACTCTGGTTGGTTGCTTCAAAAGCTATCGCCAACCAGCTTTACTCTCCACATCACTGCTTGTTTCAGATGGGTTTCTTTGGTCATTTTGACCTGACTCATCTTGACAATGGTGGGCAGAATTAGTGTGAATAGCCTCTGCCAACAAGGTGGGCTATTTGGAACTGGTGTAAAACACACACTCACACAAAAAAACACTCCAGATTTTTTTTTTTTTTTTACTTTGCTTTCATGGTGCAAGTTAGATTTATGTTTTATGTTGTTGTAAGTAATGAGTTGGATGCGCCCCTATACAGGAGGTCATCAGGCAGAAAGTGAAGAGACAGCTCACCAAACAGCAGAAGGCTGCTCAGAGAAAACGTCTGCAGAAGGGTGAGGCCAACCTGGTGACCAAGGAGAGGAGAGAGAATCAGAACAACATCAAGAGCAGTTTGGATGCTGATCAATTCTGGGGCTGAGGATAGGAGAAATGAACTCAGTGTCACTTGTATATGAAATGAATTAATAAAACATCTACATCTAGAAGCTGATTTGTGGTGATTTGGCCTTATTTATGTTATGCATAAAGGTTACACCTGGTTTTATTTCAAATAAAGGAGATTGATTACATGTATTGCATGTATTGAGGGATTTTTAAAATATGTACATGACTAATTAAACTACCGGTAGTCAAATATAAATACATCTCATTATCATTTGCAAACCTATAGCATGGTATTGTAAACAAAATAATGTCATCGCCTTAAAACTGGTCAAGAAGCTTTCAGAATCTGTCGTTTTTATTGTGTGTGTTTTGTAGCAACTACTGATACTGCAACAAAATAGTAGAAACGGCAAAACTACAGCTGCACTAAAAATAAACAAATCCATTTTCGTAACTAGGCTCATAAGTTCTTCGTGTTTTGTCCCTTTCGGCTCGCCGTTTGAGTGTGGAGGGGCACGTGATCCCTGTATTGCGATAACAGTTACATCCAGGAACAAAACAATCCAAGAAGTAACAGCGCCGCAAAATCTTTATGACTGACTGACAGCTGCTGTTTATAAGAGTAATATCACGTAGGTGAAGTATAAAAGTCTTCCTTTTGCACGAGGTTATTTTGTTGTGTTTTGTAGAACGAATCACCAATGTTTGCGGGGGTTATGTTTGTTGGTTGATCCGCTCCTCCCTGGAATCCTGTGATGTATCTGTCTATGTTTACTTTTTAGTAGAAATGGTAGCCTCGTTCGTAGAAGTAACAACTCATTTATTCACTGCTAATTATAGAAATTGTGAATCAGCTGAATGTGAACTACTGCATGGGTTCACCAATGTTCTGTCTCTGTCAGTTGTCTTGTTGATGTTTATATGGAAAGTGGAAACTCTTACCACCAGAATTTCCGCTGTTACGTTACAATTTTGGTTACGTTTTCTGTTGTATTTTAATTGTAGGTTATCGTTGCTCCATCGAAATGCAATTTTGATTATCCTCATGTTGTTACAACATATGTGACTTCAGAGAAACGAGAGATCTCTCAGTGAAAGGAGTCTCAGTCACCTTGCACTTTCATTGTAATTTCTCTTCATGTCAACAAAAGTGAAAGGTAGCAGAGACCGCCATTCTGCAAAGCATCTAATTTTGTGCCCCACAGCCAAAAACTAATTCATGCAGGTTTGTAACAACATGAGGGTGAGGAGATAATGTTGTAAAGTTAAACGTTTTGTGTGAATTGTCCCTTTAAATGTAATATCTTCTTTAAAGCTGAATGACTTGTGTGCTGTAGGGTCCTGTAGAGGAATGGAGTAATTTTATAACGATCATGTGGAGACTGGTGTGGAAATGGAGGCAGTAAGACCCAAAAAATCCAAGTCCAAATCCAGTGGCAAGCCACAGGTGAAAATCCACCTATAATATTTCTCTTACTAATGTTCATTAGTTGATTTTTAAAATCTTGTTTAAGCTTATTTCATAATCCTAAAAATAGTTATTCTTCATTTACAGGTCAAAAAGGAGAGACAGTTAGAGAGTGTTAGACAGTCCTCTGGACCTTCTAGAGAACTTGAGCCAGGGCCAGCACTGTTCACTGATGTCCCTCTCAGCCTTTCTCATGTGCCTCCTGCCTCTGATCTGAACCCACCCGCCACACAGACCTCACTAGACCATAATGACAAAGCTGAAAAGGACCAAGTTCTCTTGTCTGATACGACTGAAATGGTGAATAAACTGTCCTGCCATGAAGACAAAGAGCATGACTCATCATCACAAGACACGGCACCTTGGGTGGACCAAGTTTTGACACCCACTCGGTACAGCCAAATCGATCCCAAACCTCTTGATGCTAAACCTGAGCCACTTAGTGTCCCTTCTATATATCCGTCTATCCCAGCTATCTGCCCTGAGCCTCAGCTCTCGGAGGACTCGTACTCTATCGCCTATGGACTGTTAGATACGTCCTTTATGCCAGTGGCTTCTGAGGGACAGGTAGCTCCAGCTGTTCTGCCTCTGGCTAACCAGGAATCCTCCCCGCCTAGCTTGGTCCCTGTGACGGTCGCTGAAGTGGAGAAGCCCAGGGAAAGGCTTTATCCAGAGCTTCCCAGGACCTGTCAGTCCGTTAAGCCCTTCAGTAGCGAGCAGCTACGGACATGGGAACCCGGTTCCTGGTTGGAAAACGTGGAGCTCCATGAAGCCGAGTTCCAGAGCCTGGCCCACCAAGAGGGACATGAGCTGTACGAGCTGCTGCTGAGCTACTGGAGGTGCCGTAAACAGCTGACGCAGGCCCAGACTGAACTGCAGGCTGCTAACTCAGACTGCAAAAATGTGCAGAATCGCATGTGGAGCTTCAAGGATGAAAGGCTTTCTTTACAGGTGAGTCACATCCATCCATCCATCCATTCATCTATCCATCTATCTATCTATCTATCTATCTATCTGGTAGCATGATCTCCAGTCTAATTACGTTTTATAGTGTCACCTTATCAAAACTGTCAACCCAGCTGTTTAAAGTCACAGCCATGCCTTACCTTAACAATACACTGCATTGGTCTTCTATTTTATTGATCACAAACACCTGTTTGCTCTACAGGCCGTATGTGCGGACCAGACCAAGGTGTTTGGCTACCACTGCTACCAGCAGGTGACTCTGAACGAGGCAGCATTAGCCGAGCTGAAGCTTCTGTTTTCTGCAAAAGCAGAAATTCTCCATCAGACAGTGGCCCTGCACTCATACACCTCCATCCTGTCCCGTCTGCAAGTGGAGTCTTATCTCTACCGTTTGCTCAGCAGTAACCCCACCACCAAAAGTGTGGCCGTGCAAGATACAAGCACAGGCAAGTTTACGCTGATAAGTCTAGACTGTACATTAGACACAAATAATTGGTTAACTTACACTGTTTGATAAGGAGTACCATGACTAATATAAATATTTTCACAGTTACACTGGTGTTGACAAAACATCAATATGGCAAATCTGTAAAAACATGTTTTGTTTATTGAGGCATATTTAATGCAATCCTTGTTGGATTTTGCTTGTTCACTGTTTGTGTATTTTAGCAGACACTTTTATCCAAAGATTGGATGACCAGAACTGACAACTGTCTTCTATATTATATATAGTCTGGTCCTAATTAGCATTGAAAAAGCGTAGGATTACATTTGAAAGTTGTTATTTTTGTTCTGCCCTACAAAGGCTAAGTGCAGTAACTACGCAAACAAAGGCCTTTAAAGTTTTTATACCATTTATGCCAGTCAAACATGTTATGGGTAGATAATGTGGTAATGCATCTCCGAAACGGGACATAATTTAACCCAGAATTTTTTTCACAAGACAGAACACAAGTCATGTCATAAAGCCCATTACAAGTCTTAACTCATTTTTGACCAAATGTGTAGTTGCTGCGCTTTGCCTTTGTAGGGCAGTGTTATTTTGAATGCCATGCTGTCTATTGATTTTTGTATTGACTTTCTTAGTGAGTCCAAAGTCTCAGCCGTCCTCTTTGCAATCGCTGAAGGAGAGCATCAGTGTGCTGTTTATTTTCACCCGACGGGTCCTAGATGATTCTCAGTTTCAGGCTGACATCCATCTCTGGCTTCAGAGGCTGGTAAAGACCCTCAAACACCAGCTAATGAACTGATAAAAATCTCAAGATAACATGAGATTATAATATAAGAAAGTGGATATGAATAACTTACTATATTCATGAAGAACATTCTGAAAAAACAGCTACAAATTATTTTGTAATATTAGATTCATATAAAATATTAGTATCTATAAATACCAATTATTCTGATGTCCTTTAATTGATCAATTTCAAGCTTTTCTGATTATACTCATAGTCTCATACCTATACGTTACTCCAGAGCTAAAACAATCTCGGTTATAAGATCAGGGGCCTCATGCATAAAACTTTGCGTAGATTTCATCCTTAAAGTGTGCGTACGCACATAAGGCGGAATTTGCGTACGCACAAAAGTTTTCAGATTTATAAAACCGTTCGTACGCCAGAACCTGCGCAGAATTCACTTTATAAATCCCAGTCAGCGGGAGATTATGCGCACGTGCGTCTCCTCCCCGAAATAACCATATATGGAAATTACAACGCCTAGTTTTACTATGCATATCCTCATCTGCATATCATTTGCATATGATTATTCATCCACGTGATACCAAGTTTAACGGTACAAGACGTTAGGAAAATATGAAATGCGGATGTGCCGTTACATTATTACAAACATTTTTTTTAGTAGCCTATATCCTTGCCTTGTTTTTGAATGAATAAATCAAATAGTGTTAAATACATTTCAGAGAAAGTTTTTCTCAATCTTTTCCACTGGCCAAATAGTATTTTTAATTGATTTATATTTTAATGGATAATGGAAGAGATTTTAATGGAAGAGATAGACATGGTTGTGCATTATTTGCACGAAACAGTTTTCTCAGACAATCTCTAGTTAAAACATTAAAACACAGCATGCCAGAAGAAAAGTGTTCAAAAGCAA
The DNA here is from genome assembly GCF_016745375.1 of Pimephales promelas. The sequence continues at coordinate 28,564,033 of NW_024121321.1, forward strand.
TGCATCCACAACAAATAGGTATATTTATATTTGTTGAATATATATATATATATATATATATATATATATATATATATATATATATATATTGTAACTTCTCAGTAATGATTTCATGTAGTTTAAGAGTTTAACTCCATTAATGAGAATGGCATATTTAATCTAAATGTTTATATCAGAAGTAAAACATAGTTTAAACCATTCTCTTATTTATTTAAACTGTTATTGTGAATATGGACTGTATTTATGATTTGGACTCATAATGAAGATTTACGGTTTTACTCCATCTGCCGTTAGATTATAGGCTATATGCGTCAGTTTCACCAAACGGCCCAACGCGCGTGCTGGCGGTCATTTAAGAATGTTTGCTTCAAGTGATGATAGGTTTGTGAAATTATATTTGTATTATCTTTCTGTAGATGTATAATTTTCTGTCTAATAGTAAGCAAAAAGACATTTGACTCCAGCTCACCATCGGTGTCGCCAAAACCTATAATCTTCTAAAAGAGTGCGTACGCACGGTCAAGAGCATCCTTACGGTGCGCACTTATTTACGGCAAGTTTATTTTTTATAAATCCCGATGTGCGCGTGGAAAAATGCGTACGCATATTTCTATGCCCATTTTGTGCGTACGCAACGTTTATACATGAGGCCCCTGGTTTTTACCAGTAATGAAGAAACATAAAAGCTTTTTTTTTCCATCCAGGTCTCTGTGCTGCATCATGTTGGTTCAAGAGGAGATCATCTCTTCATCCTAAACCACCTGCTCTGCTGCCCGGCAGGTGTGGGGAAATGGGCTGTGCCGTTCCTACAGGTACTGAAGCAGAGCCTTGATGTGTGACTTAGATCAGCAGTAAACAATCTTAACAGGGAAATCTAAAAATATGTATATAAAAAATCTCAAATAACTACTTGTCTTATAATAGTCATTGCATCCACTTTCCTTCAATAGATCAAAGTATTGGATAACCCATCTGGAGTGTATCATTTCATGCAGGCTCTGGCTATCCTCATGTCTCCTGCGAGGTAACGATTAGCTTTACTGGAAATTGAGCTGATGATCCATTGCATTTTTTTTTACATATCATCTGTATTATTTTCTGTATTATCGCCATTGTTACAGTGACAGCTTGAAAAGCTGCTCCTTTTTTTAAACTGGTTATAACTAAAAGCACAAAGCACTTTGCATTATTAATTTCATTGAAAATGGAGATTTGTGTGACATGCAGACACCGTGCAGACTTCCTCGGACACATGAAGCCCAGTGATGTGAAGGGCAACAACAGTATTACAGGACCTCAGTCTGGTAACTGGACTCTAGTGGATGAGGGTGGAGAGGAGGTGAGGAACCATCATGAAACCAAAAATTAAAATTTTCTCAGTGATTTATAAGAGAATGTCTGAACTCATACAGTTAGGCTGATTTCTATTAAATTATGAAACATGATAAACAGAATTTTTAAAAAAAAATTTTGCTAATGTTTTCAGACCTTTTGACCTCACTGCAAATATTGACATCAGAAATCAATTATATATTATATTGCAGTCTGATCAGACTTTTGAGTTCTGTTAGCACAGGCTGAAAGTGCCATTATTTTGTGTCTCTTATCAAAGTACCAACAAAACCTTATTACCAGGTGATGTTTACTGTAACACCCTTGTGAACTCTCTCAGGATGAAGACCCAGAAACAAGCTGGATGCTGCTGTCTGAGGATGATCTGGTTTCTCTGTTCTCTCAGTTTCCCTTTGATGAGCTCTTCAAACGCTTACTGGGGATCTGCTCGAAAGGTGAGACTTGTCATATCTCATAAATGAGCAGAGACAGCCTTGCAATATTAAGTGTATGTCTGTTTCTCCTCATTAATTGGTCAGTAGATTGTATAGGATTCACTTGCTTTGAAAAGGATAGTTCACAGAGATGCAAATTCTGTCATCATTTTCTTACCCTCATGTGATTTCATGTGTATGACTTTCCATTGAATGGACAAATGTCAATTAAAAGAGAATGGGGATATGAAATGAAGAAAAAGCTTGTGGCATGTATTTCCCTTAAGACTTATAAATCTTTAGACTGTTATTTGTATATTAGAATTGACATTTTCCATACCGATTTAATAAGTTGGCCTGTTAAATGTCGCTCTTGCCAATAGAGGACTATCAGCCTCAAGCCACCACCAGTCAAAAGATGATGAAGATATTTGCATTTGCCTCTTCGCTGGTCGAACTTCTTGCTATTGGCTTGCAGACCTACAACAGAGCACGTTATCGCCAATTTGTGAAGAGGATTGGTTTCATGATTCGGTACGTAAGCTTTATTAATTCAATTCAGTTTTTCATTTCATACTATAGTAATGCTTTCATACTTAAATAATCCTTTTTTAATCCATATTTTCCAAATCCATGCCTTTCTTCCAGCCTCCTACACAAAATTTGTATGTGTCGTTTGTCTGCTCACACTGACCACACAACATCAATTTGGTAACAGCACCACCTATTGGTCAAAAGTGAGAAGAAATTGATATTACATGTGATTGTATTTGTGTGGTTTTTTTCAGCCATTTTGACTAAAATAATCTGAAAACCTCTTAATTATTTTTGCATTTTTTTCTGAAGCTCCCAGACTTGGTTGCATGTCTCATTGTTAATTATGTGCTTTGCCCCAATAATTGCTGCTTGCAGCTATATTTATTATTAATATAATTAAAGGTAGGGTATGGGATTTGGAATAGGTTTTCAGTCAGGTGTTCAGGTATTTTTCATTTTTATATAGTTGGCATTTTATCTTTTAATAAGTACTGACTTTGTCCATGTTCTTTTCCCCATTCTAGGATGACACTCTGTTATGTTAGTGACCACTGGGCACAGTACATCAGCCTGACTGGTGTGAGTAGAACCACAATGCAGGAACAGTCGTTTTCAATGGAGAAGCTGCAGGTTGAGTTTGACCATCTCTTCCTGAGAGCAGTGCTTCATGTACTCAAGGCCAAAAGGTATAGAATAATGCTATTATTCTATGTAGTCTATTTAATGTCTAATAATGTCTATTTAACTGTCTCTTTATTGTTTTACAGACTGGGCATATGGCTGTTCATGTCTGAGATGCCGTATGGCACGTTATCCAGCTGCATGCTGTGGAAGATCTTCTACATTATGCAGTGTGCAGAGATGGATGGTCTGGAGAAGCTCAGCTGTAGCCTGAGTGCTGAGGACTGTATCCGGGGACTCAAAGGTGAGATGCCAAGCACATCTAATGCTAGAAAAACACAAGAGAATAGTTTACTAGTTTAAAGCTGCTCACTTTAAGTAAAATGATTGTTTTTGTCTTATTTAAAATCATTTTAATCATTTCATTTGTCCCCCTTGTGCCCCCTAGTGGGTCAGTGTCCTCTGGTTGAGGACCACTGGTTTAGAGCAAAAACACTTATTGTGTGTTTATGTATTTCCAGAACCAAGCCATCAGGAAAAGTTTCAGCTCTGGCTGTCAGAGATAAACAGCTCGGATGGAATCTGCCTTTTGACAACGTTTGCACACATGGCCCAGCCCAGACGCACTGAAGTAGACCCTGAGTTTGTCAGGAACATAGTGCTTGACATATACGAGGTGATTTGACTTCCCCCCCCAACATTTTACTGAAAAACAAAACAACATCTGATCATGACATCATCCAGGTGTTATAAATGCAATAAATGTGTGATTACTCTTTGCTCGAGGTGTCCTATGTTAGTATCGCCACCCGTGAGATCTACTCTAAAGTTGGGCGGGAGTTGTTGGCGGCTGTAGCAACTGCTCACCCTCACATAATCTCTGTGTTGTTGGAAAGACTGAGAGAGACCATAGACAAAGTGGGCATGGTGAGTGATTCTTCAAAAACACAAGAACTTAATTTCGGATTTCTGTACTAACTGGATGATCAGGAACTGATAAAGATTGACAATTGAGCATGTGACAGTTGCTGTACAAAGAACAGAACAAAATACAGGATCTAAAGATACATTTTTGTATTGTCTAATGTCTATTCAATGATATACTCATCTGCCACAGAAATGTCTTTTATATCAACAAATACTGATAATTATGATTACCTGTCCAGGTGTCACTCTACCTGTTCAAGGAGTTGCCCCTGCACTTGTGGATGCCAGCTCAAGCTGAGGTGGGGTTGATCCGAGATTGGCTGTTGAACTTCAGTCTCTCTGCTGTGGAGAACAGATTAGCCTGCATCATTCTAGAGGGCCTCAACTGGGGATTTCACCCCGTGAGTCTCAGCTATGATTATTGAAACTTAAGTACTGATTTATCATCATAAAATGTGTCCAGTTTCTGTGCTAGTTTGTGTTTTTTATAAAGTGTTAATACAACTTTCTGTCTTGTCCACAGAATGGTTGCCTCATTTTACCGGCATCTTTACACAGTGAAGTCGCCCTGTTGGGGATTGAGGCATATCAAAAATATCTCACAGACAAGCCATATGCTGGCATATTATCAGAAGGCATCAAGCAGGTATGAAATAAGGTGGCTACATATCATGCCTATTAATAATAATAATAATAAACTTTATTACAGACTCACCGGTCCAGATAAAAAAGACAGACAAATAAGACAATACACACAATGTAATACAAACTTCAAAGGAAAGGAGACAACTATACCAATGCTTCCATAACTTGGACACAAACCGTGTAGTGCTAAATTTGATATTGGTCAAAGCCACAATTATATAATTCTCTGAGTTGTTCAACCGACTTATAAATTTGTACATGAAATTTCTCAATGTGGCTTGCAGGGTATTAACACCTGCCGCCACAAACATCTCACTGGCACTACACCAGCGTGGTCTTCTCAGCAGAATTCTCAAAGCATCATTGTAAGCTACCTGAATTTTATGCAAGCTGGCTTTGCTGAAACTAGACCACAAGTGGGCGGTGTAGAGAGGAGTGCAGTAAGCTCTGAACAAAGCAACTTTCACTCTATCTGTGCATCCACCAAACTTGCGAGCCAAACTATTCGCCTGAGCATATAAAGAGCGGCATTGCCTATAAACGTCAAGGTCATCCTTCAACTGGTCTGTAATAAAATGCCCAAGACACTTATATTTGCTCAAAACTATTAAGGAATTACCTGCCAATTTAAAAGTAGGAAACATATGACATTTATCATCCTTAGTTCTGCAAATCATCACCGCACTCTTGTCTGTATTAAATTTCATGTCATGAGCAATTCCATATTCAGAGCAAACATTAAGAAGCTGTTGAAGGCCAGCACTGCTAGGACTGAAGACCACAAGATCATCCGCGTACATGATATGATTCACTAAGGTGTTACCTATCATACACCCAGTGTTACACAGACTCAAGCAGACAGAGAGCTCATCAACATACAAAAGAATAGGGGAGAGGATTCCACCTTGTCTGACCCCGTTCCTGACCCCAAAAGGGGCAGAAACACAGTGACCCCATTTTATACACATCGACTGGTTGGCATACCAGAAGGACAGAATTCTCACAATACATTTAGAAACACCTCTCTTACTCATTTTGTCAAATAACTTATAATGATTGACACGGTCAAAAGCTTTTGAGGCATCAATAAAACTCATTAAAACTGAGGAGTTCTTATCTCTATACGTATTAACAATTTCCTTTAAGGAATATATGGCCATATCTGTGCCATGTTTTGGTTTAAAACCAAATTGATTGTCAGTAGAGGGGATAACGTCCACAACTCTGCTCAACAGGATGCTTTCAAAAACTTTAGACAGTACACTGGCAAGGGCTATTGGTCTGTAGTTATCAGAGCAACCAACCTTACCAGACTTATCCTTGATCACCGGCACAAGCAAAACAGATATCATTGAGTCCGGAAGGAAGCCATGAATTAAAAAAGAATTAAAACATATACCAAGTAGGGGGGCTAACCTCATGCTGGCATATTTAATGTGCTCAGCAGTGATGTGATCCAACCCACTTGCTTTATTATCTGCTAACTTATTTATTGTGCATGATACCTCATGTGAAAAAATTGCCTTAAAATCAGCACACTCAATATTGTCAGACATATAAATATCACTTTTAACACAATTAAACAAGGTCATGTAGTGCTGTCTCCACATCTCTGCAATATTCTCAACCCCTGATACACCATCTACAGTGCAAGGGGGGTGGTATACTACATTTGTTAAGACACTTTACCTCCTTCCAAAATTCAGTAGTGTGGTTATCCATTACCTTCTCGGCCATAGATTCTGCCCTCATAGCCTGCTAATTTTTATTAATAATTTTTTTTTTTAAATAATTAACACTGATTGTCATTCATTGACTATTGCAGATTAATAAGCTTCCTCAACAGTTTTAAAAAGAAATTTGTACATTTTATGGCTTTGTTTTTGGAGACGAATGCAGACCATATCAGTCTATGTAAAATATCTAATTTGCACTGGTTCACCTCCATTCATCAGCAGAAAGAATTGCCAAATGTTGAATCAGCCACTTGTAGTTAATAGTTAACAATTTCCCTCAAAGAATTATCATTTTCTTCCTAGTGCCAGCTCACATTTGCTGCGTGATAACTTTCCGCAGGTGTCTTACCTGGCTAACGTGGTGCGGCTTGGCCAGACACTAGAATCCTCCTTTAACCAGTGGGCCTGGGACCTGGTTTTGAGGCTAAAGCTCCATGCCAATGAAAGAAGTCCTCAGGATGCCTGGTGCCCGCTTCCCTCTTCCAGCGCCCCCAGTGTGCCTGAGATCACAGACTCTCCCGTCATGCACCCTGTTTTCAAGGCAGTCAAAGCTGGCATCCCTATTGGCTGTTTTCTGGCTTTTGACATGACAACCATTGGGCACAGGTTTGGAAGGAATATTACAACCCAAATATTCTGATACTGATTCATCATCAGTAACGGTCTGGATGAGAATCCAAGTCTAGTAACATGAATTCCTTTGAAATGTTTTTCATGACAGTTTGGAGAAGCTTTGCAGTGATGGAATGTCTCTGCTGAAGACTCTGGTTCAGTCCCGTCATCTCAAAGCTGTAGTGCATATACTGGAAAACATCCTTCCTTTGGTCTACCACTGCCAGTTCTATCTGCTCAAGAATGAACAGTTAAGAACATTTATGCTTAATTATTTTCACTTCCTGTCAGACTTTACTGTGCCTTGACAATTTGTTTATTTACTTTACTGCATAAATAATGAATTAATAATGCTGTAGTTATAAAAAAACAATGCTTTCCTTCTAATATCAATCAGGTTTCTGAGCTGTATCCAGCTCTTCTTGCAGATAGATAGTGGGACTCAGGGTGTGACCCAGCAGGTCACACAGAAAGTGGCCCAACATCTGATTGGCACCTCTACATGTGAGAACATAAAACTCCTCAACAGTGTGATCCAGGTAGGATTTTGTGTTTATTATCTATACTGGTCACTTGTTGCTCTTTTTCCTTTATTGACCAATCCAACTCCCCCATTGAAAAATATACAGTACTGTTCAAATGTTTGATGACGGTAAGATTCTTTAATGTAAGAAGTTTCTTTAAGAAGTCGCTTAGAAATATTGTGAAATATTTGAATTTAAAGTAACTGATTTCAATTTTAAAGGGGCCAACAGATGCCCATTTTTCACAAGTTAGTATGATTATTAAGGGTCTTCAATGTGAAGTTTGTAACATAATTTGGTTAAAATTCCTCAATGGTTGTGTAAAACAACACCATATTACCTCCTCAAAAACAGCTCTGTTCACATCGACTCATTTCTGTGCATGTCTCTTTAAATGATAATGAGCACCTGCTCGCCCCACCCCTCTCTTCCGTGGGGCGTGTCAACACAAGACATTAAAGTGCTGGATGCAATACTAAGGGCGAAAATATGCTAATAAGGGACAGTCCATCAGCCGTCGTGGGCGGAGCATGAGCGATATAACATCATATTGCTCCGAAAATCTAAACGGCCTGATTATTATTAGTCTTTAGGCTTTTTGAGGATTAATAAAAAAGGATTGAATGGATTTTTTTCATTGTATGATGGTTGTCCACACACTGCAAAGACACATTTAATGCAAACACCATATAAAAACACCATCCGATAACACCTTTAATATATTTTAAAATGTAATTTATTCCTGCGATGGCAGTTGCTTTTTTTCAGCAGCCATTCCTCCAGTCTTCAGTTTCACATGATCCTTCAGAAATCGTTCTAATATGCTAATTTGTTGTTATTTTCAGGATTCTTTGATGAATAGACATTTCAAAAGAACATTATTTTAATTTTTCAATTTTTTTTTTTTTTTTTACTTTATTGTCTTTACGGTCACTTTTGATCAATTTCATCTTTGCTTAATAAAAATATTATTTTCTTTCAAAAATATATTACTAACACCAAACTTAAGAATGGTAGTGTATAAAAATAATTGACATTTTAAATGTACAACCTTAAAAATCTTTATGGGTCATGAAAAGATCTTACTTGTCCTGCAGGCTCATATTCTGGAGAGCTCCAGGCCGGGGCGTGTTGGTGCAGTAGCTGTTCTTGAGTTCTGGCTTCAGGTTTTGACCGAACAGAACCTCTGGCATCGAGACAGAGCTGTTCTCTACCTTCTAGACCACCTGTGCCGTGCTGCATTTCTTCACCAGCAAGAGGAATGTCTCCAGAAACTTCTCTACCAACAACACAAGGTTTTTCATTCTTGGCTGATGTTTAAACAGCCTTCTTTTAACAAATAGGTGAATTAAAGCAAATCATTGACAAATGGTTTTATATGCTGTTTTTTTTCCTTTTAGAGTGCATTAGGTTATCATGGAGACAAAGGTTTGCTCTCATCTCTGATGGGCTGGATAGTGGCAGGAAATGTTACTCCATCCTTCATTGAGGGCAATTGTCTCACAGGAGAGGTTTGTGTAGGTTATTACTTATACAGCACATCTTGATCTAATTACTCTTAGGCTGCTTTCACAATAGCACTTTTGGTGTGTACCTGGGTTTGATTGACGTACATTTTCCGAACTTTGGTGCGCACCTGCAAACTTAGTCTGCTTAAAAAGGGAAGCCTGGGGTACGGTTCATGTGAACTCTGGTACTGTTCGCTCCTGATATGAATGCAATCATACTAAGTCGCTGAATCTAAATCGCTATGCGTTTTGCCACCCTCTGTGTTATTGTTAGTAAGCAACAGATGTGAACAGCTGCTGCTTTGACTCCAACACACCTCGGTACAGACCCAAATTATATAATGTGAATACAATTAGACGAGGGGAGGGGGAGCAATCAAACTCTGGTTTGGACCAGGAAATTGAACCATCTGTAAAAGCACCCTTTAGTCATCATGTCCCTCTCCATGTTTTTCTTTTGTCTCAAGGTATGGTTTGCTTGGTTGGTCTTAAACATGGAGGCAATGTTCGAGGAAGATTCTCAGCTGCAACGTTTTGTGGAGCATGAGCTCCTCTCAAACTCTGCTTGCACACCAGATCAGGCGCTGAAGGTACACATTCGTTCTTCTACAACCTTTGGTACAATATACAATGATACACACCAAATAGAGTGTTTTGAACACACCTGAAATGATCAGGGAATGTGAAAATTGTTTAAAGGGGTCCTATTATGCTTTTGCACATTTTCAACTTTAGTTAATGTGTAATGTTGCTGTTTGAGCATAAAAAAGATCTGCAAGGTTACAAAGATCAAAGTCCAAACTCCAAAGGGACATATTTAACACAATTCACTTTTCAAGAACTACAACGAACAGCTCGTTTGGACTACAACACGATTTTTCCAGATCTTAAGAAGTCACAATGTTACTCAATTAAAAAATTGTGCCCACGGAATATGCAAAAAAGGGGACGAGGCCTGGCTGAGCTGCACTAGAGATGAAGAGTGACACTGTTCCAGAACATTATAACCCCAGCGTTTATCTGTGTGCTGCGCATTTTATGGAGAACAGCTTTCTGTTTCTGTTTCTTTAGCTTTTACTTTTGTAAGATGGTAAGATCACTACTCCTTAGGAAAATTAACCATAAATTTGGGATCAATTACTGTTTGTATTACCTTAGTTTTCCTAACAAATATCAGAATTAAATGGTGGATAACATCATATTCGCTAACATTGTCAGGATCTGAATCGGGCTCGAAGTGGTTTGAAATTGACGCCATCCTCAGTATTTAGCTTGCAGTCATGGAGGGGCGATACAAGAGAAAACAAATGGTTTTCGTTAAGCTCTGCAAATCACAACACAATTAATATTTCGGAGATCGGGCCTTCATCGAAACCGGTGTGTTCGAGCCAGACTGGGGAGAGAGGTGCTGTAATTATGTAAAATATGTGAGAAATAATGTGTTTTTTTTTTTTTTTTAAATGAAAATGAAAACGCATCCAAAAACAAAATAAAGACTTCATAAAATGGCATAATAGAGACCCCTTTAAAAAACCATTTTTTTTTCACTTTGCTGGTGGTCTTTAGAGTAAAACTTTACTTTTGTTACGAAGCCCCTAAGGAGACATGGTGATGGGAAAAAATTGATGTAAGGAAACTCCCTAAACTCATATCCCATGTTCCCCTACTTATTCATTGAGGATCTTATTGGTGACATCATTAAATAAGCAATTTCAAAGATTAAAAAAAGTATCCATTAATGACTGGAAAGATAATAGATATTCCTTGGTTAATTGGTTTGGGATCCCTGTAAACATTTGTATTCATGGGTTTCAGTCACGTGACTTTTTTGTTGCGGCCGCCATCTTTAGGACCTTTGCGTAGCTGCGACAGTAGTTAGCTTCTCCTGATCGGAAAGATGTCGCACACTAAAATAGCACAGCACACCTCATTACAGATGAAAAGGTATTTAAATAAAATTGATAAGGTTTAGATCCGTGTTTACTTTCAAACGAACTGCTGACTTGTAAAAATTTGACGTTCGCTGACATTTACTACCTCGTCCACAATCCCTATCCATTCACCGGAAGGCATTTAAAAGCACTGAAGCCTACCGCTACTTCACCTCAGGTTGGGTTAATGATCCCGGAATCTATCATCTGGAGATGAAGAAAATGTTCTTGATAACAGGAAGGGTAAGTGGCACTCTTTTACTTGCTGGACATAAAAGTATTGTTGAAATAAATTGACCGTTCGCAAAAACCCGCCCCCCGCCATGTCCGATAAGCTCATTTATTTTTAGCACTCACAATATTTTAAAACATCTTTACTGAAAATGCATATGTACATTACATTTTAGAGTGTCAAAGTTATGAATTTCAGAAATGTAGACAAATCACTGTCTATTAATTTAAGGCAGAAACATTGAGCACAGCACATTTAGCCATATGTTTAACTAAGGTTACTGATGTAAATATAGATAGCTGTCTAGAATGACGTTATACGTGTTCCAATTGTAAAATATGTTTTATCAAGCTAATCTGTAATTTGCTAATTTTACTTTTATTTACATTTTCAGGTGAAGCATTCACAAAGCCTCAGTTTAACACCAACATACCACTGGATAACAGTACAGGAAGATGGGACAGTTCTCAGATATTTTGAAGAATGTCATCAACCAAACAGTAAACTGGAACCATTGACTTCCATAGTAGGAAAAAAAATTACCATGGAAGTCAATGGTTCCAGTTTGGTTACTGACATTCTTCAAAATATCTTCCTTTGTGTTCTCCTGTAGAAAGAAATGCATGCAGGTTTGAAACAACTTGAGGGTGAGAATGATGACAGAATTTTCATTTTAAAGTGAACTATTCCTTTAATGAAGTTCATATCTTCATTTAGTGTTATTTTTCAATCAGTAGTTTAAAATGCCTTTTTCAATAACATTCGGTTAAGTTACTATTTGTGAGCCGGGCACAGGGTTTCTGGTAGGAATAAATATTTGCACAGTAGAAATGCAGTTTGAATCTACAACCTAATTACCCATGTGGTTTATAATGTATATGGGATTTTTTATGAATGATTTGATTATTACGAATGATTAACAATAAACAGAATGAGAACAGAATTTTACTGTCACCTTTTTTTATTGCAAATATAAAACAGACTTCAGTTCATATAGTTATGTGTTACACTGGGATAACACAGACTGGGAACACAATGTTACGTAGTCTCTATTCTGAGGGCACAACAGATGGGCAAATGTTACACAAAGGGAGTCAGCCCAGGTCCCCCCTTTAGGAATCCCGACAAGAAGGTGAAGACGACCATCATCTTGGAATAGGATGGAAGTCCAGTTAAGTCCTGGACCATCTCATCATTGTCTAGTTTGAACACCTCCTGCTGGAAAGATAACTTGCTTACCCTGTCCCTAAGTTGATAGACCTCTGCCCTCAGTCTGGTACACTCTTCTGTCAGTTTCTTCACAGTTTCTCGACAGGCTTCATCGGAGCATGCTACACTGCTCTCAGTATGGATAGGGTCTTTACAGTAGCTGTGTTCCCCACTCTGCCCGCTCTCAGGAAAGCTGTCACTGTGGTCCATCTCATTGCCAGTATATTTACCATGGGGTAACATTGACACATCACTGGTACAACTTCTCTTCCTCTTGACAGCTTGTGTTTGCTCAAATTTCTTGTAGCAATTGGTTTTTCTTTGTCGTTGCTCAGGTGACAGGTAGGCAAACAGATTTGGCACATAATCGGGGTTCAGAGGATTATCACTTTTCTTGCCTGCAGTGGTATAATGAGACACCAATTAACATCACCAACTCAGAATTAGTGATTACACTTTTATGATAACTGCATGCTATTAATTATTAGTTAAGCATGAGTAAACAGTTAATACATAATTTTTTAAGCATTAATAGACAATAAATAGTTTATAAATACAGCTATAAATGCTTTTTACTTGATTTATAAACATATCTAGGCTATAATGTGTTTAATAATAGTATTTTCATTTTTTGTTAATGATCAATTTATCATTTCTAAATAAAGTATAGCATTATTTACAAACCAGTTATTTAAGAGTATTCAGTGATTCATAAGATCACAAAGTTTAAGTAAATGGAGTAAATTCAGGTAGATTTTATGAACAAACTAAGTATTACTGTTTGTCTCAATATAAGATGTATGAATGTGAATTTAAATACTTTTAAGTAATCTTAGACAACTCCATTGAAAACTCTTAAATAGCTGGTTTATAAATAATGCAATATTTCATTTAGAAATGATAAATTGGTCATTAATAAAGTAATCAAGAATAAAGCATTTATAGCTGTATTTATAAATTGCTTTTTTATAACTATTAATGACTATTAATGCTTTATATGTGATGGAATATCCATTTACTAAAGCCTTAGTAAAGTTTTACCGAATTAGTTAGTCTAAAAGTGGATAAATTAACGTTAACATAACGTTGATACACAGATGACGATCAAGTTATTTTGTTAGAAAATGTAAGCCAGTTACAAATTACCTAATTGAATTTATCTGCAAAGGCAAGGAACAGGTGCTAATGTTACAACAGTTCACGTTTGCAAACCATGTTGCAAACGATTAGCTTACATTCCTTACCTGAAATAAAGTGCTCACTGCAGAGTCTGGAGTGTTCTGTCTCCAGTTATCCCTCTTGATAGCGCGAAATCCATTTCTTACAACGTTCAGGGTTTTTGGGAATGTTATTAAATTTTAGTTTATCATTTCTTTGTGATTTGCTGTTGTCACAGCTTACAGCACTGCAGATAGACGGCACGTTAGCAATCGCGATTCGGTCCTACAAATGGCGGCCGCGCCACTGTGTGACGTCACATGAAATCCATGAATACATTAATGCAATAAACATACATTTTATTAGCCCAATTGTTTTCGTTTTGTCAGAAAGCCCAGGTGCGTCTCAAGCTTCAGGTCGTCCCGTCCCTGCAGAGGTTGATGATCTATCGCTGGGCTCAACAGGCTTTAGCTACCCCTGCAGATCATCCACTCCTGCCTTTAGTGTGGCAGAAATTCCTCCAGCTTTACCTCCGTCAACCTGGACCAGAGTTTGGGTACGTTAAACATGGAGACTTTCTATCCTTTTTAGATAACTGTTATTTAGTACCTATTGTTTTGCTAAGTTTTAAATGATCTGGCTTCTTAAAGTAAATATTTCCAAACTTTACAATCACCATGTAAAGTTTCAGTTCACTTAAGTCTAATTGTAACTTGTTACATAATGCATGTTGGATTCGAAGTTCATGCAGTATTCTACTAAAATTGTTCACATTGTTCCTCATTGTTCTTGACTCATGAGATTAATGTTCTCATGAAGCTTTTTCACTGTCATAACTCTCTTTTGTCTATCATGTGTTGTACAATGGCACAGATGCATTTCACTCCCTGTGTTTGTCAATATAAGATTATTTTGTATCTGCAAAATGTCAGTTTTATTACATGGCTCTCTGAAATACACTTCAAAGTCCTTTTCCTTTACCATAATAAAATAATTTCAGCTCAAATCGATATTTTATGCATTTATTATTTTCATAATACTGTGACCCACTTGGAGTTTTAATTTTCAGTAATGACCAGATGACTGTATACTTTACTTTTTACATTACTTAAAGTAATGTATAATATTTGAGTTGTGAACTGCATATGTGGTACAGTTTGTATGATTATGGGTATTTCTGAACCCTTGTCTCTGTTGTTTTATTTGGCACCATCAGGCTGGAGGTGAAAGGTTGTATTGGGAAGCGTTATTTCCATAGTGTGGCCCATCTCTCTTTGCTGAAGAGCCTCAGACAGCGACTGATTGAGGTGTCTGACTTCCACCATGCTGCTAGCAAGGCTCTGAAAGTGCCCTCTTTGAAAGGTGAATCCAGTGATGGTTTGCTCACCCCCGGGACACCCATCACCCAGTACATGACCTCTCCTGAGCTGCACACTGAGCTCGTGCGGTAATGTCCTGTGTTTTATTCTCTCAGCATCCATTATTCTGTTTAATGTCCTATTAAGTGTTGAGTGATTCTGACATCGGAAAGAAACTTGATATTGTTTCCAAGCTGTTGTTTTTCATGTCAAGTTAAAATATAAAGATATATTACAATATATATATGTTTTTAAATGTCAAACTCTTATTGTTCAGGCTCTTCAATGTGTTTGCTTTGTGGTTGGATGATGAAAACCTTCAGAAGCAGGAAATTTTCTTGCCCTCTTTGCCAAAGCAGTACGATGCCCATCGCCTAGCCAAAATCATGCAGCGCCAGCAGGTGAGGATTTGTTCATGGATGTTTTGGTCTTTAAGAGGACTGTGAACTGATTTTGTCTAATTTTTTATTTAAAGCAATCCCTTCCAATTTAAATATAAAATATCAAGCTTTATATTTGTAACAAATCTTTTTTGTAATGTTTTTGAAAGAAGTCTCTTATGCTCACCAAAACTCACCTTTTATTTGATGAAATATATGGCAAAAACTGAATTTACACAAAACATTATGAATTAAAGCAAGGTCTGTGTTTATTCATCTTAAGGAGGTGTGGATGGAGCATGTGGACATTGAGCGAGTCCAGCATGAGCTGCAGGAAGTGCTCAGTCTGTGGTCAAAGGTCAAGCGTGAACCCGTACTTTCCCAGAACACCAACTCCTCCAACTTTATTGACTTCATCAATCCTCTGGCTGGTACTGAGCCCACTTTCCACTAATAACCATATTCTGATATCTGGACTCTCTAATTTATTAGTCAAAATATGAGGGAATGCTACAGTTTGCATCAGGCATATTTAAATAATTTAAATTTTGTACCTTTTTCAATAAATATATTTCTTAACTATTCTTTTGCAGCAAGGGAACGTATTCTCACTCACTTGAGAAAGCATGTTGCCCCCCAGGGGGCACTGTTGCTCATGCCTATGAAAGCTCCAGTGCCTGACATTCCCACTGAAAGTCTGTCTGATGAGAAAATTTCAACTACCTTAATTCAGGAAGACCTTGCTAAGCTCCAACATCAAGCCAAGTAAGACTCAATACATGAGCAATTAGTTGTTTTGAAGCATTTATTTGTTGAAATTATTCCGCTCAAATTATTCAATGATAAGATGTTTTGCTGAATTATGTTGTAAATCATGACTGTGTCCTCTTCTCAGGTTGGCAACGGTCCGGGAGACGCAGCAGGTGGCTCTAGACAATGAACTGTTGGAGGTGTTGCCTCAGCTCTACATAAACCGGGAAGAACAGCTCTCAGTGCAGTTAGAGTGCCGTGGCAAAGGTGGACAGCCCTGCCAGGGACCCGCACATGTCACTGTTAAGGTGAGCACGTATATCTGTTATTTCTGTACTTCTGCTCTGTGCTATTCGTAAGGTGTACTTTTTTTACCTCGTTAAAAGGATTTGTGTATAAAGATACAGTATTATTACATTTAAGACTTTATTTAAAATATTGTACAATCACATGAGATGAAAGCTTTAGTCATATTAAGGAGCCAAATTAAAGGGTTTTTTTTTATGGCAGAGGTGCCTAATCCTGTTCTTGGAGATCTAACTGAAGCCCATAGTATACTTCGGCCATTCACGTCCGTGCACAGTTCGCCTGACATCATTTTCTTCATCAGGATGGTCCGCGGTCGTCCGCACACCTCGGTGCACGTACAACAGCGCATGTGCGAGTGACTTGAGCGCTCAAAAACAGAATCCAATAGCTCACGGCCAAAGGAGCATACTTTGAAAGGCTGGCACACTCAACTGTGCGCCATGTTGAAATCACATGACCCACTGAACACTTTATCGTGGTTACCCACATATTATTGGACACTTTTGATTGTGTAATTATCATGACTGACTGCAATTAGCATATTTCTACAGTGAAACTCCACGCCACATCCGCATACATCCACGCCAATAGGTGTCCTTGAAGGATGGAGCGGGTCCAATAAGTCCCTGATTAATTTTAGTTTTTGAATTTAAGTAAATATATATATACACTGAATAAAATTATAAATGCAACACTTTTGTTTTTGCCCCCATTTTTCAACTCAAAGATCTTTCTTTATACACAAAAGGCCTATTTCTCTATATTGTTCACAAATCTGTCTAAATCTGTGTTAGTGAGCACTTCTCCTTTGCCGAGATAATCCATCCACCATCACTGGTGTTGCATATCATGATGCTGATTAGACAGTATTTTGTGCTGTGATTTTTGGTTTTGTCACAAACAAATTTAATATCCACCAGTTTGCACAAGCATGTTCCAGTCCCACTGTAAACTGGGATGTTCAAATCCAGCCTGTGTCCAAATCCATTTCTCTTATCTCTCCCTAAAAAATATTGTCTTTTCTCTGTATTAATGTCAAAAACAATTTTGGCAACTACCCCAAAATTCTACATTTCCATGAGCTTTCTCTCCCTTTCATTGTTTGTTGCAGTACTCAACAATGCACAAACTGGATCCAGTGCAGAATCAGATCCAGTGCCTGAAGAGTGATATTAAACAGCTCCAGGCTGATGGAATCAAAGCTCCTCCTCAAAGTCTGGCTGAGGCGGCCGTGCACACCGAGAACTTTATCACGTCAGTAGCCACTCAGCTCTTTCCACGCTTTCTAAATTTGTGTCACTAAAATGTAACCATCACGTTTTCTTGTTTAGGGCTTTGGTTAATGCTTACAAACTAAATACATCCCCTGGCATACTGAAAGTGGGCATCGCTGCATTCTATCAGATAGTGTCTTTTGTTTGTGAGGACACACAGAGACATCCACCCACTCGCCAGTTCTTCACGTCCTGTATTGAGATCCTGGGTCAGGTATCGGTTTCAGGAGAAATTTGTTACATTATTTCAGCCTTAATTTCAAAACTTTTTTCCACTTACATTTTATGTAATACAGACTATATTAAGTGTGTCTTTTGACTATAGGTTTTTATCCGGGACGTCCAATCAGAATGTAAACACATGCTGAAGACCATCCTGCTCAACAGACAATTATGTAACCTGCTCTCACCGTATTTCACCCCAAACGCCTCCCCTGCAGAGCTGGTCTCTCTGTACGAGGAAGTGGTCAATACCCTTCACATAGACAGCGGTGATGTCATATTCATGCTCCTCACAAAAGTAATTTGCCTTCATTGAAAAATGCTTTCAATGTTTCTCAGACAAGTTGCATTTGAAACTATTAAATGATACAAAGAATTTGTAAAAAAAAAAAAGAAAAAAAAATCTTACAGAGATTTGGAGGAAGCACTGTTTTGTTCAGAATTATGTGAAGTAGTGCTGTCATATCCTTTAATAGGATTGGATTTCGTTGGCATATTCCCAAATTATTCCTGTTGTTGTGCAGCATCAAAATCGTCTCATTTAATTGTATATGATTTCTGCTGGATCCTTCTTGTGGCCCTCTGAGACTTTGATTGCTCTACTTTTTGCTCTTGAATGTGCAGCTCACATTTGCATGTAATAATCTGTTCTGTGCTTCTAGTTTGACTTGACTCAGTGGCTGTCGGCGACGCAGCCTCTGTTCTCTGAGCGCAGCCGGCTGATGGCAATCATCCATCAGGCTCTGTGTATCTGTGGGCTGGAACCTGAGGCAGAAGTCCTCATGCCCTTCAACATCTTCTGCAAGCACTGGAATGAACTGCTGCTTTACCAGTTTCCAGACCACTACAGTGACTTTCTTCGTCTACTCATGCAGAGTATGACTTTCCTTTTCTTTGACCGAGACAAATTAGTTTTTTGGAATTGGTTGGGTCTATGTTGTATTTTCTCATCACCTCAGACAAACAGTTATTTTATTTTATTATACTTACAAATCTCAGATTTTCGGGTCACTATTATTCATTTTTGCGATTGTATTTGCATTAGACATTATGCTGTTTGGTATCAAATTTCTGTACAATTTTATTATTTGCTAAATCAAATGTATCTGTATGCAGACTAAGTATATATCAGTCCAGACCTGCATTTGTAGATTTGATTATCTATAGATTTCTGTCAAAGTAGTTTGTCGTGTGACTAAGTGTCCTGCTTTCACCTTATTTTAGTAGGTTACCATGAAGTTTCTTTTCATAATTCATAAATATTCAAGTTTAACCACAAAGATTACATATGAAGAGTTTGATATAATTGAAAATGTACTTTAAGTAATCTAAAAAAAAAGCAATTTCTCCTTTGAAAATTTGGCATTGTTCATCTTCCTGCAGGCTCTTCTGAGCAGCTTCTCAGTCCAGACTGTTGGAGAAGCTCACTAAGAGTGCTGGGCTGTTCTCCTAATCCTAAGATGAAGACAAACAAACCCCGCTCAATCCTTCTTTCTCCTCAACAGGTAACAAAAAACCCTCTTATTTTAAATTATTTCTTTGACATACTGGTGAAACTCGAAAAATTAGAATATCGTGCAAAAGTTAATTTATTTCAGTAATTCAACTTAAAAGGTGAAACTATTATATTATATAGACTCAATGAAGGCGAAAGTGAGATATTTCAAGCCTTTATTTGTTATAATTTTTGATGATTATGGATCACAGCTTTTTTAAAAACTCCAAATTCAAAATTATAATACTGCCCTACAAAGCAAAAAGGCAGTAACTGCATTTTTGGTCAAACATTTGTTATTATCATTTTCATGACATTCAAGGCATCCTTTGTCTCAATTCAAAACATCTTATCTCAAAATGTGTGTCATTCTGCAGAAAAATGGTAGTCGTTTGTAGAGTAACTGCAAAAAGCCCGAGTTATAGTCATTTTTATCAGTTCTGCACTCTGCGTAGTTACTGCCTTTTTGCTTTGTAGGGCAGAATATTGTGAAAAGGTTTTCATAGCTGTAAGACATACTCATCAAAATTATGACAAATAAAAGGCTTGAAATATCTCACTTTGAATGTAATGAGTCTACAATATATTAGTTTCACCTTTAAGTTGATTTACTGAAATAAATGAACTTTTGCACAATATTCAAATTTTTCGAGTTTCACCTGCATACATAACATATTTTAACTGGCATACTCTATTTGTGTTAAATACTTCAAACTAAAGCAATGCATTGCAATAATATGATGTTTTTTAGGTGGATGAAACAATCGAGTGGCTCTCAAAGTTCTTCCTGAAGCTCCGTCTGTCTAATGCGGACTTCAGGAGCTTTGGTCTTCTCTCAAAATGGGGGCCATACATTGAGGAAGTCAAGGTGTTTTTTGAAGATCTGATTACCTACGTCATTTATCTGGAATTAAACAATTGCAGCAAAGAACCAGTGGGAAGTCCAAGTCTGGTCAAAGGTACATTATTTTTCTTTGCAACTATATATTTACAACTTATAGATATAGAAATACACTATCGTTCAAAATGTTGTGGTCTGTACAAATTTAATTAATACTTTTATTCATCAAGGACATTAAATTGATAAAAAGAAACTGCAAAGACATTTCTAAAAGATTCAAATAAATTAAGTTATTTTGAACTTTCTATTCATCAAATAATTCTAAAAAGAAATGTATCACTTGTTTTACAAAAATAATATGCAGCACAACTGTTTTCAACATTGATTAAAAATAATAAATGTTTTTACATTAGAATGATTTCTGAAGGATCACATAAGTAGTGATGCTGAAAATTCAGCTTTTCCATGACAGGAATAAATTAGACTTTAAAATATGTTAAAATAGAAAACAGTTCTTTTAAATTGTAATGATATTTCACAATATTAATGTTTAACTGATACTTTGATCAAATAAATGCAGAAATAAAATTGAAATGTATGATCTGTCAAGCAGTAAGAAAGCAATAACCCGTAAATGGTTGCAGGTTGACCCTCCAACAAATAATTTATATTATATAAAATTGAACAAATTTTGAGAAAAAAATGGGATCCCACTTAATATTAAGTGGCTTTAAGTACTATGTACTTGCATTGAAAAATAAGTACAATGTACTTGTGCTCATGTTGTATTGTAAAACACTTTTTGCTGCTATTGAGGTGTGATGTGGGTAAGGTTAGGGACAGGTGTGGTGGTATGGGCCGGTTTATGGGTCGGTTAAAGTATAAGGGATGGGTCAGCTGTGTAATTACAGATGTAATTACTTAAATTAATGACAGCTGTAATTACATGCTGGTATTTTAAAAATATAAGTACAAAGTAAAAACATGTATGTACACAATAAGTCCATTGTATCAAATTATTTGTTTCAATGAAAGTACATAGTACTTAAAGCTACTTAATATAAAGTGGGACCAAAAATGGGTTATGTACATAAACCATTGAGGAAAGTGTGATATTGTGTATCATATTGTAGCATCCATGATAACTTTTTGTGTTCTTTGTTCCAAAAAAACCCTCAAATTGTTTAATATTATATATGTTTCTCCTTAATGTAGCTGTTGAGAACCTGCATGCAAAAATGGCCAAACTCTTTAAACCATGGATTCTTGTCCTTGAAACTGACAACACGAGGTATGCTTTGATGTGGCTCAGTGGTTTGGTTATAATAACACTGATGACAGAAGTGATGAGTAACAACTCTCTTGTGTGTGTCACAGTCATCCCCGCTGTTCTCCATGGCTTGAATCTGATGCCGCAGCTGCAACAAGCTTAGTGAGCTTATATGCCTGCTTGGTGGAGACTTTACATGAGAAATTCAAAGGTAAACATCCTCAGAGAACAGAAAAACACACAAGTCAGGATTCATTCAGCCGTTTTTGCTCAATTATATATTTTTTACTGTTAATTACATTTTTACATCGTTGCAGATCGCTTGATGCCAGGACAAAGAGGAGCTCTGTGGCTTCATCTCATGCATTACTGTGAGACCTGCACATCTCCCAAGATGCCCGAGTACCTGCTGTACACCTACCACACTGAGTACAGCCGTTTGCCATGGAAGGACCTGCATCCAGATAAGACATTAATGAACCAGTTTTTCAATGTGAGAGACTTTAAAATCTAATGTATTACTTGAGCTTGGGTGAGGGTCTCTAGAATTTTAAGGATTTCATAAACTATCTAAACCTATACACACTACCATTCAGACATTTGGAGTCTCTTATGCTCACCAAGGTTACATGTATTTGATTTAACAAATACAGTCAAATCAGTAATATTGTCATGTATTGAATCGTTTTAACTGGCTCACTCATACAAACTGGATACTTTAATAGATCATTGTCAATAATTTAATTTCATGATGTTCAGGTGGAGCGGGGAAGTCCAAAGAGTTGTTTCCTGTTTATGGGAGAGCTGCTGTGTGAGGTGAACTGGACGAGTGTATTGAATGAGTCTCTCAGCCCCCAGCTGAACCCCTCAGCTCAGACGATGGTGGTCTCTGTCCTCTACCTTATGGTGTTTCTGGCCAAAGAGGATCTCAGCAAACCTGTGAGTGGTCACCTGTTTGCCCTTATCATCTTCAACGGTGCCTATTAGTGGTTAACGTATTGTGGTTTACTTCGACAGGAGTCTTCTGTCGTCACTCTACTGGACCAATCAGCTTCTCTGCCGTGGCACCTAGTGGATTTTCCTTCTTATCAAAATGTTATGCGCTATGTTAGCACACATTACCCTGCATCCCTTGTTCTCAGTAATGATGCTACTTCACAACAAGTCATCACATTGCTTAGAACGGCTGCTGGATTTGGGCAGACCGCGCAAGTGTTGCATCATAAGGTTAGATGACGCATTATTGTCAAATCAATGTTTGCACAATATACATTATTGAAACGTACAACTGCATCTTTATAGCATCATGATGTGCTGCTGCTGTGTGTTTTGTGTCTGTTAGGAAATGACTTTAAAGTGCCAAGCCTTCCTTCATCTAATGGTGCAGTTTCTGATCTCTCTGGATCAAAATGGGCACATCAGTCTTGCATCTCTGGAGACAGAAATGGAGAAATTACTGGAGTACATTGTCATTTTCAACCCTCCTGGTGAGGAGAACATTTGTTTCATTGCTATTTTTTATATTCATTTTCTTGCTACGTCCCTCAGCAGGTGGTGACTCAAGAATACTGCATACGCATAATTTGTAGTTCTCTGTACCACTGGGTCGTATAGGAAAAAAAGCAGTCTCAGAAGTGCTTAGGCTGTGTTAACACTGCACACAGTTCTGGATTGTTTTTCAGATCCAGTCTTTTAGATTGATTTATTGTACTGTCATTTAGAAGATGACAAAATCAGATCAGTTTGTTCAATCATTACCCAGTGCATCGGTTGCCATTGTAAATGACATTTGCCAGATTGGGGGAAAAAAGTGTGTTCAAAAAACTTGATGATCTTGATGAGAAATGATCTACTTGTTTAGTATGCTTGAGTACGTTAATTAACTCTATTTGGCATGCTAGAGAATGCTATATATTTGTATTTCTAGCAAGAAAAGATTTTTTTATGTTTTTAAATGAAGCCTCTTCTGCTCACCAAGGCTGCTTTATTTGATGAAGAAAAATGACAAACAGTAATATTGTGAAATATTATGACAATTTAAAATGATTTTCTATTTTAATATGTTTTAAAATGTAATTTGAAAGCTGAATTTTCAACATCATTACTGTTGCTGATTACACATCAGTTTTCAGTGTCACATAATCCTTCAGAAATCATTCTAATATGCTGATTTTATGCTCAAAAAACATAAATTATTATTTTCAATGTTGAAAACAGTCGTGTACCATTTCCCCCCCCAAACTTCTATGATGAATAGAAAGTTCAAAAGAACAGCGTTTATCTAAAATATAATCTTTTCTAACATTATAAATGTCTTTACTGTAACTTTTGATCAATTTAACTCATCCTTGATGAATAAAAGTATTTTCTAATTTCTTTCCCCCAAAAATAAAAAAAAATAATTCTTACTGACCTCAAACTTTTGAATGGTAGTGATTAATGTTACAAAAGCTTTCCATTTCATATCAATTCTGTTCTTTTGAACTTTCTATTCATCAAAGAATCCTGAAATAAAAATGTGAAAAACTGTTTTCAACATGGATAATAATCATAAATGTTTCTTGAGCATCATATTATAATAATTTCTGTAGGATCATGTGACACTGAAGACTGGAGTAATGATGCTGTAAATTCAGCTTTGATCACAGGAATAAATTACACTTCACTATATATTCACATAGAAAACCGCTGTTTTAAATTGTAAAAATATTTCACAAAATTACTTTTTTTTTTTTTTGTATTTTTATAAAATAATTGCAGCCTTGGTGAGCAGAAGAGACTTTTTAAACAAACTTTTTTAAAACATAAAAAATCTTACCGATCTAGTGTATATGTACATAGAATTTGTGCAGCAATCTCTGAATTAGCCCTAGTGTCTGTTCACTTTCCATGCTAAAGCTGAAATTAGATTTTACCATTCAAACTGAAACGCATTTCCAAAAATCTGATTTTATTAGAATTCCAAACCAAATTCTTGCAATACACCTCTGGTGTATTAAACATGCTCTTTTGTTAAACACGCTGTTTAGACTACAAAAAGCTTTAAATGGGTTTCAGTCACACTTTAAAAAAAAAAAAGTTTACTCCCTGTCTGAAGCCTGAGAGTTACGGTCTGAATAATATTGAGGGTATAAATCCTTCCAAAATCATTCTAATTTTCATGAATTTGTGCTCAAGAAACATATATTATTATTGCCCATGTTGAAAACAGTTGAGCTGCTTATATCTGTGGAAAGCTGGAACACATAACAGGCTGAACTGATCTTAATGTGTTTCATTCTCGCATTCAGAGACAGACCTCCAGCAGCGGCATATGGCCACCTGCAGTCTGTTTGCTGAGATGCTGACTCTTCTGAATGAAGCTGGCATGTCTACAGCAGAGGGACTCGGGACTAAACTCCACTCCTGGGTGGAAAAACGAGCTCGGGGTCCTTTGGTTCTCCCCCTGCTAACCGCTGCGTGCAGATGCCTGGCCTCGGTGCGTCATATGACACGCACCACTGAGGCCTGTATTCTCTCCTACTTCACTGACGGTAATAATAGCTCGTACTTGTTCTGGGCTTAGTCACAGATTTTAAATGTTCTGTCTGCGTAAGCCTTTAGGAATTATTCCTCTCCCTGATCACAATGTTAGGGCCATACAAGCAAACAAAGCATTTGCATGTTTTCCTATTACAGTACCATTAAAGATTACAGTGAGTTTTAGTTCTTATAAAACTGTCTAAAATATCCACATCTTCTTCTACTAGTATCTTGTGTGTCTCTTTCAGGTGGGTGTGCTGATCAGTACTCTGGTTGGGGGCCCATCCTGGTCTCTCTTCAGGTTCCTGAGCTGACTGTTGAGGACTTCATCCAGGAAAGCCTGAGCCTTGGAAGTTACCTGACACTGTACGTCTACATCCTCCAGAGGCTCAACCTAGAGCAAACCCTCCTGAATGAGAAGAAGACCTTAGTGTTGCTCAACACGTGGATCAGTCAGGTCTTCCCGAGGTAACGTGCACTTTATCGCATATAGTGGCATTGTGTTCTTTCACGTCTTGATGGACGGATGTAGAAAACGTGACTGGAAGCAGTGTACGATTGCAGAGTTAGTAAATGACTTCCTTTTTAACTTTAGTGCTTATTGTGGCACTATTTCAGGGTCCCCTCATGTCCTTAAAGTCTTAATTAGTTTTTTAAAATGAAATTTAAGGTCAGCACACAGTGTTGTAAATGTTAACCGGAGGATCGATAAGAGGCTGGTCTGCATACAAAAAAGGTAGAATAATATATGTAATATACAATCATTATATTTATCATTTCGACATCCCTTTTCTATAAAATAAAACATGATGAAATGAGGTTA
This sequence comes from Pimephales promelas, assembly GCF_016745375.1. Next base: position 28,589,683 of record NW_024121321.1, read on the forward strand.
AGAATTTTATAAAACTTGAAACTAAAATCAGTTTTATTACAGTTTAAATAATTTTTTTAGTCATTTTATGGTTTAAGTTGTTACCATAAACATGCCCCCCCCCCCTATACGATTAATTACACAATAATATTAATAATATAATAATATTAATTATATAAAAAATAAATTATATTTAAAAACCGTGCAGATAGCCTTGTATTCATGACCTGAGTGTGTCGTCTGTTCCTGCAGTGGTCCAGCTGATGAGGCAAAGCTGTTTTTATGGTGGCATAAATTCTTGGAGCTTCTGCAGATCCAGGTGGACCAAGAGGACACCTGCACACTTGACACTCTGATTCTCACCTTAATGGCGTTCCAGAACCGTCTGGCCCAACTTAGTGAAGAAAGGCTGAGTTCAGGCATTCTGGGAGCCATCGGCCTTGGGAGGAAATCGCCCCTTTCTAGCAGGTGAGAAAAGTTTTAGAGCTGTTAAAATACTGCTAGAAGTAGAATTTTGGTTTGACGTCCACATCGGAATTAAAAGGGTTACTGCACTCCATTAAATCTCATGAAAGTAGAATTGTGTGAATTTGCATGCCTCACAATTGAATTTCTTACTCTAATTCAGGTTTCGGGTTGTGGCGCGCAGCATGTCAGCATTTCTCCTGGTTCAGGTGCCCTCAGAGAATCAGCTGCGTCTTCATCAGGGCACAGACCTGCAGCTCTCAGCTAAAGCCCAACAGGTAAGAGTTTCCAGGGAAAGCGATAAAAGTGTGACGTCATCAACAGGCAAGACTAAAAATAAGTGCATCAGATTGATTTCTGTGCTCGCAGCAATGTCTGTGAATGTATTGGCAGTAGCAAGTCTCAGTACTTGCTATGCAGCAGCAGCGGCGTGACAGATCTATTCCGCCAAGACCAAATACATTAACATTGCTGTATTTATTTAGCCTAGAAATCTAGATGCACCCTAGAGGCAGCAAATATTACTTTGCAGCCAGTGTGGTCTAAAAACTCTCCGTTGGCTTTTGAAATGGAAAAACCAAACTCTGGTCAGGCCAATCACATCGTGTATAGAGTTGGTGGGCGGGCTTAACACAAAAACTGTAGAGTTGTGACGGTTCTTAGCCGTGATTTCCATAGTTGATTTTCCTGCTACTTGAAAACAAACAAGATGCTGCTGGCGAACAGCGGTCTTTCGAATCGGCTTTGACCGCGACTCTGGAGGACTTGGATTTAAGAGAATGTCACTTAAGTCAAAGGGAAGTTCAAAAGGAAGATATGTTTGGAGTTTTGACGAGCGAATACGGCAAAAGTTTACTATATCAACTAGCTCCGCTGGTATGGGACTCACTCAGCCACAGCTGTTCGTTGCTCTGGTTGGTTTTAGCGCTATCCAATTGCATGGAGAGGGATACTGAAAGACAACCGTTTATCCCGCCCCTCGTATTGAGGCATTCCAATTGTGAGTTCCCAGACCTAACATCTTGATGTAGGTCTGGCTTGCCAGGCTAGTATTTATTACCATTACCATGCCAATTACTCAGAGAGTTGTCATGACAGAAATAATATTATATAATATAATATTTTTCTGTTGTGTGGCTTTCTGATGGTTAGATATGCTTTAGATATTTGATGATTATTTGTTAAAAGCAAATGCTATTGTTCTGTACCTTGAATGTTTACTCTCTGTCTTCAGGCCTTATCTGCACTGGAGGCGATGCTGAGTAATAAGCAGTATTCAGAGCTGCATGTGTCTGTGAACCAAGCCTGTCAGTTCATCAAGTACCCAAATCACTGTCTGCGTGACAGCAACAGCCTTTTGACCCTGCTGGTAAACGCGCTCTACACTGACCTGCATTACCTGGACATCATCCGTTAGCTATAACCTCAAAACAAGATTCAACGCCTGCTTTCAAGCTCTGTGAAACCGTACAAAAACTCCCGGAGAACAACTTTAACTCCAGATGAGACAATAGAGCGCTCTTTGTTGAGAATCAGTGCATTGAGCTTCTCACATTAAACCCTCTTAGGTGTTTTCTGGAAAAGGACAGAATAGCGAGGGATGCATTTAAATCACGATTTTAGACACTGAGACAGTGGTCATTTTTTTAAACTGTGCTTAATGTTATTAAAAAACGGTACACAAGTTTTCTTTCGTTCTCACATTATTATCATGCTTGCCCCTTTTTTTTCCCTAAAATGCCATCCTTTAAAGGTTTAGTTCACCTAAAAATGAAAATTTTGTCTTTAATTAATTACTCACCCTCATATCATTCCAAACCTGTGACTTTCGTTCATCTTCGGAAACACAAATGAAGATATTTTTGATCAAATCTGAGAGCTTTCTGACCCCACGCTGGCTGCAACGCAACTGACACTTTGATGCATCAAAAAGTGAATAAAGAGATCGTAAAACTAATCCATATAGTTTTATATGAATTGAGAAAGATCGTAAAACTAATCGATATAGTTTAATATGAATTGAGCGGTTTAGTCTGAATTTTCTGAAGATACATGATTGCTTTATATGATGTCAGATTTAATTTAGGCTTTCATTCACATATAAAGATTCATAAACTCACACATCAGTTGAGGTAAATGGAACCTCAAGCATGTTCGCTTGATGTGAGAACCAACGAGGTTTGTTCTTGTGTGTTACGCAGGTTCGGTTTAGCTGTTTATGTTCGCTGATCAATGTTTATATGCAAATAAAAGTCTAAATAAAATCTGATAATCAAATACGTAAATCGATCGAGTGTTTTGATACATTTTTGGACTAAACCACTTAATTCATATGGATTAGATTTACAATCTCTTTATGAACTTTTAAAGCGTCAAAGTGGTAATTGCGTAGCTGTCAGTGGAGAGACAGAAATCTCTCAGATCTCATCAAAAAGATTTTCTTTTGTTTTCAGAAGATGAACAAAAGTCCTACGGGTTTGGAACGACATGCGGGTGAATAAAAGATGAACTAACCTTTTAAGGCAGTGTTTCACAACTCCAGTCTTCAGGACTAATCTATCAGAATGTTTTAAATGTCTCTCACTTATTAAAACACTGGAATTAACCCATCAGCTTGTTAGTTAGTTAAATAGAGAGATATCTTAAACATTCTGGAGGGTGGGTTAAGAGGACTGAAGTTGAGAAGTATCCAAAGTTTCAACTTTTCAGACCAGACAATAACACACAAGCAAAAGTGATTATTGTTCATAGTCTCATAATAATATTGTAGTCATTTATATAATTTATCTTGGAGTGGTGAGGGTTTTATGAAGCATGTATGTTTTGGTGATATCTGATGTTAATCAGTATCTATACCTCATTTAGCAATTTTCTCCCATTTGATTTGCACAACAAATATGCTGGTGATTTTACAAAATATTACATTTTATTTATTTAATTTTTTTTTTGTAAATATGTTTTTGTAATGTGCTTTTTAAAAAGTACATTCCTTACGAGCTCATGCAAATTAATCAATAATGGTTGGTCAGCTACATTTCGATGTGAAGAAGTGTTATATCTTTCTCACTGTCGTCTTTTTGTTTGTATGAAGTATAAACTTGCTCTGGCCAACAATGTCTAAACAAGATGAACTGCTCCAGCATGTGATCTGCCCAATAAGTGCACTTAATTTTTAAATACAGAAGTGCTCCGTTAAAGACCGTTCACAATTTTGACATCTAACATTCCTTTCTCCTTTTAAAAACTTTGTTTCTCCTCAGAAAAATGGCTGTTATTTACCATATGAGATTGAATGAATGTGCTTACTGCTGTATTTGTTTAGGTGTATAGTAATCATTTTAGAACTAATATTAATTTGAAAATCTATTTCTGTGATTCTATTGCCAGCATGTTGGTATTTCCATATTTGGTTGCCATTATTATTGACTAAAGATTTTAGGTGAGCACTTCTGGAGATTCACTGCGTACTTTTATTATACCGTTCAGAGGTCATTTTCTATACTTTCTCATAGCACAGAATTCACTGTTTTCCATAATACTGCAGCAGAGTTATAGATGTTTAGATCCTCCCCAGACAAACCGATGCAAATTATAAAATAAAATTAACATGATGTATGTATTATCATTGACATATGTACATATGCATAATAATAAAAAAAAATGCAAGCAGAACAACTATTGAAATAACCTGGACACTTGTGTGAATGTATAAAGTTGCATAGAACATGACATGCCTTAAAATGTTTTCAGTGTGAAAGTGTTCCTCTTGTGCCATGAATGTCATCCGTTCACAAAATCGTCAAATTATTTGTCATGTACATTGAAATGGAAATGATAACTAAGGTCAATAATACCTAAAATCAAAGGAAAAGTGTATGTATGATCGTCTTCCCTTCCTTACTGACCTTAAAAGCATTTATCTGCACACTATGCACTCCTCAACTACGTCCATCTGTAAGAGAAAGCCATATTAATGTGATAAAATGGTATCGGTCAGTTGTACCCTTTTGAGGCAGTGTAAGTGTAAAACTCACATCGCAGGATATGGCGGTCACCATGGCGATCTCATCCACTTTAATAGATTCTACAGAGGGAGTGTTATCAGGGTACCCAGACAGCAGATGGGAGACTGAGATGTGTCTTTTCTTATGTTTAGCTGTTTATGCATTCTTTCACATCTAAGCCAGAATGACACGCAGGAGCATCTGTGAATAGTAGTGCACCAGCATGGATGTACATATTATAAAAGTAAACAAAAGAGAATAAAAAATGCAAATACTGCGAGTTCTGCATCAACTCCCAATGGCTTGGCACTAGTGTTAACATTTAAGATCTGAAGTTTGCTATAGCAGTGTTGTTTATGTCCTCAAAAACATGATACAAATGGATAGCAGCTTATGGTGATCTGACCGTGTGCCATCAACTTGTAAAGCTTGTATCTAGTGCGGTGCCAGCTGGACTTCTGACGCTTCTCCTACAGTCTACCACATTTAATTACATATATCACTTCATTTATTCATTCATTCATTTATTTATTTATTTCCAGTCCTGTAGCTGTGTTCTGCAGCCATATATCAAACCACCCATTTTAAGGAATGATACCTTAAATTAAGACTTTTTCTAAGGGCAGAACCACAAACTTCATACATAATTGGAAAAAAGGAAGTTATATGGAATTGTCAAGTTCACAAAACTTAATTTCTATGTTATTTTACAGTGTGGTGGTTTCCTGATCTCCAGAGTGTAAATGGGTGGAGGGAACCGCAGCAGCGCTAAAGGCCTGTGACTGTGTGCGGCTGTCTGAGGTAAGCGGCTGAGAGAATTCAATAAGCTTACCTCGTCTGAAACCTAAGATACTCATACTCTGTACTGTAGCTTCAACATCCACAGTCACCTTATTTCAACCTTCAATCACATTCTAGATGAGGACTGTGACTGATACAGTGGACACAGTTTTTTGGTTTAGGATGAAATACATGCTGGACATTTGAGTTTATGTTTGTATACTTGTAAAAGCCATAGAGGTCAAGAGGACAAATGCACAGAATTAGTCATGTGAAAAAGAAAGTTCAACCTTTTGATATAGTTTTATAGGGACATAATAACAACAACACATGGCATATAACACCGTAATGGTTTATTTAACAAAACCTTGGTCAAACTGGAGATGCCATGTGTGACAAACTAAGTACACCATTGCTGCTTCCATAGGAATTAAGAGGCTAAGTAGAAGTCAGGCACTACTAATCAAATTCCTTTCATTTATTTCAGGTGCATTCAGACGGAAGCGCCCTCAGATTACTTGGACGTGCTGTGGTTTCAAAAGGTAAAAACGATATAAATACTGTTGGTTTTCTCACACAAACCGCTCGTTTCGTGTCTTAAGCCATCAGTGTGTACTTGCATTCACGAGTCATTAATGTTTAATTTGGACTTCTCTGTGCATAAACTTTTTGGTGGACCCCATATACCTCCATTATATGACTGACAGACAAGAACGGTTTGACCTAAAAATATCAAAATTGAAAGTACTGTGGAAACAAAGACACCTACATCTTGGATGCCCTTGAGGTAAGCTAAAACGCACCAAAAATAAATTTCAAAGTGAACTATCCATTTAAGAGAGCTGTGTATAAACAAATGCCCCCAAACCTCAATGAACTGAAGCGCTGTTGTAAAAAAGAGAGGGGCAAAATTAATTTTTTAATGATGTGAGAGACGGATACTGTCATACTGTAATAATTATTACTTCAAACTATTGCTGCCAAAGGTGGTCTTTAAGCTATTAAAACTATTTAAAATAAATTTAAATTAATACATTTTTTTGTTAAATAAATAATGACATGATGCAAAAATATAATTTGTTGTTGTATTTACTTAATTTTAAGACCTGCTAAAGACCAGGTTATTTTTGAATATGTCCTACGTAAAAAGATACAATTAAAAAGTGTGCACTTTCGTTTTCACCTATGATTATTGCTGTTTAACTGGTAAATTATATTACATTATAGAAACAATAAATCATGCGGTGAAAACTGGGACTGCATTGCACTTACATGGGAGATCCTATATCTGCAATACAGCACTAATGAAACGCATGACTTATGAGGATTAACTGCCAGTTGTTGGTGATGAATCTCTTTTAATATAACAGCCAACTTTAGTTGCCACATTTCCATTATTAAGTCTGACAAGCCGTTATTAAGAAAAAGCATTCCTTCTATGGGTTCACAACCCTCTTTGTAGACTTGTTTCTGATGGATTGACTTATAAGTGTATTGAACAAAAGTTTTACAGTGCTGGAAATCAGTGCAGCAGTGAGTCTGAGTCATCGTGCCGTTTTAGCAGAGGGACGGCGAGTGCCAGGAGTGAGAACGAGAACATGGCTCAGAATTTCCACTTGCATTTATGGGACTTCTATCACTGTAGCCTCTATATTATTATCAGAGAAAACTTTTTTGTCTAATAACTTACACTGTAACTAAGTGAAAGTAAAATGACGAACAACTGACACTTTTTAAGGTAATAGCATATACATGCTGTGAGTCTTGACTCTTGATTTCATGTAAAATCCCAATAGGGGGTCTCCATCACAAACTGTTACATGAGCAGACATTCACCTCATAGAAACAGAATGTCATTCTCTAAATGTGTTTTAAAATAGATATTACTCTGCACACATATTTAACTGGAAAATATAGTATCAGAAATAGAAGTTGTGTCATCAAATAATGACAGGGATAAGAATCTCTTAGTTTTTGCCACATTTCCAGCTGAATCATCATGCTTAGAGATGTAGCTAATATAACCTTTGGGTCTGCAGCCCACAGACTTTTTTGAGTGACGATGAGCTATACTTCAGGAATGTCTTCTGAATTTTGCCAACAAATCCTTCTCCGATAATATTTAATAAAACAATGATTTATCTGTGTAAATGCTAAATTACCCTCTAGACTAAAATATGTATTTTGATTATCTTTTCAATATTTTTTCTAAATCATGTTTTTGAAAATGTGTTTTAGGTTTAGAGGTAGGGTTAATGTAATGGGGTAGAATATACATTTTGTACACTATAAAAACCATTATGTCTATGGAGAGTCCCCACAAAGATTGTGTGTGTGTGTGTGTGTGTGTGTGTGTGCGCATGTGTTGGACACCATTCTTCACCTTTATTGTATAAAAAGAGAAGCTATAGGACATTCTGCTATAACTCCACAATAGAAACAAAGGCACTTTCAAGGATGAGAAAATGCTCATTTTTGGGTGGACTGTCCCTTTAAAAGTTAAGAGTAACTACAGCGGAGAACATCAATTACACTAAACTGTCTTCTCCAATCTCCCTAATGATATAAACCTCTGTTTTGTATTGTTCTATATTGACAGATGTCATTGGAATCAGAAGACAGTGACAAAGACTCAGATATAAACGGACTGTCTAGCTCCAGGCCCAGTTGTCATGGCTACCATTATGCTGTCTGATGCTGAAGTACATTTTGTGTGGGAAATTTGTTCTGTTACCCGGTATTCAAACCCAGTCGGTGCTCGCTCTCTCTCTCTCTCTCTCTCTCTCTCTCTCTCTCTCTGTGTGTGTGTGTTCTTTCCATTTGTACAGTCAGTGTTCTTGCTTCTGTATGGCCATTAAATGACGTACATTTTGTCATACAGATGTTTTAGAAATAAATAGCTGTAGATATTGTAGATTTGCCACCCTTGCCCTGCAATACATCAGTTAGTTGGATACGTGAGAGGGATTTTATTTATTTATTTGTTTATTTAATCGTATAAGTCATTTAATCGTTTAGTTGCGTCAAGAAGAACTGAAGAGGTGGATGGACAGTGGAGGTACAGTCTGTAGAGCCGGTTGCCATGGATACACTTATCTAGCTGTTGGTTGGGGGTATTTCTGGATGGAGTAGAGCCTTTAGGGGAACCCTGCACGAATTGGGACAGAAAACTTACTTATGACGATCAAACTGCCCCCGGATGAATATTGAGAGTTCGGATTTAACTGTTCTCCCAACACCTGTGTGATGTCTAAATCTGTCATTGCAACTCTTACAAAGGATAAAAACAACAATTCTTCAAGTCTTCTTATACCACATGTAAGAATATGGCAGAGTCACTGCACTTAAGTTGTCGCCTGTGGGAGGTTCTGAGTCACCCAATCATTTACATTTCTCCTCCACACTCAAATACTCTGATGATGATTCAGGTGCACTTATTCCCAGCAGTCCACCTCTTTCAGCCGCTCTTCCTATTTAAAGATATCAGCTACCTTTATGCAAATGATCCAGACATGGGGATTCATAATGACATTTCACTCAATCTAATAAAAATGCAGCATGATGCAGAATTTAATATATGACTCATCTGCATGTTAATAGAACAAGTTTGGTTTTCCTAAAAAAATACTTTTGAGAATATATATATATATATATATATATATATATATATATTTCTTATACTGTATGACTTTCTTTTTTTTGAAGAATGTTGGTAACCAAACTGTTTTGGTTTGCATAAACTCTCTAACCACCTAATGAGCAATATCTGTCTGCATGGCTTACAAAAGCACAAATCCATGCCCGACTCTCAGAGCATTGCATAACATATTGAATTCAGTGTAAATATAGTTTTAGAAATATTCAGAAGCAGCTAATAGATTTAAACAGTTCAAAAGGAAAATCCAAGGCCTTGGATGTTAACTTATGTAATAGCGTTCCTGAATAGAGCCTGTACGCAAAGGAGGCTGAATGTAGAAACACTTTAGACTGTGGAGTGACCTTAGATGAGTACGATTCCAGACATCAGTGGAGAGTCTCGTCCCCTGCTGTGTTAATGTAAAGCCTGATCTGGGGCCAGACAGAGCACTCTTATTGACTGCAGGGGCCAGGTGCATCTTAAGATCAAGTATGACCCATTATTTAGTCATGGGCCTGTCAGTCTTAATTTTCAGTATTAACCAATATACGTTTTTATGTAACTGACTTAAAAAAGTAATGAACATATATATATATATATATATATATATATATATAACGATTTGATGACTAGCAGTTTATGTAAGGCGGTAAGGAGCGCATGCTTGGAGGTGGAGAGGGGCATAAACGCAGCAGAAAACACTGGATACTGCATCATCTCACTACTTGATGCAGCTCTTTTACACCTTCCTCAAAATCAAATTCTCATTTGTCAAATAGAAAATGTTACTCTAGGTTAAAAGTACACACATATTACTGTACATACAAATAGAAGAAAAACAAATATTTAGAATAAATATTAGAAAAATGTAGTAATATTTAAAACAAATTTATTTGGTGAAAATAGCTATGAGTGTCTACTAATAGTCAATACAAAATTGTGTCACATTAATTTCCCTTCTTTGTGAGCACACTTTCTCAGATGTCTACACTGGCAGATGATTCTTGAAGATGCCTATTTGTGCTGCGTGTGCGGGGCGGGGCCTATGCAGATTGTGGGCGTGGTCAAATGAATGGAGTAGAATGTCATGCTGCTGTAAGTCTAACCGGCAGACAGCTAAAGGATATTTTCACACGGTAAGCTCTGTTTTTAATTTCTGTATGCCTTCACAAATACAAGTGAAACACATATCAAAAATGTGATTGACAGCATAAATGATCATTTCCTGTAAGATTTCACAGAGAGTTTTTGAAAGCTAGTCTGTTTTAAAAAAAACTTTAGTCTTGCCGGAGAGAATTTGACATCTTCAGTAGCTCAACGAAAAGTAATGATTAGGCTAATACTGATACAATAACTGTAAATACGTCTTAATTACAGACTGTTATCAGCTCCAGGCTTTTATTTTTGTATGGTCTTTACTTTTATGAAAGTGCGTGTGTTTCAAAACCTCGCCGCCTGCTGTGTAGAAAGCTATGAACGATTTAAGACAGCCAGTATTGATTTCATCTTTTCTTGCGTCTAATTTAAGAATGATGTCTAATCGGAACCCTGGTGTGTACACTCTGCACAGCCTATATGACTGTATGATGGTACAGACGCGGATAATCCAACATCTATTTTTATGCCAAAAATACATAAAGAGGTCTGGCTTGTCTTACTGACGTCAGTGAGATATCACTCAGTCACCAGTCGTCCCGTTATTTTTTCATTGGTGGTCAGCCTGACATCAGTAAATACCGGAGAGGAATACCGGGAGACCTCAGCTCAGAGGTTTGATTTAGCGATGAGGATTTCCTGTCGGATGCGGCAAACCGGCATCATAATCTGCAGATATTGTAACTGGTGAGCTTTAATGAAATCTTTCGTGATCTGTCGAAGGATATAGGTATAAAGGCTAGGGATGTGTGTATTTTAGAACCGTTATTTTCCTCTCTGTTAAACGGACAATAGACCAAACAAGCAAATAACGTCAGCCTAAATGCAACACTTTTTAAACACATGCGTTTTTATGTGTGTAAATCGAAACTGCTATGTATAATATGCTGAACATTAAGTCTTTGTTAATGTTTCTCGAGCTGTGTTGCTTTCTGCAGTGCCGCCCAAACAAAACGATACGTTCAAATGTCCAAGGGCTTCTCTTAACGCGATAGAGTTTATTTTCAAAAAGCCTACGTCTGTGTTATTGCATGCTGTCACTGTGTAACACTCTTGTCCACTATATGAAATAAATGATTGTAGAATATTGTTGTACGATATTTACTGCTTGTGTTTTTATGAATATCGTGGACAGTGACTGATTGCAGCAAAAGATCTCTGCATAAGTAGGCGATAATATAATATCCAACGAGCTGAATTGTGCCGCTGTTCTTTACATTAGCACGACTGAAATGCCGTAGGAGACTGTGTGTTTGATATTACTTAACAGTAAATTTAAAACTTATCAATTTCAAATACTTTACATTTAAAACACACAATGGCTAATATATTTCAGAATTTAATTTTCGTTTATTCCCATTTAAATGTTATTTTCCTCATCTTAAAATGAGGGGGCCATACACACTCACACACTCAGGTGTATATATTTACACAAATATATTTGCAGGTTTTCCCACTTACTAAGTTGTGTATGTAGAAGTCTGTAATTTTTAATCATAGATACTATTTAACTTCAACAGTGAGTGACGGAATCTAAAACACAAATCCAGAAAAAACGGATTGCATAATTTTTTTTAAGTAGGCTAGTTAATTTATTGCATGACAAGTATTTGATACATCAGAAAAGCAGACCTTAATATTTGGTACAGAAACCTTTGTTTGCAATTACAGAGTTCATTGGTTTCCTGTAGTTCTTGACCAGGTTTGCACACACTGCAGCAGGGATTTTGACCCACTCCTCCAGATCCTCAGGTTTCGGGACTGTCGCTGGGCAATATGGACTTTCAGCTCCCTCCAAAGATTTTCTATTGGGTTCAGGTATGGAGACTGGCTAGGTCACTCCAGGACCTTGACCCAGCCACGACCCATCTTCAATGCTCTTACTGATGGAAGGAGGTTGTTGACCAAGATACATGGCCCCATCTATCCTCCCCTTATTACGGTGCAGTCGTCCTGTCCCCTCTTTGCAGAAAAGCATACCCAAAAAATGATGTTTGCTTCACGGTTGGGATGGGGTTCTTGGGGTTGTACTCATCCTTCTTCCTCCAAACACGGCGAATGGAGTTTAGATGTAAAAGCTCTATTTTTGTGTCATCAGACCTTATGACCTTATCCCATTCCTCCTCTGGATCATCCAGATGGTCATTGGCAAACTTCAGGCGGGCCTGGACATGTGCTGACTTGAGAGCATAGTGTGTTACTAATGGTTTTCTTTGAGACTGTGGTCCAAGCTCTCTGTGGTCAAGGCTCTGCCATGTAGTTCTGGGCGGATCCCTCATCTTCTTCATGATCATTGATGCCCCACAAGGTGAGATCTTGCATGGGCCCCAGACCGAGGGAGATTGACCATCATCTTGAACTTCTCACCAAGCTGCTTGCCTATTGTCCTGTAGCCCATCCTAGGCTTGTGTAGGTCTACAATTTTATCTGATGTCCTTACACAGCTCTCTGATCTTGGCCATTGTGGAGAGGTTGGTGTCTGTTTGATTGAGTGTGTGGACAGGTGTCTTTTATACAGGTATCATGTTCAAACAGGGGCAGTTAATACAGGTAATGAGTGGAGAACAGGAGGGCTTCTTAAAGAAGCTTCTTAAACTAACAGGTCTGTGAGAGCTGGAATTCATACCGGTTGGTAGGTGATCAAATACTTATGTCATGCAATAAAATGCAAAGGAATAACTTAAAAATCATACAATGTGATTTTCTGGATTTTTGTTGTAGATTCCATCACTCAAAGTTGAAGAGTACCTATGATAAAAATTACAGACTTCTAGACGATTTGCAAAATCAGCGGTGTATCAAATACTTGTTCTCTCCACTGTATAGTTAATTGGCCAATTTGTGTTTTAAATGTAAATAGCCTATTTGATATAACCGATGCTCGTCAACCGATAAAATTATGTTTATAGAATTAAATTTGAACGGATAAGTGTCTGTGACCCATTAAAAATACCTAAATTTGTTTTTGTTCTGTTTTATGCAAATAGCTGCATAAACAACAGAACCGAACATGAGGATTCACACACTTAAAATACTAATCTCACTTAAATAGACCTACAGATGAACAAAAATAAAGAAAAAGCTGTGCGACAAGTTGCTTATCCACAGTTTCCATACATTTTTGTGACGCACACACTCAACTTCATGAAAAGGAAACCGAAATGGCAAAAAGCAGCATTCTGTTTGTTTTCTTTATTTCACAAAAGCACAGTTTTTGTGTGTAAAAAAATAAAAATAATAAAAATAGACCCTTTACAGTTTCAAGTGATATGTGACCATAGATGACAGAGCATTTTAAGTTGTTTCCGCTGTTATAATGAGAAACAATTATTTGCCATTGTGGAGATTTGTATTGTAGAAGTCTCACTACATTAGTTACTTAATTGTGAAGCCTCAGATGCTTCTTCATTCGCTGTCTTCTCGTGGAAAGGTGAAGTAGGCACAGATGTAGATTGTGTTTTTTCTACTTCTCGCTCATCTTTCCGTGATTTCTTGAAAAGCGTAATGATGAACTTTGTGCACCCACCGTGTCACCGCATGCTAATCAACTCTCTCGCACAAAGAAAATGACAGTATAGGCTATGCACAACACATTCATCAAACCAATAAGTTTGAAAATGTTGGATTTTACTGCACTGCATTGATCAATCTATCAGAGTAACAAACCTGAATGCATTTGTATTTCTTTATTGGTTACCTTGTTTATTTGCATCTTTGTTTTGTAGAGAGCTTGGGGTGGTTCTGGAAGAACTCTTATCTGTAAATTAAAGCCATGGGGAAGGATTACTATAAGACCCTTGGCATACCTGCAGGCTCTAATGAGGATGAAATCAAAAAAGCCTACAGGAAGATGGCCCTAAAGTTTCATCCAGACAAAAACAAGGATCCTAATGCTGAAGAGAAGTTTAAGGAGATAGCAGAGGCTTATGAAGTTCTGAGTGACCCAAAGAAGAGAGTGATCTATGACCAGTATGGCGAGGATGGTGAGTGTGTTTGGTTTCATATACAAAAGTACTACAGCCAAACATCTCAGTACCTCATCAGATTCTTTGACTCATTATTGGGGCATTATCAGTTTTCTGGAAACAATAGTTATCTTTTATTTAAAATTTGATAACCATCATATAGGCAGCTTTAAGTTGAAAGTTTCACATTTGTAATTTAGAAGTGCTAACACCACTTTTTACCAAGGTTATGAAACCCTGCTTTGGAGCATGATTACAAACTCGTGAAACAAGATCATTTAGGACCTAGTTTTTGCAGGAAAAAAAGCTATGTCTTTCGAATGAGACATTAAACCAAGGTCCAGACTCTCTGTGTTAAAAAAAAATTCCCTGGATGTGCTTTGAAAAATAAAAGGGGTGTCACCCTGGCATCCTGGCCTAATTTGCCTATTGGCCTCTGTCCATTATGGCCTCTTCTAATCATCCCCATACTGATTGGCTTCATCACTCTCACCTCTCCACCAATAAGTTGGTGTGTGGTGGGCGTTCTGGCACAATATTGCTGCCGTTGCATCATCTACACGGATGCTGCACATTGGTGTTGGTTATTATTCAGTGCAATTTAAAATTCGTTTCGGTGTAAAATAAAGTTCGAAATACTTTATTAACTGTATACTCTTATCTGATGCCGCTCACATTGCAGAGAGCGACGGTTAGATGAATATGTAAACATATGCTGTGCTTTCAATAAAATACACAATAACAAAATTGAGAAAACAGCAATCACTTTAATGGTAAATGGTTGGACTGCATTTATATAGCGCTTTCACAGACCACCAAAGCGCTTTACATTTTGCCTCACATTCACCCGTTCACTCACTCATTCATACAACGACGGCGGTGTCAAGGCGCCATCCAGCTCGTCGGGGGCAGCTGGGGTTAGGTGTCTTGCTCATGGACACCTCGACTTGGTCAGGTGGAACCGGGGATTGAACCACCTACCTTCCGGTTTGTAGACAACCTACATTAACCACTATTTCTAATAAAGCATTAGAAACGCATCTGATTATAGCAACGTGGTTATGTTTGCACAAGCTCCTCTACAGCACTCTTTATACACTTTATTGCATAAAATCAAGGACGATGTTTTCATTCAAGGACTTCTGACCTTGACTGACTGCACAGGGAAAATTTAACCAGAATAGATTTTCACTTGAAAGAAGTAGCAATGGTAGTACGCTTTGGCAACCTGTTCTGAACTCTAAACGAACTTAGATTTGACCTGAATTTGTTCCGATCTACGATTTTGCTTGAAGTATATCAGGGCCTTTATGCTTGCTGTGGTAGTTGGTGTTAATGGTATTACACTCCCTATACATTGAGTGTGTGTGTTTGTGAATTTAATTTCAAATGATTTCAGTACCCAGCTTATTCATAGCGGCTACCTGATGCCCGCAAATTATCACCCTTTACACGAAGTACATGTGATCGCTAAAGTAAAAAGCAACTCCCCCTCCTCTGTGTTAATTACCAATGTGAAAAGTTCCTTATTATTGGTTGAAAATAGTGCATTGTACTCAAACATATCTTTTCTAATACCCCTTTTCCACCCAAAAAGAACTGGTGCTGTTCAAAGTTGGTTCGGAGTTGGTTCAACTTGTTTTTCCACTGACTAGAGCGCCCAGGGAACGACGTTGTTACATCACTGTGTACGTCGCTAGAAACGCTTGCAAGTACATTGCTTTGGGATTATCTCTAACACGTGTACCAAGAAGGCTTTAAAAACAATTGAAATATGTCAGTCTTTTAATCTTTTCGTTTGATATGTAATCTTTTCTGATAAGTTATGTACCCCTGTCTTGTGTCTTTTTTTCTTTTCATTTATTTGTTCTATAATGTGACTGTTTTCTTCTTTGCTTATGTTTCAAATAAAAAATTACAAAATAAAAACGCTTGCGCCAACTTCAAGCATAACAATTACAAAGGTGGACTCCATCGTGTTTCTGCAAATGTTTCTCCTGGCTTTGCGATGGTCAGAAAAGATGTTTAGAACACATCTAAACCCGTCCCAGCCCCCGACGTAAGCATAACGTGGTAAAAGAACGGTTCTAGTCCAACAAAGAGTTGGTGCCGCTTTGGAACCAGTTTTCCCGGCCGAGAACCGGTTCTTTGGCTGTCGAAACACAAAGAACTGGTTCGCTAGTAGGCACCGGCTCCGAACCGGTTCTCAAAATGCTTTGGTGGAAAAGGGGTTTGAGAAAACATTACAGATGCTACAAGAAGACTTCATGTACCCAGGCGCAGTTCTGTGTGTTTATGCCAGATAGGACAAACCTTAAAAGGATCTTGTCGTGGCTCACGTGGATAGACCACTGTTTTTTATACACTGCAGGATGATACAGATCATACAGAAAAGTTCTCTGACTAATGCAAGGTCTATAAACATGGCACTGTTCCAAAATAATAAAAATGTATGAGGAAACAAAGAAGGATTTCAAATGTTCAAATGCCAACTCCAGGCTAGATGCCAGGCTAGTTGTACACCTTTGCCAATTCCTCCTTCACTGAAAGTACTCCTGAATTTAGCAAGGACTCCCTTTATGTTTTTAGAGTCTTTGCATAAATACTTCCTGTGCACCATGGCATGGTTCCATATTGCTTGTAAATAAAGAGCCAGTGGGTTCCCCCAAAAGGCTGTGGCTGCAGCAGAGAGCTTATTTGCCTATATATTAACACGTTGAAAAACTATGTTTTTAAATCTGTGTTTTAAGATGTGAATTTGTTATTCCCAATTGACCCACTTTAATAACCATCCCCTCATTGATTGTTTTGGCCTGAGGAATTCGTTGAAATTGCAAAGAATGAAATGGAAACATGTTTTATAAGATGTCCGCATTAAGTATAGAGTTGTTGAAGATGTGAATGTCAAGCAAGATGAGTCAGCTTGTGTACTGGTGGTTAGGAGTGCATTTGTTACAAGCCATTAATCATCCACCATAACACATGGATGTTAATGTTTTTTTTTTAACAGAACTGAACAGTCAAAAAAGTTTATTGTTTGACCGTAATTGTTTTTGTGCAGAGCACTGTTTTACAGTCAAACTCAGAACACAGTTCAGACACCTGAGCTTAGAGAACATTCACCAAGCCATTGCCATGGCCTTCCACTCATACAGGAACATTAGTTCCCCAGGATTTGTGCTACTAGTTCTTTTCAGCCCATTTGAGAGGGGGTGGAAAAAAGAGAGAAAGAAAAAAGAGAAAAATTACTCTTTTCTCGTTTGAGAAAAATACTCTTTACATTGAGGAATCTAAATACAACCTTGCATTCTTTAATATGCAGTAGGCATTAAAAAAAAGATTCAGAAAGCTTCTTAACCTTGAAACGGTCACAAAAGGGCAGAAGTTCTGTGGGCAGAACTTTAATGCAGAAAACCCTAATACATTGTGCCCCCTGTGTATTTCCTTTCAGGTTTGAAAACAGGTGGCACAGGCTCATCTAGTGGACAAGGGACTACATATCACTACACCTTCCATGGTGATCCACATGCCACCTTTGCTTCTTTCTTTGGAGGCTCCAACCCCTTCGATATATTCTTTGGCTCTGGACGCCAGCGAGGAACCACTAATGGCTTTGCAGACCATGGTGACCATGACAAGGACATTGAAATGGATGGAGATGATGATCCCTTCAGTTCCTTCAGCCACTTTGGTTTCAATGGTGTCAACGGTTTTCACCATGGTGGAGGTCGAAGACATCGCAATGAGCCCCTTCATGGTGGCCGGAGGAAAGTACAGGACCCTCCTGTAGTACATGAGCTTAGAGTGTCTCTAGAAGAGATCTTCCACGGATGTACCAAGCGGATGCGAATCACTCGCAGACGACTGAACCCAGATGGAAGGACAATGAGGACAGAGGACAAAATCCTTAACATTGTCATCAAGAGAGGCTGGAAGGAAGGGACCAAGATCACCTTCCCCAGAGAGGGTGATGAGACACCTGAGAACATTCCTGCTGATATTGCATTTGTGCTCAAGGACAAAGGGCATCCACTCTTCAAAAGGGATGGCTCCAATATCATTTACACAGCCAAGATTGGTCTTAAGGAGGTATGTGCTCTTAAATCTTCACTGTTTTGACAATCAGTTTTCAGTCAATATGATTTCCACCATGTATTTTTATCCACAATATATTGCAGTGTTTCCCAACCCTGTTACTGGAGGAAAACCAACAGTACACATTTTGGAAGTCTTCCTTATTTTACCTATTCATTTCAGGTCTGGGAGTCTCTTCTAATGAGCTGATGAGTTGAATCAAGTGTGTTTGATTAGGAATTGTTCGAAAATGTGTAGTGTTGGTGTGCCTCAAGGAGCAGGGTTGGATAACACTAGCTATGTTTCCCTTCAAAGTTAACAAAATACCATTGGTGCAAAATATCTGTAATAAAAATGGAAGTTGCTATTATCAGGGAAGCCACTGTGGCACTTTATTCCTACATCGTAAATTACTTTTATCTCGGCCACAGACAAAACAATAAATGCTGTCATGTCAATGACGTCATCATGCATTTAGATACCTGGTGTTTGAGAGTGCAAACATGAGAGACACTTTTCTGGGAGGTCATTATACCAAATGATTCTAGTGACAGTCTTTGGCTCAGGCATTTCAGATCACAGCAATATTTGGGATGCTGTATAATGAAATTGGTCCGCTGGTGAGACCAGTTATCCAGTCACATTCACTGTTGACTTTTTTTTTTTGTTGCGCATAGAGGGATTTATTCGGTAATGAGTTTTCACTGTAGTTTATGAGCATGTATTCTCATTGGATCAAAAATGATCCGCCTCAATTGAGTGCACATGTATTTTATGCTTATTCTTAGAACTTATTTCCATTGGCATTTCCATCTAGTGTTTTTTTTAAGTGATATTCCAAAATGCATAAAATAGGTGGATTGAAAGCTACTGATAAATTGGTTATTGGACAGAAATTCCTTATTGTGAACCCCTAATTGACAGTCTGTTTTTTTTAACCTGTGGGCTTTTTCCCACTATTCCTTGACATTCCCTTACTGGCCGTCAAAGCAGACTGGGTTGTTTTATCAGTTGGCTTCTGTAGCCCAAGAATAGACAGACCCAGACTTAGATTAGACAGGTTTACGACAGTCTCCACAATGGACCACCCTTTGGCCTTTGTGCCCTCATTAACATGGACTTAAAGGGTAAATTAATGGGCTTCATTTGGTATCAAACCCCTCTCCAAAATAAGTACTGACCTTGTTAACCTGCACAGCTGCTAAATTTGGCTGTTTTATTCTCCCAACACAAACCATTGGTAGTTTTATTTTCCTGCAATGTCTGTGACTAGGGCTGCACAATATTGTTTCAGCATCAACATGTGTGCATCTGCGATAGATAGATGGATGAATGGATGGAGGGAGGGAGGGAGGAAGGGATGGATGGATGGATGTCGTATAAGTAGGAAACATAGTTGATCTGTGATTCATATGGACCAGGCCCCACAATTCAGAACGCATGTGAATCCTGGATTAATAGCAAAGTTTAACCATCATAGAGTGAAAGTTTATTATTTGCCTGTGTTTTAAGTCCCGTCAGTTTAAACATGCAAATGAGTTTAAAGCATTCAAGTGCAAGAAGACGCAAAAGAAGACTCAATTTGGCACTTGGGCGCTGTTTTCTGTGTGCTCCCACAAAGCACACAGATTCCATTACCATTCAAATTGCGCAAATTGAAATTACGACATTAAAAATACGCCCGAATGGAAACGCATCAGTTTCGCAAGTTTTTACTCTCACATGAGGTGGTTTTTCAGGCAATTCGAAAAAGGAATATTTTTCAAAACTGCAATGGAAACTGAAAATTAGTTTTTGCTCATTTACAGGTCGCCTGATGTAGATGACGTGGTATGTTTGGACAGGAGATGAGACAGAGTTCTACATTAATAACTCTAATAATTAATAACCAGGGAACACTGGATTCTTAACAACAAAGAAATGCCACAATTTATCAAGACCTTGAAGCAGATGAGAGGGAGAAACACCTCATATATGCCACTCCCAAGTAAAAGGGTCTTTCCTTGCCATTAATGCTTGGATAACAGGCCTACTTCTCCTTCCCTTAAAAACAATGGCTAGTGCGGTGGCTGGGATATACATAAACCTACCAACATCCATCGCCATGATTTTTGGAATGACGTTTTAGTCGCATAACATCGGTTAATGGAAACACCGTCATTTCACAATAGTTTTGGAAGGCAGCTAGTGTCAGCTGCGTGAGTCTCTGAATGCATGAGAGTTGGCAGCGCTGCATTCTACAAGTATTCGTTCTTTCCCAATTTATTGAAGTCATCTGGTGCAATTGTTTTCATATTGCAATATTTAAAGCAGAAAAACATTTTATTGTTTTTTTCCCCAATATAGTTCAGCCTACTATATATCTGTTACCTTCCATTTCATTATGAAACATATTACTATTATTGTATAACATTATACTGTGTATATGGGTAAATGTACCTGAGCGTGCCCAGTGTTGATCTACCATAGCTGTAGGACTCAATAGAACAAAATCATGCTTGGTGACTTAAGAGTCTCTCCATGGCTCAAAGTCATTGCTGATTTACTCTCTCCCACTTCAGTGTGAGAGCACAGGAATGTCATGGTGCAGTGTCATACGCCAAAGCAGAGTCCTAACTTTGAAAAAGCGAGTTGAACTCGCCTTGAAGAGTTGAACCGCACATATAAAATTGCCATGTGACCGAGCCAAGCATGGTTTCTTGGGTTGCACATGGAACATTTAATTTTCACGCCTGGAACCAGAAAATTATTGCGGATAATACAGTTTGTTCACAATAAAAACAAAAGCAGATAAAAAAAAAACATACATAACTGGAATTGAACAGTTATTTTTTTGTGACTTTTATTTCTGTTGTATCGTGCCATACTGTTTGTGTTTTCATCATAAAAGTTCAGTAGTTTATGACAGCTCATAGAGTCACTGATGCAGTGCTAGCCTGAGGGGATCCAATAAGAACCTCAGAAAATTCTGCCCCAAGTAATTAAATGCTGGAACATTATGCTTTTTTTAATCAGAGCAATAATTTAAGTTAATGATTAAATTCGATTGACGTTGCCTAGATGTAATGTGATTTTCATGGGCTGACCCACTGAGGATAATAACCACAGTCTACATATATTTATTAGTCTAGTGACCTAGAAATCCATGGTCAGTTAATACTTTATAGTGACATCCGCAGAAATAGCCTTAATGTCAGTCGTGAAGCGTTTCAGAGCACTACTGTTATTAATGGTAAATATTTTCTTGTCTTTCTGTTAACTTAACTTTTGACTACTTTTACCTTAACAGCTCAGTCAAGGCTTGTCAGCTGTTTCAAATAATAATGTGTCCGTTAGATTTCCAGCCTTTGTCTAAAACTGCATTTTGGCTTTTGTTATAGGCTGTGTCAACCACAGATTTGAATATCTGGAAAGATTTACAATGTCTGTCTTAAATAAGAACCGTTCTATTTTCTGATATGTTTTCAGAGCACTGATTTACTTTTAAAGGTCTTGCTCATTAGATGCCCAGAATGAAACTTGATAAGAGCCAGTGAACATCCCAAACCGTTTTGCCATCTGGTACCATCTCATGCAAACTGATGGCAACTGGCCACACAATTTTTCATCTGCCTGTTTATTGTTGATGCATTCATGGGACAAATTTTGCATGGATATAGACTGTTCTCATAGGCACATTGGCCCTCATTTATCAAAGTGCGTACTCCAAATTTCCAACGTACACCCAAAACCACGGTGACTTTGAGATGTATCAAAATGGACGTTGGCGTGCGGCACTCTCAAATCCGCCAGCTCAGGTACAGTACATGTACGCACATTTTGAGTTAATGCAGAAATGCGCAGAAAAACAATTCCTAACACCACAAAATAGTTAGTTGACAAATTAAAAATCAAATAGTTGACAAACTAAAAGATATGATATATTATGACCCACTGTAAAAAACAACAACATAGTAATTAAAAAACTTCAATGTATTCAGCTTCAATAGACTTCAATGTTTCATTTGTGTGAATTTACCAAAGCATTTGATTTGTAGGCATATGTATTCCTTCAGTTGCGAGCCTTCAGTTGCAATTATTGTATTAATACTCCACATCACATCATCATCACTATTGTACACCCCAATACATGTGACGTGATACGAAATTAAATGCTGATTGTTTCAAAAGACGTGCTGTAAAATAATGCATTGTGATAGGTCATTTCGTCTCCACGTCGGAGAAGTTTCTCTTCTTTGTCGTCTTCCGTGGCGTAAAATGAGGGCGTGGGGGAAGCGGAGACTTGAATTCATAGGGGCGTGTTATTCAAATGACGATAGTTTTCAGCCGCGGCATTTATCAATGGCAGGTATTGCGTAAACCTGGATTCAAAAAGTACACACAGCTTCATAAATCAGGCGGTGAGAGGAGTGTAAGCATATTCTTACGCCAACTGTTTCTACGCATGAATGATAAATGAGGGCCATTGTCTTCATTTAGAGATGCTCTTAGTGAAACCCCAAGGCACTGCTTTAATTAGAGCTCTGAGCTTCTTTAATTGCCTTCTGGTAAAGACCATGGGTTTGCACAAGAGCAAGACAGCTATAAGGTCCTTGTCTGCTGGTAATTTCCATACCCAATTCACCTAGTAATTACTCATCAACAGTGCTAAAGAGCCCAGTTAGCAGCGATGCTGAGGAAACGCAAGGCCACGTGATGATATCTGTATGATGATGCTGGATTACTCAAGACAGCTCTAAATGTGATCTTGCATCAAGTTAATTTGTTAATGTGAGCATTGTGTCTTGAATTCAGACGTTCTTAACTCTGATACTAGTGAGTTTAAGAGTGTTCAATGCGACTCATTCGTCGTCAATTCTTTCCACCTTGTGTATGCCATATCAATGTTTAAGCTTGTTGTTTGGCTTCGGAGCTTTGTGCTTCTTCAGCCATACATGAACTGATTCTCTCCTTGCCACTACTGAGTCTAAGTGTTTTTCTTCCCATCACTACGCTAGCGTATCTACTGATGTGGAAGCCAAGCCAATGAGTGTGAGGATTCTCTGATGTTTAGTAAAACTGCAGGTCATGTCATTTCAACATAGCGAAATACATTTAGGGGGTGACATGCACCATACATAATTTAAACACTTTTCATAGAAAACTTTTATGAGTACAGTGCAGTCTACAAATTGCTAAACTACCGAACTCACCTTTACAGCGTGCCGAACCGGTATGTCTGTGCACAATACAGTCGTCTGTCATTTGGAGGTCTAAATAAGCACAGTTCTGTTCATAAACATTTAGGGTATTAAAAGGAGAGTGCCCACTACATTGTCAGGGCTTGCAATCGAATTTTGAGAATAGTTGCATTTGACTAACTTTATTGCCTGTGTCATCGTTGACATACTTATAGACATGCTTAGTGGGTTTGCTAATGTAGATGTAGCCTATAATTTTCACTAGTGGTAATGTCCTACAAACTTCGCACTGGTGCAAATGTCCAGATCAGTGACAAACCTCTTTGTCACACCGAGCTGTAGACCATAAAATAACTTGTTTCATTTTCGATCTCCTTAACAAGACTATGTTTGGGAAACATCATCATTAGCCAGAGTCGAGGAGATGCCTGGCACCTTGTCACGTTCAACTGTTTTGTAAGAGTATCCAGCTACTCCCTTCTTTCCTTGAATCCCCCATCCCCCCCAGCCCACCCAGCCCACCACACCACTGCTGTCTGTAGGAAGGAGCTGATGTCATTGCGAACACATTTTCTCATCCCTTGAGGCAGCTGCTAAGCAGAGCTGTCTGGCAATGTTTGTGCTTTGTATTCACAGAAAGTTCATGAAATGTTCTTCCAGCATAAGCTCACATGCAATAACCGCAGGATTTTCACTGTATACATTTAAGCTTTAATCATTATCCATCTCATTTTTAATATCCTGATATTTATTTAACAGTGAGGAACTTCAGCTCTGTTGGAAGATGAAAATGAACTAAATCTGACATAAATATATAAACTAGACAGAAGGATCTTGTTCATATAATCCTATCAATTACATTTGTAAACTGTCTTAGCAGCTATACTGTGTGTGTGTGTGTGTGTGTGTGTGTGTGTGTGTGTGTGTGTGTGTGTGTATATATATATATATACACACACACACACACAAACACACACACACACACACACACACACACGGGCAATAACTTTCCGAAAGAGCTTAGAGTATGCCACCAACATCTCACTAACATCATGAATGCAATGCATTCAAGTACCATGAAATGCCAGCAACACAAAACTCAGACTGATCTCATGAAGTAGCGCGTGTATGACACGCCAATTCGTATTTCCATTTTTGGCGTGCTATCAAGACGCATAATCCCCTTTCAGCGTGTTTATGAACGCCGTTGACTTAACGTTATATAAATATATGACTTACCTCAACCCCGTCCCTAAACTTAACCGTCACTGGGGTTAATGGCATTTATGACTGGAGATTTGACTGCGTGTACAGACACGCGGAATGACGCGGACGTTAATGGCGTAGACATACAGTGGTGTGAATAAGTTTTGGCACCCATGCTAAAGTTGCCTAAAAAGAGGAATAAAAAATCATCTTTAGGATACTGATCTTAATGCCTTAATTAGAAAAATGAGGAAAACTCCAACCTTTAAGGACACCAATTTTCTTTGTGAATCAATAATGTATCATAAATAAATAAATGTTTTTCCTTAAAATACAGGGTGCATAAGTCTGGGCACCCCTATGTTAAATTCCCATAGAGTCAGGCAGATTTTTATTTTTAAAAGCCAGTTATTTCATGGATCCAGGATAATATGCATCCTGATAAAGTTCCCTTGGCCTTTGGAATTAAAATATCCCCACATCATCACACACCTTCCACCACACCTAGAGATTGGCATGGGGTACTTTCCATAAGATCATCTTTCAATGCAAATCAAACCAGCTATTAGGCTAACTGAAGTAAAACCATGCCAATCTCTAGGTGTGGTGGAAGGTGTGTGATGATGTGGGGATATATTTGATTATTTTTTTTTACATTTATTCGTTCAACAGATACTTTTATCCAAAGCAATGTACGAATGATGACATTATTGTGATATTACGGGGTGGTGATGGCACAGTGGATAAGACACGTGCCTTTAGTGTGAGAGACCGTCACCCGGATTCGAATCCACTGTGAGACACCAATGTTTCCCTGAGCAAGACACTTAACCTGTAGTTGCTCCAGAGGCGTGCGACCTCTGACATAGCATTTGTAAGTCGCTTTGGATAAAAACGTCAGCTATATGTAAATGTAAATATATTATTGTTTCTGTGTACCCTGATAAAAAATAATCCTGTGAAGTAAATGCTACAAAAAAACAAAACAAATGTAATTTCTTCATTAATTTAGTTAAAATAATTTAAAGAAACAAAGTTAATTCTATATTAGTACTCAATTCAATTTTGTAGAAGTATCAACGTTATAAAATTAAGTAAAACCTACTCAACTTTCTGATATTGGTGTTCCCATCATGCACTGGGGCATGCACAATTAATATCACCTTTTTTCTAGCTGCTTTCCAGCTGTATTTACACTGTTTTATCATTGTTAAGTTCAGTAACTTGCTGTTTTGTGACATCTGGAGTTCATTTTCTACTCAAAATTATAAATGATCCATCTAATGTCACCATTGTGTTCCAAGTAGGTTCGGATAGTACTGTCACAGCGCTGTGTAGATGATCAACACAAACAAGATGATGACGAGAAATGTCAGTCTTTAATTAATCCAAAAGCATCCAAAACGAAGAGAGCTATACACTTAACTGGCAATACCCGACAAAACAGTCAAAGACATGAACTTAAAATCCTGATGATAACGAGGTGCGTACAGCTGAACAGAATGACAATTCAATCAACAACCATGACAACAAACGAACTCAAGGTGCTAACTGAAAAGTCCAACCAGTGTGACAACTACATTATTTATATTGTGTAGATATTGCATAGTAATTTAATCTAATTTCATGTTTCTAAGTAAATCATTCAATTTTAAATCATGGCTTAATTCAGTGTGAAATTGTTTGAGTAAAATGTAGTCAGTAAGTGAGCAAAATGTACTTACAATTATTGTATTGCACGATGATTGTACTTAAAATGATTAAGTGGAAATTACTCCACAAACTCTTAACTGGCCCAGTTAAATGTATTTATCCTCTTTGTTAATTTTTCATAACTTGGTTAAGTAGATTTGACTTTAGATTCGATTTTAAAAATCTTCATTCATTAAATTTTAATTACCGGTATTGATTTTTTATTTTTGAAAATTCTCCCTCTTTAACAATTTGAAAGTGTTTCATCTGTGCCTATGGAATCCTGCTTCAGTCTCTCTTTTTTTTTTTTATCCATAGCAACTTCTGATTTGGGAATCACAATTTGTGTCCTCAGCTGATTTTTCAGTTGCTTCATTAGCTGTGTGAAATGAGAGCAGTGGCCAGAATTAGCTTTCTGTGCACTCAGCTACCACATCTGCAGCATCACACTCTCTCTCTCACACACACACACACACGCACACTCGCCCACTTTGACACAATCCAAGTAAGAAACTTTACAACTCCTGCAAAAAGTTTTTAATTAAATGTAAATGAAGTTATTGTGTAGATAATTGTTGATAAAATATGTGTATTTTGAAAAAAATAAATGAAAACAATGACCATTTTATCTCATTTTCATTTTAACTCTAATGAATATTCAGAAAATTATGCTAATATCTGTTTTTTATAGTGACAGTAAATACATTATAATGTTGCAAAATAAATATTTTTTATATAAGTTGAAAACTTAAAATGTTGGGTGCATATTTTCTTATGGTAAAGTTCTTGCAACCCCAGCTGCCGGTTTTTACTGTAAATTTCAGATTTCTTTTTACAGTCCACTATACACTATATGTATAAACTATATCTATCCTGTACATGTGCTCTCTGTGCCTGTAACATCACAGAGGCATCTTACACTAGGTCTCTATGTCGCCATGTAGAGTTTGTGCTTAAGTGTTGAAATACCATCAGTGTATTACCATCAGCGTACCATCTCTTGTCTGCACTGACTTAACTTTGCTTTTTTGCTTTTTGATAGGCTTTGTGTGGCTGCACAGTGAACATTCCCACCATTGAAAACCGAGCCATCACATTGCCCTGCAACGATATCATCAAACCAGGCACAATCAAGAGACTGCGTGGAGAAGGCCTACCTTTCCCGAAAAATCCATCCCAACGCGGCGATTTGATAGTGGAGTTTCAGGTGCGCTTCCCAGACAGAATACCACCCCAGTCCAGAGAGATCATCAAACAGCACCTACCACAGTCCTAGAGGAAGTTCAGTGGATTCCCTTTATGCTTACGGTTTTCAAACACACGTTTTCCTTAGAAATACAGACACTGAATCAAAGAGGACCAGAGGCTCATTTGATATTTTGTTACAGTTTTAATTGACTTTCACTGAACATGTGGAACGCCCAGGACTTTTTTAAAAGTAATGTTTTATTATTTCCCCTCAACAGTTTTTATTCTCTGTATCAAGATATTGAAGGCAAACAGTTATAGAGGAAAACAAAATGACCGATTTTTTTTTTTTTGGATGGAAGGTTAATATTTTTGGTGCACTGATGGAGATGAGGACAATCCAAAAACAACCGGTTATTCCGAAATTGAATCTGTGTTATTTTGTAGCAGATGAAACTCTTTTCCATTGTAATAATCGATAAGCTTGTTTTGAATGTTGATTATGTAAGACAACTTAAGTGTTGGAGACTTTTGGATTTTTGAGCACCAGCAGAGCCATTTGGTAAGGATGTGATATATTTCCACTCTCTGACCCATATCTACAGGTGCTTTCTGCTAGTTTTTGAAGTACCAGGTACTGGCATTTCTGGTAATCATTTAGTGATGTGATCAAGGGATTTTTTAGGTCACAGAAATTTTGAGTGCCTTACTGAGGCGAGCCAGCTGTTTTATTTTCATTAGCATAGACAATAGGGTATTATCGAAACAAATACTGTAATCAGACTATTTTGCCATTTCAGTAACCAAAAATAATGTATTGCAGTAAAATCATTAAAGGGATAGTTTACGCCAAAACGATCAATCGGTGATGTAGTCGTTGTCATGCAACTCATAACGTCATTGTTTCCGTGGAACACGCGAGTTAGCTAGCAGAATGTCCTGGCTGTTTTTCCAGATGATGGTGACTGTGGCTGTCAAGCTATCTCTTACACCTTCCAAGTTGTATAGCTTTGTGTCATAATTGAAACAGACAAAACTTAACTATTACATGTGCTGCTGTGTACCTTGCCTCTAGCGGTCAAGAAATTGTGTGTTGTAGAATCACCAGCTCTGATTGTAAAAGAATGACTAGAAATGAGATGAGAAAGTTAAACTTGCTTTTAAAGGTGCAAAAGAGAAAAAAAGTAACAAAAAATATAATCATCATAGGCAATATCTTATATATCATATGTGTATTCAGTCATATTCGTCAATCCAAGTTATATTATTCAATGATTTGGCACATCACACACGTATCAGTCAGTCAGTCATTTTTGTAAGACACTATATATATGTAGAAAAAACATGACAGAAAGACATGGCTGCAAATATTTGTATTTCAAAAGCAATTATTATTTTTCTAAGTATAATAAAAGGAAATGTGCCTTCCAAAAAACATTCAATATAATATCAATGTGTTGTATAAAGAAAATAAAAAGGACATGAGCAAATATAAGTAAAGTTTGAGACGATTGGATCAGTTGTGCTCCTTCTTTGGAATACTATTTTTTTTTTTTTTTTTGTGGAGTACTTAATGCGGCCCAGCCTGACCCAGACTCTACCTCCAGCGGCCCCCAGTTCAGTTGAGTTTGAGACCCCTGACCTAGACTGTCTTGGTCAAATGTCCTTACCATTTTATGATTTGGTCTGACAATTCTTTTATTTTTTATTTTTTATTAAATATAAACAGTTCTTCATTGTTTTATTAACTGAGAGCAGGGAAGTTAGAGTGAAAAGCAAATTCTGGTCTGTTCCTCATGTGAGGATGTTTTCTTTTAGAATTTGACTGTCAAAACTCGCTTTCATTGTATAGAAAAGAACAGCTGGGTCATTCTGCTAAATAACTCATTTTGTGTCATGGGAAAAAAATATTTGGACAAGATAATTATTGAATAATCATTGAAGCAAATAGCTATTAAAAATGCTCACTTGTTTATTTTATTATACACACCATCTCGTACAAGAAACACAAGCATACTCCAAAGTGCAGCATGATAGTCTCAGCATATTAAGATGAAAATATAATTTGCATTGAATGAAAAGCTATGTTACCTAATGTTGATTAGCGTTTGAAGATTGGTCAGTGTGAAACTGAGAACTGTGATAAATACAGATCTTCATTGTTCAGTAACCACAGCTACAATTATTGCAAACTTTTTTAATGAAGTTATTAGGGATGGATTTGCTTTCAAACAGCTTTTTACTACAAAGGTTTCAGTATTTTACACTTTTAAATGTGTGCAATGTGAAATAAACTGCAATAGTTGTCTATATTTTAGTTTAAATTTAAAGCACAGAGCCTCCTTTCAATGGATTTGTGATGTACCATCTTTCTACAGTAACAACAGGATTTGAGTAACAGTATTTTGATATAAGCAACAATTTTCATTTCTCCAGGGATCCATCTAGGATATCTCTTATACAGCCATTACTGTATTTGTGTTACATTGAAAGTATGGAAGATCACAAGCTTTTTAAAGACTGGTGTAAAATAGTTTCATTATGTACTCACAGGACTTTTGGACATCCATTCATTGTTTTGAATTTGAATGTCAGATTTGAAATGTCTCATGTTTATGACTTCTGTCCTCTTGTATAAATCCTGCTCCCTGTATCCATTGGGAAGATACATCAATATGTTAAATTCCCATGATTCAGAGAAAATCGGGCCTGTAAGGGTGTGTGTGTGTGTGTCCGTGCCTGCCATGCTGTTGATGTTGAACTCTTTCATTTTCAATAGCAGTGGTTTACATTTTGGTGCTTTATGAATGATTTACAAGAACAAGTAATAAACCAAACATACTGACAGAAAAGGAAAATAATAATGATCACCGTTTCTGACTGAATGAATTGTAGACAGACTGACAGCTTTCCAAGTGACATGACGATGTTGGGCACACTAGGGAAACAAATCTCAATGCAAAATCAGAATGTTGACAACAAATCCACATTTTAACGTATTTATAACGTTTATACAGATGCCGTTATACTCTAACAACTAGCAAAGGTTTCAACTCCACAGATAAATGCTGGACTACAGTTTTGAATTTGTATCATGGTTGGGACAAAACGTTTACCTTTATCTATTTTAAATACATTAAGTCTAAGTGATATGAATAGAGAATGCTTTCACTATGTGGATATGTCTGAAAAAAAAAGGGCTCATGCCACATCGCTTGACTCAGAAATGAATGATCCTCATCCCTCTGAAATTACCCCGTGAATCAGACCATTCTCAGTCATTGGACTGTTAATGGTGTTAAGGTAATAGGTGTTAATTCAGTTATTTCTTCATAAAGTCGATGTCTGATTCAAAGTCCCGTTGATGCTGACAGAGTAAAATCTCTGTGATCATTAAGCATAACTAAACATCTGATGGTGCATGTCTCGATGGGTCTGATTATCTGTTTCACAGACATGAGCTCTATTAACTGCACTGCATTCCTCTACTGTTTGAGCTGAGAAATCAGCATTGATGTTCAGTTTTCTGGAGTTCCTACAGTGCATGTAAATGGGTAGTAGCCTCCCTAAGACATTTTGGGATAACTACAAGCACAAAATAATTCAACAGTTCCTGTCCACTATTTCAGTGGCCTGAAAGCATTTTTAAGCTTTTTTCTCAAGGTTTTCCTTGGGGATTTGAAAAAAAAATAGAGTTTTTGTTAATGAGTTAAAAAACCAATCACGCGAATCACAACATTATTGCCCCTTTTTTCAGTAAAATATTGTTTTTATCTCGCATTTGATGACGTCTTCTTTGGTAGAGTGTGCGGACTCTATTGATGCGTTTACTAATAACAGTATTATGACATTTGATTTGAAGCAACAGCTAGACCCTATTTTATAAAAATGACCCTTTTCACATTTCCGAGTTTCTCAGAAGCGGAAGTCATAGTTGGTTAAACTTCTATAGCGGTGAATGAGAGATGACATTGAATTTATATTTTGTGTTTTCGTTTACTCAAACAGCAAAAGAAAAACACTGTAATAGTGTTTTCACAACTTAAAAAAATGGAGAGAGACAACAGATGACAATCAATCACCTGCAGGTGATGCGTGGGAAAAAAGACTAAACGGTAACTGTTAGGTCAGGTCAAAAATCGAAGTAAAAACAACAATATACTTGCAGGCTATCAAAATTTTATTAGCAACGTTTCTGTCCTATAATTTCTAAGCTCAATGAGACTGAATCCATAATTAACACCACATCATCATATTATCAATTTTGAATATTGTGTTTCGGCCACTTCTCAGCCTCCCTGGGAAAGTCTATGCCAGGGTACTGGAGAGGAGAATACGGCCGATAGTGGAACCTCGGATTCAGGAGGAACAGTGTGGTTTTCGTCCGGGCCGTGGAACACTGGACCAGCTCTATACTCTCTACAGGGTGCTGGAGGATTCATGGGAGTTTGCCCAACCAGTCCACATGTGTTTTGTGGATTTGGAGAAGGCATTCGACTGTGTCCCCCGAGGCGGCCTGTGGAGGGTGCTCCGGGAATATGGGGTCCGGGGTCCTTTGCTAAGGGCTGTCCGGTCCCTGTATGACCGAAGCAGGAGCTTGGTTCGCATTGCCGGTAGTAAGTCAGACTTCTTCCTAGTGCATGTTGGACTCGGCAGGGCTGCCCTTTGTCGCCGGTTCTGTTCATAATTTTATGGACGGAATTTCTAGGCGCAGCCTGGGGCCAGAGGGTGTCAGGTTTGGGGACCGCACGATTTCGTCTCTGCTCTTTGCGGATGATGTTGTCGTGTTGGCCCCTTCACACCTGGACCTTCAGCATGCACTGGGGAGGTTTGCAGCCGAGTGTGAAGCGGCTGGGATGAAAATCAGCACCTCCAAATCCGAGGCCATGGTCCTCAGTCGGAAAAGGGTGGCTTGCTCACTTCAGGTTGGTGGAGAAATCCTTCCTCAAGTGGAGGAGTTTAAGTATCTTGGGGTTTTGTTCACGAGTGAGGGAAGGATGGAACGGGAGATTGACAGACGGATCGGTGCAGCTTCTGCAGCAATGCAGTCGATGTACAAGTCTGTTGTGGTGAAGAAGGAGCTGAGCCGTAAGGCAAAGCTCTCGATTTACCAGTCAATCTACGTTCCTACTCTCACCTATGGTCATGAGCTTTGGGTCATGACCGAAAGGACAAGATCCCGGATACAGGCGGCCGAAATGAGCTTTCTCCGCAGGGTGGCTGGGCGATCCCTTAGAGATAGGGTGAGAAGCTCGGTCACTCGGGAGGAGCTCAGAGTAGAGCCGCTGCTCCTCCACATCGAGAGGGGTCAGCTGAGGTGGCTCGGGCATCTGTTCCGGATGCCTCCTGGACGCCTTCCTGGGGAGGTGTTCCGGGCACGTCCCACTGGGCGGAGGCCCCAGGGAAGACCTAGGACACGCTGGAAAGACTATGTCTCCCGGCTGGCCTGGGAACGCCTCGGTGTCCCCCCAGAAGAGCTGGAGGAAGTGTCTAGGGAGAGGGAAGTCTGGGCATCTCTGCTTAGACTGCTGCCCCCGCGACCCGGCCCCGGATGAAGCGGAAGAAGATGTATGTATGTATGTATGTATATATATATATATATATATATATATTTGTAACATCTCAGTAATAATTTTTTGTAATTTCATTGCTTTACTCTACATTTACATTACATTTACATTTATTCATTTAACTGACGCTTTTATCCAAAGCGACTTACAATTGCTATATATGTCAGAGGTCACACGCCTCTGGAGCAACTAGGGGTTAAGTGTCTTGCTCAGGGACACATTGGTGTCTCGCGGTGGATTCGAACCCGGGTCTCTCACACCACAGGTATGTGTCTTATCCACTGCACCATCACCAACTCTATTATTGAGAATGGCATATTTAATCTGTATTTATCAGTTTTTATATAAAACTATATGTATGATATAAACCCCCTTTAATAATAGACTTGCCATTAAAAAAAGGTTACTGTATTCCATAACACCCTCTTTCTGTTATACTGTATACTGAAAACATATAGGCTAACCTCTGACAATTTAACATCATAATAAAATTTAAAAAGAATTATTACAATATTACTATGAGCACATCATTCTATGGAGGTTTACTTTGCTAGTAACTTTTTAAAGCTGTACTAATTAGCAATTTAATTTGTTAGCATGCTAAGTATTAGAAATCTGAGAATATAACTAACACAAACATTACAAATGTTATTGTGATCATTAGTAGCTTTGTATACATGTATCATTTAAAAAATAAATTAACTGGCATATTGTGATGTTAGCGCCACATAAATCAACAAGCGATAATGTATGATTCAGCAGGCACTTAGTAGAATACCCCAAAGAGTTATATTAGCCAATCTGTTAATGTAGTGTATTTTACCTGTAATATGATAAACAGAGTTGAAGCCGATCCCGAATCTCCCGACTTTAGTTGGGTCATCCTGCTTGATGCTTCTGCCAACTCTCTGGATTCCCTCCCAGTCTTTCTCTGTGAAGGTGGCATCATTGAAGGCATAGAGAGCCGGCCCTGCCAGAGCAAAGATACAAACAGATAAAGGATTTTGAAGGCCGATACCGATACAAATATTTTTGGGTTTTAAAATCCGATATTCCGATATATCGGCCGATATTTTTTAATTTTTTTTATTAAATATTGTTGGATTTCACACACGTGTAAAAGAAAAGCTAACTTTTCTGCACAAGATACGTTTGATACTTTTTCTCTATGTCTAAATGTTCACTCCTCGCAAGTATAACTTACATTTTACAATGCAGGGACTGTAACTAGAGATATGCTAGTTATAAATACAGTAATAATTACTTTATTTAGGCAGAAAAAGTTCATTGTTGTTCCCAAGCTCATTAATGTTAACGTTAGCGGTCTTCCACTGATGATAGTGGCATTAGCTAGCTTTGTGGTTAGCTAGTCTATGATGAGCCATAATTTAGCAATAGATGACATCATACTGCAAATTGTAAAACATACATTTTTTTAATATAACAGGCCAAGGAGAGATGATTGAAGTGTGTTTCATCCGTTTTTATTTTATTTTTAAATATTCATTTATCGGCCATTATAACTGCCGATACCGATATTATGGAAAATGCCGGCCGGGCCGATATATCGGTCTGGCTCTACAGATGATCATACAAAAATGGCCAAACAACTTTGAAAATAACACACTTTGCCTATAGCACAGTAAAGACTTTCAGGATCTGTACAAATACTAGTCATGACTAGGGTTGGGTATCGTTTTTAATTTTAGCGATTCCGATTCTGCTTATTGAACCCGGTTCTTGTCAATTCTTGTTTCCGATTCCAATCGTTTTTTGGAAAGAAAAGGGAAATACTTGTGGGAAATACAAGTGTTTTAATCAAACAGATCTCATTCCCCATTGACTAGTCAAAGTTCATATAAACATTTTTGTTCATATAAAATATACCACATTGTCATGTCCTAGACTTGTTATATTTAGCTTTAAATGATAATAAAAAAAAATTCCCCCTTAACATTGTGACAGTTTTTTTCTCTGTGGTATCGAAAATGGTATCGAATATCGATATTTTTCAAGGTATCGTATCGAAGTTAGAAATTTTAGAATCGTGACAACACTTTTAGGCATGGTAAATATAGTATTTGCGGTAAATTAAGAAAACGAGATTTAAACAAACAGACTAACTGTGCTGAGCTGTATAACAATGATTAGTTTTCTGTCGATTAAAGTATCCAAACAGTTGTTCACCTGTAAAACACAATGGGCACTATTTTAACGATCTGAAACACAAGTGTCAAAGCGCAAGTAACTTTGTGGGCGGATCCCGGCGCTGTTGCTATTTTCCCGGCGGGATAAATGCCTCTTGCGCCTGGCGCAAATCTAAAAGGGGTTGGTCTGAAGTAGCTTCATTATTCATAGGTGTGGTTTGGGCGTAAAGGAAATAAACCAATAAGAGCATCATATCACATTCCCTTTAAGAGCGTGAAGAATAGGGTTGGGTATCGAGAATCGAGTATCGATTGGAACCGAGACTAACTTTTCGTTTTTCCCGGAATCGTTCAAAACTTAAAATTTCGATTCCTAGTTTCGATATTCACAGTCCGCCGAGCGGAAGAAGAAACCGCTGAACAACACCAACGAAGAAGCTCCTACCGGAAGTGTTGGCATAACCACGCGAGTCGAACATGAGTAGCTTACGTCGGCGATCCAAAGTGTGGCTTCACTTTTCTAAAAATAACGAAATCTCGGCAAAATGCAAAATTTGTGACAAAAGGAGTATTTGTGACAGAAGGAGTATTTCCTTCAGAAAGGCCGTTGGTTAGCAAGGTTAGCTAAACTTTTTTGACCCTGCCTCTTAAAAGAATCGGAATCGAGGATCATTAGGAACCGGAATCGAAACAAGGAATCGGAATCGGAATCAGAATCGTTCGAATTCAAACGATGCCCAACCCTAGTGAAGAACGAGGTGCGCTTGTTCCATGGCGCAATACTATTTTAACAGCGCACTTACCAGGCGCGCTTCACAATCGGTTCACAGCCGAGGAGATCGATGTTCTCGTCAGGGCCGTAAAAGAAAGAGAAGTGACATTGGGGATGGGACAAACCCACCCAAATTAGCTTCGGTTAAACATGCAAATAATAATTTGGGTAAATGTGTAAGCTTTATGCCTATTTTTCCCCATTATCATGGACACAACAATGATTTCCCTCGTGTTTATATATTTTTCCTTACAATAATGTATCATTTGCAAAAAGTAAAATGCATCTGTGTAGCTGAGAGAATCATCTACAGTGTATGCGCGTTGTTCATACTCTGTATTATGGCCAAGCAGGCGCACTTAAAATAGCATCTGAATGTACACGCAACGCGCCACTGACTTTAGACCAGGTTTTTTTCTGGTCATTGGCGCAATTGTTTTCTGGAACTGCAAAATAGCACCAGGGATTGTTTGTGCCGACACACGCCTCCTTTTGCGCCAACCCGCCCAGGGAGCGCAAGTTCATTTCCTAGTTTACTGACGTGCGTCTGTGGAGGAAAAAAATCCGCTTTGCGCGAGTGCAAAATAGGAATGATAAATGCGTCAGTGTATAAAGTCATTTGCGCCGGGTGCAAGATAGAGCCCAATATATTAAAGCATCTTTGGTGTGCTATTTTCTCTGCATTTAAACATTCTTACGTACATTTGCGATAATCTAAGGATAACGCAACAAAATATAAAACATTGTTTAAGTGGTTTTTGGATATTTTGATCTACACTTTAGTTACTTGATTTACACTCTATGTTATTACTGCATACTGTGTGATGTACAACACTGAGGTGAAAATGCCATCTGCCGCTATAAAAAATTATAAATAGCATCTAACTAGCTTACTATTTAAATTTATTCCCAGAAAATACTGCAATTTTAACCTAGTGTAATTGCTTAGGGCAAATGGCTGATACCAAAAAGTTTGATTTTGTATAAAAAAAACCTGTAACTTTCAGAAGTTTCCCATTAAAAAAAGGACAGAAGGTATAGTTGCAAAACTCTTCATGGTTGTGACATATGAATGAGGACAAATGTTAAACCTTAGACTGTAATATCTTTCTATAGTAATTTTATAAAGTTTAAGTCTAGTGTGATTTAAATCTACTTCCAGTGTTTACAACACAAATACCTTGATACTTCCCGAGCTCTTCAGTCCACAGGCTCTGAGTCTCATAATGTCTCTCATCATGAATAAACACCACACGTGAAGCTCCTGCATCATCTGCATTCTGGATCAGCTCCTGGTACGTTACAGGATTATTATTAAAGACAGATATGATGTGATATATACATACCATTTAACAATGATGCAAAAAGATTCATGCAATATTTAAACCTTTTTTAGTCTACCTTCAATATTTGTCCTCCATCTGGGTACCTTCTCAAAATTTCTTTCACGTAATCAATGAATGGTGGAGACGTCGCACCAAATTTCTTTCTGTGTTAAACAATGTAAAGTTTATCACAAACTGCACAAAACACATACAGAGAAAATTCAAGGTTCATGTAATTCGTCTGTTCAGTTTTGTTTGTTCTTAGTTTCTGTTTTCCTGGACTTTCAGTTTGTTTTCATCATTTACATGTGTTTCTTATATACGTAGTTACATACTTCCTGTAACACATGTGTACTTGCTATTGTAAAAAAAGTGTTGTTACTAATATCCTGTTACACATTTACAATTGTAGATAATATGTACCAATGTGTACTTTCAATGTAATTACATATATGCACACATCTAGTTACCATGTAAGTTCACAGGTATAAGGGCCACTTAATATAAAGGGGGACCCTACTATTAACTAACAAGAAACTCTGATTAGTGAATTAGTAAGTAATATCACTCAGTTGAAGGAGGTACTTCACTATAGCTAATCAATAACTACTATTTATTTCATTCTTCTCAGATAACTACAAAAAAAAATAGAATATAATGGTTCATAATAATGTGAATAATGCACCATGTATAATTATTTCTAAAATTAAGATTATGGCAACCCACTAGTAATGACTCAATTCTTACCAAAGCATGATATCTATATACAGTAGTAATAACTAGAGTCATTGTAAACTTTTGAGGGTTTTGTAAGATTTTGGATAGTGATGACTCAAGTGTAACTACATTCTTCTAACATAATGAATAATTATTTGAATCAGTACTTATTCTAAAGTGAAAAACATGATAACTCACAAGTAATAACTGCAGTGTTTCCAAATCCATCAGAAGGAATCACTATTCAAAACCTTGTAAACCCTTCAAAAGGTTACAATGACTTCAGTAATTACTAGTGAGTTATTATGTTTTTCATTTGGGAATACTGTTACAAATAATTACTGATTAACTTCTCAACAATAAAATATTAGTTAAGCATGAACACACTAGTAATGAATGATTAACTAAAGATATTGTAAAGACATATTAGTCATTATTTACAATTTATTGAACATTCGAAGGATCCACATAATACGCTACTGGAGGGGGTGGATTCTGGAATCCAATTCTGCTTCAATGTATATCTAATGAGTGATTATAATCAAGATACTAATGAATATTTTTCCTTCTAAAAATCACATGACTTCTATAGGCTTAGGAGATTTTACTTGTGATTGTATTCTCTAATGTCTGTATTTGATGCCAGGAATGCATAAACAGTGCTTGCTCATGTCATGTAGCACGGCTTCCAGAAATTACATATGGACTTATTTTGTGTTTGAGAAAGGTCTTCAACGTGTTAAAACAAACAGGGGTAATTGAAGTCTATAGTTTGACTATTTCTATTTCTCAGTTAAAGCCTGACTTTACTGTTAGACTAAAGTGTCCTCTCCTTGAGAGAAAGAATGCATTATAGAACGCATATACTCTCTTACTTCTATCAAATGCTCTATAGAATTTGAAGCTCCGCACCCCCACATTATAATTAGATAATGAAGCTGCAGAGCATAGGGCACTATAATATAATGGATAATGAACAATTCAGACAATGTAAATATGCTTTCCATTGGGGCGAAGGAAGTCTGGTTTCACGTTACTGTCACACACACAGTATTCTCCGGGCCAGAGTACGATAGTACAGAGTTGGCGCAGACCAGAAAATGTCTCCTGTTACTATTGTAACCTCGGTTCCCTGAGAGGCAGGATCGAGGCATTGTGTAGCAACACTGCGGGAACTCCTCCTTTATCCACTTTTGTTTAAATCTATAGCGACAATTGCGTCAGAATCATGACTGAATGCTGCACAGCTGATCGAACAGCGAACACGGCGGTTAACACAATGTTTACCATTTATTAATAGAACAGGGTTTCGATTCAAATTTCAAGAATCGATTCGATTCCGATTCTCAAAATCTTGAATCGATTATCATTATTCGATTCGATCCGATCTTCGAGATTTAGATAATTGTTTTTGAAAAAAGCATTTTTTCCAGCTGTTACCTGCCCAGATAGCAAACTGACATTGAATCAACGTGGAAATATGACATCGAAACAACGTTGATCTGACATTGTTTTGCTCATCGAATTAACGTTGAACCAACGTCAGATGCGTCATTCTTTCAAAACTAACAGAAAATCAACTTGAAATCAACGCGTTGTTTCAACGTTAAGCAAACCAATTTTCGATTTCATTTAGCTTTGAAGAATGCCGCGTCTGACGTTGGTTCAACGTTAATTCGATGAGCAAATCAACGTTGTTTCAATGTCATGAGAGACGTCGTTTCCACGTTGATTCAATGTCAGTTTGCTGTCTGGGTGAATTACAGGACTGTAGTTATGCAACATATTGATACTATTATTATAGACATTTAACTGCAAATTATGTAGTATTGATTGTTGTAAAGAACAATCCCTCTTCCGTGTTGATACAACTGCTTTCACTAACTTGCACTGGTGTAGACGACAGAGGACGCAGAGGTATATCAGCAGGAGGATTGCAAGTAACCGCAGGAACCGTGATATTAATGTTTTTATAAGGCTATACCCTTCTTGTTTTGAACTTCTTCATGCATGTGTATTGAATGTTAGACAAGTTCATAATGATAACGAGACTGTTTATCGTGGTGATGTGTAGCCTAGGCTTCGCACAGAGAGTGAATTAAAGAGATCAGCAGAGCGCGTGCGATTACCTGCGTCTGTCTTTGAAGTCATATGTATTCGCGGAAAGCTTGCCGTGCCGTGTCAAAGGAACGTGAAATAGTTGTCGAATCATCCTTTTAACGTTCACGTTACGGGTATTTACCATAAATGCGCGTCAGCAGCAGCGCTGATCAGCATCCCACAGCACGAGGAAGCCGCGGAGAAATAAAATCAGTGAGTCACGCATTTTGAATCAATGCCATTTGCCCATGCGACGCATTGCTGCTCAGCTGAGCCTTAAGTGGAACTCAAAGTTAAAAATAATTAACACCTTGAAGTTGTTTCATTACATCTATTTTAATGAATCTGCTTTTTTGAAACGTGTTCGTTGAATGAACGGTTTAATGAATCAAAGTCCATTGTCGTAACAATGTGTCGTAACAATGTGATCACTTGCGGCAAGTTAAAGTTCACGGGGAAAATGTAGACCTATAATAAATCGATTCTCTGAGCTACGGATCGATCTTTAGAAATTAATATGAAATTTTTTCAGATTTTTTCAACACAGCACTATTTATTAAACAAAATATTTACCATTTAACACAATGTCTCGTTCCCGCCTCTCAGTGAACGCATATACTCTCAGGTGTGGGGCGGGTCGATGGAGCCTGTACAAATCCTGAAAGGTTAGCCATCGGATGTGAGGAAGAAAATGTAACTAGTCCTCAGGTGCAGCTTAAACGATGACAGTGTGAAGAAAGAGATTCTGACGCAATTGTCGCACCCATGCATTTTTATACTGCCCACGTGTCACGGAACGGGTTGGGGACAAGGTGTGAGGACTCAGTGCAAACAATGGGTATTTATTAAGAAAATAATAACCCATAAAACAAGAACAAAAACTCCCTCGTGGGGGAAAACTAGACAGAAAACAGGCAGGATACAAGATACACTAAAACAAGATTAACATGAACCAGGGTATCATGGACAACGAACCAGCACAGTACTGAGAACACAAGGAGATTAAATAGAGAGGCAAACAAAGGAGGCTAACGAACAGAAAGGTGGGGCAAATGAACCAATAATGAGATAACAATGACAAGAGAACACATGGTACTAAACAACAAAACACCCAAGTGCAACACAAGACAGGACAGGCATGTGACACCACGAGCCTATCAGTTTTGCATACTTCACAACAATTGGCCAGCTGTTCTAAGCTGGCATTAGCCAATAAGATTACAACAAATGTGGAAAAGGGAGGAGTTCCAACAGAGTAGCAACTCAATGTAGAGTTACCGCTTTCGAAGGGGAACTTATCAGACCCATTTGAATTCTGC
This sequence comes from Pimephales promelas, assembly GCF_016745375.1. The sequence goes on from NW_024121321.1 coordinate 28,630,958, forward strand.
ACAGAATGCTGTATTTTAAAGTGATTCGGAGGAAATTAGCAGGTGAAATGGTTAGAGATTAGCTAGGTGCTCTGGCTAGGTGTGATTTAAACGAAACACTATTGGCCATTTTTAAAAATGGGAGGAGCTGACCGATATGCCCCGCCCTGTCTTCCTGTTTCAGTGGACATTGAATAATGCTGCATGTTTCAAGGCACTCAGAAGGACTGCATACAGGGATAATTAACGTAACCAGGAACACGTGTGAACTCAATCAAAAAACATGGAGACAAACTAGCAAAGGGAACACAGGCAAACAGTGAATAATCATTACTAAAACATACAGTGAATAAAACCACATACTTCTTTTTCTGCTTTTCCCTCGATGCTGAACTTCTTGCCCTTCTTTTCATTCTGCTGTGTGGTTAAAAAATGTTACCGTTTAAAAAACAATTAACTTCCAAATTCTCCAATTTATTAAAATAAGTATTTTTCGATCAGTTATTCCATGGAAACGGTTATAATACTGCAAATGCAATCTCTCTTTTTATACAAATTTAAGTAGTTAGTTTACCTTGCTTTCTTTGGTCTCCTGTGACCTCCAGATTAAACACAGATCTGCTCATAGTACATACACCTCACAGAATCTGCAAAAATATATATATATATTTGAAAAAACAAAATGCATTTTGTTCCTTATTTTGTACTGCACTGAATAAGCTAAACAGCATAACATATTTTTCCATATAGTCCACAAGAGAAAATAATTGCTGAATTTACACAACTGGACTATTTAAAAGTTTACGTTCTACTTGAATCTTATACTGTGTGTTGTTGGTTGATCTACAAATGTTTTCATGTTTTGTGATGGTTCTTCATGAGTCTAGCAGTGAAACGTCTCAGGTTACGACTGTAACGCTGGTTCCCTAAAGAGGGACCAAGACTCAGCGTCGATACGCTGTGGGAACAGTTATAGTGAAATAAATTTGACACGTCATATTCTGTGATCTCAGATTAATAGGCCTATGCATTTGTAAGGAAAAACTGTAGGATCTTCAACATTAATGGGTAATTATAGTTAATAGTAATAAGAATAAAGATGTCTATCATACAATGAGCTCTGCTGCCGCCATCTTTCCTTCCAACACCTCAAAATACGTAACATATATACATTCCCAAAGCCAATTAATGTCATGAGACCTCCCCGGAGACGCCATCTTTAATGGCATAAGCTGCTGTGTTTACAAAGTTTTACCAGAGAATGTCATTTTAAAAGCAAATATTTATTTCTGTTTATAACGTTACACAAATAATGAAGAGACAAAGTGAAAGAGATTATAAAGAGACTCTATTAACACAAGACAGAGAGAGGTACAATGCCAAAATTTCATTCATAAATGGTGTGGATCTGTAGTAACGGAGGAAGCACTGAGCACCGATGCAGCTTTGCCTCAGATACAGTATTTTCATGTGTACCATTATCTGGTATTGGCTAGGAGTTTTTACACATGCGAGCCTGGAAATCACTGGAGGCGTACATTTGCTGAGGGTTGGGTTGGTGATGTTTGATTGACATTGACAAGTGCAATCAATGGAAAAGTAACTTAGTCATCATAACGAAGTAACATGATGCTATTTGTTTATTAAAAAGCCATAGCCCAATTCCTGTGTTCCCCTTAAAACAGTCACCGGTGCTTTCTGTAATATGCATGTACTTATTTGTACACTGAAGTATAGGGGTGTGGAACGGTACATGTATACTTATTGAAACAAACCGGTGTGGGCGTCATGGTTCGGTGCATGAATATAAAAATAAATAAAACTTGTGTGTGTGTGTGTGTGTGTGTGAGAGAGAGAGAGAGAGTCGCGGGAGTGATCGAACAGTGGAAACAATGTTGTTTTGTATGTTTTTAATACAAATAATACAAAATACAAATACAAATACAAAACATTTTTAATAGTGCTTTGGAGTGCTTTGAATACCATGGAGTACCATGGTGTGCTTTGAATGTGATAAGGAGGATCTTGTAGTTAATTCTAAAGCGTACCGGTAGCCAATGAAGTCTGCGTAAAATCGGAGTGATGTGGGAAGATTTCTTAGTGTATGTGAGGACCCTAGCTGCAGAGTTCTGTATGTATTGGAGTTTATTTATAGAGGAGTCGGGTAAGCCATAGAAGAGAGAATTGCAGTAATCAAGCCGTGATGTGATGAAAGCATGAACCAAAGTTTCAGCATCGCTGATGTTCAGAAATGGACGCAAACGCGCGATATTACGAAGGTGAAAGAAGGCTGACTTAGTGAGAGAGGAAATGTGTGGAAGGAAGGAAAGAGAGGAATCAAAGATTATACCAAGGTTTTTAACAGTAGTGGAAGGTTGAACCGAAACTCCAGCAATGTGAACATTGCTAACACAGAAACGGGGTGTGATTCGAGGTGAGCCAATAAGAAGTAGATCTGTTTTGTCGCTGTTGAGCTTGAGAAAATTACTAGTCATCCAGGCATTTAAATCATCAATACAGGCTGATATGGAATTTGTGGGAAAAGAAGAATTGCATTGAGAATGAATGTATAGTTGGGTGTCATCAGCATAACAGTGGAATTTAAAGCCATGATGACGGATGATGTTACCTAATGGGAGCATGTAGATGATGAAGAGAAGAGGCCCAAGAACAGAACCCTGGGGAACACCGTGTGGGACAGAGAGAGTAGTGGACTTAGCCTGGCGAATGGAGATGTAATGCTGGCGGTCGGACAGGTAAGAAGTGACCAAGTTAGTGCAGTTCCAGAAACACCAATAGCAGAGAGTCGCGAGATGAGAATACTGTGAGAGATTGTGTCAAATGCAGAAGGAATATCAAGAAGAATTAGAATACTAGTGGAGCCGGAGTCGGTGGCCAAGAGGAGATCATTGACAACCCTGAGAAGTGCTGTTTCAGTGCTGTGGAGGGTGCGGAAAGCAGATTGAAAACATTCGTAGTGGTTGTTAGCTGACAAGTGTGTTTGAAGTTGGGCAGAGACCACCTTCTCGAGCAGTTTCGATAGAAATGGTAGATTTGAGATTGGTCTGAAATTGGCCATGTTGGTGGGGTCAAGGCTGTGTTTCTTTAGGACAGGAGTGACAGCAGCAGTTTTTAATTCCAGAGGAACAGAGCCAGTACTTAGTAGTTGGGAGATGAGAAGTGAAATCGGCAGAGAAATCACGGATGCACATTTTTTCAGTAAAGTAGTAGGAGCAGGATCAAGATGACAGGAAGATGTGTTTGCTTTGTTGATTAGCTCTGAGATATAAGCAGGGGTTGGGGGGGCAAAATTAGTGAGAGTACCAGGTGTAAAAGCAGTGGGGAAGTCGTGTGTGTAGACAGGCGAGATCATGGATGGGAAATGATTGTGAATGCTATCAGTTTTATTTTGAAAGAAATGAAGGAATGATTCACAGAGGTCTGCCGGGTTACTAATGACAGGTGCAGGAGGGTTGGTGAGTTTATTGACCACCGAAAACAGTGCTTTGGGACGTGAGGACGCATTATTAATAATAGTAGAAAAGTAACTAGAGCGTGCAGTGTTTATAGCAGATTTGTACAATTGGATATGGTCAGTGTAAGCAGTAAGATGAACAGTCAAACCAGTTTTCCTATAAAGGCGTTCAAGACGACGACCAGCTGTTTTTAGCTTGCGAAGTGCAGGGGTAAACCAGGGAGATGTGTGTGTAGAAGGTACAACTCTACTTGGAGTCTAATGACGGGTATACTGTGAAATCCCAATTTAACTGAACCTCCGGCACGATTTTATCATCCATTGACCCAGCAGGTGAAGACCATTTTCACTGTTTAGCATGAAACTCATTTCACTTCGTTTAACTCGTATTGCTTCTTCTAATGTTCTGCTCTCAGCAATGGCGGCGGGTCGGCAAATGCCCGTATGCTGTGACGTCATGTAGGAACTATGTAAAGCCTATCGCTGTGTCCCAATTCAGGGGCTGCATCCTTTGAAGGTCGTGTCATTCGAAGTGCGCTGTCTTCAAAGGCCGCACCGAGACTCGATTAACGGATGAAAGTATAGCTGACTGCGTCCCCGCGGCGTGGCGAAGGCTGTTCCAATTCGAAGGTCCTTCAAAATGCGGCCTGCAAATCAGGCCCGGTTCTAGTACCAAATCACTGAGGGTGCTTTTGAAAATAGTGAGGGTGCTCAAAATAGAGCCGAGCGATACCTATTGTCCACGACAATATTGTTGTTATGTTAAACATAACATATGCGATATCCATGATCAAGTAGCCTATGTCCCTGTATGAGTTTTTGTCCTTTGGCGTCCCCACCAGGTTTCGTCATTAATTTTGTACCCACCACTTTTGGAAACTTTGAGGCACGGATGTTGGCTACCTACTACAAATAAAACATTTGTTAACTAGCAGAGCATTCATTTAGTTGACTCAAATAATAGATCTAGCGCTTAACTTTGATGTTTTTTAAATCAAGCCGAGCGCTTGTTGCCGCTGCTGTCAGTTGCATGGATAGGGCATGCAGTGCTCTCTTGTGGCTCGGTGGGCTCTATGCATTTGTACAGTAATCTTTTTAACAAAAGGGCATTGAAACCTAAAACAATTGCAACATTTGCTTAAATTTTGGGGATCTTAAATCCTCTTGTTTCATGTAGTGGTGCTTATTATTACCCTCTTGTTTCATGTAGTTACGACAAATTTACGGGCCGTAAATTCAAGGAGAACTCCGGCGCAAAATGAATCTTTGGTCTAATTACACATTGGCACCTAGTCGACCGTTCTCTGAGATTTTTTTTCATGAAAATCGAATGTAAAGAGTTTTATCTCTAAAAACGGGAGCGTGATCGGCTCGGAATGCATTTGCACATTGAATTTTGCTGCATTCATTGTGAGACATGTGAAAATGCAATCGCTAGTGTCTTAACTGTGAGTGTGAATGCACTTAAATGCACTGCATTTAAATTAGGGGTGTGCACGAATATTCGATATGTAATTATTATTCGAAAAATAAAATTCTATTCGAATTTTTAATACGTTGTTTCGCTGGCCGTAAATGCAGTGAGTCCATCCTAAGCACTAACTCGCAGTTATAATTAAATGCACTGGATGGCGCTGTGGAGTGCGGTAATAAGTTGCTTGTATTTGATCACATGTCGTCTGCCTCGCGAAGTTTGGAATTACTTGAAAAGGATCTTACTCGACGGAATCACTTTTGATCAAATTAATTAATCTGATTTAATCTTATAGTATCATCACCATGAGAAATCACATGCAATCCAAACAGTTGAGTGAGAGAAGACAGCTGTCCATCATCACGACGGCAGGTAAGCAGCTGGACCCCGCGTGATCCAAGATGTTAACTTCTAATAGCAAAATGATTTTGAGACATACTTCCTTTAAGTTTCGTTGAGGGAGACCGGTTTAAGAACAGAAAATGCAAAGTGCTGTTAGAAACACCGTTCTCTTTTTGTGTCTCTGAAACGTGTGTCAGCGCAGCGTCTTTTCTCACTTGAGCATAAAGTGCTGGCGGCGCCCCTGCATGTAGATATTATTGTTTTTCTCAACATAAACGTGAAACAATATAAACACGACAATCAATCATTTGCTGACTCCTGTGTATGTGTGTACGTACGATATCTGACGCAATTTGCTTTATTAGGCTTTTTTTTCGCTCGCGCTGTTGAGCATGCTTTTAATAATGCTTATATATATTTTTTTTGTTTACACATAGGCCTACTGTTTAATGTTTTCAACTAAAAGAAAATTTTAATATATATGGTAAGCTTGTTGTGTATTGCCTAATTTTGTAAGCTTGTCCAGAAATGGTGACAAAAACGTAAAAAAAAACCAACTATAAATTATAATTAATAATAATAATAATAATAATTTAAAATAAACGAATATTCGATGTATATGAGCCCGAATATTCGAATGCAATATTTTTTGAAAAAAGCCCATCCCTAATTTAAATGATAATTTTGCTAAAGTTTTTGCTTGAACGTGTTAAAATATCATTTCTGTAATACATTTTAATTTTGTGTAACTTATAAAGCGTTAAAATATGTATTCATTCTACATATTAAAACTAGGGTATTGGCAAATGTAAACTAATTGATTTTTCAATTATTATCCGTTTCTCTGAATAGAGTGCCGCAGAGTGCCGAAGTTACGACGTCACTCTGTAGGCCAAAACGCGGAAGTGAGTTAGCATTTTAGCATTACGGTTCCCTCGCTCTAAAGCCTATGGGATTTTTGAATGGGTTTTTGCTAAATCGCCTGAAATAAGGTCTGTGGTGAAGAGAGCCTCTAAATATTTTCACGTTTTGATCTATGACATAGAACACACATTTATAACCTGCTTGTGGTTTTTTAAACTTTTTTGTGTCTGATTGTGTTTTTTAAAATCTTTATATAGGCTTCAAAATGTATACATTTTGGATTACTTTGTAAAGATTATCTTGCTAGACAAAACGTGTAAGGGTCATAACCCTTTGTTAAACACAGATCTTATTTTTTGCGATTTTCCAAAAGTCTATGGGGAAAATGCATTGCTTGTCGACCGAGGGAACCCATGCGCCGCTAGCTTCCGGGTTGTCCTACAAAGTGACGTCATCACTTCGGCACTCTATACCCGGCTATGTAAACGTAACCTCAGTGTATTTTAAGATGAACCGGTTTTGCCGGTTTGCCAAACCCACAGGAGGATGCTAGGCTGCGGTTGCCTACATTTGCAACTGAAATTTCACAACTGAGTTTATTTTTCCAAAACTTTTCCAGGCCCGGAAATTGCTATTTTAAAATTTCATGAATTTTCCAGGTTTATCATGACCGTAAAAACCCTGTTTTTTAGACATCTCGTTATTATGAACATAATTTTAAAGCGCATTTTCCAAAATAAAATCATGAATGATCTGTTTGTAAAATACATGATTGATATTTGCTTCATCATTGGATAGGCTACTGATAGGCTACAAAAAGTTTGTGATCGGTAAGATTTTTAATGTTTTTATAGACCATTTCAAAAGATGTAAACAACACTGGTCCAGAAGCACTTCCTGTTTCAGTTTGTAACTGTTTTCTTTATTTCACATGTAAAGAAAACATCTTAAAGATGTTTGTTTAACTTTTTGATTCAGTTTTAAATGTTCTGTTGGTTGTATTTTATCCCACCCAGATAACAAACTGACATTGAATCAATGTGGAAATATGACATCGAAACAACGTTGATCTGACATTGTTTTGCTCATCGAATTAACGTTGAACCAACGTCAGACGCGTCATTCTTCAAAACTAACGGAAAATCAACTTGAAATCAACGCGTTGTTTTAATGTTATGAAAGCAAACCAATTTTCTATTTTCATTTAGCTTTGAAGAATGCCGCGTCTGACGTTGGTTCAACGTTAATTCGATGAGCAAAATCAACGTTGTTTCAATGTCATGAGAGACGTCGTTTCCACGTTGATTCAATGTCAGTTTGCTGTCTGGGCAGCTTTTATGTAGTGTTAAAAAACTGAAACAGGAAGTGCTTCTGGACCAGTGTTGTTTACATCTTGTGAAATGGTCTATATGAAGTCTCTTCTGCTCACCAAGGTTGTAATATTGTAAAATATAATCTCAATTTAAATCATCTGTTCTCTATGTGAATATATAGTAAAGTGTAATGTATTCCTGTGATGAAAGCTGAATTGTTCAGCATCATTACTCCCGTTTTAAGTGTCACAATGATCCTTCAGAAATCACTCTAATAGGCCTAGATGATTAAGAAACAGGTATGATTATTATCAGTGTTGAAAATATTAAAGTATTAAAGCGCTTGAACCTCGACGACTGATATTAAATGAATTTTAAAGATTGTTTGTAAAGACATGTTTTCCAGAAGAGGAATTCAAAAAGTTGTGGACTATAAAAATATGCTATGTAAAATTGCTTATTAATACTTTAGATTAATAAGAGAACAAAATGCCATTTTTATGATCCCTCTTTTTTACTTTTTAAATATAAAATACATATAATTTATTTTATATTGTTGAGATATACCCTTTTACATGATGTATTAGCCTATATTAAAAAACTTGTAAACTCCTACATGCGGTTATCTCCTACCTTCAGTGGACCTGATGCAGAGAATGCAGCGATGAGAATGAGTCTGGTAAGACACCGCTCAGCGCGAGCTTTCTCTATGTTTCTGTTCACTAGAAAGATCCCGTTTAGCGCAAACGAAACTTACACTCATCCTTCACTCATTTAGAGGCTTCGACACAATCCGACACCCGTCTCAACGGCGACACCTAGTGGTCACTTGCAGGTGTTGATCTGAAACAACCTTGATAACGACCCATTAAAAATGTAATTTCTCACTTTATATAGATTTTTATTCAAAAATATTAATTTCTCTGCTGTCGAAGGACTTAACCTACTTTTTTTTCAGATAATTTCTCCTGTCTTTGAAAAAAAATCCTCTCACAGTTGGACACTTGTTGCTGGCATGCAAGATATTTGTGATCCATAAATCTATTAGGAAAACCAAAATGATGTCTTGGCTGTATTTGTAGACCTATAAACTATTCACAAAGTAGGCTATTATATTATATTGACAAGATATTATATTATATTCACAGTGAATCTATCTATCTATCTATCTATCTATCTATCTATCTATCTATCTATCTATCTATCTATCTATCTATCTATCTATCTATCTATCTCTATATATAGCCTATATATATATATATATATATATATATATGTATCAGAGTTTCTGCTAGCAGTGTTGTAGTCGAGACCACCTCACTCGAGTCCGAGTCGAGACCGAGACCAGAGAGAGTCGAGTCCGAGTCAAGACCGAGTCCATAGAGAGTCGAGTCCGAGACCAGAGACTGTCGAGTCCTAATCGAGACCGAGACCAGTGAGGGTTGATTACCTAATTTACTTTTATTTACTTAGAGAAATCCTTTTTTTTTTTTTTTTTTTTTTTACTGAATTTACTTAGAGTTTAAAAAATATGATCAGTTTAGGGTAAAAAGGCCACATAGTAGGTGGTGTTAAAAGCAATTTTATTACAATTTGTCTTGCGCAGTTGCGCACTACAAAATCACCAATCACTGGATGTGTCAATCAATTTAAAGAAATATTTTATTAACATACATTAATAATCATGAAAAATATTTTGAATTGAACTCGAGTGGACTCAGGAATAAGTCCGAGTACTAAAAAAAAAAATGTTCGAGTACGAGTCAATTCCGAGTCCAAATGCACACGAGTCCATGACAAGACCGAGACCATTAAAATATGGTCTCGAGACCGAGTCCGAGACGAGTCCGAGTCTCGAGTACTACAACACTGTCTGCTAGAAAAAAAAAAGAGTAGTATGAAGCTGCAGACTCGGAGACCTGCATCTACATTCCCCCTGCACCCAGAGTCCCGCATTCTCAGACCCCTCGTTTTTCGAGACAGCGCCTCCTATCAAATTGTATCGGATAAACATGTGAAGAACATGTGAAGAACTTAAGCCAAAACATGAGTAGGTTATCTTCAATTTTATTTAGCGAATCGTAGTAGCCTACTCGTTTGATTTATTTTTTAATAAAACTAATTTAGCTCATCGATACAACATACGAATAGTCCATTTAATATTTGTAAAGATAGTTTGTAACAAGATTTGAGCCGTTAATGTATGTTTTTTCGCCCTCTTCCCCCCGAAAATATAGCTTACGTTTACGTTAGCCTTTAACCTTGGACTTTTTGTAGAAATGTCATAAATGGTGCAGTTATTTTCACTGCCCATTTTGTGACCCCATAATACATTTCAAACCCACAAAGTTGTCCAAATTTCAAAAACATCTCAAAGGACACTTCAACAGAGCAGTGCAACATGGTAACTATTTGCAAACATCTTTTTCTTTCTTGTTTTTTTTTTTTTTCTTTTTGAAACATCATAAGACATGTCGGTCATGTTGTAAGCTATTCCAGGGTAGCCTACACCATACATCGATGGAGTTGCCCCTGCCGAATCCAGCAACATATCATTTATGATTATGCAAAGCGATTTAGTTATAAATGAGTTTTTTTAATGCAATTGAAGACAAAAAGTAAAGTCACGAACACAGTTTTTCTTCCTTTTTTCTTTACAGCAAGAAGATGTTTTTAGGTAATCATTAAATAAAGTACAGAATTGTTTATTATTGGTGTTTTGTCTATTCTCATTTGTTTTGCTTCGCATTCAAAATATCAAAAAACAGATAGGCTATTGTAATGTTAGCATGGTAATATTAATTAGACCATTATAGGTTGAACTGAAAGAAAAATTGGAATTTGAATAAAAAAAAACATTGTAGCAATATAGTATCACATACTATTTTTCAGAAGATAGTTCAATCTGTAATTGTATCCCTTCCATCAGTAACAATTAGTTTTTTTGGCACATGTGCATTAAGCAGGGAACGCAAATATTTATTGGATAATATATTTGGAGCCTGTAATATTGCATCCTATTGTTTTTAATTGCATTTGGATAATCGTGCGCTGTACTCTGTGTGTGGGTGTTATTCGACCGTTTGAACAGCAGGAGGCGCTGTGTTCGAAAAACGAATGGTCTGAGAATGCGGGACTCTCGGTGGGGGACTGTAGATGCAGGCTCCGAGTCTGCAGCTTCATAATATTGAAAAAAAAGGTGCTGGTCAAAGTGACCGGCAGAGGAGGACATTTTGATGATATGCCGGTCAAATATCGTCTCTTAATTAGTCAAGTTGAGGAAAACTGGAGGCAGGATATGCAACTTAAAAATGATATAATCAGGCTGTATAGAATGCAAAATCGTGTCTCTGCTTGAAATCGGCTGTAACCACTGATGAACAGGCTATTCAGTGTTGATGAGAGAAAAAAAAAACTGTAGCGTAGGCTACGAGTGCGCGGATTAGAACCGCTGATCTATAACGAGATGCTCCTGATTCTCTAACGTCCGTCGCGTCTGGCCTCTGGAAACAGCATTTAAGGCTAGCCTGGGCATATCTGAAACGTCTCACTCAATCGTTCGTTGTTTAGGTCTATATTACAGCCGTTTCAGGCGTGCGCTTTATTTGAAATGCAGCATGCGATGTTGTTTAATAACTTTCAAATGTTTGAGCCTGTTCTTTTATAACAGAGTGGTCTCAAACTCGTGGTCCGCGGGCCTCGGGGGTGATATTTTGTGGCCTCCGACTTGACTTTTTTTTTTTTCATTATCCCTTATGGGCTACCATATATAGTCTCATGACAGCTTACGGTGGGTTTGTTGTCAATAGTTGTCATAGACAACCACGAAGTGCGTCTGGAAAAAAATAGTGTCGCTTCAATTATGAGCGCGCTTACCACGCGCCTACATTTGAAATAACGAACTTGAGTGCGCGCAAAATATGTGAGCGTGATATGTGAACAGGCCCAAGTCAAGCTGCCAACAATCAGGCCACGAGCTACTGGTAACTCGCGAGCGACGTGTTGGAGATCCCTGCTCTAAAACAATGTGAGAATAATCATTTTGAGCTTGTAATATGCGTCCAACAGGTTGATAAGAAGGTTTGCTTTGATTTGCACTAAGTCAGTAGTTTGCCTGAGACACTATACATGTGTAGAAAGAATTCAAATTGACGGCAGACATGACTACAAATATTTGTATTTCAAAAGCAATAATTGTTTTTTTAAGTATAATAAATGGAAAAGTGCCTTCCAAAAAAGCATTCAATATCACAGTACTATGTTGGATAAAGAAAATAAAAAGGACATGAGCAAATATAAGCATCACAAAGATGTGTTATAAGGAAAAGACAAAGAAAGTTTAAATGAACTTCAACTGTCAGAAGGACAGCTCATGAAGAACCAATCATGTACAGAAAATAATGTTCAAATTCAGAGGAACAGTTTAGAAGAAACGTTAATAATAATGATTGAGAAGATTGGATCAGTTGTGCTCCTTTTTTGAAATATATGAATACTATTTTTGTGGAATACTTGATGCGGCCCGGCCTGACCCAGACTCTATCTCCAGCAGCCCCAGTACCACTATACAATACCAGCGGTATCCATTAATCTATCTGTCTATATTTCTATCTATGCATCTAGTAATGTGTTGCTATATTTATAATGTGTCTGTCTCCTGCCTATTAGTCAGTGTGTAAATGGAATTTAATGCAGTCTTAAAGGTGCAATGTGTAACAAAGTTGAGTATCTATTAACAGAAATGCAATATGACATCCATAACTATGTTTTCAGTGGTGTATAAAGAACTTACTTAATTAGCCGTAATGTTTTTATTACCTTAGAATGAGACATTAATAGCTCCATAACCGCGGGAATCCCCTTCTATGAAGGTCGCCATGTTGTGACGTCATATTCCTACCGTAGCCGAACGCGAACACACAGCGCTACAGAACGCGTTTCATCACTACCTTGAAAGAGAAGTAGCGGAAAGCTGGAAGCTAGCCTTACACTCCGTGAGTAGTGACTTTTCCCTTGTGAGTGGTGTAAAATATGTAGTTGGGATTGTTTCATGTAACTTAGTTCTCCCTCGCTGTGTTATGGGTTTGTTATGTTGGGGATAGATGTGCTGTTACGTTCGTGAGACAGCTGATGATTAGTATTCATGTCATTGACCGTAAAACAGTACGTTACAGGAATCACTAACCCGTCGATAGAGACTTTTACTAAAGTCTTTTATCACTAAAGTCGATCGCAAAGAGTTTTCAAAATCAGAGAAAAAAAGCCTATTGTGTGTAGTAAATAGTATCTATGGGATGCGGAGATGACATGATTGTAACAGCGCGCGCAGTTCCGACCTTTGGACTCATGCGATGCGGACGCGTCCCAGCTCAGCCACAGTAACAGCTCATATTAGCCAGCTAAACTATTACTACCCTGTTAGAAAAAATATATAGCTGCTCCCTCGCTGTATTATGGGTTTGCTACAGTATGTGGGGAGAAATGTGCTGCTGGTTACGTTTGTGACAATCAGCTGATTATTATTTTATTAAATTATATATTAAAACCCTTGATCCTCACCTGACTATGGCTTTGTAAACAGACAGTATTCATGATGTGGTTTATAATGGACTGTGGTACAGAAACAGTGACAATGTTACACACTCTTGGCTTACTCTGGCTATTCTCTGCTGTCTCAGCCGACGAGATGTTTGTCCCGTTTTAGCAACCGTAGCTTCTTCGAAAGGGAGGGGTGAGCAGTGGGCTGAGCCCTTAGTGCAAACCTAGTGCAAACTCGCAACCGAACCACTAGATGTCGCTAAAAGTCACACATTGCTCCTTTAAAAACACGGTTTGAAATCGTTGGTGTTTCTGACGTCACAAACGACCTACCAATTAGATCAACATGTGATCGTCAACCAGTGGATCTCTGAGTGAGTGGAGACGGGGCTCATTGGCTTATTCATAGAACCGTAAATGAGACAAGATTTGCGCATTTTTTGCTCAAAAAACAGCACATTTTTCCATCTTAAAAATATATCTAAATTACGCCATATGCTCTCATTGACAAATGCGGAACAATTAGTTCATGCGTTCATGACATCATGCGTTCATGACACCCCGCTCTACTGGGTGGTTGCCCTGTACGCTTAATAAACAAACTTCAGCTAGTCCAAAACGCAGCCGCTCGAGTTCTTACCAGAACCGGGAAATATGACCATATTAGCCCGGGTCTGTCAACCCTGCATTGGCTGCCTATTAAACATCGTATACATTTAAAAATATTGCTGGTTACTTTTAAAGCCCCCCTCCGATCATATTTTGATCTATTTTATAAACATTCATTATAAACATGACAACGATCGTGTGCGCTTCGTGTTAATTCTCATGCCCGTTTCACACATAGACAGTAAAAGAAGTGGACAGAGCGATCTCATTGGAACTCCATTGAGACGATTGAAGCCCGTTTTTGGCGATTTTTAAGCACTTCCGTCCCTGACGCGCAGACTCAAACAGAGCTTGACTACGTAGATGTGATGTGAGTGACCCGTCTGTCTTCTGAAATCTGAATCATTCCCTTCCGAAACATGCAGAGGCGGCGAGTGTGAGTAGGAGCTGTCCATGAGCGAGGAGCAGGAGACAATTCTGCTAGGTATTCTGATTAATTATTTTGTCAATTTGCCTCCACGTTTCCCCGATTGCCCGCGAGCTTCTCCTCCTGTCCATACGGTAATCTCTCTACTGTGCGACAGAGAGTCGCGTGGGTATGACGCAATCGTTAGCCTACTTTCACTAAAACTGCTTCTATGGGGCCATAACATAAGCTACAAGGTAATGGAGCTATTTATACATTGTCGTGTTTCTTTAGAAATAAATAATGGACAAATGGGGTCTTCAAACGCCTCAGATGTAAAGTTATTCGCTGTCAAAGTGACGCCAAAATGAATGGGAGTCAATGGGAATGCTAACGCAAGTGAAGTTCTGCTACAAGATGTCAGCTCCCGCGAGGCTTCAACTTCCGGTCGATGGATTACCCCCTTGGTTTCACACATACACCGTGTGCACTGCGTATGCGGTGAGTGTTGCGGTGCACATCCGGTACAGGAGCAAGTGCTTTCACATATGCTGCGTTTGCAGTGCGAGAGCTGTACCACAAACACTCACTATTTTTATTTCAAAATCAGAAGTTATGCAGCAAAAGGGTGACCAGTGACCAACAGTCCTGTTATCCCAGGACATGTCCTGTTTTCACATCCTGTCCTGGCCGTTTTTTTATAAAGTGATGTCCTGGTTAAAAAAAAAAAAAAAAACGCTGGGAAAGATCAGCTTACAGCAAAATATAGGAGATGGGCAAACAAAGAGGATAAAGAGGAAGAAAACTAGTTCGTTTTTGTAAGTTGAGAGAGGTATTTTTGTTCAATTTGAAGGTATTTCTATTAGTTAATTAATATTTATATATTTATATTTCTAATACAGACGAGACATTATTTTTTTATCATTATTTCATTCATTATTTTTTAAACCTGTCATAAAACATGTTGAGTATCGTCTGAGAAGCCTATCTGAATTTGTGTCTTAATATAACAATTTTCTATCCACAGAGGGGGCATAGCCTATTTTAATTGTATTGAAATTAATAAGGCATCTTTGAGTAATCTTCGAGTATCATTTCTTTTCTTGGCCCATGTGTCCTAGTTTTTGGTAATCAAAATATGTTCACCATATGCAGCAACTTTTATTAAAATAAAAGTTTTGCCAGCTTTGCGATTCTCTTTGTACACTTTTCCAAACTTGAATGGACGTATGCGCGTTTAAACGCAATTTAAACAATGAATGCATGCACTTTTATATATATTAAGAAGTAATGTCTTAAAGTAAAAAGATGAAACAATAAAATACATTTTATGGAGAGATTACTACATTTTATTGAGTTAAATGCATTTATGGTGAAACTACTACATTTCGAGGTCAATCTGTGTTCATTTTGACCACGAACCGTGCGCTGTCACTTTATTTCTGCGTTTGCAAAACAGCAACAGAAATAGACTCAGTACGGAAACGATCTCTGCACTGCTGTATACGCACCGCAACTGGAACAGATCGACGGACTGTACCCGCGTGCAGTCACAGTGTGAAAGCTCTAACCTGTGCCGCCTTTCCACTGCACACGACATTCGCATACGATTGTCGCATTTCGCCCCCTAGTGTCAGTCGCACGGAACTTTGAAATTGGTCGTGAAGCAACCGTTACCCTAGGATATTCACAATGGTAAAATTAATGATTTTAATAAATGTAATGCATGCATGAATATATCTACACAAAACAAATGACCCTCAATTCATCTCAAATAAAAATATAGTAGTATAAATATTGGTTTAATATTATAAAATATTTTTTCTGCTATAGTTAATTATAACCAACATTTTACAGAGCGAGCGTTTACAAAAAAACTTTAAAGAGTTAAAATATTGGTAATTCTAGCCTTGCGCTCATAGTTTTTATTAGAATACATCACTTCCGGTTGGCCGGTCGCATACGGTCTAGCCGCAGAAGTTCAGATATTTCAACGGATCCAAAGCTCAAATCGGATCCGAATTTTCCGCATACGCATATGATCGGAACTCCCCGCAGCTCCCGTACGACTCTCCATTGGAAATGAATGACTTCCGGTCCGACGGCGGTCGTTTGTCGTGTGCAGTGGAAAGGCGGCTTGGGTACGGAAAAAAATACGGACCGCATACGCACTGCAAAAGGAGTATGTGTGAAACGGGCGTCTCTCCTTTAGTTCCACTAAAGCTCACAAATCAGTTTTTTAACTTTAAACAGTCTTTTCATGTAGCCGCGATGTTATATTGTGTCATGTTTATCAAAATAAAACTGATTAAAAAACAAAAAACTTTTAACCAATGACAAGACACAAGGGAGGATCACATGACAGACAGGGAGTCACATGAAAGACATGGAACATGACATGAACAAACCAAAACGTGACATGTAACTTCACCGCTGTATAAAAACAAGTAATTTCTACACTTTTTAATGTCAAATTTTGTAATATTTGCGTTGTTTTATTTTTGTAATATCTGGAGGATAGGAATCAGGGTACAGATGAAGAGTCTTATTCAGGTAACCAAGTCATTGTCATTTTAAGTTTTTTTTTTTTTTTTTTTTTTTTACACTGCATGACCATTAACGGGTAGTGTATCTTATTATATCAGTTTTTGTCTCCTACATATTACTGATTGAAAAGAAGGTATCATTTTCCCTTACTTCGTTAAAACTGCAGATGAGGGCTTTCATTTTTCTTTTCATTACTGTGTTAAAGAGTGATAATTGCTTGTATTTTCAGATGCACTGTACAAAGTGTTTTTTAGTATTTGTGTAATAAGTAATTACTGGGACACCAGAAACATATGAACACTTTCGGCATGGTTTTTGCAGTGGCATGGAGGAAACCAGATGCTGCTCAAATTGACGTTTCATTTTTTGATCTGATATTTTATATTGCAGTAGACTCAATACATGTTTTTGCTGCAAAGATTGCAAAGCATATGTATGGCAGGAATTGTATGACTGATAATGTTCATTTTATTTGCAGTTCTGTCATTTAGTGAATATTTGGTTGACAGCTTTTTTTTAAATGATTTACATTGAAATTTTCATTCTAATGTCAAATTTATTCGACATTTTGCAGATGTTTATCTAAAGTAACTTGCATTGCATTCAAGATATACATTTATTTCATACTTTTCCTGGGAATCAAACCCATTACCTCGGCATTGCTCTACTGTTTGCTACAAGAATGCCCAGTATACAATAATAGAAATGCTAAATATAACAGAAAGCTAGAAAAGAACCAGACACAGAACTGTCAAAACATGATTACATAGAGTTAAGAACTTTTGAGTATGCATGGTAGCAGTACTAAAAAGATGAAAAAAGAAGATCAGCATTGTTACTTGAAAAGAACCCTAGGATCGTCTCAGTGGAACATAGTCTGTAATTTCAAGCTACTTCAAGAAATGTATTCTTCTATTTTTTCTAAAAGTTGTGTTGCAATATCCAGTGCACTTCTAGCATTATCAACGCTGAACTGCTTGTTTGGAATGTGAGGAAATTGGTGATAGTTCGGATACTGCGTTTTTTTGCCATCGACACCAAGTTCAGTCAGTTCCCTCACAGTGTTTGGTAAATCCGTCAACTGTGAGCTGTAATGGGAAACCTGCTGAGCAAGGCTAGTTATTGAGCAGTTTTTGGGATGCTCTCCACTTCTCCTGTACATTGCTGCTATCAGGGCTTTTTCCACAGCCTGATGCACCTTAAAAAGACTCCACTCTGAGCAATCTCCTCCAGTGTCGTTGTGAGCTGCTCTGATGTCACATTGAGCCTGTTCATACCAGCGTTTTGCCTCTCCTCTGTTTGGTCTTGGTGTTTCTCTGTGGTATGACCAGAAGTTATAGTGTCTTCTAGAGTAGTTCTGATAGAACCTCTCACGCCCCCTCCTGTGTCTTCCTGCCTCTGTGTTCCAGGTGTCATAGAAATCTCGAAAGTCTCTCCAGGCTGAGGATGTGCTATGTGCAGTTATAGCTTCTTGTAGTTCTTCAATTCTGTTTTGCAGGTATTTGAAAGCCTCATTGGCAAGTTCTTCATTGCCTGGATTCTTGTCTGGATGCCAACGGAGGTAGAGACGTTTAAGAGCTTTTTGTTTGTCCTCACTTGACATATTCCATATTTCATCCAAGCTTTGGTCAATTTTTCTTTTGATTTCTTCAAATGTCTCCGGAAAGTCTGTGTTGGGTGGAGGTCTGGACGTCAAAAGACATTCTATATCTGTGCAAGTAGACCCTGTGTTGGGTGGAGGTCTGGATATCAAAAGACGTTCTATATCGGTGCAAGTGGACCCTGTTGACACAGTTGCCTTCTTTTCTCATTTAAATTGGTAAAGGTCAAGAGAGCTTACTTCAGCGAAGTCATCAATGCCAACTTGTATTTTATATCTGGCAGGAAATTGTCTCATTTGTCCCCTTGAATCATCTAGTCGGTTGATAACAATGGCATAGAAATATTCACCGGATTCGTCCTTGCTGAAGCCAACATACTCTCCACTTTCAAAGTTGTTGAGGAAGTTCATATCAAGGCAGTCGTGCCATTCTTCAGGTATGAGACATCCAGGTTTCGGTAACGCATCATGTCCTTCCTCGTGGCCACTGTTATGAACGCCATGATTTGCCAAGGTTTTCTCAACATCCTCCATGTTATCACACAGCAGAAGATGCCCAAGAACTGGAAGGCTTAAGGTGGTCAGACAGTTCTTTAGAAGAGCATTGATTTCTTTAACAAGACACATACTCACTTCATTTACTACTTTGTGGCCCATGTCATCATTGTGTTTCAAGTAGAAACTGCATCCATCTTGCTGTTTTTTCACATAAACATTTTTTTCAGCCTTACTACCTTCAAGTGGCTCATGGTTTAACAGAATTTCTGTCTGAAGACATTTGCAGCAAATAATTTGAATCTTAGAAAATATTTTTTCACACTTCCCTGCAGCATCCGACTGTGAAATCCCACCTTTGCTGTCTTCTCTGATGAGACAGACTAGTCCATGAAGAAATGCAGCAGAAGACAAGTGTTTGTCAAACCAGCCACTAAATTCACATTCCCCTTCATCACAATATTGGACACTTTCTACTTCCAGGTTTTCAGAAATTACATCCGAGAGAAATTTGGGGCGAAGTTCCCGAGGAAGCGACTGCAACAACGATTGATGTTCATAGTGATCATTTCCAAGATAACAGTAGTTTAAGTTTTCCAGCAGTTTCAGCTTGGTTTCCAAAGGACCCTCAAGTCTTGCAGGCTGGAAGACTGTGTCATTGAAAAACAAAATGTTGGATTCATAGAGTCTTCCGTCTGTTGATGGAAGATAAAGTGGGTCGTTTTGGAAAGAGGTTTTTTTCTGTTCCTCTTTCAGCAGGCAAAACAGCTGTTGTACAACACGCTTCACAGTTTTCTGCTGATTTGGCTGAAGGCTCTCTTTGTCAGAACTATCAGAATAGATTTCTTGAAGAACAGTGATATATTGATCGACGGTGGGCCTCTCATTTACACCTATCTTCCTGAAGAAGTCTTCATATTTCATATACTTTGAGGGAATGCGGTACAAATAAGGCCTAAACTCAACATCATCATTTATCACAAGTGCTGTCTGCTTTTTCTTCACAAGTTTTGTCCTGTTTTCCACCAAGATAATGGGGAGGTCTGAGATCAGAGAAGCATTCAAATCTATTGACTGCAGGTATGCATACAATTTGTTAAATACGGTTTCTCTTGTTTCCAGCAATCTGTCACTGTGGCACTGAGACAAACAGATGTTTTTCAGATTAGCAGCTATTTGTTCAAGGGGTGGAGTCTCCAAGGCTCCGACATCCTTCAGTTTCATTATGAGATGTGAAGAGAAGGGTTCTGAAGGTAGGATTGGCATAGATGTCCATATCAGATAATGGTGATCCCTGCATTTGTCAATAAGTGATCCAGTGATTGAAACAACCTCCCTCTCTTGAGCAAAGGCCTTATGATAATCACAAAGTGTTTTCTGAATTTGCACTGGGAAGATGAATTTAATGTTAGCAACTCTGTTTAGTAAATTTAAGTTTTTGTCATTACCCATAAACAAAACACTCTTGAGCAAAAATGTTGATCTTTTCTTAAGAACATGTAGAGGAGTGTTTCCTCTTGTTTCAGATTCAATTTGTTTTGCAAACTGAATGATTTGCTCATCAGAGACTTTATGTTTCAATCCAAGGTCCTTCAAGAGATGATGTGCTTTAGTAGGTTTGACTTGGACATTGTCCCTAAATATTTCTTCAGTACGTTCATCTCTGAAAATTTCCCAAAACGTTTCTGGCACAAATCTTTCTTTTGGAAGCATTACCCTGTAAAGGGATACACTGTCATCATAGAAGTATGAAGCCACCTGAAGAGAGCCATGGATGTCTTGAATAAGTCTGACGTCTTTCAATGCAGAGACAATCCTGGGGTCCACTGGTCCAAGTTCCACTAAAAACCTCATTAAATCAAGAAGCTTGGCCTCAGTCATCTTGTGCACAGAAGGAAGAATAAACTGTACACAGAACTCCAGATCATCTAGAATCTGTATGTTTAGACATTCTGCCAAGTCTAGGTTCACCAAGGTTTTCTTCAGGAAAATATTGTCAAATCTATCGACATGGTAAAAGTTTGGAAAGTCATTCTGATGTTCAGAATTCAGAATGAATATCATTCTGTGTTCAATCCTTTCTCGTTTTGCGGTTATTGATTCAAACAGGGGCAAGGACTTTGAGCATCTCCACATGTTGACTCCTGTTATTGGAATCTCTGATCCCTTGTTGTAAGAAGCGTTGAAGGTCTACACATTCATCTGTAGACAGCTCCTCAAACTGTGAATGAGGTACATGACAAACCTCTTCTAAAACAGCACTGCCATCTCCAGTTTGCAGGAGCTCTGGATTCATATACATTAGACAGAACTGTCTGAAATCACTGAAAAAGCTGGAGTCTAATTTCATGAACCCCAGTTTTATGAGAATGGACGCTATTTTTCCATTTGAATTCTGAATCACTTTTGATACGTTTCCCATTGTCTGTAAGAAATGTGCATTATTTTGACTGGGGCAGATTACTGGCAAGATAGGGCTGTTTTCAAAGTCCTTCTTTATCTCACTGAAGAAATCCAGACTTTCATGTTGGTAGCTTTTACCTTGCTCATCAAAGAAGCTCCATAATATTTTCAGCCATTTGGTTGTCTCTGTCTCTGCTTTGTAAATCTGGGAACTTTGATCAAGTAATGACTGGCTAAGCAATTGATCAAGTTCTGGTTTTAAATACATTGCTGCTATGTCAATTGTTAAGTCCTTAATAAACTTTCCCTGGTGCAGAATTTGGACATGACTTCTATTGATATCACTGTCT
Organism: Pimephales promelas; assembly: GCF_016745375.1. The sequence goes on from NW_024121321.1 coordinate 28,652,353, forward strand.
GCAAACATTTCCTGATGTCCTTGGAAAAGACTGCTAAATATTGATATTAGCTTTGGGGATTCAGAGTCAAAGACTCTTAACACCTGATCTTCAGTGAGTAGAAGAGGCAGCCCATTGAGGTCATGGACATTTTTCTCATCAGCATTTGTCAAGCAGAAACTCAGAAGTTCTGAACATCTTGTTTTGTCTTTGATCAAGGTCTGGCTGATGGGCAAAGGCAATCCACTAGTTGTCTGGGAAGGATCATTCAATGATCTTTGCTTCAAGATATTCATCACTGTTGAAGCGCTGACTTCAGTAACATTCACACCAGCTGATTTGAAATTATCCTTTATTTCATTAATTTTGAAAGTGTCTGGCACTAATTTCATCCCAGTGTCATCTAAAATTTTGAAAATTCCATCATTGTCTTTACTTGTAAAATATGCACAATTTTTTGAATCTGGTTTAGATGGACTGCACCAGGTAACTGTGTATTTCTGTAGTGAGCAATGTGATGACTCAACAGAAACAGCGTGTACAGTGGGTATGACAGGAAGATCTTTGACTGATCTATAGACCTCATGGATCATCTCATGCCAGACTTTGTCTACTTTCTCCGAAATGCATGGAAAGTAATTAAGACATGAAGTCTCTAGCTGTGATTTGAGGACTACAAGAGTTGTAGGTGTGTCCTTCTTCATGACTGAACACAGATGTAACAGCAGATCTGCATAGAGTGGTGAAATGATGTTTACTTTCAGTGACTGGTTCCACTCAGTCTTCAGACTATCACCATCTTCTTTCCATAAGTCTCTTCTTGAAGAACCTATTTCAAAATTTGCATTCACATGGACTGGTAAACCAGTTTTTTCAGGTAATGGCAAAGAGCAGAATGCCCTGCCAGTAAATGTGTGGTTAAATGAGCTTTTCCAACATGCAGCCAAAGCAGCTTGAGGAACTTTAAAATGATCTTGCTTGGTTTTTTGCTCATAGTTTTGTTTTAAAAAGCTAAAGCATTCCGCAATGACCCACTGACTTTGGTTATTTCCAGATGATATGTGCATGTCATAGATGGTTTTGCAGGGTTCCGCTGTTCCTGACATGAGGGATTCTCGAACATGGCGGTGGAAGGTTTCCTTGCTTACCATGTTCTTCTCTGTGTATTTCTTTTCAATAAGGAAATCACTTTGCTCTCCATCTTCACTGATCTCCAAGAACTGTATTTTTGTGATGTGTTTCAAGAAGAGAATTAGTCCTTCAGGATCTTCCGTCAAGGCATAGTAAAGTTCCTTCATGTCACGGTCTGTGACTGTGTGTCTAGATATTTCAGATTTTTCTGCCATTTCCTCTGTCCTGAGAGGGAGCCTGAACATGGTTCCAGAATTGAGTGCAAACATTTCTGGAAGAAAGGTATGATAGACATCCTCAAAAGATTTTTTAAATTCGTCCTCCATTGAAAACTTGCAGCCTGGGGACTGCTTTGTTGCATGTTCCACATATTTTAGATTTGGATCAGAAATGCAGAGCCATTTGTCACCAGTCAGGATAGATGGACAATCTGTCAGATGATACACAGAATTGAAGCCAAGTCCATATTTTCCAGTTCTCCCTAAAGTACCATGTTTTCCTCCTTCCCCCAGCTGCTGAATACTTTGCAGATCATCATCAGTAAATGTTCTGTTGTTGTACACACAAAGAGCTGGGCCTTGAACCAGTTCCCATTCCTTTCCAAATATCTTTTCTGTCTTATGTTTTCTTTTGTCCCACACAAAGTGAATTTCTGTTGCCTCTGCATCATCAGCATTTTGAATGAGCTCTTTCAGAATATCCTTTTTAGATGGATATGCATCAATTATATTTTTTATTCGGACAGTTAGTTTCTCAGTTTGTCCAAATTCTTTGGCATGGAGGGAAAATCCACTGACCAAAAGATTCTTCAAAGTATGGTGTCTTGTTGTCATTACACCAAAATGACAGGCCACAGAACGAGATATCAGATCATGGACGAGCTTGACACCAGCTGAGACAGGCATCCATGGGCTGTCATTAAATCTCAGCTCTTTAGAAGATGTTAACACACCTCTCTTATCAGGTATGAGACAGTTTTTAAGCCTTTCTTCTTCGATTTCGTGTGGCCCATTTATTTCCATATCTAGCCCGAGTATTGTGACATACTTATGGAGGTCTGATTTGGAAAGAGGTTTAGATTCATATAAATCCTTAATTTCATTAAGTGCAGCAGCAAACTGCTCCTTTGTGAATTTTTTGTTGACACCAAGGCAGTCCCAGAGCCTCTCAAATTTGGAGAAGATTACTGGAAGCACATAGAGATATGGTTTCTCCTCGAATTCTTCACTTCTGGCCACTGACCTCACATTTACAAAGTGATCCTCAATAAAAATTAATGGAAATGATTTTGCATGCTCAATAATGGGATTGGGATCTTTCTGTTCCAACAAGTAATCATTGAGATATTCATAGCAAGACTGGGAAATGTTGAAGAGAGCCGTCTTTTTAATTGCATTGCAGTGTTGGTGTGCTTTTAACAGCTGCTGAAGCACCGTCTCAACTGGTGGATTTGTCAGTACTCTCAATTTTTGGAGAACTGGATCATAATTGTTTATTTGAAGGTTTGAATGATCAGCTGTGAATTCTGTCATGCTTACTAAATTCTGACAATTGTCATTGTAAACTTCAGAGGGTTTTTTAAGAATGGTGGTGGTGTTCTTGTTTTGCTGAACTGAAGGAACTAAGGCAGGAAGGAATGGTATTTGAGGCAGTGTGTGCCAGTGCAGAGAATTCACATCTTCTGAGGAGTCTTTCATTGACTCTAGAAGGCACTGAAGACGTTTACGATATTCAGATTGATCCTGTTGCCAAACACTGGATATCTTTCCTGCTCTTTCTATGATGTCCTCTATAGATAGGCGGTCACTCAGCATTCCCAATTCTGAAAGTCGTTGAATTCTTTTTGGTGAGAGAAAGTCATTTGTTGTTCCTTCAAGAAAGCATCCTTCCTCAAGTTCATACAAACAAGCCATTTTGCCGGCAGGATTCACAAGTCTCTTGATAAATTGAAGCTTCTTACAACTCTGTGTTGGTATACAAGGGTAGCTTTTCAGTAGGTCATCAACAGCTGGATCATTCAAGTCAATGGCATTCAGCACAAGAGTATTTCTGCTGTGTGTGTCCACAGAACTCAAGTTCTCAAAAACAATTTTGTAAAACTCAGGCCAGTTGATTGTTCTTTGTTTGATCTCTGGCTCAAAGCCACAATCGATGAAACTCTGTCTTACCCATAATGGGAGAGAAACAACAGTGGAATTTGAAGCTCCCAAGCTCAAGACCACTTTCATGGCAATGTCTCCAATTACTCGGCTCTGCTCAATTTTTGGATTCAGAAATCTCACATTGTCTATAGAACACCAATTATGTCCATTGCTGAAAAGCTCCAGAGATTTGCCATTGGCATTCTGCACAACTGCTGAGTAGAAAGACTCAACCATGGGTAAAAATGCTTTGCTTACTGTATCTGTGTTAGGCCAGAATGTATGGAAGGAATAATTCTGGATATGTCCATTTTGGGCCATTTTTTTCAGCTCAAGCAGTGTAGTGATGTAAGCAGAGGTTATGGCATCTTTCATCAAAGCTTTGTTCCACTCAGACTTCACTCCCTTTTCCCATAGACTTTTCCTATTAGATGTGACTGCAAAAGTTCCATTGACATGGACTGGAAGACCCGTATCAACTGAGAGAGGAAGAAAGCGAAATGCCTGGCCTTCATGCTTCAGGCTTTCATCAGGGGACCATGAATTAGTTTTAGCCTCTTTATGCAAAGGTACAGCTATACCTCCAATTGGAAATGAAAACACAGGATCTTGTTCAGTTCTTCCCTGGAACATTTGTAAAGACTCCTGTGTCCCAAAACTGGAGTACAAAAGCCAGTACTGGGTGAGGGATTTATCTGAGTTCTCCTGAACTATTTTAACAATGTGTGCTCTCTTAACATCAATAATGTTGAGGCATTTGATATCACTATTTCTGAAGGTGTTCTCGATCTCTTGTAGATGGCTGTCATTCGAGACAGCAAAGGAATTCATGACTTCTCTGGATATTTTGAGAGTAGTCTGAATCTGATCATTCCTTGGAGGAGTCGATGCATTTTCAGGGATAATTTGAAGGGACATGGATGTAATGCTCTTCAGAAACAGTAGGTGTGTTTGTGAGTTGTCAGTCAAATGATTTATAAAACTCCTAATTCGCTCCTCATCATATACCTTTAAACTGATCTCTGACTTGTTGGCCTCCTCCAGAGTGCGAAATGGTAATTTAATCAAGGTGCCATTGTAAGCTTTCTTGCTGTTTTGCAGTGACAAATCACAATCAAAAATTCCTTCATAAGATTTAAACTGTCCAGGAAACCTTTTGAACAGTCTTTCCTGGAATGGGTCAAGTTTAATTCCTGTGTTTTCTTTGCTGAGTATTCCCAAATGGGAGACATTTGGATCAAGAATGAGAAGGGTTTTCTCACTCAAAATAGAAGGAATATCACTCACATGGTAAACAGCATTAAATCCAAGCCCAAACTTTCCAATCATCTCAACTTTTTTTCCCTTTGATGCTGATCCCACCTTGACGATGTTTCTCCAGTCTTCTTGTGAAAAAAGCTCATTGTTGAAGATCCAAAGGCATGGTCCATTGCAGAGAGCCATTCCATGATCAAAGAGTGTTTCAGGGGGGTCTTTGTGTTTTCTGAAGTCAAGGAGGAATTTACATGTGGTTGCCCCAGCGTCCTCAGCATTTTGTAAGAGTTCTTTGAAAATGTCACTTTCTTCATCATACTCTTTAAGAATGTTTTTAATTCTTTGAGTAATTGGTTCAGATTGTCCACATTGTTCTATACCAAAGGAATCTTCCTCTGCTTGAATGAATTGGGGTTTTAAGATGCGCATGCTTAAGGATGGGACTTTCAACCATTTTGCAGTGATGGGTAGAACTTCTTCATGAATGACATAGAACTCCTCATTGTCTTGTATCAGGTCATCAAGTCCTTCCGCACTGATGTCACAGAAGACTGTTTTGGACAAAGGCTGCAGAGTAAAGTTTTGACTTTGTGCCACGACAGGCACAGGGGTACTGTCCTTTAAAAGCTTTTCATTCTTTCGCATCCAGTCAAGAATGTCAACTGACACTTTAAGTTCTGTCAAGTCTCCATGAGGAGGATCCCTGCAGTCAATTCTTTGTTTTATGTCATGGAGTATGTCTTCAATCTCTGCATCTGACAGTGTTTTCTTCACACCAAATTTTGTCAGCAGGTTTTCATATTGCAAAAACTCTTCAGGCACTTTCTTGATGTAGGGGCTTAGATCCAATTCAGGTGGATAGGCTAAAACTATATCTCCAGGACAGACAAACTCAATTTTATTCCATATCCAAGGGATGCCTTTTGAGTCTATTAAATCTGTGAAATTTCTCATGTTGTCTTGCATGAACTTGTAAATATCGTGCAGCTCGGTTTTAAACTGAAAATCTGAATTTGGGTTGGCCATTGATCTTAGTGCAGAGAGGTTCTCCAAGACCTTTTCAGCAGGAGGGGGCTCATGAAGTCCAAGATTTTTGCAGACATGTCCTGTTAGCTCAGAGGTAAGTGGCATTACACATCCAACAATTGAAGAATACTTTGAATCTCTTACTTCAGTCGGCTTATACAGACCTCTCTTATGATTTCTACAAATGCTTCCATTCAAAAACTTTGGATTTTCACAGGGAACCCACTGCCTTTGCTTCAGCTCTTCTATCTGCACCTTGGTGAATTTCGAAAGGAAATCATTCTCATTCAAGACTCGAACAATAGTATGTGCTTTATTCAATGCCTTATCAGGTGAGTGGACAAAAAGCTTTTCAGTATGATTTATGACTTCGAGTATTTCTGCTGTTGAAATTTCTTTTTTCTCTGTCCTTAGGCCAAGGCGCCGCAAACTCTGAAGCATTTCCTCTGTCTTTGTGTAAATAGGTGGGGGAAGGAAATCTGCCTCGAAAAGGTCCTGAAATGTCTTGTTTCTTGGATCAAAAACGTTTGAGGCTTGTTTGCGTTCTCCCTGAGTGGTCTCAATAAAATTTAGACGTTTGGTTTTCGCAAGCAGCTGTTCACTTTGTGAGAGTAGAATGCTACCATTATTCAATATCCAGGTCATTACTGTCTGTTCCTCGCCTTTTTTGAAAGAGGCTGTCTCAATAGAGTCAACCAAACAAACAGCCAACTTAGCGGCATCTAAGAGTTCAATATTCAGAAGAGTGAAAAGTCTGCGATCAGCTTCATTTGCACACTTTAAAATGGTCTCAGGCATTGGCAAATCATCTGGAATGGCTGGTTTGGTGGTCGAAACAACTGCTTGCTTTGATTGAACTGCAACATATTTCCCAGACATCATTCTGAAGATTGGCAACACGGAAAGCAAGTTCTTTTCACTATTTGATAAAGAGTCCAAAGAAGAGAGGTACACTTTCAACTCCTCTTTTTCCTCTGATGAAGCAGAGTCAATGCCTTTGATAACATGATCTCTGTGTGAGTTCACAAAGACTTGTAAAACACTTCTTGGTGAAGCAGGAAGAACATACCTCTCAATGTCATGATGTCTAAGACACTCATCTCTTTTTATGACTGTACATCCCACCATCCTTAACACATTCTGAACATGATCTGACAAGCTAGACACTGTGCTACTCTGAAAAATCAATGTTGTGTTTCTCTGCAACCTTGCTAACAGTACAGAATTGCCTGAACTCTGTAGAGGCTCCAGTGGTATTAAAGGCATATCAATAAAGTCATTTAACTCGTTCCATTCAGTGCTAAGGAAGTTCCACAATTCAGCCAGCCAGCTCTTTGGTGGATGATGATCTTCTGCTGTTTTCCATGTCACATGACCTTGGGTCACCTTCCAGTCCATGGGTAAGTGCTTCTTGGTGAGTGCAACAACATCTTTAGCATCCAAATTTATTACGTTGAATGTGCCTGAAAAAAAGTGAAATGATTGGGACCAAATTTCACAAACATGTATAACATTATTTTATAGTATTATAAACGTTCATAATGAAATCCATGAAAACATATCTCACTCGTTGTAGCTAGTTTCCTTAGTTGGATAGTGCAAACATGGCTCAGATCGTTGGGTATAAATCTTTCTTTACTAAATGGCAGCAATGTTCTAAACAAAGAAAAAACAGATTATTAATACTTTGAAAACACATCATTTAAACTAATTAATTCAAGTAGGAAAGAGACAACTGTATCACACCTTACCTTGGAAACTTCTCATTGTCGATCAAAACAGTGTTCTGCTCTTCATTGCTAAATGAAGTGAAGGTTCCATCACTGAGAGGCAGAAGCTTAAGACCTTGTAGCTCTGTGTACTTCTCATCACTAAGAGCTAGCTCAAGAAGAGAGTATCTGTCATCTTTACTGAGGTTTTCAGCCTTACTTCTGTGAAGGACATTTCTAACATAAGATGGAGACACCCATGTCAAGGTACCAATTTCAGGGAAGATTTCTTTAACATCTTTCAAAATATGTTCTGGGACTGTGACCAGGTTCTCTCCTTCAGCAATCAATAATCTTGACACTGCAGACATCGTGTCAGAACATGTATTGTTGACTGGAAAAACTGCCTCTGAGGGAGACACCCATATTTTCTCATCTTTGGCAAGGTGAAAGATCTTGTATTCACACAGACCCTTCAGAGTGTCTGTTGCAACTTCATGCCATCGGTCTTTATGGACAGTCTTGGATAGGTCAGGCCAAAGATTGTACACGGTGTCAGCAGGCAGGGTCGAGTTTCTGGATAACTGAATGGCATCCAGGATCATCATAAGATATACATGAGGAAGAATATCTTTTATAAGTAGCTCATTCCACTTTGCAGACTCGTCATTCTTCTGATCCTCCTCTTGCCACTTAATGAACCTCCGGTTATCTGTCAGGCCAAAGCAAGCATTGATGTGAATGGGAAGCCCAGTTTTGTTTGATTCATTGTTTGGAAGAGGCAGAAAGCAACTGAGCCGCCCACTGCAATGTGATCTGTCTTCATCAATTCGAAAAGCTGCATCAACTTGAGGGTAGAAGCTCAGCTTACTGGCTAGAGAGTCAATCTCTGGTATATATCCATGTTTCAGAGGGCAAGATGTCACAAGCCATAGGGACTTTGTTTCTTCCATTTGATGGGGAATGTGTGATACAGTTTTGAAACAAGTTTTTTTGTCAAATGATTCCTGCTTGACATGAGAAAGGTCAGTTTCCAAGTGATTTGACACTGAAACTTTTAGCCTATTGTTGCAGAAGCCATTGGTGTCAATATGCAACAAAGTGATGGATGACACATTTCTCAGGAAGAGAAGACTGATGTCTGCATCAGCAATGAAACTGTCAAAAAGCTGTGTAACTTTTGAGGAGTCATACAAGTTATCGGAGATCTCAGAAGCCTCATTACGCAGGGGGAAGCGGAAAAGCGTTCCTTTGAAGTATTGCTCCTCGCTGATGACCTTCTCCCAGGAACAACTGTCGACATGACTGACTACATTTTGAAAGGGCTGGAACTGATCTCTCAAGTTCAAAAGACTTTTTCTGTCCTCTTCATCATTCAACGACCATCGATAGCCTTCTTCATCATCTCCAAACATCTTCTTTTGAGGGTCAAAAATGGCTAGGTGTTCAGAACTGAATACACATGGCAAGTCTGTAAATAAACAATAATAATTATTATAAATATTTTTAGCGTCATCTAATTTTTAGTGTTGATGTTGCAGCTGATCAATTAAGTCATTATTAAACAATCACTGAGTGCTGATACAATATAGGGATGCAACAATCATTCAAATTTTGCACAATACAACATGTCTATATTAACTTTTTCCCCACCATTGTCAGAATGTTTTTGTGTTTTAAGTGTTATATCACAATACAAAGTGTGCCCTATTAAGCATCTTCTTAAAACAACAAACAACAAATAAAAGGTAAAATATTCCACATTGCTCTTTGTATTGTTATAAAATACATTGATTAAATTGGGGGTTGACTGCGATTTCAATTTTTGATTTTAATAGTGTGTAATGTTGCTGTTGGTGCATGAACAGTATCTGCAAAGTTGCAGCGCTGAAAGTTCAGTGTAAGCAGAGATATCGTCTTTATAAAATCAGGAAGTATATTGCCTACAAAAACGACTCGATTGGTACTACAGCTGGGTTATGGTACGTCACTAACCCACACATTTGCATCAACCCTCCCTCCGGAATATGCAGGAAAAGGCATGCGCATATTTCTGCGGCACGTCGAGTGAGTGTTCGAGCTTCCCACGGACGTACATGTACTACGTCAACAATGGATACAATTTATGTTTGACTATATTACTGAAAACGACGATCGTAATTTAGCTCTCTGTGCTGCGCATTTTACGAAAGACAGCTTCCAGAATCTCCACGAGTTCAACACCGGATTCAACAAGAAACTGTTACTAAAACATGAAGCAGATCCAACTTTAAAACCAGAGGCAGCAGTTGTTGGGCCACAACCTGTAAGTAGGCTAAGACTTCATCATTTTAAATGTATTTGCATGTATAACTCCAGACGTAGCCTTGTGTTTTATATATTTTTTCAAATGCCAGCGCTGGCTTTATAGCCACTATAGGCTACTAGTTATGCTAGTATTTTGTGTCTACGACAAATGCTTACAAAGATTATGGACCTGAATTTTGTATAAGTACTAATGTTAAATGTATTTTTCATGTATATATGCTTTATGACGTTATTTTTGATATGATCAAGAACGTAAACTTGCCAATGCCAACGCTGTTTGTGTTTAACATTAGCCAGTCAGTTGCTATCGTTGCCAGTCAGATGCTATTGTGTAAAACAAACGTGTATATGGTTAAAAAATGTAGCAAATTATCATTCAAAAACGTTTAGTAAGAGTGTGTGGTTGATTCATCGCGGCCTTCTTGGTCTGATTCTGCCTCACTGATACTGCAGTCTCGACATCATTATTTACGTGTATCCACCGTCTATGGTATCCACCTTTGGCATGCCCGTTTCGCCCGTAAAGGTAATGGGCGTTAACCTTCCAGACAACGTGAGCGACAGTTTAGCCAATCACAACACACCGGGCCAAACGAACCAATCTGAGCCCACTGACCGTTTCTGAGGGAGCGGTTTCATAGAATCAGGAAGTCAACCGCTCGTTCAGGGGACAGAGGAGAGCGCGGCTTACAATAAAGGTGAAGTTTATGAAAAAAAAGACTTTAAAAAAGAAAAACCACGAATACATGTTATATTGCACCCCATAAACACAATCATGCAAAGAAAAAAAGCAGTCAACCCCCCTTTAAAAGCAAATAAATGTATTTACATATACTATAAAATGAAAATACATTTATTTTAAATGTCAACCCGATGACACTAAATGCATCTCTATAGCAGTAGTGTGTTTATCGTGCAATTTATATGTGGAAATTAGTATTTACGTGCATAGGATCCGCATGGGTTGGTTAGGGTAGGTTTAGTAGTGGTGTGGGGTGTGTGAGTATTATACGTTTGGGTAGAATTAGTGGCGTGGGGTGCATGTGTATTACACGCAAATGAACTGCGTATCAAATGCACACGGAAACTGCTCATCATATGCACGTAAAAAAAAACAAATTTTTGTGTATAAATTGCATGATCAAACACGATGCGTGCTATAGAGACGCATTTACGTGAGAACAGGCTGTAAATGTATAGTGCAGCTTTTTCAAGAAGCAACAACATTTGATAGATAAAACAGAACAAGAAATACCAATAATAATCTTAATCTTTCATTGGGTGAAAGTATCATATGCCTTAATATGAAAGGCTTCGTCATAGAGCGCCAGACCTGCTTATGCACATCTTGTGCGCAGAATGATGCGCTTGAAGCAACATGGAGTCATTGTGCACACCGCTTCACATTTAAAAGTTCAAAAAACAAGGGGAAGGGAATAGATATTGATGCTTAACATATATGCAACAATTTATTCATCGCTGCTCGTATTCAAATTCTCTCCTCCAACCCCAACTACACCCAACCGAACCTTTAATCAATCTGATTTGTTATTGTGTTTTTCCATACAGTTCACTACATTGCAAGACTTTTTTTATCATGTATTTCCACAACTCATGTAATTGAGAATTGTATTTATGTATGCATATACTGGTTCTGTTCTGTACCCCATTATTTAAAACAGAACTATACCGCCAACACTAACTGAATGCTATAATTGTAATCTATTTATATACTACTTGCGAAGTAGTCCTGAATGGAAAAGTATAATTGCTACGATCCCTGTACTGTCTTATTATTACTATACTTACTTATTATTATGTGGATTCTCTCTCTGCTTCGACCTTGCCTATTCGTCACAGAATGACCGACCAAAAAATGAATCCAGCAGCACAAAATCACGCGCCTCCATCAAGGAGATCGACCCATCGAGGACTTTGTAATGGACTTTTTGGAGCTGGCTCACTTGACCTGTATAGACGAGGTATGTCTCATGATCTTTTTTCGTAGAGGACTATCCGAGCCGCTCAGCTCCTTTATGCCATTGCATGACCCTTGCTGGACTCTTGAACATTGATTTACAGAGGTGGGAGACTCGAGTCATATGACTTGACTCGAGTCAGACTCGAGTCGCAATTTTCTGGACTTGAGACTTACTTGACTAGATGTCTGAAAAGACTAGACTTGACTTTAGACTTGCTCCTTGTGACTTTAGACTTGACTCGGACTTGTGCCTATTTACTTGAAATGACCTGTGGGGAAAAAATACTCTAATATTGTGTTTTTTAATGCGTCAAAAGAGGAAGCGCCGAGCGCGGTCCGTAATGCACTCTGTGTGTGCGGGTTGTGTCAGGAGCCAATCAGAATCCTCAGCACTCACCACACAACAATCACTCTCTCCGGATTACTAATCACGTACACCTGTGCACAATCAATGATCACATCTTACCCTGCATAAAAACACCCCGCTCACGCTCACTCATTGTCAAGCCTCCAACAGGAACAGACCCTAACCAGTCACCTAGAAACTATCCGTGTCATCCAGCAACAAGGAACGTAACGTATACTTACCTGCAAAATACTAACCTCTCTGTCCATGTTCTGATGTCCTCAGGATCCTCTCCATGGTCTCTGCCTTGTCCTGAATCCATGTACCCCTCCTGAATCTCGTTCGCCAACGGATGACCTGAAAGAAAGAAAGTATCACTGAACTGAGTTAGTTTGATGGAAATCACACTGAAGAGGATCTGCTCACCTGGAATCCTTCACGCCGAAGTATCCTCCTCACATTCACCTCTGAACACCTGAAACTTTGAGCACTCACCTTGTTTGTGACAAAATAAAGTTTATGTTCATTCACTTACCTCTGTCTCCGAGCCTGTATCCTGACAGAAGGCTTGACCTACAACAGAAAGAGGTGAAGAAAAGACACTGCAAAGAACTCAACCTCCCAGAAGTCAACACTCCAAAGTCTTACTCCATCTACGCCGTGACTGGTGAGTTGATTAATAAGGAAAGTGTCACCACAAAGATAACCACTATTCAATTATGTGTTGAAAACACGCATCAAGAACTGTTTGAACCGTTTGTTCTCCAAAATAGCCAAACAGACTTGATCTTAGGTCGACCATGGTTAATTCGCCATCAATCTACCATCGATTGGCAGTCTGGGAAGATAAAGGAATGGGGCTGTGCATGTTCCCTCAATCGAGTTCCACTCACGAGTTTTTCCAATGATTCAAGATCCCCAGCCATAACTGTAAGTTTCACTTCCATTGAGAGTCCCACCGAAAATCTGTCCACGAACATTTCTGCCTGTTATTCCTCGTTCTCTGATGTTTTTAATCCTGTCACTGCTTCCAAATTACCACCTCATCGGCCCTGGGATTGTGCCATTGATCTGGTTCCTGAAGCACGACTTCCCAAGGGTAGAATCTACTCTCTATCCTTTCCAGGACAAGAATCCATGAGAAAGTACATCAAGGAAGCCTTAGATCAAGGCTACATTCATCCTTCCACATCTCCTGCAGCTGCTAGCTTCTTTTTTTGTGTCCAAAAAGGATGGTGGATTAAGACCATGTATTGATTACAGAGCCCTGAATCAAGTCACTGTGAAGTTCAGCTATCCTTTGCCGCTCATTCCAGCAGCCTTGAACAGATCAGAGAAGCCACGATGTTCACCAAGCTAGACCTACGGAGTGCATACAACTTAATCAGTATTAGAGAAGGAGATGAGTGGAAAACAGCTTTCATAACACCTGCAGGGCACTACGAGTATCTCGTCATGCCATATGGTCTGGTCAACGCTCCTTCTGTATTCCAGAGTTTCATGGACGAGGTTCTCAGAGAGAGACTTCCTGGGAAAATTTGCACTAGTGTACATTGATGATATTCTGATTTACTCAAATGATCCCGCTGAACACCAACGACATGTATCTCTGGTACTTCAAAGACTCAGAGATTTCACCCTGTTTCTGAAGGCTGAGAAATGTATCTTTCATCAGACCGCTGTCGATTTCCTGGGTTACATCCTTAGCAACAGAGGAGTTGAAATGGATAAACGCAAGACTGAAACCATCCTGTCTTGGCCCATTCCCCAGTCAGTTAAAGAGCTCAGAGATTTCTAGGCTTCGCAAACTTCTATCGAAGGTTTATTCAACAATACAGTATTCTCACAGCTCCTTTGACCTCCTTGTTGAAAGGGAAACCAAAGACGTTGCTCTGGACCCCAGAAGCTGAAACTGCGTTTAACTCCCTAAAGACCGCCTTCACTACTGCACCGCTGCTACATCATCCTGACCCTGAGAAACCATTTGTGGTAGAAGTCGATGCCTCCAGGAGGAGTGGAGACATTGGTTAGAGGGAGCAAAGCATCCATTCCTAGTACTCACAGACCACAAGAACCTCCAATATCTGAGAGATCCTAAGAGACTCAATCCTCATTGTCTCCGAGCCTGTACCCTGACAGGTTGAGGTAGAATAAAGCGTTGAGTGATGTAGCCAATCACAGACATGCGTGTTGTTTTCTTGAACGCAATGGCCAATCAGAAGCATTTACGCTTGACTTCCCTCGCCACTCAAAGCGGACTTTTTGTTCAGTGCTGAATTTCTGGATGTTGGGAAATCCTCTAATTATAACTAACAAAGTGTATATATTATGAAAGCTTCATTGATAACAGATGTGTGAGATCGCGATGAACTGTCAGCTTTTTACGAATTAAGTCAGTTGCAACAAACCACGTTTTAAAAAATAGCTGGGTTTAAATCATTTAAATGATGATACTCAGTAGCGGAGTGGCAATCCGGAGATTCAGAACTTTTCCCAGTGGGCCGGTAGTGTTTCGAGGCCGCGAGGACCAGTCTGATAATTATACTTTGCAAGTTCAGCCAGCGGCCTGTACACAATTGTCTCTGCAACGGTGATAGAATGAAGCCCGCGTCCAAATGAAGACGGTCCGCGAGCCGCAAAAGCCCATGCAACTGATAGCAGCGAACAAGAGTGCTCCTCTTGATTTAAAATACAACAGATTTTAGCGCTAGATCTCTTATTTAATAGCGAAATAAATTAATTATCTGTTAGTTAACTGGAGATGTTTTATTTATTTTTGTATTGACTAGCCTGATCTTCACGTCAAGCCTGACCAGCCTGATCTTCACGTTATGCCTGGCCAGCCTGATCTTCACGTCACACAGCCTGATCTTCACGTCACGCCTGGCCAGCCTGATCTTCACGTCACACAGCCTGATCTTCACGTCACGTCTGGCCACCTGATCTTCACGTCATGCCTGGCCAGCCTGTTCTTCATGTCAAGCCTGACCAGCCTGATCTTCACGTCATGCCTTACTACTGAAAATCACAAGTCAGAATTGTCAACTTCCTCTTAGCTGACAAAAAAAACACTTTTTTCTTAATAAACAATATAAAATATCTCATTGCTATAATTGACATATTCATAACATTATCCTACTTTTGCCAGTTCTTTGTGACCGCTTTTAGGTGCTTTATTGGTAGCGCCACCTATATTATATGAGTCTCCACCGCATCACCGCACCCACCAGAATAGGCCTGTATAAAATTCTCGCTATATATATATATAGGCCTATATATATATATATGTGTGTGTGTGTATGCCCCTCATTTAAAGACGGGACCCCCCCAAATATAAAATTGTGGCTACGCCAGGGCTGGACTGGGACAAAAAATCGGCCCGGGCATTTTGGCCCAGACTGGCCCACTACATATGAACATTAACACAACTGTGTACGCCCTTGAATATTTATACCAACAACTCCTATTAAAACCACCAACGTCTAGTTTAAAATACAATTCTCCAATTGCATTGGCAATACCAGTCTTTCTCACAAGATGTTTATATAGTATTGGTCAGTGTACCTCTATCCCTCTAGGGGGCTTCAGGGGCATGCTCCCCCGTAAGAAAATTTTGTGCTTTTTAATGTTAAATTCATCAATCTGGTGCACTTTGAGAGCTCAAAATTAAGAGCTCCAACCCATATTCAGTGTGCAAATTGAAAAAAAAAACAAAAAACTCAAAACTCTTTTAGTTGGGATATAGTGTCTGTCTACATTACATACTACATAATTAATCATAGTTATAATATTAATCACATGACAGTTATAGCCATATATTGTAAAACACATGCACTGAAAAATAAAAAGCAACTTTCATAATTAGCTTAGAACTAATTTCTGTAGCCTAACTTGAAAGAGATATAAACACATTATCTTTTATTTTGATGGAAACGGCATTCAGCTTTTATTTTGGCGGAGAACATGGTTTACAAACGGGTCTTATACTCTAATTATAATTCTAGTGAAATCCGTTAATGCGTAACTGAGAGTAATGGGTTCCTTCTCGCCTGTCCTGTGTTCTGAAAGTAGCCTAGTTCTGCTTACCACATATCTCCTTTTGCCGAATCCCGTAGGAAGGACAGCAAACACATCTTTCCGATCGACAAATGCCTTGATTGCAGTTCTCTGTTCATCTTTTAAAATGCGCTGTTGATTTCTTTTTTAACAGATGCGATAGTGGAATACATACATCTCAATTCTCCAGCTGCAGTCATCTGTGAGGGAAACCAGTTCAACCCTAGCACTCTTTGATAACGTGATGATTACGTAACTGCAGATCATCTGTCCATCATCCAGGTATTTCAGGCCAAAATCCTTCGGTCTATGCAAGAGTCTGGATCAGACCCAGCCACATTTCGTGACCTCCGCAGCACATTCTTTGATTCTCCGATCTCCACCACTGGTCTATTTGGTTGTGTGGTTGACGGCTTAGCGGAGCATTTCACAGCAGCACAGAAGTCCTCGCAGGCAATGCACCACTTCCTGCCAAAACGTTCCAGCTCTGCTACATCAAGTCGTCAAAAGACAATACCGACTCAGTAGCCAGGCAAGCCAGCGCCGGCGACAACTCAGCCACCTCTGCCTGAGCATCATCAGTGCCCCCTCACCAGCCAAAACACTTCCCGCCTACACACCAGGGACCCCAGCCTAAAATAACAATGGACCCTGTGCCTCAAAAGCAATCGTGGAGGAACAAGCCATTAATCCCTGAGTTGATTCAACTGCTTGCAACAGCCTCATGGCCAATTCCCCTTAGGAAAGACCCAATTTCCCAGGCGAACGGGACCCTCCATGAACTTAAGGACATCCTAGTGAGAGTCCTTAGTACTATTTCAGAGGCTAGAGCTCTGTCCACGAGACGTCTCTATGCTTTTAAGTGGTCCGTCTTCTCTGACTGGTGCTCAGTTCGGAACCAGAACCCTTTTTCATGCGAAGTACACCTGGTACTCTCCTTCCAACAAGAGCTGATAAATGCAGGACGCAGCCACTCCACGCTCAAAGTCTACCATGCTCTGGTGGCCGGCCAGTCATTGGGTAGAAGCAACCTGGTCGTCCGCTTCCTGAAAGGGGCAAGGAGGCTAAACCCCCCTTGTCCTATTACCGTACCCCTTTGGGACTTCAAAACCATTAGCATTGCATTAGCATTAGCATCAGTCAAGCAGGTGGGTGACCTGCAAGCGCTTCGTCAGCGCTTCCTGGCTTGAATTTGGAAAATCAAAAGTCGTCCTCAAACTGAGGCATGGCTTTGTGTCCAAAAGTGCTCTCTACTCCATTTAGAGCACAGGTGATTTCGCTTTCTGCTCTTCTCGATTCAGAAGACGAGCGTCAAATCCACTTATTATATCATGTTCAGGCCTTTAGGGTATACATGCAGCACTCTGCCCAATTTAGACATTCAGAGCAGCTCTTTGTATGCTTCGGTGGCTTTCCGGTCAAGAAGCAGAGACTATCCCTTTGGATAGTAGACAATATCATGTAGGTTTATATCCATTGGGCCTTCAATGCCCCATCGGCGTCAGAGCTCACTTCACTAGAGGCGTGGCCTCTTCTTGGCCATGGTCCAGTGGTGTGTCTATTTGTGACATCTGTGCAGCGGCCTGCCGGTCCTTGCTGTCCACCTTTGCCAGGTTTTACAATCTAGAGGTCCCTGTGCTGTAGGCACAAATCCTTTTTGTGTAGTTGGAGTTGACTTCTGATCTAGCTCATCCCACTGCCATCCTTCCATTGGCTCCGACTGCAGTCCAAGCCTTTTTTATGAGTATATCATACCCTTCCTTATTCCTACCGTTCAGGGATCCTCACCTGAACGTCCCAAGCTAGGGTAACAGAACATGTTACTCTGCTCACATAGCATGGTGTGGTTGAATTGGTTCCCCATAAGCATCTAGAGATGCAATGTGAGTAAACGTTTTAAAAGGAAACAACTCGGTTACTCTCGTACCCTTGGTTCCCGGATATAATGGGAACGAGCATGTTGCTACACAACTGGCGTTCGTCACTTCAGTCGAATTAAACCTGATACCTATGGCGAAATTAGTTGCTTTTACAGGAGATGTCCTGCCACCTTGGGCGGGCTCTGCGATCACTTGGCGGGACGCGCTATGATTGTCACAGTGTTGGGTTTGTGTTCCCCAGGTGTCCACTAGATGTCCTCCTTCCCCATGGTGTCATTCACTATCTGAAACTGCATTTCCTATGATCCTGTTCTGTCACTTACTGATCATTGCTCTCAGTTGTTCCAACTCACATCATTTGTAGTTGACTATTTATACCCTGTCTGTTTCTGTGTTCATTGTGCATTCCTTGTTTATTGTCACCACACTTCGGTTGTCGGCATTCTGTCTGCTTCTTGCTTTGTTTCATGTTTTGGACTGCCTTTCTGGATTTTTTACCCTTTGCCTGGCTGACTACGTTTTTGGATTGCCTATTAAATACTGCTAATTAAATAGGATAAGGTTGACAAAGCGGGATAAGGCCGTGTGACAAAGCGGGATAAGATGTACACGAGCGCGAGATCGTGGGCGAATTTAATAACACGGAGCGTTGTTAACTAATTGATCCACATATAAGGCGCTCCGGGTTATAAGGCGCACTGACGTTTTTGAAAAAAATTAAAGGCTTTTAAGTGCGCCTTATAGTGCGGAAAATACGGTATCAGTCTCAAGCAATCCCCCTCTTCACATTCGACTACGGTGCAACGCGAAAGACGAAGCTTGAATTAACGAGTATGTCCCTCTTTGGCTAATGTACTTTCAAGATGAAGGGGCAACATGACGACCGACATTACCCGTACATATTTTCAATGGCCTATTATACACTCACGAGAATACTTTATTACTTGAACGAAGTAAATATACATTAATGAGCACATATATTTTTGAAAGAACTAAGTGTTTTTAGCTAAGAATAAACTAAAAAAGTTACACAGTGTAGCTTTAAAGGCTTCAATATTCTCAGAAAAGTAGTTTCCCCATAAGCAACTAGCGATGCAATACTCTTTCCCCTTATCTCGGTGGACCGAGGTTACGTAAGTAGTTTTGCTTTGTAGTTTTTGATGTCACTTTGCAGTATACAGTAGTAGTGGGATAATGATAGATTAATGTTCTCTTATTTTTTTTTTTTAAAAGAACGCAAAAATAAGGAATGACTTAGTATAGGGCAGATTAAACATATTGGGAATCTAGACGATTAAACTAATATAAGGTTATTACTAAATTAATATAGATATGACAATATATTCAATGTTTTTTAATCATACAAACATTGAGGTGGAATACC
This sequence comes from Pimephales promelas, assembly GCF_016745375.1. The sequence goes on from NW_024121321.1 coordinate 28,671,547, forward strand.
GACACTTTGTTTTTTCCACTTCATCCAATATTGTAGGATTTCTAAATCGCAGGCACTTAAAAATACCCCAAAAGGTTATATGAGCATATGTAGTGTATTTCACCTGTAATATGATAAACAGAGTTGAAGCCGATCCCGAATCTCCCGACTTTAGTTGGGTCATCCTGCTTGATGCTTCTGCCAACTCTCTGGATTCCCTCCCAGTCTTCCTCTGTGAAGGCGGCATCATTGAAGGCATAGAGAGCCGGTCCTGCCAGAGCAAAGATACAAACAGATGATTTTACAAAAATGGCCAAACAACTTTGAAAATAACACACTTTGCCTATAGCACACTAAAGACTTTCAGTATCTGGTCAAATACTGATAATGACAGACAAAAGTTAGTGATGTCCCTCATACTGTATTTACTGAATGCCTTTATTTTCAACTCTTTTTATTTTATTTTTGTGATTTTGACCTGGTTTTGAGATACAATACTGGTGACCGGAGCTTTTCAAAAAAGCACAGATGGCAGTTATTAATGGCAAAGTGAGTCTTATTTATTATTTTGTTTGCCCCTAAAGCACCCAAGCTGCCAATTATCATAAACTGTTATCCAAACAACAATCAGATATTTTTTCCCATGCAAATAAATGATCCTCACAAGTTACATTTACAGAGCTTCAATTGAGCTTCAATCCAGTCCAATTATATTAACAGAACACTTTGTGCAATAGGCTGATATTATACACTTATACTTTTATTCAATATACGGAAAGATAAAAACTAATATGTTAAATAAATATGAAAATAGATGCACATATCATTGTCACATTAGACTATATATGAAGAAATAAATATTGATAATGTGAAAAAATAGTTTGATTTAGTATAAAAACATACTGTCCTTTCCCATTAAAAAAAAGGGCAGAAGGTATAGTTGCAAAACTCTTCATGGTTGAGACATAAATGAGGACAAATGTTAAACCTTAGACTGTAATATCTTATGTTGCAGGCTCTAAAGTCATTTTATAAAGTTTAAGTCTAGTGTGATTTAAATCTGCTTCCAGTGTTTACAACACAAATACCTTGATACTTCCCGAGCTCTTCAGTCCACAGGCTCTGAGTCTCATAATGTCTCTCATCATGAATAAACACCACACGTGAAGCTCCTGCATCATCTGCATTCTGGATCAGCTCCTGATATATTACAGGATTGATATTAAAAATTATATTATGTATATTATAATATTGATATCAGCTCCTGATACGCAATTTAGATATTCACAATACATACCATTTAACAATTATGTTAAAGTGCTCATGCAAAATGCTTCTATTTTTTTTTTTTTTTTAGCCTACCTTCAATATTTGTCCTCCATCTGGGTACCGTCTCAAAATTTCTTTCAGGTAGTCAATGAATGGTGGAGACGTCGCACCAAATTTATTTCTGCATTGAACATGTAAAGTTTATCACAAACTGCACAAAACACATACAGAAAAAAATTCAAGGTTCATTATTCAATTAACGTAATTAATTTTGTTAGTTTGCTTTCGATTATTTGAAAAACCATATTAGCTTACTTTTTCTTCTTTTGCCTTGATGCTGAGCTCATTCTGCTTCTTTTTACATTTCCTGTGTGGTTGAAAATTAAACTGTTTAAAACAAAATTAACTTCCAAATTCTTAAAATAAGCTTTTGTTTGTAAAACCAAATGTTGATCATCAAAAAAGTAATAAGAGGGATCATAAAAATTCACAGAATTTCTTTATTTTATACTGCCATAAGTTAAACAGCATAATTGATTTTTTCATACAGTCCACAAGAGAAAATTATAACTGAATTTACACAACTGAACGAGTTCACACACTATTACAAAAGCTGCAAACATTCATTGACGCTCAAGAAGGATAATCTGTCACAAATGCAAATAGAGGCTGCTTACTGCAGAGCCAATGTGTAGAGCTTTATGGAAATCCAAAGCTGACATAATGAATAAATATCTACATAAATAAATATACAAAGATACTTTTATTTCCTTATGTATAAATGTCATTTTTCCACATTTTTTAATTTTTTTTATTTATACGTTTATTCATTTCCACTTTTATTTATTTTTACATTGCTTTGTCCATATGGTAATGAGGGGGCATGTTTTACCTAGCAATCGAGCTTTGAGTGCCAGTGCTGAAGGTTTGATGCCATAGTGACACCTTGTGGTCTGACCAAAAGAAACACAAGCCTTTGCATTACTTATGGGCAATTTGGGCAAAATAATATATCATGGTGTAAGTCACTCAATATCACTCAACTGTAGGCCCATGTCTATTGAGTGACCATTCATGCTCTTTATCCTGGACTTGGCCGTAACACATCGCCCGGTTGGGATTTCTAAAATGTCTTGGCACACATTAACAGAAACGTCTTGGTTACATATGTAACCCTCGTTCCCTGAGTAGGGAACGGAGACGTTCCGTCGGATGACGACGAATGGGATTTTCGCTTAGAAAGCCTATCAGCTTCAATCAATATAAAACGATCCAATGGCAAAGAAATGCCATGGGTCTCTTGAATTTGCATGGCGTAACTCCGCTCACCTGTGCCTTATCAGCTGTGGGTATTTAAGGATGACGCTGAACGCAAATCAGGCATGTTTCTTCGCTGAGGTGCCGGCGATCCCCGCGACACAGCGGAAGGTGGCAGGAAGACGGAACGTTGTCCTTTTTGTTGTCACTCCGAGTTCCGTCAGATGACGACAAATGGGATTACCAGTCTAATCGCGCCACCTTCTCAGTTGTCTTCCAGTGCCCTGCGTAAATCTGAGAACCCTGTCGCACTTAGGTTGGCACAGACGAAGTACTCCTATTTAGCAGAGGAATACCATGGTACACTGGGGAACATATTCCATAGTTTCAAGGGATATTATGCAATTATTGCCAACTCGGAAGGGGGGGGGGCTTAGAGAATACACATATGACCCGAAGGATGCTAATGGGGAATCACTGGGGTGTCCAGCCGCAGGTGGAATATTTCAACCCCAGGAGTGGCAAGGTGGCTTGCCGTCCCGAGGGAAAGACACACGCTCAGAGAGGCTTACAGTGGAAATACACATGTGGGAGTCACTCATGGGAGGGACCATGCACATGGAAGGCACCTAGCTGACACGCAGGCAATAGACACTGGCGCCAACAACAGGAGTACTGGAGGAACTCAGGGCTTATGAGGCTCACCTGAGGAAATAGCACACGTATCCAGTCCGTGGAGTGGAATGGCGAGCAAGCGAAGACACCTGAGCGGATCCGGTACTAGCTGGTTGAAGCGAGTACAAGAGAGGACACTGGCTCCACTAGGAGATTATGGAATCTGGCAAATGTGTTAGGTGTCACCCAGCCTGCAGCTCTGCAGATGTCTGTTAGCGAGGCGCCATGCGCTAGAGCCCGAGAGGACGCCACACTCCATGTGGAGTAGGCCGTCACACCAAGGGGGCACGGTCGACCTTGCTGCTAGTATGCCAAAGCAATGGCATCCACTGTCCAGTGAGACAACCTTTGCTTGGAGAGAGCCTTTCCCTTCTGCTTCCCACCATAACAGAAAAAGAGCTGGTCTGAGGTCCAGAACAAACTCTGCGTTCTGTCTACGTAAGCATGAAGGGCGCCTACTGGACAGAGCAGTGCCAAGGCTGGGTCTGCCTCCTCCGTGGGCAGCGCTTGCAGGTTCACTACTTGGTCCCGGAAGGGAGTTGTAGGAACCTTGGGCACATATCCAGGCTGGGGTCTCAGGATCACGTGAGAGTAACCCGGCCCGAATTCCAGGCACGGTTCGTCAACGGAGAATGCGTGCAGGTCCCCTACCCTCTTGATGGAGGCCAATGCAGTCAGAAGCGCTGTCTTCATTGAGAGGAACTTAAGCTCAGCTGACTGCAAAGGCTAAAATGGAGCACTCTTTAGGGCAGTTAGAACCACTGAGAGATCCCAAGAGGGCACGAGAGGAGGTCTCCTCGCTCCTCTCAGGAACCTGACGATTAGGTTGTGCTTCCCCAAGAGGTTCCACTTCAACGCATAGCCGTGTCTAGTGGACAACGCCCTAGCGGAAGTGATGGTAGCCACCACCTTTGGTGGTAGGGTACTCAAACCTGCCTCGTCCCGTCCAGGAGACACACGTGGAGGTTCCAAAGATCGGTACGAGGTTGCCACAGGGTGCCCCGTTCCTGAGAAAGGAGGTCCTTCCTCAGAGGAATGGGCCAAGGAGGTGCTGTCGCAAGGAGAGTGAGTTCGGAGAAGCAGGTCCGGGTGGGCCAATACGGCGCGACCAGAATGACCTGCTCCTCGTCCTCCCTGACCTTGCGCAGGGTCTCCTCCCTGACCTTGCGCAGGGTCTGCGCAAGAAGGCTCACTGGGGGAAACGCATATTTGCGGCCCTGAACCGGCGGCCGTGAACCGGCGGTTAGTCATGTGGTACAAACCTTGGTTCCTTGCCCAAGGCCTAGTGCTGGGGGCTTCATGTTGATGCCTAACGGTATCAATGGATGCTTTCCTCACAGGTTGGGGGGCGATCATGAGTGGTCGCTCTGCGAAAGGTCTTTGTCAGGGCCATCTACTTTCCTGGCACATAAATCATCTGGAAATGATTGCGGTGGTTCAAGCTCTCAAGGACTTCCTGCCAGACCTGAGAGGTCATCGTGTGCTTGTCCGCATGGACAACATATCGGTGGTCTCTAATATCAACCATCAAGCCGGTCTGAGGTCACGTCATCTTTGCAAACTTGCCACATCCTCCTATGGGCCCAAGGGGAAATTACTGTCTCTCAGTGCAGTATTTATTCCAGGGTATCTAATTCAGGGAGCAGATATCCTGTCGAGGCAGGGGCTTAGGCCCGGGGAATGGAGACTTCACCCTGAGGTGATGAAGCTCCTTTGTGAGAATTTCGGTCAAGCTCAAGTCGACCTTTTTGCATCATCAGATACAACTTATTGTCCAATGTGGTTCTCTCTGCTGTGACATTTGTACATTTGTACACTACACCTGTACATTTCCCCCCCCGATATCTATGCTTCCGGGAGATCTGGAGAGGGTTCAGCTCATAGAATCAGGTCTCTCGACCGAGGTCATGGAGACCATGCTCCAATCTAGAGCTCCCTCCATGAGAAGACTTTATACATTGAAATGGAAACTGTTTTCTGCCTGGTGCGGAGAACACCAACTGAATCCGATTAACTACCCTGTTGGTACAATACTTGATTATCTGCAAGAACGTTTCTTTGTGGGGTTGTCTCCTTCCACCTTAAATGTGTTTGTGGTGGCTATATCTACTTACCTCACTGTGGTGCATTATTGGGGAGAGATCTTCTCATTACTAGTTTTCTACGTGGCACCCTTAGGCTGAGGCCTGCACTGTGCAATAGAGCACCGGCTTGAGATTTTCCTGTTGTACTCTACTATCAGTGGAGGTGTTGCTGTTTTGTTTTCAAACCATTTTTTTTACCTCTATGTTGTCAAGTTGATTAAATAATTAGTGGTCATTTTTTAAAAGTTAAGGTAAAATTTGAGAAAACCACTATGATTATGCCTCTATATCAAATAGAGCCACATGCTGCTTCTCAGAAAACACTCATGGTACACATGAGTGTGTAACACAACAGGGTAGTTAATCATGAAACTTAGTGAAACTTATGATTTATGTGATATATGGAGAAGTATGAACCAATATGTTAGTTAGTTCACTTGGACTACATTCTATCTCTTTGGCATGACTTGAATTTATAGTGTTCAGTAATAACTTAATCTTTAAAAAAAAATGTATAATAATTCCAGTGCGGTTTTATGATCACAGTTCAGTTATGTGCAGTGTTTTAATTAAGTGTGTTAATGCGGCTAAAGAACAGAAAAGCGATGTTGGTAGACCTGTTGGGAGCTAGAGAGGGAGCTTTAGTCTGCTCACATTTTTAAACTGTGGCCCAAATGGATGCTCCTTCAAAATTATTTTTAAATTTGAGAATGAATAAAGGTCAAAGTAAAATCAATAATTCTTTATCAGCTCAGCTACAGGTTAATCATTTAATGAGCCTGCTGACATATAGTACGTGGGTGTGCTGTAGATTTTTTTTCAGACCTTTATAAATCTGAACTGATGGAATGGGGTCCAGATGCTGATAATTGTTTTGAAGGACAGCGAAAAGTGGATGAGGAGTCCAATGATGAACTACAACATACTTTGGCCAATCTACTTTGAGTGTCAGCATCAGCTGCTTCCCGAGTCAGATTCAGAGATGATAGCTATGCTTTCCTGGGCCGCTGAGAGGGTCGGGCTCGTGTGGAACCTACCACCCTTTTCCGAGCCCTTGAGGCTGAACAATTGGTTCTATTCTTTCTGGAGGTGCATGAGAAGCTCACTACGACGTGGATGGCACCTTTTACTGCCCAAAATCATCTTGGTAGCTCCACCCCCCTCACCACTCTTGATGGCGCAGCTGTTAAGGGTTATAAGTCGATTTCCCCTGTGGAACGGGTGTTTGCTGTGCAACTGTGCCTTAACTCCACCTGTTGGGGAAATCAGCGTCTCCCTTCCCGGGCCTGTAAGTACTTAGGGATTGTAAATTCATGTCATTCTGAAACAGCCTGTTTGGCGAGCACTTTACAAACCACCATTGACAAAAAAAAAAAAAAAACTTGGTTATTTACAATGGAGGATTTTACAATGAGCAATTGCTGTAAATTCCTTGTATTAACTTTAAAATAATTCATATTGATTTTAATTTGCATAAACTGAGTGCAATAAATGCTTTTAAAATTCAGTGGTGTTGTAATAATGCTCTGTGTCCAGTTGACGATGAAGACATTGTTTTTGTCAGAGACTTTAATTTTGAGTGTGTATGTGTCTGTGTGCGCGAGCACAGTGATATAAATGTTTGAAGAACAAATGTTTTAATAAACTGATTGTTAAAAATAAAATCTCCCTCTCTCTCTCTCTGGACCTAATCAGTGGAGCTAGAAGGTGCAACAACGCCCTGCGCTCCACCCCTTAGATCCGCAGAGCTCCCATTTGGCTCTGCACCACTTGCAAAAAAAATAAATAAAAAAAATCATTCAATGTTCAAAACATGTTATATCTCATTCTGAATAACTTTTCCTCAAAAACCAGTGGTGTCAATCAAAATTTTAAATATTTGAAATTAATTAAAAAAAAGATTTCACTCAACCAGTGTTGAAAAAAAGTATATTTTCTATAATTCTATAAATTAGCCTTCCTGAAATTGTCCTTTAAATCATGCTAAAATTATTTATTTGTGATAAATAATACATCATATTTGTTATGCATGCACTTAAAGATCTTAATGTGCTTGAACCTCGACAACTGGTATTAAATACATTTTAAAGATTCTTTGTAAAGACATGTTTTTCAGAAGAAAAAAATAATAACAATTGTGGACTGTATGTTTAAAAATTTGATATGTGAAATTGCTTATTCATATTTGTGCAAAATAAACAAAAACAATAACAATTATGATCTCTCTCTTTAAAATACATATCGTTTATGTTTAAGTTATATTATAGCCTTTTACATTATTAATAATAACATTTAAAATCCTTGTTCATCTACATGCGGTTATCTCCTACCTTCAGTGGTCCTGATGCAGAGAGTGAATGCAGAGTGCAGAGTGATGCGATCAGAATGAGACTGATAAAGCCGTTAGGTTTCTGTTCACTAGATGGATCCTGTTAAGTGAAAATGAAACTTACACTCCTCCTTCACTCATATTTCAATGAATGAGTTGTCATATAAACCAGTTTCCACCTAAAATACCTCAATAAAAGATAAAACCAGATAAAAGTAACTGTTGCAAACCAAAAAGAGGATAGCCTACTTGATTAATTTGTGGTGACCATGGTTTAACAACCATATCCGGACCGGTTTAAATAATAAATAATAATTTGTATTAAATCTATGAATAAACTTTCATAAGGGAAATATAACCTAGATGACTAAATAGAAAAAAAGGGAAAAATAAAGAACATCTTGGTTAAGCATGTAACATTCGTTCCCTAAGTAGGTATGTAGGTAGGTACGTTGTGACGACGAATGGGGTTTCGCTTATAAAGCCTATCAACTTCGAGTATTACAAAATGAGCCAATGGCAAAGAAATCCCATGGGTCTGGGCCACCAGAGTAGACAAAAAACCTACAGGCATTGAAGGGGTGCTTAGGGTCTTTTTTTTTTTTTATCGGGTTCGCCACGCCAGGTGGAATTGCTGTGGGGACACAGATGTGTTGCCACAGAACCATCTACAGTGTACCCTTTGGCCACGGCCTCAGCAAGGGCAGAGAAGGCGGAAGAGGCCACTGAGCAGTCGCGAAAATTCAAAGGAGACTCCCACGATCTCATGACCTCTTCACGCACGTCCGAGTAGAAAGGAATTGCCGCCCCCAAAAACTAATCATCAGCCTTGAGTTGCGATGGATTATCACGATTAATACGGTTCCCAATTATCCAACATCATATCCAGGACATTAAAGGGTAACTAAACCCCTGGTTAGAGCCTGACTCCACCCACTGGCAATATTTGAAAAATGCTGGACAAGTAGGCAGAGCCCAGCGGAGGGGGGCGTGCACCTGAGACGCATCTCTTTGTATGGAACTTGTCTTCGTCACCAACAACCGCTGTGTCACGTACCACCGCAAACATCCAATAGGAAAATTCAACTGCAGTAGCCAACGTTCAACCTGAAGAGGGCAGCACTAAGACGTTTTTACACCATATATTGTAGAAATCTCTCCATTTGTTGAAAGCTTCCAGATGTCGACTCTCGTCTTATTCCGACGCCTGGCACTGGACAGACTGAAGTTTTATTTTCTTTGTCTCACGTGGAGTTTGCGTTGGGGTTTGTAATGAACTACAAGCCAGTCTCTTTCCACGCCATATACAGATTTAATGAAGTGCACGTCACCGAAAGCAACAGATATGAGCTGGATTTTATTAATCATCGGCTAATTTCAAAATTACAGGCCTGGTAAGATCATTTCATTTCTTTACTTTTAATGAAGATGGTAGTGTTAAGCATCTGTGACTTACTTTCACTTTAATTTGCGATAGATTGCGGCGCGCTGGCTTGATAAAGGGGCTCAGCTCAGCTGCTCATCTGAGGTGATGCGCGTCGTCATATATGACTAAAATAACATGACATAACCTATAGCTTGGTTTCAACAACCAGATGCATTTAGACTTGTCCAGTTTCGTCCGGAATGCGGCCCAGACCACGTCCTCATGAACGATCGGATTCAAATCCGTCTCGAATGCGTTTCGGAGGGCATTTACACCGAGCGAATAGCTATCCGATCACAGAAAACGCATGAAGTGACCAGGTGTAAACAGCCCCTTTGAATCCATCGTCTGCTTTTGTGGAAAGCTGACTAGAGTTGTGTCGCTTGAGTTGTCTTCTCTGATACGGAGAACGGCGGCGAATAGCTACACGAACCTGCTAGACATAGCCAGGGGAGCGTGAACGCGCATGACGTCACGGCCAGTCTCAGATTCAAGCCCGAATCCCTCTTATATATTTCATATTTATATGAAATATATATAAGAAATACAAAACCCTCTATACAGGATTATAGAGGCGATCGCAGTGATCAAAGAAGGGCTCATTCAGCTCATCAGCCGATTGTTTAAGCATGTATGGGTTAGAAAACGGCTATTTTTAACATGAAATGTTGCGCAATGCACCTTTAACTAAAAAAAGTTGCTTAAGTGTTTAGTTACTCTTTAAGATAATCGCACAGTAAAGAGCCTATACTTTAGTCATGTCCTTAAAGGAGCATTTCACCCATTGCAACATTAATCTTTATTGAAAGTGGATATGTAGTCGAAATGTAAAAGAATCTTTAATTTGGTGCCCTCTTGACCGAAAAAAGACAGAAAATAACCAAGGGGCGCATTTGTTTTGAAGAACTACAAGCCCCACAATGCTCCGCATTGCACAGCTCCGCAAGCCACACCCACTAATCTGGAACGGCGCAAACAGAGAATTCACTCTTCCTAGACGGCTAACATTAGCTGTCACCAGAGTTTGAAGTTCATTTCACACAAAATGTCTAGTTAGTTGGCTGTGGCGAGCAGGATGATCGAGGGCGAGGGACGTAAGAGGACGGTACGAGGCCGGTGGCGTGAGTGATAATGAAAGACATCTGTGATTCACGCGCCGGTCTCGCGTCTCTCACGAAGGAGCGAAAGCATAAAATGAGCAGCGACGATGGCAAATCGAGAGAGAAACAGGTCTGATTTTATGTTGTTTTGTTTTTGTTGTGAAAAACGTTACAGCAGTCATCAATGAGGGGCTGCTGGCTTATACTCTCGTTTTGTATTTGTTCATTATACTATTAAAGTGTTTAAATGTTCGCCGGTTCCTGCCTCCTTCTTCCCACAACAACAAACTCCGTTGACGTTACATTGGCAAACACATTAGTGAATTACTCTTCGTTTTTATATTTATCTATATTTGGTGAATTACTGCATGATATCTGGATGTTCTGTAGGCGAAACTATCACAACACAAACGTCCGTCTGATTCAGAGATTTCCTCCAAGAGAAATTGCCATCGTTGAAATTCTCTGCAGCAGACGGATTCTGTGTCCGCAGGCCATAGCACGCAGCGAGAGCACAGGTAACAGCACTCCGCCCTGCTCGACGCAGTCCGGGCTTCTCGACCAATAGGCAGCCGTCTCCTGCTCATCCATCAGCCTCAGCTGCTCTTCACTATACTGTGACTCATAACACGAAAATCGTATTCGAGCTGCAGAACTTCAAAATCCTCTTCTTCCATATCATGTTTAGTTTCTTCCGTCATTGTCATTGCGCTTGTTAGCTTAGCTTCCAAACAAGATGGCGGATATTAATTCAGTATCTGCAAGTGAAGTCCTACCCACTGATCTGTAATAGGCTTGTAGGGTGAGTGGGTCCCACACCCTTGAATAATAATGAGCTAATGTTTGTAGTCAATAGAGATTTTAATGAAATATGACTTCCTGCTTATCGTGACGCAAAATGACGATTTTTACGTCACGATATGCAGGAAATAAAACACTTAAATCCTTATTTCTCCCATCTCAAGGGAAAATAAGTGAATAAACCATGACCATTCAAAAATATGACTGGGTTTCTAAAGATACAAAGCTTAATACAAATGGGTGAAGTGACCCTTTAAGAGTTAGGTGATCAGTCTATATAAATTCGTATTCTATTCTAAAATAATAGATTTCCCCTTTATATTATAAGTCTACCTTTTGTGGTACTCTTCAACCGTGTCATACACGTATGTCAACAACTTGTCATACACGTATACATGTTATATGCTGCCTCTTTGGCTAGGCTATTTGATCTATCAAATCTCACAGTGATTATATATCTCAAAAGAATGCTCACCCTCTGATGTCGTTTTCTCCAGGAAGGATCGTCCTGATCCAGTTGGAAGAATGTGACTCGCACTCAATAATCCAAGGTCCAGTCAGATGATTATTATAAATGTTTTAACAAAATGTATTTAAAGAATCAAATGAAAAGGAATACTTGTTACAGATCATAAATGAGTACTAACTAACAGATTGATACTAGCTAGGCTTGAAGCTTCTTGCATCTGACAACTGCTGGTGTGTCAGATTGGTGATAGTCCCTCTTGGTCCTCTTCTTGTATAGTCTTGAATTCGGCTGGATTTAGGTCCCGCTAAACGCACAAGTATAAATAGCAAGCGTCTAACTGCCTTTAGAAAGAGACATGCCCTTAAAAAGAGATAAGATGTCCCTCATGCATATGACTAATTGACTAATTCATATGGCTGAGATGTAAAGAACAAAACAAAAGCTCCTATTACAGCAGAAAATTTAAATGGTTATATTTGTATTAGCCCAGACAGTTCCCTTACACTGGTTGTAGCACACTGAGCTAGGGGTTTCTTACCACAACCTTTTCTGCGTTTGCGTCGAGATGGAGGTTCTGAGAAAGCGAGGGAAGTGCCATTCTCAGATGGGCCCCTCACATCACAACCACTATGCAAACTGGTGCACCAGATTATCTTGTGGTCCATAGGGAAGCTGCTCTTTCTAAGAGCAGTTTATATTCTGGGGCTCCCTTGAGGCTGGACATTGTGGTATAAGTTTTTCCCCAATTTTTCCCCAACTCCCAGGAGTTCTGGAGAAGTCTGTCAGGACGGAATAAGTCTAATACTAGTAGAACCCTGCTGGCCGAGCTGACTGGTTTTTGGACCTGGTGTCCCTCCTCGATGGCTCTCCCTCAGAGATTGCGGTCAGGAGGGACCTTTGGTCTCAAGTGGAAGGTGTGACAGGTTCACGGGTGCTCTTGTCTTAGTTGTGTTCTCAGTATTCACACAGACAGGCTCTGGTTTGTATGAAGTTCAGGTATTCTCATTCCCAAAGCATCGACACCGTGCGGGTATCATCGAAAGGGAACGTCTTAGGTTACAACTGTAATCCTAGTTCCCTGAAAAGGGAACGAGACGCTGCGTCACTTTGCCATACTCCCTGCATTCCTGTGATCGACTTGCTTTGGCTAAATCGAAGCTAAAGCCGGTCAGACCAGATGTGCTTTTATCCTTTCCTGTCGTGACGTCACCCGCCCTTGATGCTCACTATCACCATTGGAATAGTTGACACAAGTGCGTCAGACGCAATCACGCAGGCTGTAACCTGAGACGTTTCTTCTTGTTAATAATGCACACCAAACTTCTTAATGAACGGAGCCGACATATTTAGGGGTTCAAGCACAAAGTGCTGAAACCCTATTGTTATTGTAAGGATTTATAAAACTGATCATGCAGACCAAACCGTAAGTGCTAGAGACTTGAAACCTGGCCAGATAGCGTAGTATGACCCCGATTGGCTCATAACTCCTTGACTTAGAATCAAGTTGACTTTTACACCACAGTTATCCTTGGCTCATGATGGGCAAAATGTATATCTAACAAAAAGTAAATTGTCTTTTCCATTCCATGATGTCAGTGGTTAAATGCTTGCTAAATAAAAATTAAAGCTTTCGCTTTAAGTTTCTACCAGGAAGACTCAATCAGCGCATCATGTATTACCTCACTCCTATCCAATCAGGTGTTAACATTCACAGTATAAATGATTGGTCTTGTCTGAATTTGAAGATGCTGTCGCTGCCATTCACCTCCATCCTCCCCAACCACCACCAAGATGTAGAGGCCTGCATTTCAGCCCGAGCCCGACGGGCCCCGACTTATTTACACTCCTCGGGCCGGGCTTCGGGCCAATTTTAACGTCATAGTTCACACGTGGGCCGGGCCTCGGGCCTGTTTTAGGCTTATCTTTTTTATAGCCTATTTTAGATATTACTTAAAATAAAATATGAGAAGATGACTATTGAAAAGCAAACATAGACGTTTTATAACCTATCATACTGACATATATGACTGACAGTCTGCTCACGGCACGCACACGCGCACACAGGTTTCCCGGCAACGCGATCCGCGCGACCGGCTCGTTCACTGTTAAGTGTCCCGCCAGCAGCAGAAGTAGTGAGCGTGACTTCAGCGCAGCTGGAAAAAGTACAACTGGATTAAAACTTTCCACGGTGGATGGTGCTTTTTCTGCACGATGCTCTGTAAGAGACTGTTTAGGAGGTTGTCTTGTTGTTTTTTGTTTGATTGGACTTTAGTTTCATGAGTCTGTTGGAAACTTTTGGAAATACGAATGGCCATGTTCTGTAGTGAAGACTTGATTTTTGAGGTAAGATAACCTGCATGTTTGTTTTTAATGTAGGGCCTAATTTATTTGATTTGTTTAGATTGCATTCTCTGTATTGTATTGTTAAATTGTAAATTGTATTGGAGCAGTTTGCCTCAGCTTTTCAAAAATGACAATAAACGTTTAACAAACGTTTTTGTCTGTGTGAATATGTTTAAGTTGTTTTATATCTATGGATTTTATTGTAGCCAAGTAAAGTGTTGATTTGAGAGGCTATAAATGGATCAAACATGTTTAACTCGCTGTCGGGTGCTTGGTCGTCATAAAAAAATAAATAAAAAGAAACATTTGTCTTAATTAACTTTATAAAGAAATGAAAATAATCTAAACGGTAACTACTTTGCCATTGAGGACAAAACATATCTGTTTAAATGACTGCTGCAACAGGGCAGGCTGTGTAGGTGTTTTTTTTTTTTTTTTCTTTTTTTTTTAAATAACGGGCTCGGGTCGGACTCGGGCTGATCATTCTGATGAGCTGTCGGACACGGGCCGGGCTAGGGCCTGGACGTCTCGGGCCAGGGCCGGGCTAGGGCCTAGATTTAAGGCCCGTGCAGGGCTCTACCAAGATGGTCCCTTCCTTACCTCCAGGGGGGGTCGGCTGTGCCCCCACCTTCATCTCAGGTGGGACATGCAGATTCGGCTAACCTCACTTTGCTCGCTAAGGACGGGCCTACGCCAAAGAACTCATAAATTTATCCTTACTGAGCTGTCAATAAATGTATACTGCTTTTCAATTTATCTCCCGAGTCTTTATGGTAGAACTTAAAGTCTTTAATGCTTATGTGCTTAAAGGCCTTAAATGCTTGAACCCCACTAAATGCTGCTTGCAGCTTTAATCTAATTAATCTAATTGAAATTACACTAAGCAATATAGCGATTTCTGTTTAATATTGGTATATTGTGCAACGTGCATGTGTGTTTCATTCATGAAACATAAATGTAGCTGCAGCCAATAGTGACTGCGTTACCCACCTCTTCCCAATCTGCGACCCACAAATTGAAAACCCCTGCTCTACATCCGCTCATCTGTGGTGATGATTATATAGCTTATATAACCATAACCAGAATCTGACTCATGTGCACTGACAAGTAACAAGATACTCTGTAAAGCTTCAGTTCAGGGTGTGTGATGATGTTCTGAGTGGAAGCTGTGGTGAAAGGGATGAGTCTGCATTTTTACATTTCTACATAATATATAAATACTGTAAATATATTTATACATTTTTTTGGCCCAAATATATTTTAAATATATGGTAAATATATGTTGTAAACAGTAAAGTTTGATGAAGTATATTTTTAAAAGTGAAAATATGTTTTGTTTTAACCTCCATATAGGCAAAATATATTTCAAAATGTATTTCAGGGGCAAAAAAATAATTTCCAATCAATCACACTCTTAACACTCTTGAGTGTGGACTCATATACACTCCCAGGTGTGTTAATTTAACACGGGAGATTTTGTCGTGACGAAGAAGAGCCGTAGTTAACTGACCAGCTGAGCCATATCGCATTAAATATCGCTATCGATATGTCCTCGATATTAACGCGATTTGGCTCAGCTTGTCAGTGATCTACGGCTCTTTGTAGTGAATGCCGCTCCATCTGAAAGCAGGTGAAGGTGATTTACTACTAATCAAGGAACCGGCTTTACTGATTAGATGCGCATAACAATATCGTGCGATATATCGCCCAGCCCTATTTTTAACATCAGACAATACATTTTGATGTTAAACCCACTATTGTTTTATGTCTGATCTCATGACATTTCACACTTTTTTCATACATATTTTACAATAATTCATATGAATTTGTACGAGTGCGGTCGTACGATTTAGACACCTCATAAAATGCATACGAATCGCTGTGAGATCGGATTGATCTATACACAGTATTTACCTCAAGTACACCAGAAGTAACTGTAATTAAATTACAGATAAATGAAGAGTAATCCCTTACTTTACATTTTCAATGGAAAAGTAATTAAATTACAGTAACTAATTACTTAGTAATTAGTTACACCCAACACTGATGGGGGCAGTATACCTCCAGAAAGTGAGTTGTGCCGCCGCCGCGCTCGCATGCACAACACAAGCGAGCGCTGTTTTGCTCTCTCTCTCCCTAGTGCATATTAATCAAATCATTTGACACGATAGTAAAAGGTTGGAAGACCGCAGTTTCACGTGGAGCATTTGGAGATTAGAGATTAGAGACTCAATGAACAACATCTCAACACAAAATTATAAACGCCGTCTCATAGACGCCTGTATAAAATATAAGCCGGTGCATTTCGATGATTATGGGAAAATAAAAGCCCAGGCTATTATTTGTAGTTTTATGGTATTCGTTTTGTTCATATTATATTTTTATTGTTAGCTTGAATTAATTTGACAGAGAGCATTCGCTGATGTTGACCAAGCTAGCGCCATTCAGAGCTGCCATTGGATTCGCAGCCTGACTCATATGAGTATTCTAAAAATCCTCTGTGCCGCGAAGTTTTTCTATTTTTTATCATTTCGATTCATTGCGTTTGTCGAGCCAGCGCGAATCAGTGCAATGCAAGGATATTCTTCTTCTTGTTAGATTACAAACTAATTTTTTTCCATTACCGCCACCTGTTGTTTAATCTGTTGTTTAATTGATGTGTGGTCTTGCGGCTAACACCCATATTATGATTATCCATGATGGAGCAAGACACAACGGCAGATTTGGAGGATGGAGAAACAACTAACGTTAATTACCCATGGTCTTATTTGTCCAAGTTCAATCTGTATTTTTGAGAAACTGTTCTACATGCAATTTACGTCGGATGTATATTTTGTTCTTGCAATGTTGTAGGCTATTTGTTGCAATTTTGACAAACATTCTGGGATATTTGAGTGTTGTGTGTAATAAAACAATACTCTTTGAAATCATAATTGTATTGCATTGTTTTAAGCACTAAATATTTTACTTAAAACATTCCTCAGACACTTATTCAGTTATTTATAATATACGTTGTTCAAAAAAGCAAAAGTAGTTTCAGTATAGCTAGCTACTTTTTGATAGAAACTTGTAGTGTAGCTAACTACTTTTCCAAAAGGGTAGCTTGACTGTAGTTTAACTACTTTAACTTACGAGTAGCTTGTAGCTTGTCAAACAGTTTCAGAGTAGCTTCCCCAACACTGTATATATATATATATATATATATATATATAATTGCACAGCTCCCCCTGTCAATGATCTAGCACCCCCTCAGCTCCTGCATTAAAAATTATCTGGCACCGCCCCTGTCTGAGATCCCCATTTGACCAGTCAATTAAAAGCACAGCTATCATTTTAACCCATTGGGCTAGACTATTGTTTTAATTCCAAAATTGTCAAAAGTACCATTGACCTGGATTTATGACTTAATTATTGTTAGATTAATCATTATTATTATGTTTTGATCATAGACTGTAAAAAATATGGACAAAGCGTCTGTGACATCACCCATTGAGCTTCTGAAGAACAGTTTTGAGGGTGTTTATGGGGGGTATGGGCGGCACCATACTGGAAAATCTTGGGAAATACAAATTACAAATGTTCAGAAAGGATACAGAGGTGGTATGATGTGTTGTGTCAGATCATGGCCGAGACATCATGATTGCATTATCTTCATTAAAAATTCTAATATACCCTAAGTTGGCAAAAAAAAAAAAAAAAGCAAGAGTGCTAGGTAAACTTTGCGAATGGCACGACAGAAAGCTCATCAAGTTCTCTGCATCTCCAATAGTATAAAGGAAGCCACTCGCAATTTAGGGCAATTTAAACATTTAGTGCTGTTGTTGAAGCCCGACATCGAATCGAACATTAATGTGCATTTCCAAGAAAATAATAATCTATAAACGACACCCTCACGAGTCATGACGATCGTTTCAAGAGAAAAAAAAATCTCAGAAATTAGGCTACACTATCAGGCTGATCCTCAACAACTCGTCTCCAAACCGGCGTGATTACTTCAACTTCCAAACAGATGGAAATGGACAATTCTCTTAATGTTTCGATCCAATTTGTTTTGTAATCACTGTTCCTTCGTTGGCCAGAGGAGAACTGGCCCCCGACTGAGCCTGGGTTCTCCCAAGGTTTTTTTCTCCATTCAATCGCCTGATGGAGTTTTGGTTCCTTGCCACTGTTGCTTTTGGCTTGCTTAGTTGGGGACATTTAATATTCAACAATATTAAATGATCTGTGTTGTATTATTTTCATGTTAAGCTGCTTTGATACAATCTGTATTGTAAAAAGCGCAATATAAATAAAGGTGACAAGGAAAAAATGTTTCAATATGTAATTTGGGTGATCTAAGATTTTTTAAGAGATAAAAGTATTGATTACAGGAGGACTTGAAGTCAATGGAGTTCAGAGAAGGCAAGAGAGACGCGGCCTCCCGCTGTAATATCATTTGGTTGTGTCTCTAGATGTGTTCGACTTCATGCAGCTCTACGCAGACCATCGGCGACTGACTTTAAAGAGTGCAAGCCGGTAAGAAATGTTGTCCGACTTGATGCAGCGCTGACTCCACATGACTGTGACGTATGCTATCAAAGTACCGCGAGAGCGTTTCGAGAGTAGCCGGAGGGCTCAGCCAGCGCAGCTTCTCAAGAGTGGCTGCTCAAGCTCTAATGACGTCACAGCTGTTCCACGATTGGCCGGATTCACCGCATGACAGCGATCATGTGCGTTTCGTGTTAATTCTCACTCCTTTAGTTCCACTAAAGCTCACAAATCAGTTTTTTAACTTTAAACAGTCTTTTCATGTAGTCGCGATGTTATATTGTGTCATGTTTATCAAAATAAAACTGATTAAAAAACATTTAAAACAAATAAAAAACTTTTAACCAATGACAAGACACAAGGCAGGATCACATGACAGACAGGGAGTCACATGACAGACATGGAACATGACATGAACAAACCAAAACGTGACATGTAACTTCACCGCTGTATAAAAACGAGTAACTTCTACACTTTTTAATGTCAAATTTTGTAATATTTGCGTTGTTTTATTTTTGTAATATCTGGAGGATAGGAATCAGGGTACAGATGAAGAGTCTTATTCAGGTAACCAAGTCATTGTCATTTTAAGTTTTTTTATTATTATTTTTTTTTACACTGCATGACCATTAACGGGTAGTGTATCTTATTATATCAGTTTTTGTCTCCTACATATTACTGGTTGAATAGAAAGTATCATTTTCCCTTACTTAGTTAAAACATACCTAACAGATGGGACCGGTATTTCAGGAAAAAACTGACTGCAGATGAGGGCTTTCATTTTTCTTTTCATTACTGTGTTAAAGAGTGATAATTGCTTGTATTTTCAGAAGCACTGTACAAAGTGTTTTTTAGTATTTGTGTAATAAGTTATTACTGGGACACCAGAAACATATGAACACTTTCGGCATGGTTTTTGCAGTGGCATGGAGGAAACCAGATGCTGCTCAAATTGACGTTTCATTTTTTGATCTGATATTTTATATTGCAGTAGACTCAATACATGTTTTTGCTGCAAAGATTGTAAAGCATATTTATGGCAGGAATTGTATGACTGATAATGTTCATTTTATTTGCAGTTCTGTCATTTAGTGAATATTTGGTTGACAGCTTTTTTTTAAATGATTTACATTGAAATTTTTATTCTAATGTCAAATTTATTCGACATTTTGCAGATATGTTTATCTAAAGTAACTTGCATTGCATTCAAGATATACATTTATTTCATACTTTTCCTGGGAATCAAACCCATTACCTCGGCATTGCTCTACTGTTTGCTACAAGAATGCCCAGTATACAATAATAGAAATGCTAAATATAACAGAAAGCTAGAAAAGAACCAGACACAGAACTGTCAAAACATGATTACATAGAGTTAAGAACTTTTGAGTATGTATGGTAGCAGTACTAAACAGATGAAAAAAGAAGATCAGCATTGTTACTTGAAAAGATCCTAACGATCGTCTCAGTGGAACATAGTCTGTAATTTCAAGCTACTTCAAGAAATGTATTCTTCTATTTTTTCTAAAAGTTGTGTTGCAATATCCAGTGCACTTCTAGCATTATCAACGCTGAACTGCTTGTTTGGAATGTGAGGAAATTGGTGATAGTTCGGATACTGCGTTTTTTTGCCATCGACACCAAGTTCAGTCAGTTCCCTCACAGTGTTTGGTAAATCCGTCAACTGTGAGCTGTAATGGGAAACCTGCTGAGCAAGGCTAGTTATTGAGCAGTTTTTGGGATGCTCTCCACTTCTCCTGTACATTGCTGCTATCAGGGCTTTTTCCACAGCCTGATGCACCTTAAACAGACTCCACTCTGAGCAATCTCCTCCAGTGTCGTTGTGAGCTGCTCTGATGTCACATTGAGCCTGTTCATACCAGCGTTTTGCCTCTCCTCTGTTTGGCCTTGGTGTTTCTCTGTGGTATGACCAGAAGTTATAGTGTCTTCTAGAGTAGTTCTGATAGAACCTCTCACGCCCCCTCCTGTGTCTCCGAGCCTCTGTGTTCCAGGTGTCATAGAAATCGCGAAAGTCTTGAAAGTCTCTCCTGGTTGAGGATGTACTATGTGCAGTTTTCCCGTGTTGTAGTTCCTCAATTCTTTTCTGCAGGTATTTGAAAGCCTCACGGGCAAGTTCTTCATTGCCTGGATTCTTGTCTGGATGCCACCGGAGGTAGAGACGTTTAATGGCTTTTTGTTTGTCCTCACTTGACATATTCCAGATTTCATTTAAGCTTTGATCAATTTCTATCTTGATCTCTTCAAATGTCCCTGGAAAGAATGTGTTGGGTGGAGGTCTGGACAACAAAAGGCGTTCTATATCTGTGCAAGTGGACCCTGTGTTGGGTGGAGGTCTGGACGTCAAAAGACGTTCAATATCTGTACAAGTGGACCCTGTGTTGGGTGGAGGTCTGGATATCAAAAGACGTTCTATATCGGTGCAAGTGGACCCTGTTGACACAGTTGCCTTCTTTTCTCGTTTAAATTGGTAAAGGTCAAGAGAGCTTACTTCAGCGAAGTCATCAATGCCAACTTGTATTTTATATCCGGCAGGAAATTGTCTCATTTGTCCCAGTGGATCATCCAGTCGGTTGATAACAATGGCATAGAAATATTCATCGGATTCGTCCTTGCTGAAGCCAACATACTCTCCACTTTCAAAGTTGTTGAGGAAGTTCATATCAAGGCAGTCGTGCCATTCTTCAGGTATGAGACATCCAGGTCTCGGTAACGCATCATGTCCTTCCTCGTGGCCACTGTTATGAATGCCATGATTTGCCAAGGTTTTCTCAACATCCTCCACGTTATCACACACCAGAAGTTGCCCAAGGACTGGAAGGCTTGAGGTGGTCAGACAGTTCTTGAGAAGAGCATTGATTTCTTTAACAAGACACATACTCACTTCATTTACTACTTTGGGGGCCATGTCATCATTGTGTTTCAAGTAGAAATTGCATCCATCTTTCCTTCTTTTCACATAAACATCTGTGTCAGCCTTACTACCTTCAAGTGGCTCATGGTTTAACAGAATTTCTGTCTGAAGACGTTTGCAGCAGATAATCTGAATCTTAGAAAATATTTCTTCACACTTCCCTGCAGCATCCGACTGTGAAATCTCACCTTTGCTGTCTTCTCTGATGAGACAGACTAGTCCATGAAGAAATGCAGCAGAAGACAAGTGTTTGTCAAACCAGCCACTAAATTCACATTGTCCTTCATCACAATATTGGACACTCGCACCCGCCAGATTGTCAGAAATTACATCTGAGAGAAATTTGGGGCGAAGTTCCTGAGGAAGCAACTGCAACAACGATTGATGTTCATAGTGATCATTTCCAAGATAACAGTAGTTTAAGTTTTCCAGCAGTTTCAGCTTGGTTTCCAAAGGACCCTCAACTCTTGCAGGCTGGAAGACTGTGTCATTGAAAAACAAAGTGTTGGATTCATAGA
Source organism: Pimephales promelas (assembly GCF_016745375.1). Next base: position 28,693,256 of record NW_024121321.1, read on the forward strand.
GTCTTCCGTCTGTTGATGGAAGATAAAGTGGGTCGTTTTGGAAAGAGGTTTGACTCTGATTCTCTTTCAGCAGGCAAAACAGCTGTTGTACAACACGCTTCACAGCTTTCTGCTGATTTGGCTGAAGGCTCTCTTTGTCAGAACTATCAGAATAGATTTCTTGAAGAACAGTGATATATTGATTGACGGTGGGCCTCTCCTTTACACCTATCTTCCTGAAGAAATCTTCAAATTTCATATAATTTGAGGGAATGCAGTACAAATAAGGCCTAAACTCAAGAGCATCAGTTATCACAAGTGCTGTCTGCTTTGCCTTCACAAGTTCTGTCCCATTTTCCACCAAGATAATGGAGAGGTCTGAGAATAAAGAGGGATCTAAATTTATTGACTGTAGGTATGCATATGATTTGCTAAATACTTTGTTTCTTGTTTCCAGCAATGTGTCAGTGTGACACTGAGACGTACAGATGTTTTTCAGATTATCAGCTATTTGTTCAAGGGGTGGAGTCTCCAAGGCTCCGACATCCTTCAGTTTCATTATGAGATGTGGAGAGAAGAGTTCTGAAGGTAGGATTGGCATAGATGTCCATATTAGATAATGGTGGTCACTGTCTCTGTTAATCAATGATCCACTGATTGCAACAACTTCCCTCTCTTGAGCAAAGGCCTTGTGATAATCACAAAGTGTTTCCTGAATTTGCACTGGGAAGATGAATTTAATGTTAGCAACTCTGTTCAGTAATTTAGAGTTTGTGTGATTACTCTTTGACAAAACAGTCCTAAACAGGAGATTTGATCTTTTCTTAAGAACATCTAGAGGAGTGTTTCCTCTAGTTTCAGATTCAATTTGTTTTGCAAATTGAATGATTTCCTCATCAGACACTTCATGTTTCAATCCAAGGTCCTTTAAGAGACGATGTGCTTTTATCGATGTACGTTTATCTTGGAAATTGTCCCAAAACGCTTCTGGCACAAATCTCTCTTTTGGAAGCATTACCCTGTAAAGGGATACATTGTCATCAAAGAAGTATGAAGCCACCTGAAGAGAGCCATGGATGTCTCGAATAAATCGGACATCTCTCATTGCAGAGACAATCCTGGGGTCCACTGGTCTAAATTTCATTAACAACCGCATTAAATCAAGAAGCTTGGCCTCAGTCATCATGTGCACAGAAGGAAGAATAAACTGTACACAGAACTCCAGATCATCTACAATCCGAATGCTTAGAATTTCTGATAATTCTAAGTTCATCCAGCTGTGCTTGAGAAAAATACAGTCACATCCATCAACATGGTACAAGTTTGGAAAATCATTCTGATGCTCAGTATTTAGAATGAAAATCATTCTGTGTAAATCAATCCTTTCCTTCTTTCCAGTTATTGACTCAAACAGGGGCAAGGACTTGAGCATACCCACATGTCTACTCCTGTTATTGGAATCTCTGATCCCTTGTTGTAAGAAGCGTTGAAGATCTATACATTCATCTGTAGACAGCTTCTCAAACTGTGAATGAGGTACATGACAAACCTCTTCTAAAACAGCACTGCTGTCTCCTGTTTGCAGGAGTTCTGGATTCATATACTTGAAAAGTAAGTCTTTGAAATCAATGAAAAAGCTGATGTTTAATTTCATGAACCCCAGTTTTATGAGAATGGAAGCAATTTTTTCATCTGGCTTCAGAATCACTTTTGATATGTTCCCTATTGTTTGTAAGAAATGTGTGTTATTTTGACTGGGGCAGATTACTGGTAAAATAGGACTGTCATCAAAGTGCTTTTTTATCTCACTGTAGACATTCATCTTATCATTTTGGTAGAATTGCTCTTGATCCTCAAAGAAGCTCCATAATGTTTTCAGCCATTTTACCGTCTCTGTCTCCGCTTTGTAAAGCTGGCACCTTTGATCAGGTAATGACTGACTGAGGAGTTGCTCAAGTTTCCCTTTCAAGTATTGTGCTGCCATGGCAATTGTTAGGCCCTTAATATAATTTCCCTTCTGTAGAATTTGAATGTGATTTCTAATGACTTCATAATCTGCAAACAGTTCGTGGTGTCCTTGGAAAAGACTGCAAAATCTTGATATCAGCTTTGGGGATTTCGAGTCAAAGACTCTTAACATCTGATCTTCAGTGAGGAGAAGAGGCAGCCCATTGAGGTAATGCACATTTTTCTCATTGGCATTTGTCAAGCAGAAGCTCAGAAGTTTTGAACATCTTCTTTTATTTTTGATCAAGGTCTGGCTGATGGGCAAAGGCAATCCACTAGTTGTCTCTGAAGGATCGTTCAGCGATCTTTGCTTCAAGAAGTTAATCACTGTTGAAGGGCTGACTTCTGTCACATTCACACCAGCTGATTTGAAAGTTTTTTTTATTTCATTCACTTTGCAGGTGTTTGGCACTAATTTCATCGCAATGTCATCTAAAATTTCAAAAATTCCTTCATGGTCATCAGTTGAAAAATATGGACAATCTGCTGAATGTGGATCAGATGGACTGCACCAGGTAACTGTGTATTTCTGTAGTGAGAGATGTGATGACTCAACAGAAACAGCGTGTACAGTGGGTATAACAGGAAGATCACATCGGCTGATTGATCTATAGACCTCATGGATCATCTCATGCCAGACTTTGTCTACTTTCTGTGAAATGCATGGGAAGTAATTAAGGAAAGAAGTCTCTAGCTGTGACTTGAGGAATACAAGAGTTGTAGGTGTATCCTTCTTTATGACTGAACACAGACGTAAAGCAGATCTGCATAGAGTGGTGAAAATGATGTTTATTTTCAGTGACTGGTTCCACTCAGTCTTCAGACTATTACCATCTTCTTTCCATAAGTCTCTTCTTGAAGAATCTACTTCAAAATTTGCATTCACATGGACTGGTAAACCAGTTTCTCCAGGTAATGGCAAACAACAAAATGCCCTGCCAGTAAATGTGTGGTTAAATGAGCTTTCCCAACATGCAGCAAGAGCAGCTTGAGGAACTTTAAAATTGATCTTGCTTGTTTTTTCTCTCATGGATTTGTTTAGAGAAACCAAAGCTCTCTGCAATGACCACTGACTTTCTTTGGTTATTTCCAGATGAGATTTTCATGATGTAAATGGTTTTGCAGGGTTCCGCTGTTCCTGACATGAGGGATTCTCGAACATGGCTGTGAAAGTTTTCCTTGCTTTCCATGCTCTTCTCTGGGATGTCTTTTCAACTCCGAAAAGACATTTTTTTTGTGTTCCATCTTCACTGATCTCCAAGAAACTGTATTTTTGTGATGTGTTTTCAAGAAGAGAATTAGTCCTTCAGGACTTCAGTCAAGGCGGATTTAAGTTCCTCCATGTCACGGTCTGTGACTGCATGTCTAGAGATATTTCAGATTTTTCTGCCATTTCCTCTGTCCTGAGAGGGAGCCTGAACATGGTTCCAGAATTGAGTGCAAACATTTCTGGAAGAAAGGTATGATAACATCTCAAAAGATTTTTTAAATTCGTCCTCCATTGAAAACTTGCAGCCTGGGGACTGCTTTGTTGCATGTTCACATATTTTAGATTTGGATCAGAAATGCAGAGCAATTTGTCACCAGTCAGGATAGATGGACAATCTGTCAGATGATACACAGAATTGAAGCCAAGTCCATATTTTCCAGTTCTCCTAAAGAGCCATGTTTCCTCCTTCCCCCAGCTGTTGAATACCTTGCAGATCATCATCAGTAAATGTTCTGTGTTGTACACACAAAGAGCCGGGCCTTGAACAGTTCCCATTTCTTTCCAAAATATCTTTTTCTGTCTTATGTTTTCTTTTGTCCCACACAAAGTGAATTTCTGTTGCCTCTGCATCATCAGCATTTTGAATGAGCTCTTTCAGAATATCCTTTTTAGATGGATATGCATCAATTATATTTTTTTATTCGGACAGTTAGTTTCTCTGTTTGTCCAAATTCTTGTACATGAAAGGAAAATTCACCGACAAATGATTTTTCAGAGTATGGTGTCTTGTTGTCATTACACCAAAATGACAGGCCACAGAACGAGATATCAGATCATGGACGAGCTTGACACCAGCTGAGACAGGCATCCTGGGCTGTCATTAAATCTCAGCTCTTTAGAAGATGTCAACACACCTCTCTTATCAGGTATGAAACAGTTTGTAAGCTTTTCTTCTTTTTATTTNAATCATGCTAGCATGATGCTAGCTACATGCTAATCATGCTAGCTTCTTGCTAAAAACATGCTAGCATGATGCTAGTTACATGCTAATCATGCTAGCTTTTTGCTAAAAACATGCTAGCATGATGCTAGCTAAAAACATGCTAATCATGCTATGATGATGCTAGTACATGCTAATCATGCTAGCATGATGCTAGCTACATGCTAATCATGCTAGCTTCTTGCTAAAAACATGCTAGCATGATTTAGCAACATGCTAATCATGCTAGCATGATGCTAGCTACATGCTAATCATGCTAGCATGATGCTAGCTACATGCTAATCATGCTAGCTTCTTGCTAAAAACATGCTAGCATGATGCTAGCAACATGCTAATCATGCTAGCATGATGCTAGCTACATGCTAATCATGCTAGCTTCTTGCTGTAAAAACATGCTAGCATGATGCTAGCTACATGCTAATCATGCTAGCATGATGCTAGCTACATGCTAATCATGCTAGCTTCTTGCTTAAAACATGCTAGCATGATGCTAGCTACATGCTAATCATGCTAGCATGATGCTAGCAACATGCTAATCATGCTAGCATGATGCTAGCTACATGCTTATCATGCTAGCTTCTTGCTAAAAACATGCTAGCATGATGCTAGCTACATGCTAATCATGCTAGCTTCTTGCTAAAAACTGCTAGCATGATGCTTAGCAACATGCTAATCATGTTATTATGATGCTAGCTACATGCTAATCATGTTAGCATGATGCTAGCTACATGCTAATCATGCTAGCATGATGCTAGCTACATGTTAATCATGCTAGCATGATGCTAGCTACATGCTAATCATGCATAATCATGATGCTAGCTACATTTAATCATGCTATCATGATGCTAGCTACATGCTAATCATGCTAGCTTCTTGCCAATAACATCTATCTATCTATCTATTCTATTCTATCTATCTATCTATCTATCTATCTATCTATCTATCTATCTTCTATCTATCTATCTATCTTTCTATCTTTCTTTCTTTTCTTAATTTCATCTTTTTAAAACTTAATTCAAACTTCAAAATTCTTCAAACGCTCTGGTCCGGCTTTCTCAGCCAACTTAAAGTTTGTGTCATCAAACTTTTTTTCTAGTTATTATTATTTTCTTACTCAAAATTTTCTGACTCTAACTCCTCCTAGAGCTTTAACTCTACAAACTCCAAACTCGGGTCAGACCTTCAGACTGTTCTGACTTAGTGTGCTATATCTTTTTAGACTGATTCGACTTTCAGATTTCTTAAAAATTAATATTAAAAATCATAAAAATCCCATTGACTTTCATTGCAGCATGGTCAAATTGAGCCAAGACTACGGTGGCCAATAGCGTACAACAAAAACTCAAATCTAAATTCCCTGAAGCCCTAGACTCAATTAAACTACCATTCTATATGTACTAATGATCTATCTATCTATCTATCTATCTATCTATCTATCTATCTATCTATCTATCTATCTATCTATCTATCTATCTATCTACCTAATCTTTCTTTCTTTCTTTCTAACTAAATCTATCCATCTTTCTTTCTTTCTAACAATCTATCCATCTTTCTTTCTTTCTAACAAATCTATCCATCTTTTTCTTTCTAACTAATCTATCCATCTTTCTTTCTAACAAATCTATCCATCTTTCTTTCTAACAAATCTATCCATCTTTTTCTTCTACCTAACTAATCTATCCATCTTTCTTTCTAACAAATCTATCCATCTTTCTTTCTAACTAATCTATCCATCTTTCTTTCTAAAATCTATCCATCTTTCTTTCTAACAAATCTATCCATCTTTCTTTCTACCTAACAAATCTATCCATCTTTCTTTCTACCTAACAAATCTATCCATCTTTCTTTCTAACAAATCTATCCATCTTTCTTTCTAACTAATCTATCCATCTTTCTTTCTAACAAATCTATCCATCTTTCTTTCTAACAAATCTATCCATCTTTCTTTCTAACAAATCTATCCATCTTTCTTTCTACCTAACAATCTATCCATCTTTCTTTCTAACAAATCTATCCATCTTTCTTTCTAACTAATCTATCCATCTTTCTTTCTAACAAATCTATCCATCTTTCTTTCTACCAATCTATCCATCTTTCTTTCTAACTAATCTATCCATCTTTCTTTCTAACTAATCTATCCATCTTTCTTTCTAACTAATCTATCCATCTTTCTTTCTAACTAATCTATCCATCTTTCTTTCTAACAAATCTATCCATCTTTCTTTCTAACAAATCTATCCATCTTTCTTTCTAACAAATCTATCCATCTTTCTTTCTAACAAATCTATCCATCTTTCTTTCTAACAAATCTATCCATCTTTCTTTCTAACTAATCTATCCATCTTTCTTTCTAACTAATCTATCCATCTTTCTTTCTAACTAATCTATCCATCTTTCTTTCTAACTAATCTATCCATCTTTCTTTCTAACTAATCTATCCATCTTTCTTTCTAACTAATCTATCCATCTTTCTTTCTAACTAATCTATCCATCTTTCTTTCTAACAAATCTATCCATCTTTCTTTCTAACAAATCTATCCATCTTTCTTTCTAACAAATCTATCCATCTTTCTTTCTAACAATCTATCATCTTTCTTTCTTTCTAACAAATCTATCATCTTTCTTTCTTTCTAACAAATCTATCCATCTTCTTTCTAACTAATCTATCCATCTTTCTTTCTATAAATCTATCCATCTTTCTTTCTAACAAATCTATCCATCTTTCTTTCTTTCTAACAAATCTATCCATCTTTCTTTCTAACAATCTATCCATCTTTCTTTCTACCTAACTAATCTATCCATCTTTCTTTCTTTCTAACTAATCTATCCATCTTTCTTTCTAACAAATCTATCCATCTTTCTTTCTAACTAATCTATCCATCTTTCTTTCTAACTAACTAATCTATCCATCTTTCTTTCTACCTAACTATCTATCAGTCTTTCTTTCTAACAAATCTATCCATCTTTCTTTCTAACTAGTCTATCCATCTTTCTTTCTACCTAACTAAATCTATCATCTTTCTTTCTACCTAACTTAATCTATTCAGTCTTTCTTTCTACTTAACTAATTAATCCATCTTTCTTTCTAACAATCTATTCCATCTTCTTTCTAAATCTTCATGATGCTAGCTACATGCTAATCATGCTAGCTTCTTGCTAAAAAACATGCTAGCATGATGCTAGCAACATGCTAATCATGCTAGCATGATGCTAGCTACATGCTAATCATGCTAGCTTCTTGCTAAAAACATGCTAGCATGATGCTAGCAACATGCTAATCATGCTAGCATGATGCTAGCTACATGCTAATCATGCTAGCTTCTTGCTAAAAACATGCTAGCATGATGCTAGCTACATGCTAATCATGTTATTTTGATGCTAGCTACATGCTAATCATGCTAGCATGATGCTAGCTACATGCTAATCATGCTAGCTTCTTGCTAAAAACATGCTAGCATGATGCTAGCAACATGCTAATCATGCTAGCATGATGCTAGCTACATGCTAATCATGCTAGCTTCTTGCTAAAAACATGCTAGCATGATGCTAGCAACATGCTAATCATGCTAGCATGATGCTAGCTACATGCTAATCATGCTAGCATGATGCTAACCACATGCTTATAATGCTAGCTTCTTGCTAAACATGCTAGCATGATGCTAGCACATGCTAATCATGCTATTGCATGATGCTAGCTACATGCTAATCATGCTAGCTTCTTGCTAAAAACATGCTAGCATGATGCTAGCAACATGCTAATCATGCTATTATGATGCTAGCTACATGCTAATCATGCTAGCTTCTTGCTAAAAACATGCTAGCATGATGCTAGCAACATGCTAATCATGCTAGCATGATGCTAGCTACATGCTAGTCATGCTAGCTTCTTGCTAAAAACATGCTAGCATGATGCTAGCAACATGCTAATCATGCTATTATGATGCTAGCTACATGCTAATCATGTTAGCTTCTTGCTAAAACATGCTAGCATGATGCTAGCAACATGCTAATCATGCTAGCATGATGCTAGCTACATGTTAGTAATGCTAGCTTCTTGCTAAAAACATGCTAGCAACATGCTAATCATGCTATTATGATGCTAGCTACATGCTAATCATGCTAACAACATGCTAATCATCTTAACTACATGCTAATCATATTAGCATCAGCTAGCTACATGCTAATCATGTTAGCTTCTTGCAAAAAACATTCTATCTATCTATCTTCTCTTCTTACTATTCTATCTTTCTAACTAATCTATCTATCTTTCTTTCTTTCTTTCTTTCTTTCTTTCTTTCTTTCTTTCTAATTCCATCTTTAAAACTTCATTCAAACTTCAAAATTATTCAAACGCTCTGGTCTGGCTTTCTCAAGCCAACTTAAAGTTTGTGTCATCAAACTTTTTTTTCTAGTTAAGTTGGCTTGAGAAAGCCAACTTACTGAAATCCTATTTAAACTTATTATTATTATTATTATTATTCTTCTTACTCAAAATTTTCTGACTCTAACTCCTCCTAGAGCTTTGACTCTACAAACTCCAAACTCGGGTCAGACCTTCAGACTGTTCTGACTTAGTGTGCTATATCTTTTTAGACTGATTCGACTTTCAGATTTCTTAAAAATTAATATTAAAAATCATAAAAATCCCATTGACTTTCATTGCAGCATGGTCAAATTGAGCCAAGACTACGGTGGCCCAATAGCGTACAACAAAAACTCAAATCTAAATTCCCTGAAGCCCTAGACTCAATTAAACTACCATTCTATATGTACTAATGAACTATCTATCTATCTATCTATCTATCTATCTATCTATCTATCTATCTATCTATCTATCTATCTATCTATCTATCTATCTATCTATCCATCTTTCTTTCTAACAAATCTATCCATCTTTCTTTCTAACAAATCTATCCATCTTTCTTTCTAACAAATCTATCCATCTTTCTTTCTAACTAATCTATCCATCTTTCTTTCTAACTAATCTATCCATCTTTCTTTCTAACAAATCTATCCATCTTTCTTTCTACCTAATCTATCCATCTTTCTTTCTACCTAATCTATCCATCTTTCTTTCTAACAAATCTATCCATCTTTCTTTCTACCTAATCTATCCATCTTTCTTTCTACCTAATCTATCCATCTTTCTTTCTACTAATCTATCCATCTTTCTTTCTACCTAACTAATCTATCCATCTTTCTTTCTAACAAATCTATCCATCTTTCTTTCTAACTAATCTATCCATCTTTCTTTCTACCTAACTAATCTATCCATCTTTCTTTCTAACAAATCTATCCATCTTTCTTTCTAACAAATCTATCCATCTTTCTTTCTAACAAATCTATCCATCTTTCTTTCTAACTAATCTATCCATCTTTCTTTCTAACAAATCTATCCATCTTTCTTTCTACCTAATCTATCCATCTTTCTTTCTAACTAATCTATCCATCTTTCTTTCTACCTAATCTATCCATCTTTCTTTCTAACAAATCTATCCATCTTTCTTTCTACCTAATCTATCCATCTTTCTTTCTAACAAATCTATCCATCTTTCTTTCTAACTAATCTATCCATCTTTCTTTCTACCTAACTAATCTATCCATTTTTCTTTCTAACTAATCTATCCATCTTTCTTTCTAACAAATCTATCCATCTTTCTTTCTAACTAATCTATCCATCTTTCTTTCTAACAAATCTATCCATCTTTCTTTCTACCTAATCTATCCATCTTTCTTTCTACCTAACTAATCTATCCATTTTTCTTTCTAACTAATCTATCCATCTTTCTTTCTAACAAATCTATCCATCTTTCTTTCTACCTAATCTATCCATCTTTCTTTCTAACAAATCTATCCATTTTTCTTTCTAACTAATCTATCCATCTTTCTTTCTAACAAATCTATCCATCTTTCTTTCTACATAATCTATCCATCTTTCTTTCTACCTAACTAATCTATCCATTTTCTTTCTAACTAATCTATCCATCTTTCTTTCTAACAAATCTATCCATCTTTCTTTCTACAAATCTATCCATCTTTCTTTCTACCTAACTAATCTATCCATCTTTCTTTCTAACAAATCTATCCATCTTTCTTTCTAACAATCTATCCATCTTTCTTTCTAACTAATCTATCCATCTTTCTTTCTAACTAATCTATCCATCTTTCTTTCTAACTAATCTATCCATCTTTCTTTCTAAATAATCTATCGTTCTTTCTTTCTAACAATCTATCGTTCTTTCTTTCTACCTAACTAATCTATCCATCTTTCTTTCTAACAATTCTATCCATCTTTCTTTCTAACAAATCTATACATCTTTCTTTCTAACTAATCTATCCATCTTTCTTTCTAACAAATCTATCGTTCTTTATTTCTACCCAAGTAATCTATCCATCTTTCTTTCTAACAATACTTTCTTTCTCTTTCTTTCTTTCTTTCTTTCTTTCTTTCTTTCTTTCTTTCTTTCTAACAAATCTATCCATCTTTCTTTCTAACTAATCTATCCAGCTTTCTTTCTAACAAATCTATCCATCTTTCTTTCTAACTAATCTATGCATCTTTCTTTCTAAAAATTCTTTCTTTCTCTTTCGTTCTTTCTTTCTTTCTTGATGCTAATAACATGCTAATCATGCTAGCTTTCTGCTAATCATGTTAGCTTCTTGTTAAAAACATGCTAGCATGATGCTAGCTACATGCTAATCATGCTAGCATGATGCTAGCTACATGCTAATCATGCTAGCTTCTTGCTAAAAACATGCTAGCATGATGCTAGCTACATGCTAATCATGCTAGCATGATGCTAGCTACATGCTAATCATGCTAGCTTCTTGCTAAAAACATGCTAGCATGATGCTAGCAACATGCTAATCATGTTATTATGATGCTAGCTACATGCTAATCATGCTAGCATGATGCTAGCTACATGCTAATCCTGCTAGCTTCTTGCTAAAAACATGCTAGCATGATGCTAGCAACATGCTAATCATGTTATTATGATGCTAGCTACATGCTAATCATGCTAGCATGATGCTAGCTACATGTTAATCATGCTAGCTTCTTGCTAGCAACATGCTAATCATGCTAGCATGATGCTAGCTACATGCTAATCATGCTAGCTTCTTCCTAAAAACATGTTAGCATGATGCTAGCAACATGCTAATCATGCTATTATGATGTTAGCTACATGCTAGTCATGCTAGCTTCTTGCTAAAAACATGCTAATCATGCTAGCTTGATGCTAGCTACATGCTAATCATGTTAGCTTCTTGCTAAAAACATGCTAGCATAATGCTAGCAACATGCTAATCATGCTATTATGATGTTAGCTACATGCTAATCATGCTAGCTTCTTGCTAAAACATGCTAGCATGATGCTAGCAACATGCTAATCATGCTATTATGATGTTAGCTACATGCTAGTCATGCTAGCTTCTTGCTAAAAACATGCTTATCATGCTAGCTTGATGCTAGCTACATGCTAATGATGTTAGCTTCTTGCTAAAAACATGTTAGCATGATGCTAACAACATGCTAATAATGTTATTATGATGCTAGCTACATGCTAATCATGGTAGCATGATGCTAGCTACATGCTAATCATGCTAGCTTCTTGCTAAAAACATGCTAACATGATGCTAGCAACATGCTAATCATGCTAGCATGATGCTAGCTACATGCTAATCATTCTAGCTTCTTGCTAAAACATGCTAGCATGATGCTAGCAACATGCTAATCAGGTTAGCATGATGCTAGCTACATGCTAGTCATGCTAGCTTCTTGATAAAAACACGTTAGCATGATGCTAGCAACATGCTAATCATGCTATTATGATGCTAGCTACATGCTAATCATGCTAACAACATGCTAATCATCTTAACTACATGCTAATCAAATTAGCATCAAGCTAGCTACATGCTAATCATGTTAGATTCTTGCCGAAAACATCTATCTATCTATCTATCTATCTATCTATCTATCTATCTATCTATCTATCTATATTTCTTTCTAACTAATCTATCCATCTTTCTTTCTTTCTTTCTAATCTATCTTTAAAACTTCATTCAAACTTCAAAACTTCAAACGCTCTGGTCCGGCTTTCTCAAGCCAACTTAAAGTTTGTCATCAAACTTTTTTTTCTAGTTATTATTATTCTTCTTACTCAAAATTTTCTGACTCTAACTCCTCCTAGAGCTTTGACTCTACAAACTCCAAACTCGGGTCAGACCTTCAGACTGTTCTGACTTAGTGTGCTATATCTTTTTAGACTGATTCGACTTTCAGATTTCTTAAAAATTAATATTAAAAATCATAAAAATCCCATTGACTTTCATTGCAGCATGGTCAAATTGAGCCAAGACTACGGTGGCCCAATAGCGTACAACAAAAACTCAAATCTAAATTCCCTGAAGCCCTAGACTCAATTAAACTACCATTCTATATGTACTAATGAACTATCTATCTATCTATCTATCTATCTATCTATCTATCTATCTATCTATCTATCTATCTATCCATCTTTCTTTCTAACAAATCTATCCATCTTTCTTTCTAACAAATCTATCCATCTTTCTTTCTAACAAATCTATCCATCTTTCTTTCTAACTAATCTATCCATCTTTCTTTCTACCTAATCTATCCATCTTTCTTTCTAACAAATCTATCCATCTTTCTTTCTACCTAATCTATCCATCTTTCTTTCTACCTAATCTATCCATCTTTCTTTCTAACAAATCTATCCATCTTTCTTTCTACCTAATCTATCCATCTTTCTTTCTACCTAATCTATCCATCTTTCTTTCTACCTAATCTATCCATCTTTCTTTCTACCTAACTAATCTATCCATCTTTCTTTCTAACAAATCTATCCATCTTTCTTTCTACCTAATCTATCCATCTTTCTTTCTACCTAACTAATCTATCCATCTTTCTTTCTAACAAATCTATCCATCTTTCTTTCTAACAATCTATCCATCTTTCTTTCTAACAAATCTATCCATCTTTCTTTCTAACTAATCTATCCATCTTTCTTTCTAACAAATCTATCCATCTTTCTTTCTACCTAATCTATCCATCTTTCTTTCTACCTAATCTATCCATCTTTCTTTCTACCTAATCTATCCATCTTTCTTTCTAACAAATCTATCCATCTTTCTTTCTACCTAATCTATCCATCTTTCTTTCTAACAAATCTATCCATCTTTCTTTCTACCTAATCTATCCATCTTTCTTTCTACCTAACTAATCTATCCATTTTCTTTCTAACTAATCTATCCATCTTTCTTTCCAACAAATCTATCCATCTTTCTTTCTACCTAATCTATCCATCTTTCTTTCTAACAAATCTATCCATCTTTCTTTCTACCTAATCTATCCATCTTTCTTTCTACCTAACTAATCTATCCATTTTTCTTTCTAACTAATCTATCCATCTTTCTTTCTAACAAATCTATCCATCTTTCTTTCTACCTAATCTATCCATCTTTCTTTCTAACAAATCTATCCATTTTTCTTTCTAACTAATCTATCCATCTTTCTTTCTAACAAATCTATCATCTTTCTTTCTACATAATCTATCCATCTTTCTTTCTACCTAACTAATCTATCCATTTTTCTTTCTAACTAATCTATCCATCTTTCTTTCTAACAAATCTATCCATCTTTCTTTCTACCTAATCTATCCATCTTTCTTTCTACCTAACTAATCTATCCATCTTTCTTTCTAACAAATCTATCCATCTTTCTTTCTAACAAATCTATCCATCTTTCTTTCTAGCAAATCTATCCATCTTTTTTTCTAACTAATCTATCCATCTTTCTTTCTAACTAATCTATCCATCTTTCTTTCTAAATAATCTATCGTTCTTTCTTTCTAACAAATCTATCGTTCTTTCTTTCTACCTAACTAATCTATCCATCTTTCTTTCTAACAATTCTATCCATCTTTCTTTCTAACAAATCTATACATCTTTCTTTCTAACTAATCTATCCATCTTTCTTTCTAACAAATCTATCGTTCTTTATTTCTACCCAAGTAATCTATCCATCTTTCTTTCTAACAATACTTTCTTTCTCTTTCTTTCTTTCTTTCTTTCTTTCTTTCTTTCTTTCTAACAAATCTATCCATCTTTCTTTCTAACTAATCTATCCAGCTTTCTTTCTAACAAATCTATCCATCTTTCTTTCTAACTAATCTATGCATCTTTCTTTCTAAAAATTCTTTCTTTCTCTTTCGTTCTTTCTTTCTTTCTTGATGCTAATAACATGCTAATCATGCTAGCTTTCTGCTAATCATGTTAGCTTCTTGTTAAAAACATGCTAGCATGATGCTAGCTACATGCTAATCATGCTAGCATGATGCTAGCTACATGCTAATCATGCTAGCTTCTTGCTAAAAACATGCTAGCATGATGCTAGCTACATGCTAATCATGCTAGCATGATGCTAGCTACATGCTAATCATGCTAGCTTCTTGCTAAAAACATGCTAGCATGATGCTAGCAACATGCTAATCATGTTATTATGATGCTAGCTACATGCTAATCATGCTAGCATGATGCTAGCTACATGCTAATCCTGCTAGCTTCTTGCTAAAAAACATGCTAGCATGATGCTAGCAACATGCTAATCATGTTATTATGATGCTAGCTACATGCTAATCATGCTAGCATGATGCTAGCTACATGTTAATCATGCTAGCTTCTTGCTAGCAACATGCTAATCATGCTAGCATGATGCTAGCTACATGCTAATCATGCTAGCTTCTTCCTAAAAACATGTTAGCATGATGCTAGCAACATGCTAATCATGCTATTATGATGTTAGCTACATGCTAGTCATGCTAGCTTCTTGCTAAAAACATGCTAATCATGCTAGCTTGATGCTAGCTACATGCTAATCATGTTAGCTTCTTGCTAAAAACATGCTAGCATAATGCTAGCAACATGCTAATCATGCTATTATGATGTTAGCTACATGCTAATCATGCTAGCTTCTTGCTAAAAACATGCTAGCATGATGCTAGCAACATGCTAATCATGCTATTATGATGTTAGCTACATGCTAGTCATGCTAGCTTCTTGCTAAAAACATGCTTATCATGCTAGCTTGATGCTAGCTACATGCTAATGATGTTAGCTTCTTGCTAAAAACATGTTAGCATGATGCTATCAACATGCTAATAATGTTATTATGATGCTAGCTACATGCTAATCATGGTAGCATGATGCTAGCTACATGCTAATCATGCTAGCTTCTTGCTAAAAACATGCTAACATGATGCTAGCAGCATGCTAATCATGCTAGCATGATGCTAGCTACATGCTAATCATTCTAGCTTCTTGCTAAAACATGCTAGCATGATGCTAGCAACATGCTAATCAGGTTAGCATGATGCTAGCTACATGCTAGTCATGCTAGCTTCTTGATAAAAACACGTTAGCATGATGCTAGCAACATGCTAATCATGCTATTATGATGCTAGCTACATGCTAATCATGCTAACAACATGCTAATCATCTTAACTACATGCTAATCAAATTAGCATCAAGCTAGCTACATGCTAATCATGTTAGATTCTTGCCGAAAACATCTATCTATCTATCTATCTATCTATCTATCTATCTATCTATCTATCTATATTTCTTTCTAACTAATCTATCCATCTTTCTTTCTTTCTTTCTAATCTATCTTTAAAACTTCATTCAAACTTCAAAACTTCAAACGCTCTGGTCCGGCTTTCTCAAGCCAACTTAAAGTTTGTCATCAAACTTTTTTTTCTAGTTCCTATTTAAACTGTGATCAAACAAAGTTATTTCACTGTGACATGGGGAAGACACATATACATAAAAACCATTGAAAACATTTTGTTGAATGTTTTTAAACACCAAAAGTCCTTCTCTTTGTTCAAAAACATTCCACACATTCCGATGTGTGGGGGAAGTGAAAGGTTTGTGTGTGTGTGTGTATGTGTTGATGTAACTCGCCTGGCCAAGATTCATTACACCATGTTTTCTTATAATATTACCAAGTGTCAGCATATATATTGAGAATAGCAGAGGGCCTAAAACCGATCCTTGCGGTACTCCATAGTCTACTGACGTTATCTTTGATTTTTTTCCATTTAAACAGACAAAATGATAACGGTCCGATAAGTACGATCTAAACCAGCTTAATGCCTGTCCCCGAACACCAGTGTAGTTTTGTAGTCGATCCAAGAGTATTTTATGATCTATAAACCACAAGTTACTAAAGTTACTCATTTTCAGACATGCCTGACAGACCCTCCGAATCGAAATAAACCAATATCCAGAAGTATATTTTATTCCAGTAACTCAAAAAGTTCACTAAACGGAGACATATGTTGGTGCTGAGAGAAGTGATGAGCACGAGCAGATGATACTGCGCATGCGTGTACCACCGAACGTACAGGTACAGCGGTTCTCGGATCACCAGTACAGAACCTGTAATGGCAATGGCAATAAAATTTCCTGCTAGCTTAAAAGGTAGGGATCCAGTTTGTCAGGGCCTTGGTTGATTTGGTTGTGTCCAAATGCTTGAAGCTTTATTTACGTATGAGACTTTGATAGGACTGAAACTAAAAGACAGAATAGGAGGGTCAAGACTAACAGTCTCAACCGTAGAGGAACACACACATGTTGAGGCCCGAATGGCTGAAATAAAAATCCCGAGGCTTTAAAATGTTCATTAAAACAATCAAGCATTTTGGCCTTGTCTGTAACTTTTAGAGAGTTTGTGACAATGCTTGAGGGAAGCTCTTGGCCTTTACTGTTTTCTGATAACGATTTTATAATTTTCCAAAATTGTGAAGGATTATTCAAATTATGAGTGGTTTGAGAAAGAAAATGATCAGATTTAGCTTTTCTTATTTTGAGGGTACATGTATTGCGCAGTTGTCTGAAGACCAGCCAGTCAGAGTTCAGATTAGATTTTTTTTGGCTTTTGCCCATGCCACATTGTGCTCATGAAGGATATTTGCTAAATCAGGAGAAAAACAAGCATTGTTTCGGCCTTTGACTCTACACTTCTTTAGTGGGTTATAGTTATTAATTATAATGGTAAACCCCTCATAAAATAGATTCCAGGCACTTTCAACATCTGTACTGATATAATTTTTTTCCCAGTCATAATTAGATAAATCATGAAGAAGTCTTGTTCTGAGAAGTGCTTCATATTTCGCTTAACAATAATGCGTGATTGAGTTTTAGGCATTTTAGTATTTTTAACTGTTGCTATGACATGGTGGTCATTGATGTCTTTTGCAAAAATGGAAGCTGTTGAATATTTATGAGGAGCGTGAGATATTTCTGCTATGACAACCTGAACCACTGAGCCACTGCCGCCCCATAAAAAGGCAAGGAGCAACCACTTCTTATTCTACATGCCCTACGCACCATCCAGACGCGGAAAAACAAAATATAACATAGGATCCCGACAGCCAAGAAACAGGCCCAAGTATATAACGATGTCCAGGTCAGTGACAGAAGAAATCCAGTATAAATCCAAATTTCACCACGACGAATGATGATGTAATGTGACGTCACTCAAAAAACAGGAAGCATTCTGGCAGTATTCTGCTTTTAGCTATTACGCTGAAACCAGCTTCCAGTGGAGATCAGATGTGCCCCTACAGTAGTCACATTCAAATCCAGACTCAAAACACATACGTTTAGCTATGCATTTACTGAATGAGCACTGTGCCACTATTCGTCCGACTGTTTTTACTGTACTTTATTGTTATTTTTTATTCTAAACTGTTTTAATTATTCTTATTTGTTTTGATTATATTAATTTCTTCTATGTAAAACACTTTGAATTACCATTGTGTATGAAATGTGCTATATAAATAAACTTATAAATAAACTACTGTATATTTATAAATATAAATACTGCTATATAAATAAACCTAGTCCGGTTCTGTCAACCCTGCATTGGCTGCCTATTAAACATATACATTTTTAAATATTGCTGATTACTTACAAAGCACTAAATGGTTTAGCTTTGCAGTACTTGAGCGAGTTCTTAAAGCATTATAGTCCTTCATGTCTATTGCGATCTCAAAACTCCGGCCAGTTGATAATACCAAGAATATCGATAATCTTTGGTACATCAAAAGAAGGATGGCGTATTAGTTTCTCTGTTTCTCTGTAGTGTCTCTGTTTTTCTTAGTTTCTCCCGAAGGACCTCTATGGTGAACCTGCGCCTGGACCCATCCCGACTCATCCTTAAGTGCCGGCCTCATCGACACAACAGCCATCGGCACTGATCCTCAACATCTCGTCTCCAAACCGGCATGATTACTTCGACTTCCAAAGAGATGGAAATGGACAAATTCTCTTAATGTTTCGATCCAATTTGTTTTGTAATCACTGTTCTTTCGTTGGCCAGAGGAGAACTGCCCCCGACTGAGCCTAGGTTCTCCCAAGGTTTTTTTCTCCATTCAATCACCTGATGGAGTTTTGGTTCCTTGGCACTGTTGCCATTGGCTTTTGGTTTGCTTGGGGATGTAAAGTGCGGCACGAAATCGACCCAATGGCGGAATTCGATTCGTGATGAAGGTTTCAAGCGTGTTCCGTCTTTTCCATGGCAAAGTGAATTTTAGTTAAATGCAACACATTTAATCTTATGTGTTAACTCGTTTCATCTGACTCCATAAAATGAAAAGGTTTATCAATGAAATCTGTGCATCATTAAATACACGTTAATGTTTGACTATTCCTTTTAACTCTAATGAAAATAAAGTCAAAGTCTCTTAGAATAGTGTAAGACTTAAATGTAGCACATTATATTGAAAAGATTAATCCTGATGTTTTATTTGAATATTTCACTGTTAATTCATCAGTATATTGTGTTAAAGTGGATGTTGTTGGAGAGACTTTTATTATGACGGGGGTACAGAGAGAGGAGAGCGGGAGAGAGAGAGGAGAGCGGAAGTAAGAGGAGTTAATAAAAAGTGAGAAAAGAGCTCGTCCGTGTCCGAGGGTTTATTTGACATATTCATAAAGATATCTTTATGTTAAAGCCCCGAAAGCACCCACGATCAAATATTACACTGGTGGCAGCGGTGTTTTTCGTCAGATATTCGAGTTTCTTTTTTTTGTTTTGCGCCTAACGTTACACTTCGTGCGAACGCAGTCTGTACATTACTGCAATTTCAGCGAGACGTTACGAACGTTGATGTGCCGTGAATAAACTTCAGCGATGTCATCAGACGAGGAAGCACAACCGCCGCCCGCGGGAGAACAAGCATGGACGCGCCGCGCACAAGCTGTGGGCCCGTCGTTATGAGGTAATTCAAGAGGCTCGCTATAAAGATAGCGGTGTTGATTTGGATGCAGTGTTAGCAGCAGAGCTGCCAACTAGATTGCCACCTGAACTGTTTATTGTTTGGGACAATTTTCCATCCGAAATTCAGCACTCTTTTGCTGCAGCGAAAAAACAACTACAAGATGCTTTTGGTCAGAAGGATGTAATTGCGTCTTTTCAAACATTTCCAAATTCACGCCACAAATTGCCTAATGAACCAATGGAAGTGCACGCAGCAGACATATGTAGACTGGTCAAAGAAGCTTTTCCAGATTTTGAGCAGAATGCTTCTGAATACATGAAACTGTCGAGATTTCTGGCTGGTTTAGATCAAGAACTCCAGATTAAATGTCATGAGAGGGGCGTGAAAACGTTTAAAGACCCCCTCCAAGTCGCTACTCAAGCTGAACGGGCGCGCCAGGCCACCAGATTGATGCAGCCGGTCCCATCTGCGGTCAGAGGTAATTCGGCAGCACAGACAGTGAATGTTATTTCTGACACTGACACTCATTTTCTGAAGCAAGCGGTTGTTGATCTAACTAACACAGTTAAAGACTTGAGTTAGGATGTATCAGCACTGAAACTGCAGTTGCATGATGAACGCAGCCGATCTCACCAAACCCCATCACCACATCGGTACAGTCCAATGAGATATGCTATGGCATGGAGTGCACTGTATGGATGTTCACCAACCAGACATTCAGATGCTCATTCTCCTTCACCTGACAGCTACAGAAGATCTCCCAGCCGTCGCAGAGACCTTTGCAGACGCCGCAACGACACATACCAGCATAATGTCAGAGTGGATTTTTCGCCTCACCGTAGGGAGCGGTTCAAGGATTGCTATTCTCCAAAATACTGCACTGACTACTACGAGGACGACAGACGGAGACAACTAAATGACACCATGTCTTTCAACCGTTCGTCATTTCAACGACGCAGTCCAAGCCCTCATCACAACACAGGGTAAGCTTCGAGGAGTACAAAGCCCCCAGACCTCAGCATCCAAGCCTGGATCCTCAGAGTGGTCCACATGATGTCTACCCAGATCATCACAGCCATCATCAGGGAAACTTCCACTAGCTGATGCGGCGGGGCACACATCAGCTGTTTCACTACCAGCCCCACACGACACCGTACGGATAACAACCACAGACACCAGCCATCCAGAGACTGAACACTGCCCTGCTAAAAACATGAAGGACATTTGTACAGCACACATCAATGACATTGTTGAAGATACTGACATGCACATCATGATAGACACTGGCTCTAGTATTTCATTCATTAATGAAACTACCCGTATGGCAATTCCTTCATTGTCCAAAAGACCACTAAAGGGTAATTTCATTCTGTCAAAGTCTGTAACTGGTCAGAATCTAGATACTCTGGGAACTGTGACTGTTAACCTGAGATTTGGTGCACTGACGTTACAGCATGACATGCAGGTCATTAGAAATGTGAGTCAGGGTATCATACTTGGTTGGGATTTTCTCCAGAAGCACGAGGTAATCTTGAATGTTGGTAAGGGGGTATGTTGCCTTTATGATCAGACTTTACGATTGTTAAGCACATCTCAACTTGCCCCTGTACATTGCACAGCTCAAATTACTGTGACTACTACCATTCCTCCCCAATGTGAGATGCACTGTACAGCTCAGCTTATCCCGTTTGCTGTTAATGCAGATTTAGCAGATGGTTACAGTGGGTTGCTTGAGCCATATCCATCT
Organism: Pimephales promelas; assembly: GCF_016745375.1. The sequence goes on from NW_024121321.1 coordinate 28,714,504, forward strand.
AAGTTGGATGGTATTGTAGTTGCACGCACCCTTACAGTAGCTGAAAATGGTCAAACTGTAGTGCGAGTCATGAATCCAACAAATAGCCCTTTTGTACTGCAACCAGGTATGCAGCTGGGGGAATTCACTCCGATAAACCAAGATGATGTTGTTCAGCACTCAGATTCTGTATGCAATGTGTCCACCCCTTCTACACAGGTGCCGCCTCTTCCATTTGAGATTCAGAGTGGGAATCTTTCTGACCCTCAGGTGAACGAACTATACTCACTGTTGCATGAGTATTGTGATGTGTTTAGTAAGAACCCTACAGATTTTGGTAGCACGAATATAGTTAAACACAAAATCAATACCGACAATGCAATTCCCATTAAAAAACGTGCCTATCGTACTTCTCCTCTGATGCAAGAGGTGATTCAGTCACAGGTTGATGACATGCTGGCAAAAGGTATTGTGGAAGTCAGTCACAGCCCTTGGGCTGCACCTGTTGTTATGGTGAGGAAAAAAGATGGCACCTGGCGCTTTTGCGTAGATTATAGGGGCCTTAATTCTGTCACCATTAAGGACGCCCATCCTCTACCCAGAACAGATGACACCCTGGATGCACTTAGAGGTTCCTCTATATTCAGTACCATGGATCTTTCATCTGGATATTGGCAAGTGCAGCTCAACGAGGCAGACAAACCAAAAACAGCCTTCACTACTGGTCGTTCTTTATATCAGTTTACAGTGATGCCAATGGGTCTTGTCAGTGCTCCACCCACCTTTCAGCATTTGATGCAGCTAGTGTTGCAGGTTCTGTCTTGGAAGATATGTCTTGTGTCTTAAAAACAGAGGTGATGGTTTTTGGAGGCACCACTGGGACCCCACCGATAGATCCTGGCTCTTTGGCTCCCTACATTAAACCTTGCATTTCAAACCTTGGTGTTAAAGTGGACCATGAGCTTAAGTTTGACTGTCAAGTTAAAGCGGTTGTCAAATCAAGCTTCTTTCATTTGAGGAAACTGGCCAAAATAAAGCCATTTTTGTCAAGACAACATTTTGAAACTGCAATCTACGCCTTTGTAACTACACGGCTGGACTACTGTAATTCACTATATGTAGGGGTTAATGGGTCCTCCATCACCCGTCTCCAGATGATCCAGAACGCAGCAGCACGTCTTTTAACGGGCACACGTAAACGAGAGCACATTTCCCCGATTTTAGCTTCACTACACTGGCTGCCTATTCAATTTAGGATCCATTTTAAAATTCTGTTATTTGCTTTTAAATCATTAAATGGCCTTGCCCCGCCATACCTCTCTGAGCTTCTTCACTCGTATAAACCCGTCCGCGCTCTCAGGTCAGATGATCAACTGCTCCTGACTGTGCCTAAAACTAAGCGTAAGCTCAGAGGGGACCGTGCCTTTGCCGTGTCTACCCCGAAACTATGGAATGATCTGCCTTTGCATGTTAAACAGGCCTCTTCTTTACCTGTTTTTAAAAAACTTCATAAAACCCATCTTTTCTCTTTGGCTTTTGACACCTAGCAAGATGTCGACTCCATGAATTTTTTGTTACTAATGATGAATGTAGGGTTTTTAATTGTATGTTTATGTTTTCTGTACAGCACTTTGGTCAACGTAGGTTGTTGTAAAGTGCTAAACAAATAAAGTTGGTATGGTATGGTATGTATTTAGATGATATCATCGTCTACAGCAAGAATTTTGCAGAGCACATTTAACACTTGAGGGAGGTTTTTCAGCGTTTGAAAGCAGCAAACTTAAAGCTGAAACCAGCTAAATGTTCTTTTGCCCAACAGCAAGTGACATTCCTGGGCCATATTGTGTCTTCTGCTGGTCTTCAGCCTGATGTTAAAAACATTCAGAAGGTTAAAGAATGGCCTACTCCTGGAAATCCTACGGAAGTTCGAGCCTTCTTAGGCCGGTGTTCATATTACAGGCGTTTCAATCGCTGCTTTGCTCAAATGTCACAGCCACTGCATGCTCTAACACAGAAAGCAAAGTTGTTTGTTTGGACTGAGTTTCTTTTCTGCTTTCAATTCTCTGCGACATGCACTTACCAATGCTCCAATTTTCTCCTACCCAGACTTTATTAAAGGAGTTTTTGCTCTTCACAGACGCTTCCAACACAGCTATCGGAAGTGTTCTCTCCCATATGAATGCTGACGGCAAAGAAAGTGTCATCGCTTATAGCAGTCACATCCTGACACCTACTGAGAAACGATGGTCAACATATGACAGGGAGTTGTGGGCTATTGTTTGGTCCATTCGTCACTTCCGTCAGTATCTTATGGGTCATTCTTTTCGAATCATTACTGACCACAAGCCCTTGCTTAGTCTGAAAAGAATGGTTTTAGATGGTGATCCATCGGGGCGCAGAGCTAGGTGGGCTCTGGAGATCGACCTCTATGACTGGACTATTGAGTACCGACATGGTCACAAACACGCCAATGCTGATGCCATGTCTCGTCGACCTGACAGGGAGAGCAACAGTCCCACTGACTTGGAGAACAAGCCTGTCTATTTCGTTTCTGCTTCGACGCAGACTGAGGTAGCGGAAACACATCCTACTTCTGCACAGCCTGTTTCTTCTGGTGTAGGTTCTGGGTTTGAGCCTTCAAATTCTGCGTTTTCTACCTTTTCCAGTGTTACATGTCTGGGTATGGATAGTGACGATATGCTACAAGCTCAGAAAGCTGACCCTGTTTTGAGTATTGTCTCTAAATGGGTATCAACACAGAAAAGACCCCCATATGCAACGCTCAAAGGTGCTGCTAATGGATTTAGGCATTTCTGGAAAGAGTTCCCAAGGCTTACCTTTGTAGATTCTGTCCTTTGTCGAAGAGTCCGACCTCCACCGGGTGAACAGATTCTGCAGGTTGTAGTTCCACTTGAACTACAGCGTAACATGCTTGAGACTTTGCATGGTCATTCACTTTCTGGACATTTCAGTGCACAAAAGACATTGCAACGTGCTCTAGTGAGATGCTACTGGCCCCACATGTCTAGGGACATTACACAATGGTGTGCCCAATGTCAAGCTTGTGAATCAAGGAGACCACAAACACCTCATCAGCAGGCCCCAATGCAAAACATAGTCACTAGCATGCCTTTTGAAAAAGTTGTTGCTGATCTAACGGAGTTGCCCATTACACAGAAAGGTAATCGGTATGTTCTTGTAGTAATGGATTACTTTACCAAATACCTCAATTTCTATGCAGTTACTGATCAACGTGCAACGACTGTCACCAAATGCTTGTTTGAAGACTATGTGAGCCAACATGTGGCGCTTTTCCACTGCATAGTACGATACGGTTCGGTTCGGTACGGCTCACTTTGGCGCTTTTCCACTGCATGGTACAGTACGGTTCAGTTCGGTACGGCTTACTTGTGGTGCTTTTCCACTGTATGGTACGGTACAGTACGATTCGCTTCGGGTCACTTTAAATGGTACCTGGTCTGTTGAGGTTCCAAGCGTACCGTACCGGTACTAAAATGTGACGTGAAACACTGCAGATCACTGATTGGTCAGACAGAATCGTCACTACCAGCGTCACTACTAGCCTCATTGGATTTGCGACACGAGACACTTTTTTAGCAGTATTTTGTTTTGCTGCCATCAGCCTCATTTTAAACACATTTTTCCGTCTAGCAGTTAAAAACAACCACATACCGAGAATACGGAACACCATCCCCTCGATAGTCTCCATTGTTCCTGCGTTGTGGGTTTGAAAATGTGGCGCTTTTAAGATGATGTCATGGCAGTAGAGGCGCGCGCAAATAACGATCAGTCCCACACACTTTGAAGGGGTACAACTGCAGTGGAAAAGCAACAGAGCTAAGCGAACCGAACCCATCCGTACCGACTCAAAACGTACCACGCAGTGGAAACGCGAAGCAGGCCGAACTGTTCCACGCAGAGTCGAACCGTACTGAGCCGAACCGTACCGTACTATGCAGTGGAAAAGCACCAATGGTGTGCCCCAGAGTTTGCACACTGACCAAGGCCGACAGTTTGATTCGGATTTGGTAAAAGAACTGTGTTCTCTGCTTGGAATTCGTAAAACACGGACATCCCCATATCATGCAATGTCAGGTGGTATGGTAGAACGTGCCAATAGGTCCATAAAAGATCAACTTGCTAAATATCTGTATACCAAAGGTGGGGAATGGGATGACCACAAGTTGAATTTGCCTACAATACTAGTATTCATTTCTCAACCAAACATACGCCTTTCTTCTTGGCACATGGCAGAGAAGCTCGTCTACCTGCTGATTTTCTTCTTGGTGTATCCCCAGCAACTTCCAGGACTACACCCGGAACCCCAACTAAATATGCACATTCTATGCTGGGACGACTACGCTCTGCTTTTACCACTGTTGCAGATAACATCCAGACAGCGGGAGCACAGCAAAAGCATTACTACGACCGCCATGTCCGACATGCGGCTTATCAACCTGATGATCTTGTATGGGTTGATCATCCAGCTATGTCAAGACACAAACTCTCTCCGAAATGGACTGGTCCATATAAAGTCTTGAGCAGGTTGGATTCACCGACCGGTGACATTGGAGTGACATATAAAGTGAAAGATCTGCTTGATTCAAGGTCAAAGCCTAAAGTGATTCACTATAATCGGCTGAAACCTTATCGCTCTGTGTGGTCACCTGATCCACGTCCAGTTATGACATCCCCTCATATGGGACGCCCTCCACTTACAGCACTCTCAGGCTCCAGACCTTATGTTTTTCCTGACTATGTAAGGCAAATTGAACACATTCAAAGGCGAGATGGTTCATTACCTCCTGTTCAGGCTCAGGTTGAAATTTCAGAGGGTTCTAGAACCGAACCCAATGTAGAACTCCCTACAGAACAGCCAGCAAATGGCGTGAGAACAAGGTCAGGACGTTCTGTCCACCCTCCATTACGGTATAGGGATGTATAATGTCTTTACTATCCATCTCCACCTATTCTTGTTCATATACAACTAAACTTTTTGAGTATGGGATTGTATAACACTTAGTTGAAAGAGTGGAGTAATGTCAAATGAGTTCAGAAAAACTGACGCATTTAAAGTGTATTTTGTTAAAGATACATGTTCGCATTCTGAATTGTTTTTCTCTCTCGCATTTTTTTTATTTTTCCTGTACCCCAAAGTGTTTTGTTTTGAATTACAAATGTAAGGAAAGCATATTTTATTAGATGTATTGTTTTCTGTTTTGTATATCAGGAAACGAGGACGTTTCTTTTCAAAAGGGGGAAGTACTGTAAGACTTAAATGTAGCACATTATATTAAAAAGATTAATTCTGATGTTTTATTTGAATATTTCACTGTTAATTCATCAGTATATTGTGTTAAAGTGGATGTTGTTGGAGAGACTTTTATTATGACGGGGGTACAGAGAGAGGAGAGCGGGAGAGAGAGAGGAGAGCGGAAGTAAGAGGAGTTAATGAATTATATTTATTAACTTTCAAAGTACAGCACTCTCCTCAAACACCCATCAACCAGACTGAGGCAACGTTGACTCGTTAAATGAGATCTGGAGTTCGAGCCTTCTGACACCCAAAGCGAAACTCGCACGTGATCGGACAGAAAGTGAGGCTTCATTTGTCATCGATCACGTGACTCTGGGAAAACCAATACACACTCCGATACGGGGCTTCACTACAAATTGTGTCGCATATGTGATACACGCATCGAAGCTTCAGTGTCATACATAACATCACTACGTTGTACATTTAAACTGACTTTAATTATCTTATGTTGTTCATTCTTTGTCTTTAATAAATACATCTTTATTTGAAAATCTAATAATCCGCGTGGTCTCCCCATTCTGTTGCATAAGCCGGCGCTGGCAATATGTAACAGATTGGTGGCTCGTCAAGGGATTTGCGGTGAGCCATTGTCGTGTGTCTGCACCGTGCATACAAGATTGAGGTTATTAATAAAGTATTCGTTAAGATAATTATCGGAGCATCGCAAGTGCCCGTTAAGTTAAATGTTCCTTTGTTATTTTCGTTTGTTATTTTTGTGCAATCCTGGGCAGAGGGCACCGTCGTGGATGCCTGCTTTAACGGCATTTTGTCGGGGGAGTTAAGGCAACGCTGATATAGTGTATTAAAAAATTTTTTGTTTGTTTTACAGGGCAGCTCCGTTTTGTCTCGTCTTGATGCACAGTGTTGTTGCCACATTTATAATTTGAAAAGGTGAGCATATTCTCTAGAGTTAGTTCATTTTTATGGCTAGTTTGGAGGATTTTTTTGTAGCTCCATCTGTGGAAGTTCTGAATAAATTGACAAAGGATCAGTTGCGTCAAGTTTGTGAACATTATAACTTTCATTTGGGTTTACCTAGAACAGCAAAATTAGCCCAGATTAGAGTGTCAGTTCGGGCAGAATTGGTCATTAGGAATATCCTTTCGTCACCTGCATCTCTAATTATGGAGGAGTTAGAGTTTGTAGGAGCAACGTCGACACCTCTTTCGACTGAGTTTTCTAAAATGTCACTTACGTTTGAGCAACAAAAGGTGTTGATAGAAATGCAACAGAAATAAAGAGAAGCTCAATGTAAGGCAGAGCAGGAAGAGAGAGAAGCAGAACGTCAAGAGAGAAGCTGAACGTGAGGCAGAGAAAAGAGAAAGAGAAGCTCAACGTGAGTTAGAGATGGAAAGAATAAAAAGTGAACGTGATGTGGCTTTAGAACGGCTGAAACTGAGCACTAAAGGTAGGCTTCTAGTTGATGGAGATGAGGGTACTGCTCCTAGGGGGTTTGGGCATTCCCCTGATATATCTAACATGGTTAGGTTGCTGCCGAAATTCCATGAGAATGGTCTGACTCTGAGAAGACGTTGTTAATCCAAAGTGTTCTTGTAGGTAGAGCACAAGACGCGTTTATTGCGTTGCTCGTGTCAGATAGAAAAAAATATGTCAAAGTAAAAGAGGCAGTGCTTAAAATGTATGAGCTAGTTCCTGAGGCTTATCGTTTGCGGTTTCGCAGTTGGAGAAAATGAGACAAACAGACCTATACAGAAGTGGCGAGGGAATTGAATGGCCATTTTAATCGTTGGTGCTCTGTAGTGGGAGTCAAGTCAAGTCACATTTATTTATATAGCGCTTTTCACAATACAGATTGTATCAAAGCAGCTTCACACTGATAACATGAAAGTAACACAACACAGATCAACAACATTTCTAAACACTAAATAATCCCAACTGAGCAAGCTCAAAGCAAGCCAAAAGCAAGGCGACAGTGGCAAGGAACCAAACTCCATCAGATTATATGGAGAAAAAACCTTGGGAGAACCCAGGCTCAGTCGGGGGCCAGTTCTCCTCTGGCTTACATTCATATTGTTTAAATATAAATATTAAATATAAATATTGTTTATGAATAAAACGGCGCCATAACATATCGCAGGCGTTGAGTCGTCTCTTCACAGGCGTTGAGTCGCCTCATCACAGGTGTTGGGGCATCCGAAATCCCCGTGAGAGGCTGGACACAAAACTGGACCTGACAAACGCCATTTTTCTCGGGACAAGCGTCCCGAGATAACAGCAGAAAGGCAGATGGGAAATAATTAGCATAGCTGATGTTCATAATGATTTCCGTTATAACTCACAAACTCTCCGTAACCTGAACTCTCCGCAACCCAACCATACGCGCCGACCCGTTTGTCTAAAAGGCTGTCGAGCCCCACTGGTGCGTTAAGCAGTTTCAGTGGCAAACGGTTCCGTATGGCATAACAGAGGACTAGAAGGTAAGCATTATGTGAATGCTTGACTAAAGAGAAGCGTCTTTAATCTAGTTTTAAACTGTGTCAGCGAGTCAGAGGCTTGGACCGTATCGGGAAGGCTATTCCAGAGTTTTGGAGCTAAATGCGAGAACGCCCTCCCTCCTTTACTGGACTTCGATATCCTAGGAATGACCAGAAGCCTTGAATTTAGTGATCTTAAGGAACGCGGTGGATTGTAGGGCGAAAGAAGGTCCGTTAAGTACATAGGTGCTAAACCATTTAGGGCTTTATAGGTCAGTAGTAGTATTTTGTAGTTGATGCGGATTTTAATAGGTAACCAGTGTAGAGATGATAATGATGAGTCACTACTTTTGATGAATTGTCTAATCTAATTGTTTTAGAACAGTTCAGAAATATTCTTCCTGAGCGTGTTGCTACACATGTATTTGAGCATAAGATGAAAACCGCAGCAGAAGCCGCAGTTATGGCTGAAGATTTTGCGTTGACATCTAAGTATAGTTTAAAAGAAAACAATACAGGTAAGGTTCATCAGGAGCAACGTTTTAGACGTTTCAATACAGTTTTGGGGTCTTCTTTGTTGGGTCCATTGGAGTCAACTACTCGGAGGAAAATAGATTCACACTCAAATCAGTCACACAGAGGTGCTGTTGGTTTTTGCAGAGACTCTAGGTATTCTGCGTTTACACCTGGTCAGGCTAAGAACGATGCTGATGTGTGTCGATACTGTTTAGAAAAGGGGCACTGGAAGAAAGACTGTCCTGTTTTAAAGGGGAAAAGTCAGAGAAACGGCACTGATGTTGTTAGAGGGGTCAATTTAGCTGTATCTGATTCAGTTATGCCTGCTAAAGTTTTGGTGGGTGAGACTGAGGCTAAATCTGAAGGTGTTGTAATTTCATCTCAGTAATTTCATCTCAGGCATCAGGCCTGAGTTCTGCTGAAGTTAGTGAGAGAAATGGTAGAGCTGATTCAGTTGTAACGGATGGAAGTGGTTACTTTCCTTTTGTTACAGATGGCTTAGTTTCACTGGTGGGTGGTTCCATCCAGGTTCCAGTTAAGATACTTAAGGACACAGGGGCTTCTAAGTCTTTTATTTTGGAGTCTGTTTTGCCTTTCTCTGTCGACTCGAGTACCGGGAACAATGTTTTAGTCGGGGGGATTGGGTTGCAGGTTGTTTCTGTTCCTTTGCAGAGAGTTAATCTGCAGTCTGAGTTAGAACAGGGGGATGTAGAAATAGCAGTCCGCCCTTCCTTACCTATAGAGGGTGTCCATCTTCTTTTGGGTAACAATCTGGCTGGAGGGTGTGTCTGTCAATCACCCCCTGTAATTGTTAAGAATGTTCCCTCTATTGCAAATGATTGTGACGTTCATGGTCAGAATGTGTCTGTCTTTACAGCTTGTGCAGTGACACGGGCTATGAGCCGTGCCGTTGATGATGTTTCCCAGACAAGGGAGTTTAAGTCTGTTCTTGTGCCTAATCTACCACCTTCTCTCTCTCATAGTGATTTTGTTGCAGCTCAAAAGGAGGATGAGACATTAAAAGATCTTTTTTTGGGGGTGTTTCCACCTGAGGAGTTGCACAATGCAGCAAGAGGTTATTTTGTTCAGGACGGGTTGTTGATCCGAAAGTGGTCTTCTCACACTGATGAAGGGGTTGAGGATCCGGTATTTCAGGTTATAGTGCCAGTTAAGTTCAGATAATTGGTCCTACAAACAGCTCATGGGGAGGTAGCTGGGCACTTGGGGGTAAGAAAAACATACGACCGTCTTATGAAGTACTTCTATTGGCCTCGCTTAAAGAAGGATGTAGCATCCTTCATTAAGACGTGTCATGTATGCCAGTTAACAGGGAAGCCTAATCAGGTGTTGAAGCCAGCTCCACTTTATCCTATTCCAGCTGTAGGAAAACCATTTGAATACCTGTTAATTGATTGTGTGGGACCATTGCCTCCATCTAAGTCAGGGTGTGCTTACCTGCTGACGGTGATGTGTCAGTCTACCCGATATCCTACTGCATATGCTTTACGCTCAATAACCACTAGATCGGTGGAGAAAGCCCTTTCACATTTCATTTCTATTTTCGGTATCCCTCATACTATACAGAGTGACAGAGGATCTAACTTTACCTCACGCATGTTCAGAGAATTGCTCGAGCAGTTGCATGTGAAACCTCAACTTAATAGTGCTTATCACGAGCCAAGGGGTTCTGGAGCGTTTTCATCAGACACCGAAGTCGCTTCTAAGGGGTTATTGTGTTGAGCTTAACAGAGAGTGGGAAGAAGGGCTCCCATGGCTAATGTTGGCAGCACGAAAAGTAACCCAGGAGAGTACAGGGTTCTTGCCTAATGATCTGGTCTTCGGCCATAGAGTTCGTGGGACTTTAGCAGTCTTACAAGGGGATCTGAAGTGTCCTGAGTCTCCTGTTAATCTGTTGGACTACGTTAACGGTTTTCGTCGTAGGTTGCTTTTAGCCTGTGAGATGGCAAAAGACCACCTGACTAAAGCCCAACAGAAGATGAAGAGTTGGTATGATCGTCGAGCTGAACCAAGGGTCTTTAGTCCTGGTGATCAGGTTTTGGCCTTGTTGCCAATAGTAAACTCTCCTTTCCTTGCAAAAAATATGGGTCCTTATAAGGTTATTCGACAGGTGTCAGACCTGAATTATTTACTTTCCACACCCAATCGTGGGCGTCCTACTCAGCTCTGTCACATAAATCTGAACATAAATCCTATTATAGCAGGTCTTCAGTCTCTGGGACAGCAGAGGCTAGTGACTTGGTGATGCCTGTTTCCTTAGCTGTTGCGGCTCCTAGGGCCTTGGATACTCCCTACATGATGGCAGCATGTAATGGTGAGGATATGGTAGGTCCTGATGACGGTATGTTGAAACCTCGTCTGAGGAACTGGGGGAGTTGAATACATTGTTTGGACATTTGCCACAGGAACGTGCCTTAGAACTGTCATCTTTGTTGTCTGATTTTCCTTCGTTATTTTCAGATACACCATCATGTACTCATTTAATTGAGCATGATATTGATGTTTGTGACGCAGAACCAATAAGACAGCGGTTCTATCTGGTGTCCCAAGAGACAGCAACATCTAGAGGCAGAGGTGAAGTACCTGTTGGATAATGGGTTGGCTAAGCCTTCCTATTCGAGTTGGTCTTCTCCCTGTTTATTGGTCAGTAAACCTGATGGGACATATAGATTCTGTACTGATTACCGTAAATTGAATAACATCACAAAATCAGATTCTTTCCCACTTCCCCGAGTTGAAGATTGTGTTGATCGTGTAGGATCCGCAAGGTTTGTGAGTAAGTTTGACTTGCTGAAGGGTTATTATCAAGTCCCTTTGTCACCTCGAGCTCAGGAAGTTTCAGCTTTTATAACATCATCTGGGTTATATTCTTACTCTCTAATTTGGGAGGGAGAGTTCGGTTGGCGGGAGAGTTTTGGTTTGCGAAACGCTCTTGCCACGTTTCAACGACTTATGAATCGTGTCGTATCTGGGTTGCAGGGGTGTGCTGTGTACCTTGATGATGTGGTTGTGTATAGCGAGGAGTGGTCTGAACATCTGGACCGTGTTCGGGCTCTATTTAATAGACTTGCTGATGCTCGTCTCACTATCAATCTGGCCAAGTGCGAGTTTGCCCAAGCTACAGTTGCATATTTTGGGAAAATTGTAGGGCAGGGTCAAGTGAAGCTGGTCCATGCTAAAGTGGTGGCTATTGATAAGTTTCCTGTACCTACCACCAAAATCGAGTTGTGGCGCTTTTTGGGGATGGTAGGGTATTACCCGTAGTAGCCCCTTTGACTAACCTGTTAAAAGCTTAAAGGGCACCTATTATGCCCCTTTTTACAAGATGTAATATTGGTCTCTGGTGTCCCTAGAATGTATTTTTGAAGTTTCAGCTCAAAATACCCCACCGTTTATTTATTATAACCATTTGAAAATGTCATTTTGGGGCCTGCTTAAAAATTACCTGTTTCGGAGGTATACGGCTTTAAATGCAAATGAGTACGCCACAACAGTACGCCATCACATTCGTGACTCACCTATGATTAAAGGTGGCACTTCCGGTTTTCTTCCCACCAGAGCGATTTCAAAATGGCGGCAGCGTGAAATCAGCGTATAGGATGAATTTAGAGTTTAGAATTAACGATTAATAAATCCACAAACAATTATCCATGAGCTTGATAAATGTTGTAGATAGGTTTTACTATTCACAATCAAATGCCTTTCAACTTGTTTGTGCAAAATTCAAAATTAAATGAATGTGTAGCAATTTAATTTAATATTGACATTTTGAGGGAAAAAAAGGTGAAAAAAATCGTCTCGGTTACGTATGTAACCCTCATATCTGTCATGATGTGGTTTTGTGTGTTTTCGTTATTAGTGATTCCCTGTCGATTATTTGTCCCAGGTGTTTCTTATTTCTCACGCCCCTATATCTTGTCTAGCTTGTTTGTCCTTGATTATTTAAGCCCTGTGTTTCTGCCCTGTCTTTGTTGGTTGTTGTATTTATGTATGTGAACGTTGGTGTTTTTGAATTCTCCAGTCCTGCTTCTAGTTTTGTATCCTGTTCCAAGTTTGTTAATAAAGCTACACTGCGTTTGGATCCAGCCTCAGCACTATTTCTCCGCACAACGTCACAGAACAACCAACCACAAAATGGGTCCAGCAGTTGTCAGCAACCGGGCTCTGGGAGAATACCTGCCGACGTTATTGCAAGAGGGCCAGTCCGTCCAGAGGTACGCGAAGGATTTTCTGTCCATTTTCCATCTGGGAGCGCTAGATGATATACAGCTCATGGGCCTGTTTCTGAATGGGCTGGATTATGTGATCGCTCGATGGATGCCGCGGGACCTTCCCAACTGGACTCTTGACCGGTATATAGCTCGGGCTTGTTCCTTGGAGGATCTCTTCTCCATTACTGGCTCTTTCTACTCGACATCTCCTGAGTTCACATTACCCGCGAAGCCCTCGTCGTCTTCACTGCTGTGTGCGTTAACGAGCCCGCGACTCACGTCAGCCCAGCCAAGCCCGCGCTTCACGTCGGCCCAGCCGAGCCCACGACTCACGTCAGCTCAGCCGAGCCCGTGACTCACATCAGCCCAGCTGTGCCCGTGCTTCACGTGAGCCCCGCGAGTGAATCTCCTGTTCAAGTGAGTGCTGAATCTCCAGTTCAAGTGAGTGAGTCTTCAGTTCAAGTGAGTGAGTCTTCAGTTCAAGTGAGTGAATCTCCTGTTCAAGTGAGTGATGAATCTTCTGTTCAAGTGAGTGCTGAATCTCCTGTTCAAGTGAGTGATGAATCTCCAGTTCAAATGAGTGAATATCCTGTTCAAGTGAGCGATGAATCTCCTGTTCAAGTGAGTGATGAATCTTCAAGTCAAGTGAGTAAGTTGTCCAGCCCAGCGAGTGTGTCTAGCCCTGTGTCGCGCCGCCGCAGGAGGAGGAGAAGGAGGACTCGTTCGGTTCGCCAGGCCCCGGTGAGCGTACCCAGACTCCTCGCCCTGCCGGCCCCGCCTCTGCGCCTCGCCCTGCCAGCTTTCAATCTCCTGGAGGCGTTTCCTGAGCCTGTCTACTGTCCGGAGGTTCCCCCCGTAGATTTCCCCAAGTATTTTTATTTGGGGGGGGGGAGGGGCTCTGTGGGGGCCATGGAGGCGACGTTGACATGGCCCTTGCATCGTCCTGCCTATTTATGTACGTGAACGTTGGTGTTTTTGAATTCTCGAGTCCTGCTTCTAGTTTTGTATCCTGTTCCAAGTTTGTTAATAAAGCTACACTGCGTTTGGATCCAGCCTCAGCACTATTTCTCCGCACAACGTCACAGTATCCCTGAGTAGGGAACGGAGACGTTACGTTGGATGACGGAGATTGGGGGTTTCGCCTAGAAAGCCAATTCTCTTCGAGTATTAAAAAACGAGCCAATGGCAAAGAAATGCCATGGGTCTGCGGAATTTGCATAGCGTATCTCCACCTCAGCCTGTGAGTATAAAAGGAGGAAGCGGACGCAACCGCAGTATGTCTTCGCTGAGGAGCCGAGACTGAACTCAGGCATCTACCCAGCGGTACAGTGGAAGTGGCAGGGAGACGTAACGTCTCCGTTCCCTACTCAGGGAACGAGGGTTACATATGTAACCGAGACGTTCCCTTTCGTAGTCACTCCGAGTTACGTCGGATGACGGAGAATGGTGGTCCCCCGTGTAATCACGCCACCTTCACAGCTGTCTTCCAGTGCCCTGTGAAAGTCTGATCCCCTGTTGTGAACTTAGCGCGGACGAGGAGTCCTACTTAGCACAGGAATACCAAGGTACACTGGGGAGCATATCTCAAAGGAAATATGCCACAGTACGCCTACCCATAGGGAGGACTTAAGAATACACATATGACTCAAGGGGGCTGCATATGGAGGAACACTGGAGTCACCAACCCATAGGGAGGCTAGAATTTTAACTCCAGGGGTGGCAAGGTGGCTTGCCGAGGGAAGACACATGCTCAGAAAGGCTTACAGTGGAAATACACATGTGGAGGTTACTAGCAGGAACCATGCACACGGAGGCACCTAGCCGACGTCCAGGCAAAGACACTGGCGCCAATATCAACAGTGCTGGGGGAACTCAGGGCTTCAATAGAAGGCTCAGCTGAGGAATAATCGCACTTATCCATGGCGAGCAAGCGAAGACACCGAATGAGTTGGGTGTCGCCCAGCCTGAAGCTCTGCAGAAGTCTGCTGGCGAGGCGCCATGCGCTAGAGCCCAAGAGGAAGCCACACTCCGGGTGGAGTGGGCTGTCACACCAAGGGGGCACGGTCCACTATCCAGTGAGACAACCTCTGCTTTGAGAGAGCCCTTCCCTTCTGGCTCCCACCATAACAGACAAAGAGCTGGTCAAAGGGCCTGAAACACAGTGTTCTGTCTATGTAAACACGGAGGGTGCGTACTGGACAGAGCAGTGCCAAGGCTGGGTCTGCCTCCTCCAGGAGCAGTGCTTGCGGGTTCACCACCTGGTCCCGGAAGGGAGTGGTAGGTACCTTGGGCACATATCCAGGCTGGGGTCTCAGGATCACGTGAGAGTAGGCCGGCCTGAATTCCAGGCCTGCTTCGTCAACGGAGATGGAGGCCAGTGCAACCAGGAGCGCTGTCTTAAGAGACAGGAACTTAATCTTGACTGATTGCAGAGGTTCAAAAGGAGGCCTCTGCAGGGCGCTTAAAACCACTGAGAGGTCCCAAGAGGGTACGAGAGGAGGGCGAGGAGGATTCAATCTCCTCGCTCCTCTCAGGAACTTGATGATCAGGTCATGCTTCCCCATTGCCTTACCTTCAACTTCTTCGTGATATGCGGCAATGGCAGCCACATACACCTTCAGGGTGGAGGGAGACAGCCTTCGCTCCAACCCTTCTTGCAGGAAGGAAAGCACGACACTGATCAAGCATCTCCGGGGGTTTTCTCGGCAAGAAGAACACCAGTTGACAAAGAGGTTCCACTTCGACGCATAGACGTGCCTCGTGGACGACGCTCTAGCAGAAGTGATAGTAGCCGCCACAGCAGGTGGCAGGGTACTCAAACCTGCCTCAACCCGTCCAGGAGCCACACATGTAGCCTCCAGAGATCGGGGCGAGGGTGCCACAGGGTGCCCCGTCCTTGAGAAAGGAGGTCCTTCCTCAGAGGAATTGGCCAAGGAGGTGCTGTCGCGAGGAGTATTAGTTCAGAGAACCAGGTCTTGGTCGGCCAGTATGGGGCGACCAAATTTACCTCCTTCTCGTCCTCCTTGATCTTGCATAGAGTAAGTGCGAGAAGGCTCACTGGGGGAAACGCAATTTACGTAGGCCCCGCGGCCAGCTGTGCGCCAGTGTGTCTGTGCCGAGCGTGCCCTCGGTCAGAGAGTCATACAGGGCGCAATGGGATGAGTCGTGGGAGGCAAACAGATCTATCTGTGCGTCCCTGAACTGGTCCCATATCAGCTGGACCGACTGGGGATGGAGTCACTATACACCAGAGACTGGACGGAGCCGAGACAGCTTGTCGGCTGCACAGTTCCGCTCTCCAGGAATGTGGATAGCACGAAAGCAGAGGTTGTCTCACTGGATAGTGGACACCATTGCTTTGGTCGGACCTCCGGTGCTTCTGACTCGATAAGAGGAGGTGGCGTGCGAGTTGCGACATATGGCGAGAGCGTAGACCCCCCTGGTGGTTAATGTACGCTACCGTCGCGGTATTGTCTGAACAGACTAGTACGTGTTGACCCCTGAGCAACGCATGGAAGCGGTGCAGGGCAAGACGTACTGCCAGCAACTCGAGGCAATTGACATGCATGAGGCACTGGAGTCCTGTCCAGGAGCCCACGGGTGCATGCCCATTGCACATGGTGCCCCAACCCGTGGCAGAGGCTTCTGTGGAGACAACAAAATGCCTGGAAACTGGCTCTAGGGGACACCGGCCCGTAGAAGCTGAGGTTCCTCCACAGGATGAAAGTCTGACGGCAGGTCGGAGTCACTGGATCTCTGAGTGTACCGTGATGCCATGCCCACCTCGGGACTCGATCGCGAAGCCACAGCTGAAGCGGTCTCATATGAAGCAATCCGAGTGGCGTTGCCACGGCTACGGATGCCATATGCCCCAGGAGCCTCTGAAAAAATTTCAGTGGGACCGCACTCTTACCCTCGAAACTGTCGAAGACAAGTCAGCAGTGAGTGTGCGCGCTCACTCGTAAGCTGCGCGGACATGGCGACCGAGTCTATCTCCATACCGAGAAAAGAGGGCTAGGTGCCGGAGCACAAGGTCTCTGTGTTCGCAGACCTGATCTCGAGAGTTCGCTAGGATTAGCCAGTCGTCGAGATAATTCAGGACGCAAACCCTTTGATCATGAAGGGGAACAAGGGCCGCCTCGACAATCTTCATAAAGACGCAAGGAGACAGAGCCAGCCCGAATGGGAGAACCGCGTACTGATAGCCTGCCCCTCGAAAGCAAACCGAAGAAACGGTTTGTGTCGAGGAGAGATGGAGACATGAAAGTAAGCGTCCTTCAGGTTTATCGCTGCAAACCAATCCTGGGGCCGAACACGTTCGAAAATGCGTTTGGCCGTGAGCCTCTTGAACGGCAGCCGGTGAAGGGTGTGGTTCAAAACGTGCAGGTCCAGAATCGGTCGTAACCCACCGGTTTTCTTGGGGACAATGAAATAGGGGCTGTAAAACGCTGACCTCATCTCGGCTGGAGGGACAGCCTCGATTTCACCCTTCGCCAGCAGGGTGGCAACCTCCGCTCTCATGATCGGGGCATTGCCAACAACCATCGTAAAGCGGACTTCCCTGAAGCGGGGAAGAGAGACCGTGCGAATTGAATCGCATAGCCGAGCCTGATAGCTCGGGCGACCCAACGGGACAGATTGGGGAGCTCTAACCAAGCCCCCAAAACTGATCCAGTGGAATCATCCGAGCCACAGGCGTCCCCCGGAGGGGCAGCGGGTCAGAGAGATCGGCACAGGAGAGGGTGGCATAGCGACTTTGCGCGCGCGTATGCGTTAAGCTCCGTGCCCTGACAGAGGAGACCAGGGAAGGACCAGCGTTCCACGGGGGTCTGCTCTGCCAGGGGTCTTGCGATAGAGGGCAATGAGAGTGGTGTGGTCCGGAGACGACGCGCACTGCCATCCGCACCCTCAGAGAAAGAAGAGGACGAGAGTGGCGAGGCACAGAGGTGTTGCGCACTGCCGTCCTGCTCTGTGTGCTCAGGGATGGAATGCAGCTCTTTGGAGAAAAGATTCTCCCCCAGCCCCACACCGGGGGAAGGAGTGGGCCTGCAACAACTCCCTGAAAGAACTACAAGCCATATCTGAGCTGCCCGTACTGGGAGCGCCGCATAGCCTGGCGTACAGCGGGGCTGCAGGGCTGGTACGGGCAGGGGCGCCTCCCTGCGACCACCTCCACGGCACGGCCCGGTGCTGCTGGGGCCGGGCGGGAGGGGGCGGAAGTTGCAGACACGTCAAACAGCGCTCGCGCCCATCAGCTGACTCTATCAGAATACCGCACTCAGGCACGGGCAGATCGTCTTTAGAAAGACGCGTCTTTAAAAAGACGTGCCGCGTGCACACTCTTTCAGTGAGAGGAGAAAACTTTGCGGATGTTGAAGCGACCAGGGAGAGACACACACACTGGCAGACCACTGCTCAGATCGCAGGCAATGTGAAACTCGCTGGGTACCACCGTCACACCAACACCAGAGAGTTCGCTCGTCTCAAAGAGGTGAGTCACAGTAGTAAACTCAGATTGTGTGGCTTGTGGAGTGAAGAAGTTCTCTTGGCTCCGAAGCGAAAACATACTGCGGTTGCGTCCGCTTCCTCCTTTGATACTCACGGGGGTGAGGCGGAGATACGCTATGCAAATTCCGCAGACCCATGGCATTTCTTTGCCATTGGCTCGTTTTTTAATACTCGAAGAGGATTGGCTTTCTAGGCGAAACCCCCATTCTCCGTCATCCGATGTAACTCGGAGTGACTACGAAAGGGAACTCTTTTTTCTGTAGCCACTCCGAGGACCAAACAAAGTCTTTTGCATTTTATGCCCTTATTGCCTGCATTTACTGTAAGTGGATATTTTGATTTAAATCATAGAAAAAAATCTTTCTCACCTGAAAGTATGAGTAAAATTACTCTGTCATACACGTTGAAAGTATGAGTAACCAAAGAAAAAGCAGAACCAGTCTATCAGAAGTCACGGTTACAACACAGTGTAAATTGAGAAATGCAAATACTTTGACAGGAGTTTGGCAATCGTTTTGAGTGACTTGTTGTTGGAACAGAGATAGATGATAAATGATTTGCATTTTCAAAATTCAGAGCCTCCTCTGCAAGACTGTGTGACCTTCACTGACAATTTTTGAGCGCAGACTTATCCCAGAATCAACCCCAGAGGACATGTATATGCTGATTTCACGCAGCCGCAAGTCTTTTACAGCGGGTGAATCTGTTGTCACTGGTGATTGTCGTTTGAACCTTTCTGGATCTGCCATCAAATTGATAAGTTTAATTATATCAAGTGCTTATATTAACCGGACGAAAACAAGGATACACTGACGTTGTTAACATTGAAAATTTGATAACACTATAATTTGCACGGTTTTACGTTATATGATACGATTTTTAGATTTAATCAGCTTTAATCAATTCAATCTTTCTCACCTGATCGTTAAAAGTATGAGTAACCATAGAAAAAGCAGAACCAGTCTATCAGAAGTCACGGTTACAACACCGAGTAAATTAAGAAATGCATACACTGTGACAGGAGTTTGGCAATCGTTCTGAGTAACTTGATGTTGGAACAGAGATTTGCATTTTCAAAATTCAGAGCCTCTCCCGCAAGACTGTGTGACCTTTAACTGACAATTTGTGTGCGCAGACTTATCCCAGAATCAACCCCAGAGGACTTGTATAAGCTGATTTCACTCAGCCACCACCATTATGAAATCGAAAGCGAGGCTCAGGTGGTAAGAACCCCGGAAGTATATAGCCAACAATGCCTTGGACTACCAACCTGAAGCTGCTGCCGCAATTTACACTATTGGATGTTAATATTCAATATAGGATATGTATTGTATATGGCTTGTTCTTGCTTCTTTTTTTACATTCTGAATTATATATAAAAAATAATTTTTAATTTATGAATTATGTAAAGACTGTGGGTGGATCTGATCGGCATGGGGAATTTGCATATCATAATTAATAATTATTAATTATTAATTATTCATACAGCTTTGGATCAGATAAGTCTTACATGTTATTAAATCTCCCGATAAAGGATGATATGTTTGTATATATGTATTTTACCTGCATGCACGTATGTGTATCCTGGTAATTAACCACAAGTTGATTATTACAAGTTGCAATTAATTACACAAGTCACGTTTTGCGAACAGGTAAAAATTAGCTCAATTGTCAGAATAATATTTGTGGGGATTCATTTAGGATTGACCCATCTGCTTGTCCCGCAAGCTTGATCATTCGATCTCCATCAAAACCCACAATATCATCCTACTTTATAGACTTTCAGGAAAAACCAACCTGTGGCCAAAAGAATTAGCTTTCCTGTTCTATAAACAAACACTATTTAAAGTATCTTTAATTTGTAAAGCTTGTAGCTAAGATCTAAGCATTTAAAGGAGCATTTCACCCATTGCAACATTAATCTTTATTGTAGTCGAAATGTAAAATATTTTTTTAATTTGGTGCCCTCTTGACCGAGAAAAGACAGAAAATAACCAAGGGGCGCCTTTGTGTTAAAAAACTACAGTTCCCAGAATGCCCCAACATTGCACAGTTCCGCAAGCCACACCCACTAACCCACCCACCCACCCACCGGAACAGCGCAAACAGAGACGCAAACACACTCTTCCGTCTACAACGCTAACATTAGCTGTCACCAGAGTAGGCCCGGATTGGCTAATCGGGAGCACCGGGAGAATTCCCGGTGGGCCGGTCTGTTTTATTGGCTAGGAGGGCCGGCGTTGTCACGGCACTGGGTGAATGTTTTCCCTTATAGGCTCCAGTCACAGCGCAGCCCACTATTTTTATTATTATTTTCTCGCAGCCCCACAAAAAAAAGTCAGTTGCTAGAGATGTGCGAACAAAAAAAAAAAAAGAGATACAAAACATGGACAATAGAAGCGCTTACGAGTCAGGGCCGTACCCACCACCATATCGCAACGAGAACCGACCTCATCATCAGCACCATAGATCAGCACTCAAACGCCGCTCGTCGGCAATGGCAAAATATTTGAGATGACCGATCAAAGCAGGATTTATTTCCACAGAAGCGCGAGCCACGCACCACGAATCCCAACGCGACGCTCCCAAGATAATAAGTTGCAAGTGGCTAAACTAAACAGCTGTTTTACGATAGAAGTTTTAAACGACCGACATTAATCAGATTGCAAAGACTATCAATCAAAGCTCAACTTCGGGAAGGGGAGATTTACAGGTAAAGATAAAGAGACTGAGAGAAGAAGAATGAGAGAAGGAGAAGCAGGAAGAGCAATTGCCTATTGCATACTGTGCCCAGAATGAGAATAACTTTATTACAATGGATTCCTATTTAACACAGATGTGAGGTCACCGAGGTTCGGACCTCGGTAATTTTTTTACATTCAAAAATAAAATGTCATGCTCTTTGAATGATTAATTAGGCATGTTTAAACCACCTCACATGAGTGTTTCCAATTCATGTTGCTGTGAGAAGCTAGCGCAGTGAACAGCGCGTTGTGAATACGCCTTATTCACGGTAGCGCCATCTTTGATTTTTAATGAGAATGAAAGCGAGGCTGTGAGGGGTAGACTTGCATCTCTTCAATGGGCTGTATTGTTATTTAATGTGTTTTCGGATTGTTCTGCTCATGAAACACAGGAAAAATACCTTTCAATGAAATGTCAGTTGACAAAAAACTCCTGACAATGTAAGCTGTGGAAAATTGTAAGTAATCTAGGAGCTTTATTCCGCTTTTTACAGCGGATGCCATTGAAAACACAGTAAGTCTATCCCTCACAGCCTCACTTTCATACCTGTCATGGCGCTGCTCTGAATAAGGTCTATGAGAGCGTGAGTGCAGCATCCGTGTTGCCAGATCCACCTAATGGAAAGGTGCAGTAATCTCCTGGACCTGTTTTTCTGAATTTTAACGTGACACTTTAAAAGTTATTAAAGTGGAAACTTGCATGTTAGGGTTAGTGATATACTCATCTTATTTCCAAAACACAAGCTATTAACTAATTTCGGATTATTATTATTATTATTATTTTGTTTTGCTTTGCTTGTTTTTCGCAGCAATATCTGGCAACACTTTACTGTCAGCGTTAATAAAAAAAAAAAAAGCTTATAGACAAACTGTAATTGCATAAAGCTACCACATTCGGTAAGACAAACGCAATGATCATCGTGATTTTCTGTAAGAAATGTAGGCTCTAACACTATCAAAAACAATATCATTATACAGATCTGTATGTTACAGAATGAAATTTGCCAAATAACCTTACTGGCCAGCTGCAGAGGCTCATGCTGTTTAGTTAACATTTCACAAAGTCATTATAAATACAATTATTAAAGCAGTGTTTCTCATCTGTTCAACCAGAATATTTGTGTTTATTCTGTGTGACTTTGCTAGACCTACTTTTATTCTATATTTCTTTGCACAAAACTTCAAAACTTTCAAAAAAAAAAAAAAAAATCCCGGGGGAGCATACCCGGCTATTGCACTGAATAGAAAATAATATTTTTGAAAAATACAATGAATTACAAGGCTGTACAGAACACTACTGCTTATATACTGAGGTTTTAATTACATTATTTTAATATAGTCAGTCAGGAACTAAAGTGGGCCGGTCTAAGGCATGAAACTCCAGGGCTGAAAATGAGTCCCAATCCGGCCTGCACCAGAGTAAGAGTTTGAAATTCATTTCAAACAAAATGTCTAGTTAGTTGGCTGTGCGAGCAGGACGATCGAGGGTGAGGGATAAGAGGACGGCGCGCTGCGCGAGGCCGGTAGCGTGAGTGATAATGAAAGACAGCTGTGAGGCGCGCGCCGGTGCGTCTCTCACGAAGGAGCTAATGCATAAAATGGGGAGCGACGACGGCAGATCGAGAGAGAAACAGGCCTGATTTTATGTTTATTTGTTTCTGTTGTGTGTAACGCTGGCTTACTTTCATTTTATTTGTTCATTTTACTATTAAAATGTTTAAATGTTCGCTGGTTCATGCCTCTTTCTTCCCACAACAACAAACCCAGTTCACGTTACATAAACACATTAGTGAATTACTCAGCGTTTGTATTTATTTCTGTATGGTGAATTACTGCATAATACCTGGATGTTCTGAAGGCAAAACTATCACAACACAAACGTCCGTGTGCTCGTCTGATTCAGAGATTTCTTCCAGGAGAAACTGCCATCATTGAAATTCTCTGCAGCAGACGGACTCTGTGTCCGTAGGCCGTAGCACGCAGCGAGAGTACAGGCAACAGGCCGCCGAGCTCGACCCAGTCCGGGCGTCTCGACCGACAGCCAGGCATGCTCCTTTATCAGCCTCAGCTGCTCTAAACTATACTGCAGCTCGTAAAGATAGCCACACACATCGGATTCGAGCAGCAGACTTTCAAAACCCTCTTCTTCCATATCATGTTTAGTTTCTTCCATCATTATCATAACTTCATCTCCACTGCGCTTGTTAGCTTAGCTTCCAAACAAGATGGCGGATATTGATTTCAGTCTCTGCAAGTGAAGTCCTACCCACTGATCTGTAATAGGCCTGTGGGTGAGTGGGTGCCACACCCTTGAATAATAATGAGCTAATCATTGTAGTCTGTTGACATTTCAATGAAATGTGACTTCCTGCTTATCGTGATGCAAAATGATGATTTTTACGTCACGATAAGCAGGAAATAAAACACTTAAATCCTTATTTCTCCCATCTCAGGGGAAAATAAGGGAATAAACCATGACCATTCAAAAATATGACTGGGTTTCTAAAGATACAAAGCTTAATGCAAATGGGTGAAGTGACCCTTTAAGGCAGTGATTCCCAACCCCCGGTCCGCGGACCGGTGCCGGTCCGTGAACACGTTAGTACCAGGCCTTGAAATATTCCCAGAATTTTTTTTTCATAATAATATTTGTCTTTTTAAAGGTTCTCTAAGCGATGCTGGGCAAAAACATTTTTTGTCACATACATCAAACGTCTCCTCACTATCGGCTAGCTGCCTGTCCCCTAAACACACTGTAAACAAACGCGGTCTCTGTAGACACCACAGGCTCCACAAACGGCAACAAAAACAATCATGTCTCACCCGGACCACGAAACCTAACAAACAGTGTTCCAGCCAATCACTGGCAAGAAGTACTTGAGGGTGGGTCTGGGGGGTAGTGCGCGTGCACATGAAGGGTGTGTGTGTGTGTGAAGGAGAGCAGCGAAGCATCAGAGGGAAGTTTGAAAAATTACCGACACACGACCAAAGAGACGTCGTTCTGAGGAACAAATTAAAAAGAAGAAGGAGTCGGATAAAGAATGTGCGAAGTTCCGAATTTACATCGGTAGCAAAGCTTTTGAACGATGGCGAGAACTCTGGCGGCAGAAGGGCTTCCAGTCCGACGTCAGGTTGCTCTATTTTTGCTTGACAGGTGGGTAACGTTAAATTGTTTTTTTTCTTCTAAATTGACGCTTATGTTCGCCAAACCCACACAAGGATATAATTAGCTAGAACTATGCACGTTCACAATTATTTCAGGAAGCACGGAAGGGAGGGGGAGGAGATGAGATGCGGAGGAGGGCGGGTCTAGCTCCGATTTGTTTGAAAATATTCGAACGTCAACACCCAGGATCGCTTTGAGAACCTTTAAGATGCTTTTTAACGTGTCAGGTTATTTAATCCAAAACACAATCAATAAATAAATACAAATACGTGTTTCTTTGAGCGCCTTCCGATTGCTTAGCAACGCGTCATATCTAAACAGACTGAGCGCGGTGCGTGCATGGATGCGTGCAGCTGAAGTGACAGAAGTATGCGGAGAGATGAGCGGGCTCAGCAGACTTTAATGGCTAATTTCATTGCGGACAGTTCCGGTAAAAGGAAAGGCGATGACCAACTTGAAATATAGAGAAAGAAAAACTCAAGCTTCAATCGTAAATACGATACCTCATACATTAGGTATGGATTCACGACAACAGGCGATTCCGTGGCGTGGCGTCAAATTGTTGTGTGTAACGTTAATTTGTGGTGAAAAATTCTCCAATCAAGCAATGAAGCCGTCAAAACCGCGGCGGCACTTCACCAAACATCCAAATCACGGTGTGTTTGCTATTGTATTCTGAAACTGTTACTAATATAGGCCTAGTAGGCTGTGTTATATATCCTGGTTGACTTTATGATTAGTTTTGCACATGCATCGCCACAGAGTTAACTATTTCTGACAGTACCAGACAGCCTCTGTCTCGTTCACTTCACGTCTTTGGGCGTCAGTGTCCAATTTACCTTCAATGAAATCTAACCTTTGTGTAATTGAGAGAATTACTAAAATAAAAGTTAAAGGTTTTTAATAAAACTCAAGAGATGTGTGAAATTTCAGGATTTATGAGTGATGTTAGTCTAGTAGAATTTTGGAAAAAATATTTTGCTACCTAAAAGTTAAAGATTTTTTGTGTCACGCATGCATGTCTATTTCCCTCATATTAAATATAAAAACGCATGTGACTGATATGTTTCCTTTGTCTGAACTTCTTTATTAATGGAGTATATAAACAGCCTTTTCAATATATTAGTATTAAAATGGATTTTCTGAGAATTTATATTTCTTTTATATGGCAAGCCGTTTTAACTTTTAATCATCCGCAGGATATGAATTCTTGATATCAACAATGCCATTTTTTTGATATCAAGAATTTAATTGTTGATAGGCTATCAAGAATTCTTGATATCAACAATTAACTTGATATCAACAATTAAGTTCTCGATATCAAAAAATGGCATTGTTGATATCAAGAATTGAATTGTTGATATCAAGAATTGAATTGCTGATATCTGTAATTGTATTTTCACTAGTGAAATGTCACCACTTTGGTCCATCAGTGCTTGGGTCCCCATATATCGGAAAACATTTGGAATGGGTCAGACATAATTCTGACCAATTATTAAGTTTTCTGCGTAGCAAATGCACGTAAAAACTAATTTTCGCGTATAAATTGCATGATAATACACAATGCATGTTAATGCATAATCCTTACCCAGATAGCAAACTGACATTGAATCAACGTGGAAACGACGTCTCTAATGACATTGAAACAACGTTGATTTTGCTCATCGAATTAACGTTGAACCAACGTCAGACGCGGCATTCTTCAAAGCTAAATGAAAATCGAAAATTGGTTTGCTTTCATAACGTTGAAACAACGCGTTGATTTTAAGTTGATTTTCCGTTAGTTTTGAAAGAATGACGCGTCTGACGTTGGTTCAACGTTACAGTTTTTCTCAAATGCTAAAACACATTTCACAAACGTTTCGTCCATGTTCTCCAATGTCTAAACACAACACCCTTTTCTAAAGCTACATAAACACAACCACACCTTCTCCCTTCAAAACTCAAACTTTCACACCAAAAGAGCAGCTCGAAGCTTTCAAAAATGTAAACACTATACACATCATTACACACTACAGGAAAACAATTGAAAACACAATGCTCAATTTGTGAGAAGGTTCATTGTATCATAACTGTCAATGCGTATTTTTAGAAACTTTACAGTAATGGATCTTCTTAGATCTCTGCAGAGGATTAATCATTTAGATTTGTGAGTTTTATATGAAGAGTATAAATCTATAGTAAATTCAGTACACTACTGTAACACAACTCAATGCAAAAACAGAATCTATTGCACACAACAGTACTCTTGAAAACATGATCAGGGTGTGAAGTTTTTTTTAAATTTATTTTATTTACACCACAATCACTGTGCGGCATCATGTCGCTGAGCTGCATCGGGCCACATCACCTCATCCACATTGCAGGCTATATTGTCTCTTGCCAGGCACCGCGGGAAAAACGCCCTGGAATGGCGGATCCATCTTTGGAAGTTCTCTACTGGGATGTCAACACATGCCAGTTCCATTGGCCTTAGGAGGTTCTCTAGTGTATGGTTGTCTGTCATAAACCTTCCATCTCCACGATGAGAAAAACTCCTCTATAGGGTTCAGGAAAGGGCAGTAGGGTGGCAGACAGACGTTTAAAAAGTGGTTACTGTTGGTGGTGAACCACTCTCTGATTTGGTTTGTTCTGTGGAAAGGTACATTGTTGTTGGCGGTCCAGGAAGATATATTTTAGCTCCTCTAGGAAGGTTAGGAGACGTTGGGTGTTGTAAGACCCAAGGACAGCCTGCCGGTGGGCAAGGCCCTCCAAACCCAAGACCCACCCCCCGGGACTCTTAGTCCTGCTTCAGCCATTGTCATGCCATGGACAATGGCATGGTCAATGACCGTTGCTCGCATCTCGTCCGTAATGATGGTGCGAGGTTGTCTTGCTCTCCCTCCTGTCCCTTGTTGGCCTGCGCCTCTTCCTCCCTGGCCTGCGCCTCTTCCTCCCTGGCCTGCTCCTCTTCCTCCCTGGCCTGCTCCTCTTCCTCCCTGGCCAGCTCTTCTCCCTCCTCTGACTCGATTACCTCTTCTCCTGACTCTGCCTTCATCCATTGTGTTTGTTTGGAATCTTCAGCAAACTGTGCACTCTGAACTTGCTTTCATACATGTGGTCACAGCATTAGCAACAGGTGTTTTCAATTTTGAGTCGTTGTGTGTAATGAATGACGCCAGGTGTGTTCATTTTGTTCAAATATTGCTGACTGTAGGTGTGTTCGACATCGCCTGCGGCTGGATGCAACCGATCGGCGAGAACAGCCGCGTGCAGGCGGGGAGGAGCTGCAAACGGAGACGTGAAGGCTCACGTGGTGTTTGCATGCTTATACCACAGCTGAAGTGAAATAAATGCAACATTTGCCAAATAAACAGATATTTCAGATATTTCAGACACATTTTCATTCAATACTTTACTGCTTCATACAGCATCTGTTTGAACTAGAATAAAGTTCAAAATAAGCCTATAATTGTCACGGTTGGTAAATCCTATGTCTTCTTCAGGTCTCGTGTTTCTGTTGTTTTGTGTGTGTGTGTGATTATTAGAGGGCCGTGGCCGCTCATCAGAGCTCACTCATTCATCACTCACCACCAGCTGCAGTCTATCACCCCGGTCTATTTAATCTCACCCATTTCTCATCTCCATTGTCAGATCGTTGTTTGTGATGTCCGGTGTCAGATCCCCCTGCGTTCCAGTATCCTTCATTGTTCCCGTCTGTGTTCCCGTGGATGTTCTGGATTGTCTGTCGTTCGTCACCCCGCTTCACCTGCACTAATCCATCTGACCATCGAGTCCCTGCGTCACTACCCTGCTGGTCTGCGACCGTGGAAGGAGTTACTGTTAGTCCCAGGACTGTGAACGGAGTTTCATTCTGCTTGTCTGTGGACAGTGTACTGAGTGTTAAATAAACATTTTTACTTGCTATTGCTTCCTAAGTCTTTACGTAACAGAACGATCTGACCTACTATGGAAGCAGCGAGTGGCAATTCCGAGACGCTGGAGGAATTCGTCAATAACAGCAGACGGAGGATGGAGAATCAGGAGAAGACCTCATCGACATCAACTCTCCTTCCGGTTAGACTCCGATGGTCCAACCACCTTCACGATTGTCATGCACTTTTGGACTCGGGAGCCGAAGGTAACTTCATGGACCACAATTTCGCACGCAATCACCAAGTTCCCCTCAAACCACTCACCCATCAGATCGCCGTTCACGCCCTCAATGGTCTAAAACTCCCCACTATATCCCTGGTTACGGAAGACATTATTCTCACCACTTCAGGCAATCACTCAGAGACCATTTCATTTTACATCCTGGACACTCCGCTAGCCCCCATCGTCCTTGGTCACCCATGGCTCACCCGTCACAATCCCAAGATAGACTGGCAACTCAACGCAATATCAGAATGGAGCAGTTTTTGTCATAAGTCCTGTCTTGTCTCTGCCTGTCCGTCTGTTTCTGTTCATGTGTTACAGGAGAAGACGGTGGATTTATCAAACGTGCCCACGGAGTATCGGGATCTGAAGGAGGTGTTCAGTAAGTCTCGGGCTGATTCTCTCCCTCCGCATCGTCCCTATGACTGTGCCATAGAGTTATTGCCAGGTACGTCTCCGCCTAAGGGCAAACTATATTCACTCTCGATTCCGGAGAGAGAGGTCATGGAGAAATACATTTCTGATTCTCTAGCAACGGGGTTCATCCGCCCTTCCTCTTCTCCAGCGGGGGCGGGGTTCTTTTTTGTGGGGAAGAAGGATGGATCGTTGAGACCTTGTATTGATTACCGGGGGCTGAACAACATCACGGTAAAGAATACTTATCCTTTGCCGTTGATGTCTTCAGCCTTCGAGAGGTTGCAAGGAGCATCTATCTTCACGAAATTGGATTTAAGAAATGCTTATCATTTGGTCCGCATTAGGGAGGGGGATGAATGGAAGACCGCATTTAACACCCCTAGGGGGCACTTTGAATATTTGGTCATGCCTTTCGGCTTGTCCAATAGCCCAGCGGTCTTCCAGGCACTTGTCAATGACGTGTTGCGAGACATGGTCGATCAGTTCATATATGTCTACCTGGATGACATATTGATTTTTTCTTCGTCTCTCCAGGAACATGTGCAACACGTTCGACGAGTGCTTCAGAGGTTGCTGGAGAATGGGCTTTTTGTCAAGGCGGAGAAATGCGTGTTTCATGCACAGTCTGTTCCTTTCCTAGGTCACATCATCTCGGTTGAGGGAGTGCGCATGGATCCTGACAAGGTTAAGGCTGTGGTGGATTGGCCAAGTCCAGATTCCCGTAAGGCCCTACTGAGGTTTCTGGGGTTCGCCAATTTTTACCGACGTTTTATTCGCAATTTCAGCCGACTAGCCGCGCCTCTGACCGCCTTGGCCTCCCCCAGAACGACGTTCAGGTGGTCAGACGCAGCAGAAGCTGCGTTTGCCAAACTGAAGGGTTGTTTTGTTTCAGCCCCCATCCTGATAACCCCTGATCCATCACGTCAGTTCATGGTGGAGGTCGATGCGTCAGAGGTGGGGGTAGGTGCAGTGTTATCCCAGCGCTCTCCTTCAGACGACAAGATGCACCCTTGCGCGTTTTTCTCCCATCGTTTATCCCCTGCCGAAAGCAATTATGACATTGGCAACAGAGAGTTGTTGGCAGTCAAGTTAGCATTGGAGGAGTGGCGCCACTGGTTAGAAGGGTCGGGGGTACCTTTTATCGTCTGGACCGATCACAAGAATTTGGAATACATTCGTACGGCTAAAAGACTCAATTCCAGGCAGGCTCGGTGGGCTCTTTTTTTCGGACGTTTTGACTTTACTATCTCGTACCGCCCGGGTTCCAAAAACATCAAACCCGATTCTTTATCGCGCATTTTTGACCGTTCCGATCGCCCGTCCACTCCCGAGTGCATTTTACCTGAGAATCTATTCATCTCTACACTCACATGGGAGGTCGAATCGAAGGTCAAGAAGGCCTTAGAAGGGGTAACGCCTCCGACTCGTTGCCCACCGAACCGTTTGTTTGTACCGGAGAGTTTACGGTCCAGCGTTATTCAGTGGGGTCATTGTTCCAATGTGGCTTGTCATCCGGGAGTAAATCGCACTATGTTTTTAGTCAAGCAACGATTCTGGTGGCCTCTCATGGCTCGTGATGTTCGCAGTTTTGTATTGGCTTGCTCAGTTTGTGCCACGGGTAAGACTTCCAATCGACCTCCGGACGGGTTACTCCAACCGCTGCCGGTGCCTTCGAGACCCTGGTCCCATATCGCACTAGATTTTATCACCGCCCTCCCACCCTCCCAGGGTCACACGGTAGTTTTGACCGTGGTGGACCGGTTCTCGAAGGCGGCCCATTTCATTCCCTTGCCCAAATTACCCTCAGCCAAGGAGACAGCGGTGACTGTCATTGACCACGTCTTTCGGATTCATGGCCTCCCGACGGACGTGGTCTCTGACAGGGGACCCCAATTTATATCCAAATTTTGGAAAGAGTTTTGTAAACTTCTGGGGGCGACGGTCAGTCTGTCCTCTGGGTTCCATCCCCAGAGCAATGGTCAAACTGAGCGGGCCAACCAGGATTTGGAGCGAACACTGCGATGCTTGGTGTCCAAGAATCCTTCCTCTTGGAGTCAGCGACTTTCTATGGTGGAGTACGCCCACAATACGTTGCCAGTGTCAGCCACGGGCCTCTCACCATTTGAATGTAGTGTAGGTTACCAGCCACCTATTTTTCCCAGTCTGGAATCCGAAGTCGCGGTCCCCTCCGCCCACGCCTTTGTCCAGAGGTGTCACCGCACTTGGACTAGAGCCCGTGAGACTCTACTCCAAGCGGGGGTGCGCACCAAGGCCAAAGCCGATCGCCACCGGCGGAAGCCTCCCGTATACGTCGTCGGTTCTAAAGTGTGGCTTTCTACTAAGGATATTCCTCTCCGCTCCGTTTCTAATAAACTCGCACCTAAATTCATTGGCCCGTTTGCTGTCACCAAAATCATTAGTCCGGTGACAGTCCGTCTGAATCTTTCTCCAGCGTACAGGAGAATCCATCCCGTCTTTCACGTTTCTAAAATTAAGCCCGTCTTTTATGCTCGCATTAATCCGCCAGTCCCGGTTCCCCCCCCCCGCCGCGTCTCGTAGATGGGGAACCCACATATTCGGTTAATCGTATTCTGGACTCGAGACGGAGGGGACGCGGAGTACAGTACTTGGTGGACTGGGAAGGTTACGGTCCGGAGGAGAGAAGTTGGGTCCCAGCTAGAGACATCCTGGATCACTCCCTTATTGATGATTACAATCGACAGGTAAGGGAGTCTGGGAACGCCAGGAGGCGTTCCTAGGGAAGGGGGTACTGTCACGGTTGGTAAATCCTATGTCTTCTTCAGGTCTCGTGTTTCTGTTGTTTTGTGTGTGTGTGTGATTATTAGAGGGGCGTGGCCGCTCATCAGAGCTCACTCATTCATCACTCACCACCAGCTGCAGTCTATCACCCCGGTCTATTTAATCTCACCCATTTCTCATCTCCATTGTCAGATCGTTGTTTGTGATGTCCGGTGTCAGATCCCCCTGCGTTCCAGTATCCTTCATTGTTCCCGTCTGTGTTCCCGTGGATGTTCTGGATTGTCTGTCGTTCGTCACCCCGCTTCACCTGCACTAATCCATCTGACCATCGAGTCCCTGCGTCACTACCCTGCTGGTCTGCGACCGTGGAAGGAGTTACTGTTAGTCCCAGGACTGTGAACGGAGTTTCATTCTGCTTGTCTGTGGACAGTGTACTGAGTGTTAAATAAACATTTTTACTTGCTATTGCTTCCTAAGTCTTTACGTAACAATAATCAATGACGTGGAATCAACGTTTTTTAATCAGTTTTATTTTGATAAACATGATAAACATGACACAATATAACATTGCGACTACATTAAAAGAGTGTTTACTGTTATAAAATACTGATTTGTGAGCTTTAGTGGAACTAAACGTGTGAGAATAAACACGAAACGCACGTGATCGTTGTCATGCGGTGAATCCGGCGAATCGTGGAACAGCTGTGACATCATCAGAGCTCGTGCAGCCGCTCTTCAGAAGCTGCGCTGGCTGAGTCCTCCGGCTACTCTCGTATCGCTCTCGCGGTACTTTGATGGCATATGTCACAGTCACGTGGAGTCAGCGCTGCATCAAGTCGGACAAAATTTCTAACCGGCATGCACTGTTTCAAGTCAGCCGCCGATCGGTCTGCGCAGAGCTGCATGAAGTCGAACAAGCCTTGTGGCAAGCATTTTGCATCACATGAGCTTTCATTTGAGAATATGAGCAGAGTTCTTTTGCAACTTGTATTTTAGCAAGGAAAAATGTGTTAAGATTTATGTGAATGGAGGATTGTGTTTTGTGAATTGTGTCTTCATGTGAAATGTGTTTATGATATTGGAAAATGATGGCTAGATTTAGTAAATGTGTTTAGACAACTGGTCATTTGGTTTAGAGGATTGGCTTTTGACTTGACATGAGCAGGTTGTCGGTCTAGGAAGCTTCATACCTCTTGACTGGATGTGGATCTGAGGAGGTATAAAATGTCTCTGTCACTCATATGGGGTCTCACCTCTAGGAGGAAGTCGATATCTTGGAGGTTGGCCTGGATGCTGTGGCCCTCTGTGGAGTTCGGGGCGAATTGGGTGATGTTCTTAGCCAGCTGGTTGAGATCTTTGAAGGTCATTCCATGTGCAGCTTTGGAGTCTGGCTGGATGATCTCTCTTTGTTTGTTGGCAGGGAAAAGTTCTGTGGTGAAGGCCGGTGACGTTTTGGGGTGTGGCCATTCACTTCTTCCGTCGTATGACAGTTCTTGGGTGACGGACTCTGTTCTGCTCAGCGGGGATGATGCTGAAGGAGGTCTCTCCCTTCTTGGCTCTGGTTTCTGTGTTAAAACATGCTGAAGTTCATTTCTGACCTCGTAGAGCTTGTCGTTGGCATCGTCTCGCTGTTGGATCAGATGGTCAATTTCAACCCTGCACCTTTGCAGGTAGTCTTCCAGAGCAGTGATTTTAGAGTTCTTACTTTCAATGTCAGCTTTGGCTTTCTCTAGCTGATGTTCAGCAGACTGGAGTTGGTTTACCAGGTGTTTCTGGACAGACTTTAACTCTTGTTTGTCACGTTCAGTGACTGCAAGGGCTTCTTGAAGCTTGTCAACTTGGGTCTTTGTTTCTTGCTCCGCTTCTTCGGACACTTTGAGCTGGTCTTGTTGCTGGTCTTGTGCTGGTCCTGCAGTGTTGATTGTGCATCAGCTCTCTCATGAACTCAGTGGTCTTGAAGTCATCCTGGATTTTCACTTCCAGCTTGTCTATACGGCGTTGGGCACGTGTCAGCTCCTCCTGAAGGTAGGTGAAGTGCTGGTGGCTTAGCTTTAGCTGGGCTGTGAAGGCATTGCTTAAGGAACAGGTTTGGTTAGTTCCATATGGTTTTGGTTCTGGCTTGAATCATGTGTCAGGAATCTTCTCAGAATTATGATTATTATTACAGTTTTTCTCGATTGTTTACACACATTTTCTGAAAGAATGCCTCATATTCTCAGAACTCTACACACAAATCTAAAAACACTCACACAATTGGCAAAACCCCTCAATTCTCCTGCAAAATGAAACTTTACATTCAAAACAATGTTATTTCTTCTCAAAATGGTATTTTGTTTTCAAATGACACACACAAACCATCATATGAATAGACATTTATAAGAACCAGTTGAACACTGATGTGCTCAATGTAAAACACTACGATCAATGGAAAACACTTTCTTCTCCATTCATCATAATGACTTAGGCCTTTTTTGTTCAGTGTTACACTTACTACAGACATTACATACATAAGTGTGTTGTAAAATGTTTGAAAATATTGTTTTTTATACCCAGAACACACAAATACACGGTAACAAATATATTTTATTTTTTCCCACAAAATCAATGGGAGATAGATCCCACATTTTGTACACCCCAACCAACACAAAGTTGCACATACAGTGGTCTATATACAAAACAACAGAATTTTTTATGCTGTTACAGTAAAAAAAAGAAATAAAAAAATATCTATGCTGCATCCTCTCTTTGGTTTTGATATTTTATGCTAAAGCTCTGATTGCTAATTGTAAAACTGTGTGAAATGTGTTTGCCCATGTGACGAGTCAGTGTGAATATTTGAATGGCAGTGTGTTCCTCATGAAAACAAGAGATTTTCTGCATGAAAATTGTGTCAAATGCAGAGAATTGTGTGTAGTGTTTTGAAAAACGTGTGTTTTAGAACTGAAATTTGAGTGTAAAGCAGGAATTGTGCTTGTAGTTCAGCAGAATTGGTTCAGGGGGTTGGTGAATGAGTTACATGTTGTCGTCATTGTGTCTCAAGTACCAGAAAATGTGTGTAAACAATCGAGAAAAACTGTAAAAATAATAACAGTTCAATTGTCTTTGGTGTGAGGCAGTCTGTAATGCCTCTGAGCCAGGCGTCCACATCTTCCCGTTGGGTTTGTAGTCCACGACATGTTGGCACGCTTGGTGAAGAGACTGACACAGATCTGTGTGGTATAAGCCTATATATGGTTGAACGGCTAAGTGTTGTTTCAGTAAGTGTAGACCAATAGTGAAGTGTTGGTCTAAGTGTACACGGTGAGGCTAGGGATGTAAAGATCTCGTCACTCAACTGGGTAAAGGAAAGAAAAAGAAAGAGGTTAAAACAAATCTCAAATGGAAAAAGCTTTTTTTCAATGGGAGAAAATATTTTTTGTAAATATTTTCTACCACTGGAAAGCTGGTTTCAACTCGTGATGTGAGGACTTCGTCGCTCAACTGAGTAAGAAAGAGAGAAAAGTTAATAACCAATTAAGAGAAACAAAACAAAAAGGAAATCATTAACTAGGGAAAGTATTAATTTCTCATAAATGTTTCTATCAATGACAAACATAAGAGGGTTTGATTAAAAATCAAATATCTAATAATCTGTTTGTTGGGAAAGATTATCTTTGTCTTCTTTTAGAGTCGATTGATGGTTCTTCCAGGTTCCCTACAATTGTGCAGAATAAGATGGAATAAAGCAGGACAGAACAGGAAAGACATGATGAGGGAGAAATGAAGCAAGGAGGTTGGATCCCGCTACCTTTAGATCTACTACAAGTATAGAATTGATAGTTGATGAACAGCTAACACACAAATAAACTTTGTAATTCACCTTTGACTTATTCACCTAAAGTGATTAGATCTCAAAGAGAAACCTAAAAATGATGAAAATTATGCAATTAGAATTATTACAAAAATAAATCTAGAAATCATTAGTGTAGAGAATTGAGGCGAATCAAACACAACTTAATCAAATTAACCTCTCATGGGATTAATTCACATGGATTCAACACTCCAGAGGTTCTGGACACCACATTCCAAAGTCCCAAGGCGGCTCCACGCTGTCTGCTCCGGTTAAGTAAACCCCCCTCAGAGCAGGACATTTATTGCCCTGCAGGCCCAAGAGATGGGCACTAAACAGGAAGAATGTGTCAATATGTTAATGATTTACCAAGACAAATCGGCTCAGAAATGGTGGAACAAGAGGCCTGACCACCAAAAGCCTGACCACCTTTGACCTCCCTCAACATCATCTCTGTTGAGCGGGACAAAGACATAACACAGACCCCTACTCCTTGAACATACCATGACCTCACTGTTGAGATCTCTCTGAGATCTTATGCATAAAATCATATAAACTCACCACAGAACAATTCTTGGACTTATAACCAATCATAATTCTTGTTGTTCATACACTTCATGTGTTAATGCTTAGATCACATATTAATCATGTAATTGTTGTTAACTATTAACTCTTGTAATTGTTATACAACCATTAGGAGTGTGAATGCGTCGTGCCTCCTATCAAAAGAACCGTATTCTCCTAATTCAAAAGATGGCTTGATTGAAATCTGTGTAAAATGCTTTGTTTTATGATTATAATATATAATCTTAAAACTGTGTTCTCTTGTTCTCTGCTAAATGCTGGAGACCAGGCAGCTCACAGACCATCCATAATTTATGAAAAGCAGAAGTAGATCCACGTCCTAAAATGATGCCATTGTCTCATTGGCCAGAAGTTTCTGGGAGGTTGGACTAAAGTCTAAGTTAAAGATTTGAACAAAGGACCTCATTTGGGGTTTTTCTGTTAGATTTTTGCTCGTGTTCAGTTTTCTGTTCGACCCATTTAAGTTCGTTCAGTTAACCGTTAAGTTCGGCCTCTTTCTAAAACCAGCAAGAGAGTGTTCTGTTCTTGCTTCTCTCTGAAACAAAGAGCGTGTGCGCATGCTTCTACATAGACTAGACCAAATTCGACCAGCAGACGAATAACCCATCAAGATCAGGGTTACAATTCAGCTCGTTCAAGCCATCCAACTCGCCTTACTTTCATTTCTTTCCTTTATTGTCTTTTTCGTAAGAGTCTCGTTTCAAAGTTAAGTTTGCTGCAAAGCTTCGTTTCAAACGGATCTCCGCAAACGCGCTTCGAAGCATAATGACTCTCATTTGCCTGCCAACCACACGTGATCGGCAGCTCCAAACATCCCTCCAGGCACTTTAAAGACAACCAGCTACGAGGACCCGACAACCCCCTTCTACGAAGCAGACAAAGGGAACTCCCAAAGCCACGCATGAACTTGCAAGTAACCCTTCAGACTCTAACTGAACTGGTGCTTTAATGTAAATTGAATAACCTCTCTAAGAAACGAAGGTTTAAATTAACGCTTGGTGGTCCTTTCAGGTCATGTCTTACGTGCATATAGAAAGTTGAAACTTTCTCTCTTACTCTTTCCAACTCACTCTTCCCTCTCCGCGACTGTATGAATGTGTGTGTGATTTTGTTTAGAACTTAGTTTTGTGTTTAGAATAGCTAATAAATCTTCCATATATTTGAAAAGATAATTGCCTTGTGTTGTGTTTGCACAATTAATGTCTTGTACTGTTTGATCTAAAGTTACCTTGCTAAGACATAGTGTTTCATTATAGATTTGGTATTTATATCCTTGCAAAGGTTATAATTACGGCCCGTTCAAATGAATTCTAAAAGAGTCATTTGCTTGGTTCAGTGATTCGGTTCCATAGATTCATTGCGAATCAATGAATCATTTCCCTTTGAGCTAAATTGGCCTTCGGCCCCCTTAAATACATTTGATGTATATTATTAAATGTTGCATTTGCTACATTAGAAATGATATGTCTAGAAGTAGAATTTCAATTTTGTTTAATACTTCCTTGTTCTTTAAAATCAAATTAGAAATTTGACAATTAATAATCATAAACCAGTCTTTTCTTTTCCAAGTAAAATGCAGGTAAAATAATTAATAATGGTACACCAGTATTTTCCTTTCATATATGGTTAACTCTAAAGTAAAGTGTGAGAAAGTTAAAAGAAGAAAACAAGAAAAGATCGACGGGTGTATTAGTTTAAGTGTATAAAGGGTTAAATCACTTTAATGTTGTTCAAACAGACACTATCTAACCGCTTGGGTTAATATTGATAATAGTAACTGATGCTAAAGACTTTAGCACAGGCCTCAATGCAAGCAACTGCCTAGCTTAGCCTAGCGTAGCGTTTACAAAGATCGAGGGGGTCAGATTTCACCCGGAAGTGTTGGTTAAGACTTAGCAACTAAAGCGATCAAGCGAACGCTAGTGGGCGAACCGTGAATTGCAGTTGGTAAGCAGTTTGTTAGAGTTCCATGCAATGTGAGCGCATTTCAATGTTCACAGAACATGTACAGTAACAATCGATCATATTACGGGAAATGTCGGCACATTTCACACTGTTCAAATAAAATACACCACTCGTAGCTGGGTTTACGACGTGGGGCTTCACTCAGATTGTTGAGAGTGATATTAACTTTAAGCACGCGGCGGTGCGCTGTATGAGAACAATGATGATCTCGTCTCTGTCTTTGTGCAGGTTTAGATTCACACAAAGCAACTGGGTCTAACTTGGTTCAGTTTCGAAAATAAGCTTTACTTGGACAAAACTTAAAATAACTCCTATTCAATTACACTCGGACACGCGCAGTGTTTACACGATAAATAATTGAACAGACATACACAGAAAAGCATTAACTGTTTATCACGGGGATCACGGACAGTGGGACACGCACTGGTGATCAAATAAAATAAACAGATAAGCATTAAGCATTTATCACGGAGAAAGCAATGAAACACGTGCTGCGATCAGATAAATAATTTAAGGCTTTATGACTAGATTCGACAAGGAACACGCTTTGACGCTCTGTCAGGAGAATATTTTAACTTACAGGGTTAGTTTAATTACTGCAGTTTGATTTCGTCCTCTTCTCTGACTGATATAAACACACACATTCACACACACACACACACACACACAACGTTATAGCTCTCTGAAAGGCTCTGGAACACGCTGATATCTCAGCTATAACGAGGCATTTCTGGATAAGGAACACGCTTAATTCCTACCTTATTGTAGTGTGAGGTTTTATATCTTATTTAAAGACAAAAAGAAATCAAAATAGGGCGATAGACTACACTTTCAGCTTTCTCTGGGAGCTTCACTCACAGACAACAGCAGCAGCAGCATTCAACGTGCGCGCGGTGCGCCTACATCACACACATACGATCATATTACGGAGGTTCGGATCTCGCATCCGCAACCAAAAATGAAAAGATAATTTCTTGATATATACTTACAGTGATGTGGCTTTAGAACGGCTGAGACTGAGCGCTGAAGGTAGGCTTCCAGTTGATAGAGATGAGGGTACTGCTCCTAGGGGGTTTGGGCGTTCCCCTGATATATCTAACATGGTTAGGTTGCTGCCGAGATTCAATGAGAGAGATCCCGATATCTTCTTTTCTTTATTTGAGAGTGCGGCTGATGACCGTGGATGGTCTGACTCTAAGAAGACATTGTTAATCCAAAGTGTTCTTGTAGGTAGAGCACAAGAAGCATTTATTACGTTGCCCGTGTCAGATAGAAAAAAATGTGTCAAAGTAAAAGAGGCAGTGCTTAAAATGTATGAGCTAGTTCGTGAGGCTTATCGTTTGTGGTTTCGCAGTTGGAGAAAAGGAGACAAACAGACCTATAGAGAAGTGGCGAGGGAATTGAATGGCCATTTTAATCGTTGGTGCTCTGCAGTGGGAGTCACTACTTTTGATGAATTGTCTAATCTAATTGTTTTAGAACAGTTCAGAAATATTCTTCCTGAGCGTGTTGCTACACATGTATTTGAGCATAAGATGAAAACCGCAGCAGAAGCCGCAGTTATGGCTGACGATTTTGCTTTGACATCTAAGTATAGTTTAAAAGAAAGCAATACAGGTAAGGTTCATCAGGAGCAACGTTTTAGACGTTTCGATAGAGTTTTGGGGTCTTCTTCGTTGGGTCCATTGGAGTCAACTACTCGGAGGAAAATAGATTCACACTCAAATCAGTCACACAGAGGTGCTGTTGGTTTTCGCAGAGACTCTAGGTATTCTGCATTTACACCTGATCAGGCTAAGAACGATGCTGATGTGTGTCGATACTGTTTAGAAAAGGGGCACTGGAAGAAAGGCTGTCCTGTTTTAAAGAGGAAAAGTCAGAGAAATGGCACTGATGTTGTTAGAGGGGTCAATTTAGCTGTATCTGATTCAGTTATGCCTGCTAAAGTTTTGGTGGGTGAGACTGAGGCTAAATCTGAAGCTGTTGTAATTTCATCTCAGGCATCAGGCCTGAGTTCTGCTGAAGTTAGTGAGAGAAATGGTAGGGCTGACTCAGTTGTAACGGATGGAAGTGGTTACTTTCCTTTTGTTACAGATGGCTTAGTTTCACTGGTGGGTAGTTCCATCCAGGTTCCAGTTAAGATACTTAGGGACACAGGGGCTTCAGAGTCTTTTATTTTGGAGTCTGTTTTGCCTTTCTCTGTCGACTCGAATACCGGGAACAATGTTTTAGTCCGGGGGATTGGGTTGCAGGTTGTTTCTGTTCCTTTGCACAATCTCTTATTGCAATCTCTTATTTATTCTCTTAACTCTTATTGCACAATAAGAGTTAATCTGCAGTCTGAGTTAGTACAGGGGGATGTAGAAATAGCAGTCCGCCCTTCCTTACCTATAGAGGGTGTCCATCTTCTTTTGGGTAACAATCTGGCTGGAGGGCGTGTCTGTCGTGATATACCACCCCCTGTAATTGTTAAGAATGTTCCCTCTATTGCAGATGATCGTGATGCTCATGGTCGGAATGTGTCTGTCTTTACAGCTTGTGCAGTGACACGGGCTATGAGCCGTGCTGTTGATGATGTTTCCCAAGACAAGGGAGTTTAAGTCAGTTCTTGTGCCTAATCTACCACCTTCTCTCTCTCATAGTGATTTTGTTGCAGCTCAAAAGGAGGATGAGACTTTAAAGATCTGTTTCTTGGGGTGTTACAACCTGAGGAGTTGCACAATGCAGCAAGGGGTTATTTTCTTCAGGACGGGTTGTTGATCCGAAAGTGGTCTTCTTACACTGACGAAGGGGTTGAGGATCCGGTATTTCAGGTGATAGTACCAGTTAAGTTCAGAGAATTGGTCCTACAAACAGCTCATGGGGAGGTAGCTGGGCACTTGGGGGTAAGAAAAACATACGACCGTCTTATGAAGTACTTCTATTGGCCTCGCTTAAAGAAGGATGTGGCATCCTTCATTAAGACGTGTCATGTATGCTAGTTAACAGGGAAGCCTAATCAGGTGTTGAAGCCAGCTCCACTTTATCCTATTCCAGCTGTAGGAAAACCATTTGAATACCTGTTAATTGATTGTGTGGGACCATTGCCTCCATCTAAGTCAGGGTGCGCTTACCTGCTGATGTGATGTGTCAGTCTACCCGATATCCTGCTGCATATGCTTTGCGCTCAATAACCACTAGATCGGTGGTGAAAGCCCTTTCACAATTCATTTCTATTTTTGGTATCCCTCATACTATATATAGTGACAGAGGATCTAACTTTACCTCACGCATGTTCAGAGAAGTGCTCGAGCAGTTGCATGTGAAACCTCAACTTAGTAGTACTTATCATGCCCAGAGCCAAGGCGTTTTCATCAGACACTGAAGTCGCTTCTAAGAGGTTATTGTGTTGAGCTTAACAGAGACTGGGAAGAAGGGCTTCCATAGCTAATGTTGGCAGCACGAGAAGTAACCCAGGAGAGTACAGGGTTCTCGCCTAATGATCTGGTCTTTGGCCATAGAGTTCGTGGGCCTTTAGCAGTCTTACAAGGGGATCTGAAGTGTCCTCAATCCCCTGTTAATCTGTTGGACTACATTAACGGTTTTCATTGTAGGTTGCTTTTAGCCTGTGAGATAGCAAAAGACCACCTGACTAAAGCCCAACAGAAGATGAAGAGTTGGTTTGATTGTCGAGCTGAACCAAGGGTCTTTAGTCCTGGTGATCAGGTTTTGGCCTTGTTGCCAATAGTAAACTCTCCTTTCCTTGCAA
Organism: Pimephales promelas; assembly: GCF_016745375.1. Next base: position 28,755,860 of record NW_024121321.1, read on the forward strand.
AATATATGGGTCCTTATAAGGTTATTCGACAGGTGTCAGACCTGAATTATTTACTTTCCACACCCAATTGTAGGCGTCCTACTCAGCTCTGTCACATAAATCTGTTGAAGTCCTATTATAGCAGGTCTTCAGTCTCTGGGACAGCAGAGGCTAGTGACTTGGTGATGCCTGTTTCCTTAGCTGTTGCTGTTGAGGCTCCTAGGGCCTTGGATACTCCCTACATGGTGGCAGCATGTAATGGTGATGTAATGATGTAATTCCCCCATCAACAGTGCTGGGGGAACTCAGGGCTTCAATAGAAGGCTCAGCTGAGGAATAATCGCACTTATCCATGGCGAGCAAGCGAAGACACCGAATGAGTTGGGTGTCGCCCAGCCGGCAGCTCTGCAGAAGTCTGCTGGCGAGGCGCCATGCGCTAGAGCCCAAGAGGAAGCCACACTCCAGGTGGAGTGGGCTGTCACACCAAGGAGGCGCGGTCCACTATCCAGTGAGACAACCTCTGCTTTGAGAGAGCCCTTCCCTTCTGGCTCCCACCATAACAGACAAAGAGCTGGTCAAAGGGCCTGAAACACCGAGTTCTGTCTATGTAAGCACGGAGGGTGCGTACTGGACAGAGCAGTGCCAAGGCTGGGTCTGCCTCCTCCAGGAGCAGTGCTTGCAGGTTCACCACCTGGTCCCAGAAGTTAGTGGTAGGAACCTTGGGCACATATCCAGGCCGGGGTCTCAGGATCACGTGAGAGTAGGCCGGCCCGAATTCCAAGCACACTTCGTCAACGGAGATGGAGGCCAGTGCAACCAGGAGCGCTGTCTTAAGAGACAGGAACTTAATCTTGACTGATTGCAGAGGCTCAAAAGTAGGCCTCTGCAGGGCGCTTAAAACCACTGAGAGGTCCCAAGAGGGTACGAGAGGAGGGCGAGGAGGATTCAATCTCCTCGCTCCTCTCAGGAACCTGATGATCAGGTCATGCTTCCCCATGGACTTACCTTCAACTGCTTCGTGATATGTGGCAATGGCAGCCACATACACCTTCAGGGTGGAGGGAGACAGCCTTCGCTCCAACCCTTCTTGCAGGAAGGAAAGCACGACACTGATTGAGCATCTCCAGGGGTTTTCTCAGCAAGAAGAACACCAGTTGACAAAGAGGTTCCACTTCAACGCATAGACGTGCCTCGTGGACGACGCTCTAGCAGAAGTGATAGTAGCCGCCACAGCAGGTGGCAGGGTACTCAAACCCGTCCAGGAGCCACACATGTAGCCTCCAGAGATCGGGGCGAGGGTGCCACAGGGTGCCCCGTCCTTGAGAAAGGAGTTCCTTCCTCAGAGGAATTGGCCAAGGAGGTGCTGTTGCGAGGAGTATCAGTTCGAAGAACCAGGTCTTGGTTGGCCAGTATGGGGCGACCAAAATTACGTGCTTCTCGTCCTCCTTGATCTTGCATAGAGTAAGTGCGAGAAGGCTCACTGGGGGAAACGCAATTTACGTAGGCCCCGCGGCCAGCTGTGCGCCAGTGCGTCTGTGCCGAGCGTGCCCTCGGTCAGAGAGTCATACAGGGCACAATGGGATGAGTCGTGGGAGGCAAACAGATCTATCTGTGCGTCCCTGAACTGGTCCCATATCAGCTGGACCGACTGGGGATGGAGTCGCTATACACCAGAGACTGGACGGAGCCGAGACAGCTTGTCGGCTGCACACTTCCGCTCTCCAGGAATGTGGATAGCACGAAAGCGCCCACCCGGAGGGGCAGCGGGGCAGAGAGATTGGCACAGGAGTGGGTGGCATAGTGTAAGGGTGGATTTCCTGCAGAGGTTCAGGCTTCAAGACTGCTGAATGACTAAAGAAACGTTATTAGCAAGATGGTAGAAAAATGCACATTTCTTGTCTATTCCACCCACTGCCACGTATACCAACGACGGAAATAAGTGCAGTTACAATAGCTTAATATGTGGGAGAGCTTTGCTATAGAGAGTGACAGTATTGTTTTGCAATATGTAGCACTTCAAAGTCAATACCAAATCAAAACTAGATAGCATCTTAGTTGTAATTGAAAAGGTTTAATGACAAAATATGGTTATGGTTACACTTAAAAAAGTTACAAAATAGATGTATGAAATGATGATAACTTATACCAATAATCTTACCCAGCATGTAAAATATTACCAGAGAGAGAGAGAGAAAACAGAGGAGGCAAAGGGAGAGAACCCCAAGAAAGGGAGAGAGCCAGAGCATAGAAAGAGCAGAGCATTACAAGAGACAGAGCAACAGTTACAGTCTTCTTTTATCCTTTCCCTGACCATGTGACTAAAACCCAAATGTGAGACATTTAAACTGACCAATCAGATAATTACACTTCCCCCAGTGTTCTAAAGGTGTGACAATTCATTGACCCCACAAAGTACACAATCTTGGCCTACAGGCCTTGATCACTATCACCTCCTCTGTCTTTAATCCTCCAATGGTCCTTGTGGTAAAAAGAAGGGGTGGAACATAGTAAAGATCATTTCAAATGTCTTGGATTCTTTTCAATCCTACAATAGCGACCTTGCGCGCGCGTGTGCCCTGACAGAGGACCAGCGTTCCACGGGGGTCTGCTCTGCCAGAGGTCTTGCGATAGAGGGGGATGAGAGTGGTGTGGTCCGGAGACGACACCTCTCTCTGCCACTCTCGGCACTGCCATCCGCACCCTCAGAGAAAGAAGAGGACAAAAGTGGCGAGGCACGGAGGTGTTGCGCACTGCCGTCCTGCTATGTGCTCAGGGATGGAATGCAGCTCTTTGGAGAAAAGATTCTCCCCCAGCCCTCCACCGGGGGAAGGAGTGGGCCTGCAACAACTCCCTGAAAGAACTACAAGCCATATCTGAGCTGCCCGTAACGGGAGCGCTACATAGCCTGGCGTACAGCGGGGCTGCGGGGCTGGTACGGCAGGGGCGCCTCCCTGCGACCACCTCCACGGCACGGCCCGTTGCTGCTGGGGCCGGTCGGGAGGGGGCGGAAGTCGTAGGAGGGCGCATTCGGCGGCAAGCGGACTGAGGCGTCTGAGCCGGCGGCTGGTTGGCAGCAGAAGCCGCAGGGTCAGACAAAAAGCCACAGTCCACTTCTAAGCGGACGAGAACTGTCGGGCAGAGTTCACGACCGCGCCGCCGAAGAGGCCAGCCTGGGATATGGGGAAGTTGAGGAAACTGGTTCACTCAGCCTCACGCACATAAACCAGGTTAAGCCAAAAATGTCTGACCACGCATGTGGACATCACCTGACTCAGGGAGCATGCGGTCACCTTCGTTGCTCGTAGAGCAAGGTCGGTGACGGCAGGCAGCTCAAGGATGAGCCCTGAATCAACCCTATCCTCGTGCATGTCATTGAACACCCATAAGGATGACAATAACATACAGTGAGGTGGCAGCCTGCCCCGCAGCTCTATAGGTCCCCGCCACCGGAGTAGACAAGAACCTACAGGCATTGGAGGGGTGCTTAGGGTTGCCACGCCAGGTGGAGGCGCTGTGGGGAGACATAAGTGTTGCCACAGAACACTCCACAGGGGGGAACCCCAGTGTACCATAGACTGCGGCCTCTACGAGGGCAGAGAAGGCGGAAGAGGCCGCTGAGTGATCGTGAAAAGTCAAAGGAGACTTCCACGATCTCACGGCCTCTTCATGCACATCCAGGAAGAAAAGATTTGGGTTCGCCACCCCCCAAAACCAATCATCAGCCTTAAGTGCTCGGGACATGGCAGAATTTTCCACACAAACCTGATACTCATGTCAGCCCGGGAAAGCATAGCTGTGAACCCTGAATCAAACTCGCTATGCTACCACATCCGAGGACAGCAGCACAGACGAGCCATCTCCAGAGGACTCCAGCTCACCTTGTGATGCGGCAATAAACATGATTTCATCAGCTGGGAGACCGAATGAGAACGCGGGCCCGCGGGCGGGCCCCGCCCACTCACTCTAGACCACGTGGGTTGCAATGTGAAAGACGGGGTGTGGACCGAGAAATTTTCGTTGGTTTAGATCCAGACCTGACGTCTTTTGGTCACCCTGGCCACCAGCCGAAGTATTATCTCACGTTTAGAAAAATAGTTCGGGTTGTGGATGAGGGGACTTTCACTCTATTGAGCTCATTGAGTCTCAACCGTTATACATTGCGATGATCACGTTCCCACTGAGAGAACGTGACACACCCACGAGCGCTGTCTGAGCGTGATCAAAGCCCAAACACGTCAAGCAGCGCTCGCGCCCATCAGCTGACTCTATCAGAATACCCCACTCAGAAATACACGGGCAGATCGTCTTTAAAAAGACGCGTCTTTAAAAAGACGTGCGCGTGCACACTCTTTCAGTGAGAGGAGAAAACTCAGCGGATGTTGAAGCGACCAGGGTGAGACACACACACTGGCAGACCACTGCTCAGATCGCAGGCAATGTGAAACTCGCTGGGTACCGCCGTCACACCAACACCAGAGAGTTCGCTCATCTCAAAGAGGTGAGTCACAGTAGTAAACTCAGATTGTGTGGCTTGTGGAGTGAAGAAGTTCTCTTGGCTCCGAAGCAAAAACATACTGCGGTTGCGTCCGCTTCCTCCTTTTATACTTACGGGGGTGAGGCGGAGATACGCTATGCAAATTCCGCAGACCTATGGCATTTCTTTGCCATTGGCTCGTTTTTTAATACTCAAAGAGGATTGGCTTTCTAGGCGAAACCCCCATTTTCCGTCATCCGACGTAACTCGGAGTGACTACGAAAGGGAACTCTTTTTTCTGTGGCGACCAAACAAAGTCTTTTGCATTTTATGCCCTTATTGCCTGCATTTTCTGTAAGTGGATATTTTGATTTAAAGGGGTGGTTCGGGATTTTGGACATCGGGCCTCATTTCCAAGTAAGCCTTAGTGTTATTTATCAGTAAAGACATTTTTTTAAAAAAATCATCCAGTCGTCCCAGTCGTGGCCGGTGCTAGGCTAGCGCGAATCATTGGTATCTGTATTATTATGCCATTAAAACAGTTGTAACCACTCCACAGTTCACCAAAAGCACATCAATTATAACACCAGACTATCGATGTAAATGTCTGTTGATAGAATAATGTTAGAAATCAAACTACTCAATGTAGTTTGACATATCAAAATATATTTCAATGATCGCATTACATTTACAGGAACTAGTTTCTCAGCAGTGGCGGAATTTTACTTTGCCCTGGGAGTGGAGTTGCGCTGGAAAGTAAACACAACAGAATCGCACTACGCTACAGTCGGAACGTCAAGTTAGCTAGTAGTAGCCTCGATTTTGAAACATTCGATCAGAATATAAAGAATATTCAACATGGTTTTTCACTGTATTTTTAGAAACTGTACAAATAAACCCAAAAAATGGTCAACAAAAAGTTTACACAAATTTCCAATAAGAGATCGAGAAAGGAACAAACTGTGGCTTCTTGCTGCTGGCTTGGATATGGATACACCGACAGAGACACTACTAAAGGCCCGAATTTGTAGCGATCATTTTAGTTCGGATGACTTTGTACAAAGTGATCGAAACGACAACAAGTCACTGAGTTTGAATGCAGTTCCAGCCGTCTTTCCCGATGCACCAACAGCTACAGATGAACAGGTAATAACTTTAACCTCCAGCTAATGAAGCTACTCTTTCATAACTGATAGATCGACACTGACAACGTTAGTGGAGATAACGTTACAGTTCAATGCATTGTGGAGAGTGACACTATAGTGTAACTACCGTTAGTAAAGATAACGTTACAGTTCAAGGCATTGTGGAGAGTGACACAATAGTGTAACTGACGGTATAACGTTAGTTATTTTATGAATTGGTCAACAGTCTGTCAAACATTTTATGGCTAT
>NW_024121321.1:28775486-28853772 GCF_016745375.1 Pimephales promelas
CCGAGCTGCAGTAAACAAACACTGTTGTTGCACTTTGTCGTTTATCAAAAACAAACGTAATAAATAATGGTATTTTACTCTCACATTTGTCAGGCAAAAAGTGATGCCAGAGATGCACTGTCTGCCCAGATAGTTAGCAAGACCAAAAACCATCAAACTTTGCTGACATCAAACCTAGAGAGGAGAGAACACAAGTTTACCTGACTGCTGTTTCCGCAATTCACTTTCATGTTTTTCTTCTTCCTCTTTTCGTGACGAGAAGGATAGTTTCGCTTCATTTTGTCATGGACTTCGTACACATTAATTAGCGCGCGACAAGAGATGGAGGCGCGGCCTGAGTAATTTGCGGTGCCTTACCACGCGTGCGGCACTGCAGCCACGTAAACAGTTTGACTTTCACTTTCAGTGCCCGAATGGAAGTGAATGAGGCTTTGCGATTTTTATATTATTATTTATTTTGGTTTTTTTGTCTAGGCCTACGTGAAATTGTACATCCATTGTACGATTTTTTTTTCCTCGGAAGGGCAACCTGGGTCGAGAAGGGCATATGGGCAGTTGCCCGGGCAACCTGAGCAACCCCCCTGTGCACGTCCCTGCTGATGAATGACCTGTTGGCACTGAGATTATACACTTCTGTTGTGACAGATACAGTGGACCAAGCCTTAAGTCTGCTGAGCAAAGCCGGAGGTACACACAAAAATCTGCCAAAGTATATGAAGTTAGTGAGCAGTTCACAGCTCCAAATCCACAGGAGTTTTTTTTTTCTGTATCAGCCAATAAAGCAAATCTCCTCCAATTCCTCTGTGAGAGGTGGTGTGAGCATAAACAACTCAAGCCTCCTATTGGCCTGACTCGTATCTACTTGGGTGGTGGATTTAAAGAAGAGACAAAGACCATTGTGCTTGCAGATGGTTCTGTCAGGGAAGTTCCTGTTCTTGAGTCCACACAGAAGGAGGCAGACACAAGGATAATACTCCACACCCTCTACAGTGTCCAGAATGAAGGAGTTGGCAGAGTTGTCATCCATGCCAATGACACAGAAATCATTGTCATGTGCCTGTACTATGGTTCAACATACCTCATTACTCTCCCAGAGCTGTGGGTGAGAACAACAGAGAATGCCTATCTGCCCATTCATGAAATGGTAGCAGCACTGGGACCTTCACTATGCTGTGCTATGCCATTTGTTCACAGTCTTAGTGGAAGAGATACAACTAGTTATCCTTATTTCACTGGTAAGAAGTCTTGGTTCAAAAGCAGCATGAGAATGGACATACCTGCACTTGAAGAGTTTGGTCAAAACACAACTGATGACATAACAGATGACCTGCTTCACCAGGCACGAGGCCTCTTCATAAATGTGTATACATCCTCAGCTGATCACTTTGAAGATTCTGATCTGGGGACACTGAGAGCATACAAGTTATTGAACAACAAATCAACACTCTTAAAGCTACTTCCTCCGACTGAAAACGCATTTCTCTTCCACCTTAAGCGGGCAGCTCTGGCAACCATTATTGACAAAAATTCACATATTGCCAAGCCAGAAATCCCCCCTTCAGGAATTTTGGATGGTCTCTGGATGAGGGCCAAGGAGTTGAAGTTCCAATTCCATCTACACAGCCTGTCTGGCCTGTGTCATTGGCCATGGTAATATCATGTGGTTGTGTTAAAGGTTGTCAGAAGAACTGCTCCTGTGCAAAGAGGGCAATTCCATGCTACATAGGATGCCGTTGCCAGGGGTTGCATGCTGAGTTGTTCAGCATGCTGAAACACTAGAGAGCAGCGACAGCAGCAGTGACTCCGAAAACAGCAAAAACAAATTGTATAAACATTATTACAGAAATTAGTTATCACCCTGAATTGTAATCTGTTTGTCTGTTTCATTAATTATTATTATTATTATTTACAAATTGCTGCTTAATGTAACAGTTTTAATCATTAAATACTTTTAAAACTACTCCACACATGATTCCTGTGTGTTTTAGTATTTCAACATTTAGTTGTCAGTACCTTTGTCTCACACTCACTAACCAGCCTAACCCAAAATCCTCAAATCCTTTTTTTTTTTTTGATAGAATAAAGCTATCCCACTTGTGAAAGAATATTACAAATACTAGACATTGCAATACAAATTATATATTGCATAAATATGCAAACTATATACTGTACATACATTAACATCAGTTAATGGTAAACTTCTTTCTTGGAACTTGTTTGAATTGACAGGCTATTATAGGCTTGAAATTGAATTCCCTCTAAATGTGTTATGGACCATAGGGACTGTATGGTTAGTGAAAATGATCAAAATATGATTTCATCTAGTAAAAGTTAACTTCACATGGTAATTTGTTTATTTTAACAACAACAAAGGGTAAAGAATGTTACCGATTACAAATGGATTTTTATTTTTTTTTTTTTATTTTTTATTTTTTTTTTGCCTACCTATGAATTAAGAGGCATTGTTCACTCTTACTTTCTAATTACATGTACAGTCAATGCATCAGATGAAAGCTTATCTTCCACTCTTTTGAACGGTCTGCTCAGTTTGTTTCTAGCATAAAGTATCAGGGAGATATGGCTCAGGATTCATGAATATAATCAAACCGTTTTAGCATGTTTGGGTGATTCCGGGGAGTTAAAGCAGAATTTGAGGTAGCATTGTTTTGACCCTAATTACAAGTTTCCAGCAGCTTGTTCACCGGGTTGTCCACCCAGGTTGTGATCCTCAGACATCATAGATTTCATTTTTATATGACAACCTTTTACAGCAGCCCATGTCTGATTTCCTAAAAAACAGGTGTTTTGCCCCCTGGGTAATATCTGGAATAACAGCAGCTGCTGTATATATTCCACAATTTCAAATAAGAATTAAGAAAAGAATTTCTGATCATGTATCTGTGTTTGCTGCAGAGTTAGTTGCCATGATGATAGCACTTCAGTGGGTAGAGGAGGTAAAGCCAAGATTGGTAGTTACGTATATGTTCTGATTCTTATGCAGCAATAACAAGCCTTGTAAGTGGAAATACATCAGCAAGACAAGATGTAGTATATGAGATTCTTACTAATATATTAAGAATTAGCAAAGTTAGTTTAATAGTGTTCTTGTGGGTTTCTGCACATGTGGGAGTGGAGGCTAACGAAGAGGTGGATAAATTAGCTAAGCAAGCTGTAAAATATATAGATATAACTATTAAATTGAATTTGAGTAAAAAAGAGGTTAAAGGTAAAATTAAAGAATTTATTAACAATAACTGGCAAGAAGCATGGAACAGTGGTAACAAGGGAAGACATATGTATAGAATTCAGAATGAAGTAGGAAATGGAAGAAGAGTGTTTAGGAATAGAAGAGAAGATACTATTATTTCTCGCATTCGAATAGGACACACTAGATTAAATCATTCTTTGTTTAAAATAAGAAAACACAAAACGGGTAAATGTAATTACTGTGATCAGGATGAAACAATTGAACATGTTTTAATTAAATGTGAAAAATATGTAACAGAAAGATTAGAATTTATGAAGGAAGTAAGGAAATTGGGTGTTGAATATTTTAATATGGAAAACATTTTGAAAGTACATAAAGATCAAGATAAGATATTTAGTGCTATTATAAAATTTAAAGCAATAGGAATAGACGGGAGAATTTGAGTCAATTGAGTCAAAGTTATTATTATAATATATATATATTATTAAATTACACTCTCTTATCAGTGCTCCACACGCAAGTCTATTAGCTATTAGTCAAAGCTATTAGAAGAAGAAGAAGAAGAAGAAGAGCTGCTAACTCTTCCGTTCAGTGTGCGATGACAGATTGCATCAGCCGCTGTTAGTGATCAGGTTCACGGCAATCACGAACAGCTGAAGACGGGTTTCAGAATCATTATTGCCTTCCAAGTGGATGCCTTATGTTCGTGTGCGTCCTATAAAGAGTGAGTGTTGTTCCGTGATGTTTGCTGATTGATGCTCGTTATCAGTAATGACACAGTTAACAGCTGTTCTGACGCTGTTCGTTAATCTGTCGATCTTCCAAGTATAGAGTTATAATGTTTATACTATTATGGTAAATAATATAGATAAATAGTAAAGTAAATATGATGGAAGATGTTATAGTCAGTGTTTATGTATTATTGTATCATTGTTATGAGGGGAGCAGCCTATAGTCAGTGGATGATGATTTGTAATGTTGCTATTATTGAGTATTGCTTCTGTGTGTTGCAGAGAAACCACACAATCTACATCTACATCCTTTATTATGAGCATGCCAAACATGTTTATGCCAGCCAATGGTGATTCAGCCCATTTATGACCCAAACCCACGTCATTTGAAGCAGGGCCTACCGTCTGTACTTCAGGTCTCCACTGAGTGTGCTTAACTCACATTGTGTCATTGTCCACCAAGTCTTGCACGTGCTACGGCAATCATCTTCATGCTTAAATACAAATAAGGAACTCCATACCATCTGGCGAAAGCTCTCATCAATCTACTGCACTATCGATCTCAAGTTCCATAGCTGTTAAAGTTTATGTAAAGGCTGTCTCCTCCTCTCATGCTAATTCTGCATACCAGTGAGAATAAATCTATTCAAACTGAACCTTCACTCTGTGGTGTTCTGACCGACACACCTGGTTCACTGCGATCTAACTAGCCCTAGCAGCTTCAGGTAGTTCTTCGCTACATATCCGCTTGTGTATTTTTTAGGTAATTTAAAACTTTTCTTATTTTTTTTGTTTGTTTGTGAACCAACTCCACGAATATTCCAAGTTATGAATTTCAACTGCATGAACCTATAATGTACATTTCATAGTTACCTTGTGTGAGTATAAGTCTGTGTGTGTGGATGTGAATGTGGTTGAGTGTGGATGAGGTTTCATTTTTTTAATGAACAGCCCTACACCTGAGAGAAAGTTTAACATTTGGAATACAGCCTCTTTTTGAATGCATTTATTCAACAAGACACTCCATTTGTAGTCAGAAGCAGATAATTCAGTGCAGGGCAGCATATTGGGCCATGTTGGGCAATCCTGATGCTACACAACAGCTCAGAGCACAGCGGAAATTGTCCATTTCACCTGCAACAGACCTGTATAGAAAACAGATGCAAGGAATGCAATGGAATATAGCCTGCATTAGACTTAGATACTTAGATATCTAATGCATTGTAAAATGATCTGTGAGATTTAGTGTTTGTGGAAGTTACCATTCATCTGTCGTCTTATTATAGCACTCCACATCACAGGTGGTGCTTAGTCCGTTAAATCCCCCTACGGCCAATAATCGTCCATTAACTACCTGCATTTTGAGGAAGTTAAAAAGGGAAATAAATAATGTACAGCTAAAGTCTTTAACTTTACATTAATAAATCTCATTATAGATGCAACGCTTCATTTAAATATAGTTGGAATGTTTTGACACACATTGGTCTTTGAAGACTTTGATCTTTGACTTTGAAGACAATTTTAGGGGGCAATTATTGTCAATATGGGACCAAATACATTACCCCCCCCCCCCCATATTCATTATCATCAAATCATTTTTGTAAAGTTATTTTATAGTTTCACCAGAGACAGATATTAACTGACCACATCTCACCTCAATGCCAAAGTTGCTGCGTGGATTGTGCATTGATGCAACGTCCTGCCAATTATTGGTTAGTGGATTGTACACCTCTGTACTCCGCAAATAATGACTACGCGTTCCATCAAATCCACCAACCTTTAAATAAATACACTTTTTATTCATCTATTCTGTGCATTTGTATATGCACATTGCACAACCATGCATGTATTTACTTAAGTGCAACCTTTAAACTGTGATTGATCCATATTTCTGTATTTGTGTTATGGTTATCATAGTTAATTAAAACTATAACCCTGATATGTGTGTGTGTTTAATACTCACGGCATACACTAGATCTGCATAAGCAATTACACCAACACCACTGCGGCGGCTGCTCATGGGAGCGATGAGAGTCCACTGGTTTGTTTCAGGGTTGAATCTCTCAGCAGAGTCGAGATACTCGACCCCAGTAAAACCACCACAGATATAAATCTGACAAACACAAAAATAACATGCATGATGTTTGTGCACAATCTTCACAGATTGATCAGAAAACCAGTGTTTAAAACACTCTGTAAATTGTATGATATTCCTTTCCAAATTCACACGATCCCCATGTCATATCTCAATTTCACATTTCCTTCATGCTTTACAGCCATTAAATAGTGTCCAGCACTATTTAGTGTGGAATCATGGGTAAGTGCTCTTACCCTGCCCTGCAGTGAGGTGGCGCTGGCGTTACTCCTGTGTTCATTCATGGGTGGCATCATTGTCCACTGATTGGTGTTTGGATCGTAGCACTCTACTGTTTTAAGCCGTTGGTGTCCATCAAAACCACCGATGGCATAAATGAGCCCACCTAGAACTGCAACACTTACAAAGCATCGGCGTTCATGCATGGGGGCCACCTGCAACACACCAAATCAGTGTGCGGACACACATCAGTACACCATCTCATTGGTTCTGTCCTGAATGTTATATTTCATTCTGGTGCGCTTAATGTTATGGCTGTTAAATAGTAGCCTATGCTATTCACCAACTAAACATATCCTATTCAATGCGTTCACAGTCTCTTTCACAGCCATCATTTGTAGGAGCCTATTCACAAACTGTTTGCTCAAGCATAGCCTGGTCTCAATGCTAAGTTATTACTGTGTCATGAAGATTAACAGATCAACAGATTTTGTTGAATAATAGTGCACTGCACTATTATTATTCAAAGCTATAACAGTTGCTGGAACACAAACAAAAATGTATCATGGTTTTACCACTTTTTAGACATGTAATATGATAATACAGTGGTATTCTTTGAAGTAATTTGGAGTACAGCACATCATTCAGCACTATGGTCCATATCTGTTTTATGAAAGGAAGCTAAATTAAAGTTACATGTTGACCTACAGCATTACTCACCTCGTGCCAAGTCTGAGTGATTAGATTGAATTTCCTCATGCTGTTTAAATACTCCACACGGTCAAAACCACCAATGCAGTAGACAAACTCATTCAGGACTGCTGTACCATGATAGGCTCTGGGACGCTCATCCTCTTGAGTCACACGGACCCAGCAATCTGCCTTCAGATTATATGCCTCAATCTCATTGATGAGATTGTCGTCGCTCCATCCTCCGATGGCCAATAGGATCGATGAGGGCAGACGTGGACGTGACCGTTGATGCGTGAGTTCTGGGTCGGTGGGTTCATCCATGTTGTGGTTAAACAACGTCGTCAGTGTATTGATGATAACAGGCAAGCAGGCTTCATTCTTCATTACTAGTGCATTGCATGTTATATTATTGCTGAGGAATTCTGATTGTATCAACCCCCATCGAACCTAAAGCACAAGGGAGAGTTTCCAGAGACTGTTGTAAGACTGTTAATAAGCAGTTATATGGTGTTCAAAAATTAAAACGGATTTCCAAAAAGACTTAACACATTAAGTTGTTTATTGAAAAATTATTTCCAAAATAAAGTAAGTTATTGCTTAAAACAAAAGGAGGAAAAAATCTGTCAGAAGGGGAAGAACAATAAACTTGATTGCCCTTTGAATTAAGCTTATTTTTCTTACCGCATGCCAGGATTATTATAGTTAAACTAAAACCCTAAAATAAAATGAAAAACCTTTTCTCATTTTTATTTAGTCTGATGTAAACTAAAATAACACAAATTTAAGAAAAACTGAAGAAATGTTAGTAAATTGTAGACAAATGTATATATATATATATATAGCAAACCACAAAACACAATTTCTACATTTAACTAACATTACAATAATAGCAGAAAATGTATCTTGATTTAAGATTTTTAAGATATTGGCAATGAAAAAAATCTTAGTTTTACCTTCGGCAGAAGCACGGCAATGTGTTGCGTTCTGTTTGATGGTTCATGATTAGTCCAGTGGAGGACGGCTTCAAAAACCACCTCCTCCTGTTTGACATTCAGCTCATCCTCATCAATGATCTCCTCAAGCTGTTCCACGGAGAGCTCCAGGAACTCCTCAGATACGTGCAGAACCTCCTCAAAGTGCTGCAGGATGTAGTGCTTTGCTTTACAGTGGAGCTTTGAGCAGGAGTAAAAGTCCTCTGTAAACTTGCAGATACCAATGCAGTTCTCTGGGCATAAATGTGACTCCAGGAACTGACAGCAGGCATCTACAAGACCTGAGACTAAGATCAAGTCAGCCGCCACCAAGAGCTCCACCACATTCTCTTGAGTGATGAGCACAGATCTTGTGTACGCATACTGGATAATAAGAGGCATGATGTCTTGGGATATTCCTGGAATTTCACAGACATGTTGTGGGCTGTTCCAGTTGTTGGAGAAAAGAGCCCTGTGAACAAATTTGACAAAGAAATGCATTAATAATGAGCATATATAGAATAACTTTTCGTTATTTACATTTTAATTTCAGCCAAATTTACGTACTTGAGAAACAGATTCTCAAGTAATTAAATTCGAAATGCTGGGTGAAACTTCATTCATAGCCACTTCCAGAATCAAATTTCCAGATTATTTTTTTAGATATCATGGTTACATTCTTTGTTCTGGCAATACACTCTCATTCATTTTCATGCATTTATATATTTGGACAGCTTAGGCTGTTTTAACAGAACGATGTTAGCTGTGGAAATTATGTATTATAATATTGTCTGTGTAATTTGCACACAATTGCAGTTCAAATGCTTCTTCTCACCTAAAGTAGGTGCTGCAGCCACACATGATGATCTTGTGCACTTGAAATTCTCTGTCGTTTGACTTGATGATCATGTCAGTGTGTTCTCCCAGTAAACGTGCTTCATCAAACACATCAAAGGCTGTGGCTCTTATGTTCTCCATGTTCTCTCAGTATTGTAAATGTATTCAATCTTCTCACCTCAAACTCTGATTAAAGTCACCTCAGGGTTTTGTCTTTGTTGGGACTTTTGCTCAGGAGAGTTCTATAGAATGTCTTTGTGACATCATAGTAGAGCTTGACATGTTTCTTTCAGTTTGTGTCTTGGCCACATACAGAGTTTTGTTTTATCGATTCCTTTTGCATAAACCATCTTCACAGTTACAAAGATATAAAAAAATATGAAATATCTTTGTAACTCAGTGACAAATAAAATAAATAAAGCATGGGATAATTAGTCATTTGAATATGCAATCATCCATTTTGATTGCACAAAATATACTAAAGAATACAAAATACATAAATTATTTTACTGTCAAAAACCATTTACCATTTATTATCTTTGACTGTGACCCCAAACAAGTTTAACAGAGGCCTGTATGAAGATAATTATTTTTCACAGATGTCATATTTCCATTCCATTTCAAGGTTACACAGCATTAGGCCACATCATGAGTGAAATGTCTTGCTTTTATTAGTTAAATCTGTAAATTAGTAGATTTCCTGCTATTATAGTAAAATTACTAATAAATGGCCAAGCTGAGTTTTTTTTTTTAATTTACAAATTTAAATATTCAACAAACAAGACTTTGAATAGTCACTAAGACACTAAAGCAGTATCTGAAATTGCCCCTATACCAGCTGCAGTTCTCCAACTGGTTTTAGTTTTTGTAGGAATTTGACCTTCTTAAAACAAAAAGAACACTGAATTCCATTTAAATACAATAAAGCAATACATGCACACAAAAGTAAAACAAATATTTCAAACTCATTCAAGTTCAAAAGAATTATAAAGAACAATATCTCTTTACAATAAGGTCTAAAAGCAAAAGCATTAGCAAACATTAGCAAAAGCTACATTTAAACTTTCTGTGTTATCAATTAGTTTAAAACTACAATTTATCATTTTTAGTTCATGTTGGCTCAGGTCCGTTATTAATTTAATTTTGCAATTAATATGAACTAAGTTTAATAAATGTTTTAGAAGTATTGTCCATTGTCAGTTTTTGAATAGACATGAAAATGCACATTTCAAACTTTAATGGTTGTAATTCAAGAATGCTTTGGAATATAGACATATGATTGGTGTTGTTTTAAAGAAGACATTTGGCAGATTTTTGTAGAAGTGAAATAAATTAAGAAAGTGAAACAGAAAAAAAGTTATAGAAGTTTGAGTTTATGGAAATGTACAATGAAAAAATATTAATTATTCATATTTTACATAAAATATATATTTTCAAAACCTGGGCTACTCTAAAATGGCAGAAAGATCAAAGCCAAAAATCTGAACAAGTTGTGTTTCAAATTTTAGGTTGATATCTCAAAAAATGAGCTTTCAGTAAGATTTTGTTTGAGCGCAGTACCAAACTTTTTCACTAGGGCACAATCAGACTCCATTACTGCCCATATAAGGGCGTCAGCATTTCCATTCGTGTTTTGAGTGATATGAACCATTATTTTCACAATTTTCAAACAATTTCTGAAGTAGAGATCCTATTCAGAAGTAGCATGGGAAGTTTGGCAGATTTTGATATGAATTAAACCTCTAAGAAACACATACAAAGAACACGCATGTAAGTCATAGCTAGCTGCCACGTCACAAATGGTGAATTTATTATTTTTTTCTTGATATTTCAAACTTTTCAGACCTTTTTTCCAAAATAATTGAATGGATTCTATCTTTTGAACTTTTGGCATGAAAACAAACTGAGGTATCTACCATTTTTTCATGATTTTTCATGTTTACTGCTAATTTAAAATAAAGGTCTGAACACGCCTTATGAGTATGAAAATATTCTTGTTTTATATTGATAAATTATGGCTCCTCTGTAATATATTTTGAAAATCAGTCACCAAATATGGAAACTAGAGATTGTAAGCTTTCAAATGATATATAGTTTGTCAATATTATTTAAGGTATTTATTAAGATATTATTGTTTTAAAAATATAGTGGCAAACGTCCCACCTGTGGGACGGTGACAGTTAACCCTCTAAGACCGACGGGAGCGCCGGCGCTCCGGTTTGCGTGTGTCTGTTCAAGAGCCTATAGAAACTGAAACCAAATGGCTAGCTCAATCATTCTTTTTGCATACAAAACCAGAGATGTAACATGTTCAGATCAAGCCTCCTTGTTTTCTACCTCTAATGAGTCTGTACAAATTGCGTAAAATGCGTTTCACAAAAAAAATAAAAAAATCACAAAAATGCATTGCACGTCTTTGCACATGTTCTGTAAATTAAACTTTATTATTATTATTATTATTATTATTATGTGGCCATGCCTCTGGTGGAGTGTGCTTTAACTCCAATGGGGAATTGTGGGCCCATCGACGTGTAGGCCAACGCAATCGCACTATCTAGTGGGACAGTCTTTAATTAGTGGATGCCCTTTGGTGCTGCGCCAGACTAATCTCAAATATTCTAAAGATCCCTTGTAAGGTTTTTTTTTTTTTTATTTAACAGTCAGACATACATACAAACAAACCAACATAGTGCAGTTGTGAGCAATCTTGTAAATCCATAATTCCAGCAGTGGCAAGAGTGATTTAAGTGTTTGATCTAAGTGTGTATGTGAGCGGGTGTGAGTGTGGGTATGTGTATGTGTGTGTAAACAAAGTAACCATTTATTATTTATTTCCATTTTCATTACCATCACCATCCCACTCCCCACTACCACCATACATATTGTGTTTGTAGATTTTTATTTCCATCCTTCCTCCTATGTAACAATTGCCATTGTCAGTCCTGTATAAAATGAAATATGATATAATAAGATAATACAATATAAGATAACCTTCCCCCACATCTCATCAGGGCTGGACTGAGACAAAAAATCAGCCCTGGACACTTCATCCAGACCGGCCCACTATGCATGTAAACACACACATTAATCTATATGTGCATTAATCTGCATCTATACGTGCATTAATCTGCATGTAAAATTACTGATTAGATTTTATTTACTATCAAAACCAAGAAAAAACTATTAAAATAATAAACAAAGAAAATGGAAATGATTTTATAAGGCTTTATTGTAAATAGAATATTATTAGGCTATACTATATAAACTATATTTCATGAAGTGCAACATCACTGCCAGGACCTACAGAATATATATTCTGTAGGTCCTGGCAGTGATGTTTCACCTCATGAAATATAGTTTATATAATAGTATACCTATATTTCATATATACTATATCATTTATACAGTGTATATATATATATATATATATATATATATATATATATATATATATATATATATATATATATATATACAGTATATATATATATATATATATTAATCCTTGTTAAAGCTGTTAGTCAAGAGCAGTGAGTTATTTACACAGACAGTAGGTAAGGCTTCTGCCAGGCACTTTCAGGGATACAAATTGAAAAAATATGTATATATGCAAATATGTGGCGGCTACATGACAAATTGTATTGAGTGAAATGTAAATAATCCTAAATATGTGTGTTATTTTAATGCATTTCAGTTTGTATTATTTTTGTCATTTAACATATTTATGACAATTATTTATGCAGTATTTGAATACTATTGTATTGTGTACACAAGATATATATTATTATAAACCTAGCTAGTAGATCAATTGTATGAGTAGTGACTAAATCATGGGTCCTGTTTATTTAATACAGGCCAGGTGTGACCAGTGCGGGCCAGTTGATGGCAAGCCATTATTTACCTGGAACAGAACCGGCCCAGTAACATCATTACCTTGTGGGGTTGGTAGGAGGCTGTTGTAGTCTGCTCACCCCTTCTACTCTTATTCGTACACACACACTACTACACACTTAGAGCCATTAGATGAATTCTAGCTTATGGACTATTGCATCCTATGGACAATTCTTGTGTGTTGTGGACCGTTTTTTATATGAATATATTTTCCAGTTCTGAGTAATATTGTGCCTGGGTTTCTATGAATTATTGAACCTTTCTGCATGATTGGAAAATTTGGGGTATTGCGTTGTCGTTGTTGTTTTGTCTTTGTGTTCACTTAATATATGGTACCAACACCAAACTGAACTGATCTGTTTTGTGTCTTTAATTACTCTATCAATGCCTCCTTGAGACGAACCCTTATCTTCTGTAGCCCAATTTTTACTTACCACCTTCTATAGCGATAGAAATGGTTATACAATAATACACATTTCCCTATGGGAATATGTTACACTAACAAAAATGCATTACTTGAATTAACCTTGAACTTGAAACATAAAACCTATACACAAGTCTTTCTATCTGTCTGCTTTCCTGCTTATGTTTCTCTGTACTTGACTTTGTCCATGACTTTGTTGGGGCTGTCTAACGGGTTACAATCCCATGTCATTAATATTGTTTACTGTCTTTCAGAACTGGATTGGAAATTACAAGAGATCCCAAAAAGGTTCTGAGACCCGGCCCTCAAAGCCAAAGTTTTACACTGGGGATTTGTCACCATACAACCTTTTTTGCAGGGATGTTCTCAGAAAGAAAGGTGAGAGGGACTGTTTGTCATTTGTCATTGTCATAGAATTTCATGTTGTCAATTTTCATCAGTGGTTCACAAGGGTCATGAAACTAATGTTTAGTATACTATTTGGCAGGCACTTTACATTACATAGATTGACATAAGACTGGTCTGTTTGTTGATGTATTTACAAATTATTGTTTGAAAGGTGGATTTCACAATCCAAGGGCAAACCGAGGTGTCAGACACATTTTCTGCAGACTGTAAAGTGTTAAGGGCCAATCCCAATTCTACCCCTTACCCCTTCCCTTTCCCCTAGCCCTACCCCTTCGCCTTCCCCTTGACCCTTGAAACAGAGTGGCAATGCGTAGGGGTGAAAATATTCCCCTAAGAAATGGGACACCACTACGCCTCCGTTAAACGTCATTATAAGTCGTCGCTAGCGCCTACGTCACAGGAGATGCGCCGATTTTTATCACAACTTCCAAGATCCCGTCGACAGCTGCAGTTATCTCAGTCGCGTGGGTTACAGCTATTTTCTTGCATCTTGTGAAGTTCGCAGGAAACAACGGAGACGACGAAAATATGTTGCGGGACTATCGTTAGCAAACTACAGTAATTTTAGCGATTTTTTTTTTTTTTACAAACGTTTCTGTGAAGAAACTGACCGTAAATATGAACACAATATTGAATGTAACATAAAGCAAATCATTATTTGTCGTTATAATACTTATTAAAGCCACAAATACTTAAATTTATGGGTCTCCTTTGTCGCTTGGGCAGCCAGGCTGGGTTAGCAGTGACACTTCTCATACCCCTTCGTTTGAAGTGTGCTCCCGAAAAATCTTCGTTTGAAGGGCTATCTGGCCCTTTCCCCTAGCCCTCCCCCTCCAACCAAAAGAGAATTGGGACAGCCCTACCCCTTCACGTGGACGCGCAAAACGGAGGGGAAGGGGAAAGTGAAGGGGTAAGGGGTAGAATTGGGATTGGCCCTAAGTTTACTGTGCATTCTTTTTTCTTCAGGGACTATGAAGGATATAAAGGGCAGGTGGTCCACACTAGAGGAGAAGCAGAAAGACAAATATAAACATGAAGCAGCTGCACTGAGGGCACCATAGACATATATACTAGACCTCACCTTGGGGTTCTAAGCATGCGTCAAAACCGCCGCCATCTTGGAACAGGGGTCTTGTCATAGGAAGTAGCTAGGTAACGCTGCTATCTCTGCCTTTACTTCGAATTCATTGATGGTGGCGGACTTTTGTGCAGCGTATGATGTTCACGGATGAAATCTCAACTAGGATGAATGTTTTTAAAAGAAAAAAAAATAATTTCTGGAATCAATGATATTCCATTCCCCTGTTTCAAGATGGCGGCTCTATTGACGCATTCGTTCCAATGAACTGCCGTAGCCAAGGTGAGGTCTAGTGTATACAGTATGTCTATGTGAGGGCACAAGGGCAAGATCTTAGCAGTGAAATGAGGGAGCTCAAAAAAAAAAATCTGTACCAGCTGAAATTACAGGTTTGGAAAGAAGGGAACTTAAAGGCAAGGTCCATGATGTTTTTAAAATACATTTTGATTTAATTCCACTTCAACAACTGTTTGTGACCAATTAATTAGATGATCCAGCACAAAAGAACAACGTTTAGTAACCTGGTGAACATACAGGACTGAAAAACACCAAGCAGTCATTTCACAAGGATGAAAAAATGATTGAATGGTCATATGTCAATCAAAAACAGTTGGCATTGGTCCCTCCCCCAGACGGGTCCAAGCATTGCATGTTACTGTACTCTGGATGCGTGTCTGTCCTGCCTTTAATTTGATTTGATAAGTGGTATTGTTGTTGTAGATTTAAGGATTATTAACCACGAGTGCGAATGGAGCAGAACACAATGGCTATTTGTAGAACAATCGAAAGGAATCACTTGCGCTTCAGCCTACCCCATGCTCTCGGAACAGGACACAACAATCTGAGGACAAGGTCCCAAGGTCTAACTGAGACCAAGGAGCAGGACCGGAGCACAGAATTTTTTTAATGTATTTATTGGTCAACAATGACTAACGTTTTGACGCACATGCGTCTTCTTCAGAGTCAAACAGTCAATGACAACAACAAACAGACCTAAAAGAGTCATCATTAAAGAAATTGGCCACAGGCCTAGGTGGGTGTGGTGCAACAATTATTCAATCTAATACAAGCACTCAAGTCTTGGAAGAAAAGAGAGAAAAAAAATACAAACACATGTCCAAAAACCAAAAATAGAAAAATACATAGATATACAAGCACCGTAAACCAAATACAGATATACACACCCAGGTATATACAGGTCTCAGTTAGACCTTGGGTCCTTGTCCTCACAATGGCTATTTGTGTTCATATTTTGATTCTTTGATGATTCAGCATTCACAGCAATTATGTTCTCCACAATTTTCTGCACATCATTTAGACTCTTAATGTCCAGAGTTACTATCATATCTCCGTCCACCTAGGAAACAATAACTTGAGTAATTTTGGTTTTGTGTCTGGTGCAACAAAAAAGATGCACAAGTTCCCTCATTCACTCATACCAGGATGGTGAACATATACTGTTACCTTTATATCAAAATGTAACACTTCACATTGATTCAATTTGATCATTTCATGGGAACTGCAATCAAGTAATCTAACATGAACTTAGCTAGGAGTAGAACCCACCTTTGGACATGCTGGGCACGTGGTCCCATCATCAAACTGAGGGCAAATATCCACCAAACTCCTTTGTCGGAAGCGGTGATGCCTAAAGTGGGATATCAAAGAGTGCAGGCTTCAGGTTCACACTCGCACATATCTACAAGGATGGTGCAGAGACGTCCTGCAAAAAACAAAAACAAAAACAAAAAAACATAAAAACATAACCAAGGAATACAATAAAATAGTCTATTGATGATGATAGACAACCTTATTTATAGACGGCAGCATGGCAGTGGCCATTTGCACTAATTGGCCCAGGACAGCTGTAGCTACCATCACCAAGTATGAATGAGTGAAAGAATAACGAATTCAAAGTAGAGCTCTTTGAATGTCTTGAAAAGCGCTATATAAATCTAATCCATTATCATTACTATAATGTATATTAACACAGACATTGTGTCACCAGTAACCTACTATGTTTTATTACTGGGAAATTGCACATCAGAAGTGTGAGAAATTCCTACGAGAACATCATTGCTCAACATTTCATCAGCCTCTCTTTCTTTTGTCAAGGAAATTAAACACATGACTTTCAACATTATAAAATGACAAACCTGTGTTGACAATGACTTTTATATCTTTCCTGTACACAGCATGGTTTTCATGGCCCTCGGGTAAATACATGAATAGCCCCTGATAGGATGGTTCATAAGAAGAATTCTGAAAGAAAGATAACTTTAACTAATAGTTTTGGGAATGAGTAATTGAAGACAACACAAATTGTAGTATTGTGCTAAAACAAGATTTACAAATAGTTTGCTATATGTATATGTGTGAGTGAATGCTGTTGTTCATACATTCCATTTATCAGGGATGTGCAATGAATTGTGGTGAGTCCTCCTCAGACAGGCTTCACAAAGGACTGCTGTAGTGCTGCACTCCAAGCACCTATAATCAGCATGCCGTTGGCAGACAGAACACTTGGAAGAGATTGGTACTGAAGTTTCAAATGAAACTTTGAGCATGTCCTCCTTGACTGCATCCCAGGCATTTAGTTCTCTCTTCTTTGCCTTACTGTATGCTTGTTTCAGAAGATGAACTACAGCCTGCTGCTTCATCTTGTTCTGATGGAACAAGTGTGGGGTCCAAAAGGCCTGTTTGTTGGGAGCTGGGCTTGGGGATGTCTTTATGTGTAAGGTAATGAACCTTTACACAACCATTTATATTCCTCCTCAGCACCTTTATCTTGATATTTCTTAACCGTGTTCCTTTCAATGCTTTTCCCATCTCTGGAAAATAAGGCAATAAAGACACATGCATGACTAATGGATACAACAAAAGCTAGATTTTTGTTCCTTAATGTGCATGATGTATTAAAACATAATAATAATAATAATAATTCATCACATTTATATAGCGCCTTTCTGGACACTCAAAGTGCTTCACATAGAGGGGGGAATCTCCTCAACCACCACCAGTGTGCAGCATCCACCTGGATGATGCGACGGCTGCCATAGTGCGCCAGAACGCTCACTACACACCAGCTTACTGGTGGAGAGGAGACAGTGATGAAGCCAATTGGTATATATGGGGATGATTAGGAGGCCATGATGGACAGAGGCCACTGGGCAAATTTGGCCAGGATGCCGGGGTTACACCCCTACTCTTTCGAAAGACATCCTGGGATTTTTAATGACCACAGAGAGTCAGGACCTCGGTTTAACGTCTCATCCGAAGGACGGTGCTCTTTGACAGTATAGTATGCCCATTATACTGGGGCGTTAGGACCCACACAGACCACAGGGTGAGCACCCCCTGCTGGCCTCACTAACACCTCTTCCAGCAGCAACCTGGCTTTCTCAGAAGGTCTCCCATCCAGGTACTAACCAGGCTCAGCCCTGCTTAGCTTCAGTGGGCTACCAGTCTTTAAAACATTGGCCTAGATGTCACGAGTTGTGGATGGTGAGGACCTAAATGCAGCAACAAAGTCAGGAGGCAGGCAGGTAAAGTAGTCTGTTAATAAATAAATGTAACAGACTACATGGAAGACACAGGGGGAAGCAACATGGATCTGGCAGGGAAATAAAGAAACCTAGGGGTATATGTACACTGAGCGGCTAACAATGAGACAGAAACCAGGTGTGACAAGGAGCAGGAAGTAACAGGACAGAATGCACAAGAGAATGAACCAACAAAATTAAAAACAGGAAACAAGACTAAGGCAAAACTAACACAAAAGGAACAGAACACAAAAAACCTGGGAGACCATGACGTAGATGCATAACTAGATAGATAATAAATCAAACAAACTTACCACTGAAATTTTGGAACTATTTTTCCTAATCTGGGAATCAAAGGTTGTAAAATGAGATGGACAAAGTCAAGTACAGAGAAACATAAGCAGGAAAGCAGACAGATAGAAAGACTTGTGTATAGGTTTTATGTTTCAAGTTCAAGGTTAATTCAAGTAATGCATTTTTGTTAGCCTGTTGTTGTTGCTAGCTTAACGTTACATATTAGGCTAAATAAAAATAGAGGTAACGGTTACCACAAATCTGATGTCACTATCACTATACAGTAGCTAGGTATATACGAGCATGATATAGCCTGAATGAAGAGTTTGTATGAAGCAGATACAAAATATATGTACAGTGTAGTCATTACACCGAACGCCAGTTTAAGGCTAAAGGTATAATTTACAGGAAACTCATGGTGTAATAAATCGTTTTTCCCCCTCATCTGCTAATTTTTTAATCTCATTAGTTAGCCATGGGGTAAGCTAACGTTAAATTGGCAGTAAGTTTTGATTCCATTAAAAAAACAACAACGTTTTTGTAGTAAACTGTAATGCTAGCTTGACCGGTAATGTCATGTTTTGTGTGTTTTCGTTATTAGTGATTCCCCGTCGATTATTTGTCCCAGGTGTTTTGTATTTCTCACGCCCCCTTGTTATCTTGTCTAGCTCGTTTGTCCTTGATTATTTAAGCCCTGTGTTTCTGCCCTGTCTTTGTTGGTTGTTGAATTTATGTAGGTGAACGTTGGTGTTTTTGAATTCTCGAGTCCTGCTTCTAGTCTTGTATCCTGTTCCTAAGTTTGTTAATAAAGCTACACTGCGTTTGGATCCAGCCTCAGCATATTTCTCCGCACAACGTCACAGGTAAATAGAGTAAATGCAAATGAAAAAAAGGGTGCGTTTCGTTTAAAATCTTTTATGTTACCTTATTATAGCTTTAGTATAACAGTTTTTAAAAATGTTTTTTAGCTCATAAACTAAATAAGAACAGTTGAAAATGTCTTAATTTTCAGTCATTTTACCTGAAAGTCGCTTGAGGTTTGAGGTCTGACGGCGGACTGTATTCCTGGGGGACTGGATCGAGAGTCTTCCTGTATGATGCTGATCAGCGATGTGAATAGAAAACAACCCACTGCACCTGCTAAAAGGCACAGTAGGGCCCTACTGGCCCATACGAATGGGCCGATAACCACTGATAATGTCCATTCAATCGGGTGATGCGTCCGAAAGGGGTGAAATGTTGCAGTTTGTTGTTTCACTGAATAAGTTTTAAAAAGAAAAATTGTTAATTATGAGTTCTATTCACAATCTAAAATTGGTATTCTACGTTTTTATTAGCCTACCTGAAATAAAGAATCATCCCGATTCAGGCCTCTTTCATTCTCCATTGAAAGAAAGAAAGAAAGAAAAGTTCTATGCAGGTCCGTGTACGTTGCGTTCATTCGTTTTTCGATTTGATATTGAAAGTAGAAAAATGAGAAAACGAATCGGTTACCTAACGTAACCTCGGTTCTCTCTAGATGAGGGAACGAGTATTGCGTAAGCTAGCTTACGCTACGGAAAGATTCATCTTTGCTGAGAAGTTGAAGCCAAAAAATTATTCCATAATTTTGTAATCATTGTCAACACAGTATCTCTGAGGCAGACCATGAGCGGGGCTAGCTAGCAGCTC
Source organism: Pimephales promelas (assembly GCF_016745375.1). The sequence continues at coordinate 28,795,549 of NW_024121321.1, forward strand.
ATTGGTTCGCTCAGAGAAAATGCACAAGCCTATGGGAGAGCGGCGCTGAGCCCGCGGCCAATGAGCGGACGGCGCTCGCTCATTGCGTCAGAGCCCGTCGAAAGGGGCGTGGCTATAGTGTATAAAACTGGCTCTCCCAGGCTCAGTCATTGATTTCTTTCAGCATTAAGCGAAATGCTGGTGGCGCAAGCACGGCCGGGAACGCAATACTCGTTCCCTCATCGAGAGAACCGAAGTTACGTTAGGTAACCGATTCGTTCTCTTACGAGAGGTTTTCTCGTATTGCGTAAGCTAGCTTACGCTACGGGAACATCTGGTCAACGCCGTGCGCGCTATGTAACCACTAAGCATCCCAGGGGGAAAAAACACTGGGGGAATCTAAAAGTGGAAGAAGACAATATCCAGCCAGCATAGCGGCCGTTATCATCTAATGCATACACCCCTAAGGCGGCCGGCATAGCGGGCCGTAACGTATAATGCATAAGCACATAGGGGGAGGCACAAGGGGCGAACCAGTTGTGATAGGACTCCCAATAGTGCAGCTTCTTGTAGGAGAGCTGTATAGTATTAGACCGCCAGTAATTTCGCCTGTAAGGCGGGGACTTCCAAGTTATAGAATCTGACAAAGGTGGAGGGGGAGGCCCATCCCGCAGCCACACAAATGTCGTGAATGGAAATTCCGCAGGACCATGCCCACGATGAGGCCATGCCTCTGGTGGAATGAGCCCTGACGCCCAGCGGGCAAGGCAGGTCTTTTGAGGCGTAAGCAGAGGCGATAGCATCCACTATCCACCTAGACAGTGTCTGTTTAGAGGCGGCTAGACCCTTGGTGCGGCCGCCGAACGACACAAACAGCTGCTCCGAGCGTCTGAACGCAGCAGCGCGTGTAGTGTACACTCTCAGAGCCCGGACCGGTCAGAGGCGATCAGTGTCACACTCGCTATCGGATGCAGGCAGAGCCGATAAAGAAATCACTTGCGCCCTGAGGGGGGTACCAATCGCTTTTGGAACATAACCGTGTCTAGGTTTAAGAATGACAATGGAGTCATTAGGTCCAAACTCAAGACACGCGGCGCTTGAAGACAGCGAGTGAATGTCCCCCACGCGTTTTACTGAGGCGAGGGCAGTCAGAAAAATGTTTTTTAGCGAGAGGTATTTTAGATCCACGGACTCGAGTGGGTCAAACGGTGGGGCTTTCAGACCTTCTAGAACTATAGAAAGATAGTAGGGGGGCGTAGGGGGCGAGGGGGGTTCATCCTTCTGGCTCCCCTGAGAAAGCGGATGATTAGCTCGTCTTTGCGCAACGACTGGGCGCGCCGGGGTTCAGCGAACGCCGTGACGGCTGCCACGTAAACCTTAAGAGTGGATGGGGACCTGCCCTTATCCAGCATCTCCTGAAGGAACATGAGCAAAGACGAGACCTCGCACGTCCGTGGGTCCAAGATTTTATCGGTGCACCATCTAGAGAACACAGACCATTTTGCAGCATAGAGCTTTCTAGTAGATTCCGCTCTGGCATGTTTGATCGTGTTCAGAACTCCTTCTGGCAAATCGACGAGTAGTTGTTGGTCACCTATGCATGAAGCGCCCAGCGCTGTGGATGGGGATGCCAGATCGTGCCGCGAGCTTGAGTGAGGAGATCTGCTCTGATTGGAATAGGCCACGGGGCTGTCTGTGACAGCTGCGTGAGCTCCGGGAACCAAATCTGATTCTCCCAGCGCGGGACTATGAGGAGCACCGGGTGGCGTGTGTCCCTGATTCTCTGAATGACCTGCGGTAGCAGAGAGATCGGGGGAAAAGCATAGAGCGGGCGGCGGGGCCAATCCTGAGCGTTCTCTTCTGACGCGAAAAGATCTATCTCTGCTCTGCCGAATAGGTGCCACAATGTTAGAACTGTTTGAGTGTGCAGGGACCATTCTCCGGGGGAGACAAGGTTCCTGGACAACATGTCTGGACCGTCGTTCAGATGGCCCGGTATGTGCGTCGCTCTGAGCGAAAGCAGGTGACTCTGGGACCACAGTAGGATGTGGCGCGTCAGATGAACGAGATTCTTGGATCTGACCCCGCCCTGACGGTTGATGTAGGATACCACGGCCATATTGTCTGAGCAGATCAGGACGTGGTGACCGTGTATGCGCGGGGGGAAAAGCAGCAGCGCGTTCTCGACCGCGAGCATTTCCAGACGGTTTATGTGTATGGAACTCTCCTGGCTCGACCACTGGCCGGCGGCCGGTGAGCCCTCGCAGACCACACCCCAACCCGTGTTGGATGCATCTGTCAAGATGACTTTTCGGCGAGAAAAGGTTCCCATGGTAACGCCCCTCTGAAACCAATCGGTTACTGACCATGGTTGCAGTGCAGTGATACATGTCTGTGTAACCTTGATAATCTGGCAGCCCGTAGTCCACTCACGGTGGGATACGCGGCTCTTTAACCAGAGTTGAAGGGGGCGCATGTGCAGGAGACCCAGCTGTAGCACAGCGGAGGCTGAGGCCATATAACCCAGCATCCTCTGAAAGGATTTCAGGGATGTGTGGGTACCCATCTGAAAGGAGGCGGCTAGACGCTGAACACGGCGCGCGCGCTGTGTGGATAAGCGAGCCTTCATCGTGACAGAGTTCAAATCTATTCCAAGGAATGAAATAGTTTGACTGGGCTGGAGAGAGCTCTTTGTCCAGTTGACAGAGAGTCCCAGCGCTTTCAGATGGTTGAGGAGAACTGTGCGGTGCGACAGAAGCTCCGTCTGAGACTGTGCTAGAATCAGCCAGTCATCCAGATAGTTTAAAATGCGCAGCCCCTGACTCCGCAGGGGGGCGAGCGCTGTATCCATGCACTTCGTGAACGTACGGGGTGCTAAGGATAGGCCGAACGGGAGAACGGCATATTGGTAAACCTGACCCTCGAAGGCGAAATGTAGGAATGGCCTGTGACGAGGATTTATCTGGATCTGGAAATAGGCGTCTTTCAGGTCTAGAGAGATGAACCAGTCCCCCTGGCGGAGTTTTCTGACTGTGAGCATTTTGAACGGTCTCTTCATGAGCGCTTTGTTCAAGACCCTGAGATCTAAGATCGGCCTGAGGCCGCCGTCTTTCTTGGGAACAAGAAAATAACGGCCGTAAAACGGCCGTCGGTCATAGATGGCGGAACTCTCTCTATTGCGCCCTTCTGCAGCAGCTTCGCTATTTCTGAGCGGAGCGTGTTCATCGCAGCTGGGCTGACAGCGGATTCGAGCCGAACGCGCGAACGGGGCGGGCGGCGACGAAACTGTAAAAGATAGCCATTCTTTATGATGCTTAAAACCCACGGGGAGATGCCGGGGATGGCTTCCCACGCTTCGCAGCAAGCGGCTAGCGGTTGAATGGCAATTTCGTCCTGATTGCTGCACATAGCGGGCTGGACACTGTGTGTGGGCGCGCTTAGAGTGTGTGTGGCAACGGGACTTACACTCAGAGAGGAGTTTTTGGGCCGTAAGACAGAGCGAGCAGAGGGGGGACACGTGCATGGGCTCGTGGGCGTGTTTATGTTTTCTGCTACTAGAGCGGTCAGTGGCCGCTCTGAGAGAATGGGCTCTGTGGGAGACACGGGGCATATGGTGCTTGTGTGTATGCGTGAACACATGCTTGTGGGCACATTTTTTACACTTGAGGCATTTATGCTCTTTTTGTGAACTCTCTGGGTAGCCGTAAAAACGGCTTTTTGTCGCTCGCAAGCGGGCAGGGAAACCGGCTTGTTTGTGGCGGTAAACACTACTGTAGTCGGCGAGGCGTCGGGGACTAGCAGAGGACGAAACTTTGACGGCGGTCCGGCCACAGCGGGAGAGGGCCGTCTTTTTCTCAGCTGTGCTAGGCAGACTTTTGCTGATCAGGCTTCAGCGTGATCTTGGGTCGAGGCCCCCGGGGAGGAGGCTGTCTGCGGCGGCTGTCAGAGCAAGAGCGAGGGCATCCGCCCTGTCTACGCTGGGGCTGCTGAGCTTGCTGAGGCGGGCACTGTTGCGGGGTTCTGGCAGAGGGCTCGTGAGAGCGGCCTGCAGAAGTGCTGGCGCGGCGGGGCAGGAACAAGTTCATGGCCTGGGTGGCTTTTTGTACCTCGGAGAAGCGGTCGATGATGCCCGTGACGGCAGATCCGAAGAGGCCGGTCGGAGAGATAGGCGCGTTGAGGAAGACTGCGCGTTCTGAATCTCTCAGCGACACAGAGGTTGGCCATACATCTCCCCAGGGCTTGTGCGGCGGCTTTAGTGGCGCGAAGGGAAAGGTCCGTCGCGCTTCTCAAATCCGAAAGGATGGGCGGGTTCCTGCCGCTCTTCGCCATCTCGCACAAGATGTCGCTCTGTAGCACTTGGAGGACTGACATAGAATGCAGCGCTGAAGCGGCCTGACCGGCGGCGGCGTAAGCGCGAGCATGAAAAGTGGAGGTCGCTCTGCACGCTTTCGAAGGAAGCGTAGGGGAAGAACGCCATCTAGCAGAGGGCAGACAAAGGTGAGCGGCGACCAGGTCCTCGACGGGCGGCATGGCAGTATATCCCCTCTCGGCGGCTCCGTCCACCGAGCGCAGCAAGGCGGACACGTCGGAGCGGTTTCGAGCCGAAAGAGGGGCATTCCAGGACTTTGTGAGCTCGTTGCGTAGCTCAGGCAGAAATGGTGCAGCCCGGCTGCAGGCGGGGGCCGGGTGCCGGTGCAGGAATTTACCATCCATGCGGTTCGGTGGTGGCTTGGGGGGAGGCGACCACTCGAGTCCCAGGCGGTCGACGGCCTGTGAGAGGAGACGCAACAATTCCTCTTCAATACCGGCGCGGGTCCCCGCAGACTCTCTCGTCGAAGAGCCAATCGACGACCAGTCCTCGCTGTCCGAAGCGTGCAGCGAACAAGAGTCCTTCTCTTCCGCGGTGACGTCGGAGGAGACAGAGCAGCCACTCAGCGGCAACTGTATGTCCGGCTGGGGCGGAGAGGGAGAGCGGTTGGTGGACGGCAGTGGCAGCCCGCATGGATCCGCAGGGGGCTCTGGCGGGCTCTGGGAGCGGCGTTTCTTCTTCCGAAGAGAGAGGCGGCGCAGGAGCGGTCTTGACCGCCTGCAGTCGTGCCCGCAGGGAGGACAGAAGCAGGTCTTCGCAGTGGTCGCATCCTCCGTTGGCGAGGGCGAGCTCTGCGTGTTCCACTCCGAGGCAGAGAACGCAAATGGGGTGGCGGTCTCCTTCTTCAAGTGGAGAGCGGCAAGAACCGCAGGAAATTCGAGGCATCTTGAAAAAGACGCTCGAGCTCTTTTAGTGAATGGAATAAGCAAAAGGATACGGCGTCGGACGGCGCTAGCTTGCAGGACGGCTGAAGGTGGCAGACGGCCGGAGAAGGCAAGGTGCCTTCTTCGACGACGGCGGCTTCTTCCCAGGACAGCGGATGCGTGTAGCTCGCTGAATGATGAAGAATCAACGACTGAGCCTGGGAGAGCCAGTTTTATACACTATAGCCACGCCCCTTTCGGCAGGCTCTGACGCAATGAGCGAGCGCCGTCCGCTCATTGGCCGCGGGCTCAGCGCCGCTCTCCCATAGGCTCGTGCATTTTCTCTGAGCGAACCAATGAGCTGCTAGCTAGCCCCGCTCATGGTCTGCCTCAGAGATACTGCGTTGACAATGATTACAAAATTATGGAATAACTTTTTGGCTTCACCTTCTCAATTTCAATATGAGAGAACCTCTCGTAAGAGAACGGCTCATTTATTCTTTTTTCTTTTTCCAAAATAATTAAAAAATGAGAATTCGGCTTGATTTTAAGTTGATATTTGGTTGACCAATCAGCGGAAAGGGGCGTTTCATGCGCGCCCACACGTGGAAATCGAATATTCAATCCATTTTTCAATTTTCTATCCCTGAACATAAAAATATAAAAAATCAAGCCGAATCCTCTTTTTTTTTTCTTTTGGAAAAAAGAAAAAAGAATAAATGAGCCGTTTTCTCATTTTTCTACTTTCAATATCAAATCAAAAAGCGAATGAACGCAACGTACACGGACCTATTCAGAATCTAAAATTGGTATTCTACTTTTTTCTCTTTCCTCCTCCATTCAAATGTTGCAGTTTGTTGTTTCAATGAATAAGTTTTAAAAAGAAAAATGTTTAATTATGAGTTCTATTCACAATCTAAAATTGGTATTCTACTTTTTTATTAGCTTACCTGAAATAAAGAATCATCCCGATTCAGGCCTCTTTCATTCTCCCATAAAAGAAAAAAAGAAAGAAAGAAAGAAAGAAATATGAGTTCTATTCACAATCTAAAATTGGTATTCTACATTTCTCTTTCCTCCATTCAAATGTTGCAGTTTGTTGTTTCAATGAATAAGTTTTAAAAAGAAAAATGTTTAATTATGAGTTCTATTCACAATCTAAAATTGGTATTCTACTTTTTTATTAGCTTACCTGAAATAAAGAATCATCCCGATTCAGGCCTCTTTCATTCTCCCATGAAAGAAAAAAAGAAAGAAAGAAAGAAATATGAGTTCTATTCACAATCTAAAATTGGTATTCTACATTTCTCTTTCCTCCTCCATTCAAATGTTGCAGTTTGTTGTTTTAATGAATAAGTTTTAAAAAGAAAAATGTTTAATTATGAGTTCTATTCACAATCTAAAATTGGTATTCTACTTTTTTATTAGCCTACCTGAAATAAAGAATCATCCCGATTCAGGCTTCTTTCATTCTCCCATAAAAGAAAAAAAGAAAGAAAGAAAGAAAGAAATATGAGTTCTATTCACAATCTAAAATTGGTATTCTACATTTCTCTTTCCTCCTCCATTCAAATGTTGCAGTTTGTTGTTTCAATGAATAAGTTTTAAAAAGAAAAATGTTTAATTATGAGTTCTATTCACAATCTAAAATTGGTATTCTACTTTTTTATTAGCCTACCTGAAATAAAGAATCATCCCGATTCAGGCTTCTTTCATTCTCCCATAAAAGAAAAAAAGAAAGAAAGAAAGAAAGAAATATGAGTTCTATTCACAATCTAAAATTGGTATTCTACTTTTCTCTTTCCTCCTCCATTCAAATGTTGCAGTTTGTTGTTTCAATGAATAAGTTTTAAAAAGAAAAATGTTTAATTATGAGTTCTATTATTCACAATCTAAAATTGGTATTCTACTTTTTTCTCTTTCCTCCTCCATTCAAATGTTGCAGTTTATTGTTTCAATTAATAAGTTTTAAAAAGAAAAATGTTTAATTATGAGTTCTATTCAGGTCCGTGTATCATCCGATCATTTTATTCCATTTCATCTGGCAAACCAAAAACAAAAAAACGAATCAATGTTTTGTTTTTCTGTTTTTCTGTATGAACCAAATATGAAAATTTTTGTTCGTTTGATTTGGTTTCAGCTCGAAACAGGAAATATAATAAACAAGGAAACCAAAACGAAATAATGGGTCGAATTTACGTTGTCTCTATTTTTCTTTGTTTTCCTATTCCCCACGGCGGGATCAATTCTGTTTCGCGCATGCGCAGTGGATAATCTCAAAGGAGTAGGTCGCTAAGCGCGTAGGGTTCGGACACTCGAACCATACATGTCTTTTATTGAGGACATGTTTATGAATGGAATGCCATATCATGAGATCTCAGTAAAGATGCAAGAAATGTGTGTCCAGCGTGGAAGCTCTGAGATCAGCATCCGGAGACTACTTGCCAAGCATAATATGCGGAGAAAAGGACACACTTCTGATTCAGACCTTGACATTGCTGTCTCTCGAGCAATAAATGAGGTAATGTTATCTTTGTACTCTGTAATGTAATCTTTTTTATGTGATATTAAAAAAGTAAAACATGTTGCATATTAGATCTATCACTCTACGTGATACGCAGGTAGCCTATACGATACCCACAAGGAACGGTCAGAATCAGATATTTTCGTATAATGTTACGTTACTCACTTAAAATAGTGAGCTGATATGTAGCAACATTTTTTTTTGCAACAGAACTTTCACGCGTTCATTCATAAATTTACCCCGTCTGGGTTGCGAAGCACTGAACTGACGTTTTCGGCTTCGCGTGTGTGTGTGTGTGTGTGTGTGTGTGTGTGTGTGTGTGTGTGTGTGTGTGTGTGTGTGTGTGTGTGTGCGTGTGCGTGTGCGTGTGCGTGTGCGTGTGCGTGCGCGTGCGTGTGTGTGTGTAGTAGTAGTAGAAGAAGAAGAAGTAGTAGTAGTAGTAGTAGAAGAAGAAGAAGAAGAAAAAGAAGTAGTAGTAGTAGTAGTAGTAGAAGAAGAAGAAGAAGAATAAGAAGTAGTAGAAGAAGAAGAAGTAGTAGAAGAAGAAGAAGAAGAAGTAGTAGAAGAAGAAGAAGAAGTAGTGGTAGTAGTGTAACAGTTCCTGGAAGCTTGCTCATTCAGCTGATACAGTACATAACCTCAGTTTGACAATGGTTTTGGACGTTGGTGTTGGTGACATAACTGCACATAGGCCTGTTTATTGTTACTGCTACTGATCAGCTTTCAATTATTGTTAATAATAGTTGCAACTTGCACTCTTAAATGTGCAATGAAAATTGCCAGCTGATAAAATATGTGCTCCAGGGACCAGATTCATACAACATCCAAGGCTTCATGTTGCACCTAACTGGCTGAGTTAGATGGTGATTAACACTAAATTTTAGAAAATCAGTCTATTCTGCCCGCCTGAATAGGTGTCATTTACACTGGGGACAGGTCCCATCACTTTGTCAGTTTTTTCTCCCAAATGTTCTGAAAACAACAAGAAATGTTCAATAACAAATGTAAGTGCTATGAACATGAAAAGCAATATAAATTTAAATATACATCAAACACATTTGCATTCTCCAAAAAAAAAAACCTAAGCTAAAAGGAAGCTACTGATTACAACATTATATTCAATTTTTAAATTCTGAATCTGAATCGTCACCTGCCACCTGAATTTTGTGTTTCCCTTTTTATAAATAAAGATATTTCCACCATAAATTGTTGCAGAAAATGTCCCCAGTCTTGTTCATGTGTCCCCAATATTCTGGATTGTAACGTAGCCTATCATACGCTGCGTGTTGTCACAACTCTAATCTGACTGTTCAACACAAAGTGACGCCCTTGCCCACCTGTCATTGGCTGTAAAAGTCTGTGCAGTGTTGACAAATCACAGTCCTTTAGAATGCTCTATAGTGCATGCATACTGCATGTTTTAGTGAGTGTAGTACTAGTGGTGCTTGGGACGTCGTTCTGGGACGGGGTGTGAGGCTGGGAGGGAAAAATCACAGTATACTCACTACAAAAAACTAGACTACAACACTATATTGGACCTGCTATTTGATGGCAGACAAACATTGTATGCCTGTCTGTGTATGTGTGTGTTTTAACAGACTGGATTAACGTATGGTCGTAAAATGATGACAGGCTACCTTTCCTCAGTTGGTGTATGTGCAGGGGAATGCCGTGTTGGGAGTGTCCTGAGAGCAGCCCATACCCCTTACCATGAAGAACGGCGCCAAGTATGTCTTAAATTAGCTTGTCCACACACACCCCGCATCCCCCACTCTTGCAGAGATCACTCTGAATGATCATAATGTGAATGATTATTGTTTCACGAGTTCACACTTACATATAATTTTGAGTGAGTAAGATTCAATGCGTATTTGGCGTGCTGTCCGGAGGGAGGGCTCCGTGCTCGGAATTCTGCCCGAACCCAGAGTACTCCCCCCGTATGCAAGTGATTTTTTAGAAAGAGGAGTGTGCAGGACTAGGAGTGTGGAGAAGGGGTGGAGGAGGGATGCTGCAAACTGCCAATGGATCGAGGTAAGACTGCTGAGTCTATATATACCCTCTTATCATTGGTTGCTGATTGCTGATTGCCGTCCACTCGTGTTAATTATCTGAACGTGCTCCTCCCGAACTTAGTTATTAACAAAACTTCATTTCACGAGTTCACACTTACATATAATTTTGAGTGAGTAAGATTCAATGCGTATTTGGCGTGCTGTCCGGAGGGAGGGCTCCGTGCTCGGAATTCTGCCCGAACCCAGAGTACTCCCCCCAAAAGGCTAAAGAGCAGAGGACAGCCGCCGGACTTAAGACCCCCCAAAGAGTGCCAAGAAATGGCGGGCTGGCATCTCGAGAAGGGGCCTGGATGCTTGGTCAGGGAGGCCCGTGATGTTGGCTCACTGCCTGGACTGATGGCCCTTGTTGACTGCGAACAAGGTGTGGTTGTTGTATACTTGTCCAGGAGGTTTTCGCGCTGCATCCACTGTAAGACCAAATATTCGCTGAAATGAAAGAGAAAACATGAGTGCTCTACCTGGAACTTTCTCGCTCCGTCCGATGTGAGACCAATGCTCGCTGGACGGAAAGAGGAAACCTGAAAAGAGGAAAATGAGTGCTTATCCAGGAGATTTTCTCGTACTCTCGTCCACGGTGAGACCGAATGCTCACCGGATGAAAGAGAGAAAATTTAAGTGCTCTACTGGGAAAGCTCTCACTCCGTCCGCTGTGAGACCAATGCTCGCTGGACGGAAAGAGGAAACCTGACAAGAGGGGAAAATGAGTGTTTGCCCAGGAGATTTCTCGTATTCCATCCGCTGTGAGACCAGCTGCTCGCTGGATGAAAGAGAAAATTTTAAGTGCTCTACTGGGAAAGCTCTCACTCCGTCCGCTGTGAGACTAATGCTCGCTGGACGGAAAGAGGAAACCTGACAAGAGGGGAAAATGAGTGTTTGCCCAGGAAATTTTCTCATGTCCGTCCGCTGTGAGACCAACTGCTCACTGGATGGAAGAGAAAATTTTAAGTGCTCTACTGGGAAAGCTCTCACTCCATCCGCTGTGAGACCGATGCTCGCTGGATGGAAGAAGGAAAACTGAAAAGTGGAAAAATTGAGTGCTTGCCCAGGAGATTTTTCTCACACTGCATCCGCTGTGAGACCAACTGCTCGCTGGATGAAGGAGAAAAATGTAAGGGCTCCTCTGGGAAAGCACTCACTCTGCTCATAAAGTGATGGCGGTTTTTTGAGTGTCTAAGAAAAACGAAAAAGGGTAATTTAAACATGGCATTGAGTGTGTGAGTGGAACTGAAGGGCTGGTAGCTTATGCGGAAAGCCGAATACATTTAATGAGAATTTCCAGTGTTATGGGGTGTCCGGAGTCGGGGGCGGGTGGGCTGGGATCTTTGGATCCCTTTAATCAGGGTTTGTGAATTGTTTAACTCCACAGAAGTAGTGCCGTACGACAGTTTATGGGAAAAACTGGATTGCCGCTCAAATAACCTTTAATAGGAGATAAAAGATTTGATTGGAAAGAGAAAAATCGGGGGAAGGCAAGTTATAAGAGACGTTATATTTATCGTTTCCTTTCTTTATGTTACCTCCAAGCGGTAATATAGGATTGAAGGGTCCTGGGAGATACCGCTTGGAGGATAAATTTTGATGCGTGCGACGTTAGCTTGGAGACCAAGCTTGCTGGACAGAGGAAATAATCAATTAAGGGTTTTAGCAGGAATAATAATTCTAAATGGTGATGTACTGGAGAGAAAACATCATTGTTATAGCAGTGTAGAAAATAAGCCAGAGGAACAGAGCTCCTGCGGGAGCCGAGAAGAGGTCACTGCTTGAGCAGTGTAGAAAATTATCCAGAGAAACAGAGCATCTGTGGGAGCAGAGGAGAACGTCACTGCTGTGGCGGTGTAGTAAATTAGCCAGAGAAACGGAGCTCCTGTGGGAGCAGAGTAGACATCATTGCTGTGACGGTGAAGAAAATTAGCCAGAGAAAAGAGTTTCAGATGGAGCAGAGGAGACGACACTGCTGTGGCAGTGTAGAAAGTTAGCCAGAGAAACAGGGCTCCAGTGGGAGCAGAGGGGACGTCACTGTTATAGCAGTGTAGAAAATAAGCCAGGGTAAGACAGCTCCAATGGGAGCAGAGTAGACATCACTGCTGGGGCCGAGTAAAAATTAGTCAGAGAAAGAGAGCTCCAGTGGGAGCAGAGTAGACATCACTGCTGTGTCAGTGTAGAAAAAATAGCCAGAGAAACAGAGCTCATATGAGAATTATTCAGAGAAACAGAGCTCCTGTAGGAGCAGATGAGACATCACTGCTGGGGCAGAGTAGAAAAATTAGCCAGAGAAACAGAGCTCCTGTGGGAGCAGATGAGACATCACTGCTGGGGCAGAGTAGAAAAATTAGCCAGAGAAACAGAGCTTCAGTGGGAGCAGATGAGACGTCACTGCTGGGGTAGAGTAGAAAAATTAGCCGAAAGAAACACGGCTCCTGTGGGAGCAGAGTAGACATCACTGCTGGGGCAGAGTAGAAAAGATTAGCCAGAGAAACAGAGCTCCTGTGGGAGCAGATGAGACATCACTGCTGGGGCAGAGTAGAAAATTAGCCGAAAAAAACACGGCTCCTGTGGGAGCAGAGTAGACATCACTGCTGGGGCAGAGTAGAAAAGATTAGCCAGAGAAACGGAGCTCCTGTGGGAGCAGAGTAGACATCACTGCTGGGGCAGAGTAGAAAAATTAGTCAGAGAAACAGAGCTCCTGTGGGAGCAGAGTAGAAAAATTAGTCAGAGAAACGGAGCTCCTGTGGGAGCAGAGTAGACATCACTGCTGGGGCAGAGTAGAAAAATTAGTCAGAGAAACAGAGCTCTTGTGGGAGCAGATGAGAAATCACTGTTGGGGCAAAGTAGAAAAATTAGTCAGAGAAACAGAGCTCCTGTGGGAGCAGATGAGACACCACTGCTGGGGCAGAGTAGAAAAATTAGTCAGAGAAACGGAGCTCCTTTGGGAGCAGAGGAGACGTCACTGCTGGGGCGGTGGAGAAAATTAGCCAGAGAAACAGAGCTCCAGTGGGAGCAGAGGAGACGTCACTGCTGGGGCAGTATAGAAAATTAGCCGGAGAAACAGAGCTTCAGTGGGAGCAGAGTAGACGTCACTGCTGGGCAGTGGAGAAACGTACCTGTGCAAATGAGCTGTGGTGTGAAGCCGAGCAAAAGCGGGAAGTAGATTGGGGCCTGGCTGGCCAATTATCATCTTCTTGAGCGCAAACAAAGATGCGAAAAAGAGGGGAGATTTAATCTTTGCAGGATTATGCACATCTTTATTAACGTTTCAAAATGGCTTAGGGAACTTTCACCCTGGCAGTTAAGTCCGTAACGGGGAATGGTTCGCATGAAAAATCGCTAATGTGAACGCCATTATGGGAACCGGGTGCACACTGGGGTACCGGACCCGAGACTACCTGGAGGAGGTGGTGGTAGTACTGACTACCCAGCACGGACTCGGGTGCGCCCTTGTTCAGGAAATAAGGTATCCTGTGCATGCGTTTTAGCTTATTGTGATGTATTCAGTTAAATAAGTAAGGGGTGATAGTGTTGAGGAATTACCCTGGATACGAGCGAGAGTGAGCCTGCAGTGTATTCGAGCATTGTACGTGGAATCAGAGCAACATATTTGTAAATCCACTGTATTCTTAAGGGTCCGTTTGCAAGCAGCAGAAAACCACCTTATGCGACACACGTACAATAAACCTGTATTGTTCACTTAACTGCGCATAATAGAAGCAATTTTACTAAAAATAAATAAGTAAATACACAATATTTACCCACGTTCTGCTTTCCATCGAGCGCCGTGCACGTTTGCAATGACATAAGATGCACGCGAACGCACCAAGGTTCGATAGAATTAAATTGGGTGTGGAACCGGACCCACGCTGCGGGGGGCGTCGGGGACAAATGCGCTCGGACCGCTGCAAACACAGGATACAAACCATATATGGCATTTCACCGTAACAAGCCTAGTGTAAAAGCTCCGTTGTTTCTCATTTATTTATTTGTCATTTCTAAGGGTGGTTCCCTGCCGATTTGTTCGTTCTGGATTAGTAAACCAAATGGTGAAGCTGCGGGTTAGAATTGGTCTGAACTTCTGAAATCTTAAAAAGAGGAGTCGATTCCTGTTAATGGAATCGATTCCTAGCTTTGGAATCGACTCTATATTCCTAACGCCTCGGATCGAGGAATCGATTCTTTTTGGGATCGAGGAATCAATTCTTTTAGAATCGATTCCCAGCCCTACTGTTTACGTGTGAGTTTTACGCCATAAAGAAGCATCGCGTTTAAGGAACGCAAATCATTGTACAGAAACTATTTATATCGATCACAATTAGTATCCGGATAGCGTAAATGCTCGACATTCAACGATTGAAGCGATGCGAAGTTCAATCAGGGACGCGAAAGTTTTCAGCTAAGCACTCACAGAGTTGACCCGGCAGATGTTTGAGAGTGTGGATCAGCCGGGACTGGATCTGCAGCGTGGCTTAACTTACTTACTGCCTGTTGCGACGGCCGACGCTGGAGGAATGTCCATTCCTTTGCGTTAAGATGGCAGCATTGCCTTGTCCATATCTCTATGGCAGGAATTATTGAATGGTCCGGTTTAAAGATACCGCGGAAGTAGATTGCGGATGTTTCGCCCGGGGTGGCGATGACCCGTTTGTTTGGCCTGACGCCCATGGGATTAGTGATGGCCGGTTCGTGAACGAATCGTTCTTTTGAACCGGTTCTTTTTAGTGAACCGGTCGAACCAGTACACTAAATCGGACTGAATCGTTCGAAACAGTTCGCGTCTTGCGTCAGCGCTAAACCACAAGTTACTAAAGTTACTCACTTTCAGACATGCCTGACAGTCCCTCCGAATCGAAATAAACCAATATCCAGAAGTACATTTTATTCCAGTAACTCAAAAAGTTCACTGGACGGAGACATATGTTGGTGCTGAGAGAAGTGAGCACGAGCAGCTGATACTGCGCATGCGTGTACTACCGAACGTACAGATACAGCGGTCGGATAACCAGTACAGAACCGAGAAGAACTGTTTCTTTCGGACACGTTCGACATATTGAGAACTGATGAGTTGATGAGCTGAGCATGCGTGCATTTTTTTCTGAGGGACGAAATGTACGTTTCCACGTCTTTAGTTGAACATCAGTAAGTGTAACAAAATAAAACATTTTGGAAACATGTTTATCCCATTACTGTATCACTGTATTATTTTAACGATTGGAAATAATGATTGGATTCTAAAACTGTCAAACTACTAAACATTTATTATTATACTAAAATAATATTTTCAGGAACAGCTCATTTAATTTCTAAGTAACAATATAAATCTTTGATGTAAACTCTTGCCAAGGTTTGGTGCACTGCTTAGTAAATGTTTATGTGTTAACATAACGAATTAAACATATACTGTTACGTATAGGCTACAGGAGACAGACATGCATCGATTTTTTAGTTTTGTCGACTGGTTTCAGCTCAGCACAGGCCTATGCTATGGTTCTCGAGAACTGGTTGTTGCAGCTCTTGAATCACTAGTGCAGAACCGAGAACTGTTTCTTTCGGACACGTTCGATACGGAGAACCGATGAGCTGGAGATACTGCGCATGCGTGATAGCACCGTCTCTGAACAGAACTTTCTTTCGGCCGGCTGATCCCGTGCTGATATACGAGCACGCAGTAGTACGGGTGAACCCAGGACTTAAATGAGAGGGCGAATCGGCGAATTGTAAGTTTATTTAATAACAAATAAAATGATGAAGACCATTTATGCATTTTATATATTTAAAACATGTAAAACATCCGCGTTAGCACATCGACTAGGCTGCAGCAGGGTTCGTTTTCAAAATGTAAATGTAAGAAACTTATCCAAGATGATTATGACAATGCATACTATTATTTAACTGAAGTTGTGATTACAAATGCCTTTAATTTGAAGTATTTTTATCCGCCGGGATGATAGAATTGACGTCATTACGTGATGACGTAAAAGAACTGGTGAACCGGTTTTTTGAACCGGTTCATTAAAACGAACTGTCCGAAAGAACCGGTTCGCGGAAAAGAACCGGACTTCCCATCACTACATGGGATGATACCGGGTTGCGGAAAAGATTCCTAATTCTGGACGAAAGATTCTCTATCGAAAACAGGAAGAGCTAGATTCGGACATGGCCAAATGCTGCAAACTGCCAATGGATCGAGGTAAGACTGCTGAGTCTATATATACCCTCTTATCATTGGTTGCTGATTGCTGATTGCCGTCCACTCGTGTTAATTATCTGAACGTGCTCCTCCCGAACTTAGTTATTAACAAAACTTCATTTAGTATCGTTTTATAGGTCTCAGAGTGACTGGTAATAATGGCTCATTCCCATAGAAGTAAAACAAAAGGTAAAAATGTTTTAAGAGTTTAGGAATAACTGACACACAAAGGAATGTGGTCTCTAGGTACTTCCAAAGGTGTAAATTCATGAATGCTAATTTCCACTGTTCTTAGCAGATGGTCAAACTTCTCCCCCCAGGAAGTATGGTGGGGGAATACATAAAATTTTCACTAAACTCATGTTTTACATATCAAATAAGGTCATGCTGTATAAGGAAAATGCAGCGAGAGCTCAGGGCGGTTGTCTGTATTCAGATTAGCCCATGAGTTGAGGGTAACACGACTCTCAGCTCATGTAGCCACATGTCGGGTAAAGGATTTTCCTCTTTGTTCTAGAACATTTGATGGTGTGCATTGATTATCTTTCAAATGATTATGGAATTGTAATAATACATTTACCTGACATAATAAATTGTTATATTTGATTGTTCTAACAGACTTTAACTTTATTTTAATCAAACATTAACGTGTTTTATTGATGCACAGATATCATTGAAAAACCTTTTTAATTTTATGTCAGATTAAACGAGTTAATACATAAGATGACATGTATTGCATTTAATAAAAAAAATCCCCTTTCCATGGGAAAGACGGAACACACGTGAGACCTTCACCTCTAATTGTGTACCGCCATTGGATCGATTTAGTAGGCCTTACACCATCCTGACAGATGGGATGAGTCCGACAGAGTTCTGCTGGGGTTTGTCTACCCTTCTGGCCATGTAGCCTATACCTTGCGCATGTACCTTGCCTATATCTAATGCTGACTAATATATTTTCTTGCTTGCATAGGGTTCCCGTAACTTAAACCCAATCCCATATAATGCTGAGTATATGGGACATAAGATGCACTTGGACCAAAATGAAAAATTGGTCATGTTTGGAGTGACTCATGTGATTGCTGTAGATGGACACAGCAAGAAAATTGTTGCAAATGCGACTATGCCTGTAAAAAACAATCTAGCCATCTATGAAGAGGTGTACAGGTCAGTGTTGTATGTTATGTTTGATCAAACAGATTTTATCAATTGTAATAATATTAATAACTGAGCATTTCATCTATGTTTATGTAGACCTGCAGTAACACATTATGGAATGTGGGATCAACTTCGTGTGGATCATGGCAAAGAGTTTTACCTGTGCCTCTTAAGGCTGGGCAAAAAAATCGATTTTTCGATTAATCGTTTTTTAAAATGTGTTCGATTCAAAATCGATTCTCAACGGCCGGAATCGATTTTTTTCCATAAAAATAGGGGCTCGCGAACGCGGTGCTGCATCTTCTCGTCTCTCTGCACTAGGCAAGCGCTGCAGCTGTCGATACACACACGCGTTTAGGAGTCGGGACATGACGGAATATTCACTTAACAATCGGGCCAGCATTGCATCGTAACCTATGATCGTAACTAACGTTTATCATTTTCACGTCTTTTTGAGTTTTACGAGCAATGTTAAACCATCCCGTGCTCGCGCACTCTCAGAGATGTCTTTCACTGCGTGCACAGTAACGTTACAGCCTAAATCTGCCTCACAAACAGCTCGCCAGAAACAAACGTTTTATCCCTGGATTATATCACTTTAACAGTTAAAACACGCGACATTATGTCAAAACTCTGGTCTTGGTGAGTAACCTCCTAAAGACAGTCGGTAATGTCTTAAATTAGCATTAAACGTGTGTGACAGAAAGTTAATGAAACAGAAATGGATTCCCGCACTAGTTCTTAAAGTGAACGCAGCCATTTGTGTCAGTCATTAATTCTGTTGTCATAACAACAGAATATAGTATTAATTGTAAGCAATCAGAATTAATAGCCTTTGTATTTAATTCAGTCTGGACTAAAAAGACTATCCAGTGTTATTTTACATTGGATTTATTCAGTTTCTGTAGTATTTCTGACATACCCAAAAAACTACCCCAAAATGTCTCTTAATTTGTGTCTTTATTCTATTGAATTTATTTGTGCTACTTTTTTCAATTTAATTCAAAGATTGAAATCAAGCTTCCATACATAAACTCTTAAAACAAAAATAAACAAAAAATTACATTACCATTTAGGTAAGATCAATGTAAAAAAACAAAAGTCTAGATATTTATATATTTATTTATCTATATCTATCTTAAACATAAAGTAACATGATACTGTTTGATCAAGCTGTGCGACTGTTCTGACTTTTTTTGCATATTGCATCAAAATCCTGTTTATTCTCTGTATGCATTTAGTGTACCTAAAATAAAAAGAGTTTTATATACAGGTTTATGGCTCTTAATTTCCTTGTATTAATTAACCACTAGTAAACTTATGTCCACTGTTCTTTTTTATAAATATAGGATTTGTATTACATCTTCATTATAGTCGAATCGAGAATCAAATCAGGAATCGAAATCGAAAATTTAATCGAGAATCGAAATCGAATCGAACTGAGAGCTTGTGAATCGAAATCGAATCGGAATTGAAATGTGAATCGATACCCAGCCCTAGTGCCTCTACATGCAAGAGAGACTGTCAGAATATAGACACAACCAGCAAAGACAGCCATACCTCCAAACACAGTCAACAAGGGTAATGTCAACCATCTGCATCTAACATTACACCACTGGTGAAAAGTAACTAAGTATATTAAGCCAAGTACTTCACTTAAGTACAATTCTGAGGAACTCGTACTTTACTTGAGCATATCCATGTCTTGCTACTTTATGCTCCACTACATAATGAGTAATCTAATTATTTCCAATATATCAATAACTTTGGCCAATTGTCAAGAATGGTTACAACCAGTACTTCTGATAATACTTATTCTAGGATTTGGAATACAGAACTTTTATCTTATGATGTTTTAAACATTGTGTGGTCTTGGGTATTTTACACAACAAGGTAATTCTTAGTCTATTCACTAGTTCCCAACTGTTAATAACATAAAAACAGTTGTTAACACATTGTTAACAGACCTCCATCATCTCCTTTTTAAAAAAACAACACAGAATCACACAGTGGAAAGGATGTGGCCAGAAATTAACAACAGAGTGAATTATCCACTAAAGGAGGCCCTCATCCAGCTACAAGATCAGGAGGCCATAGATATGGAGGACAGTCTGACAAGGTTTTGCACATCTAATCTGACCTGCCAGATTGGCATAAACAGATTTGTGAAATCATGGAATGCTCACAGGATTCCAGGTATCTCACATTTCCCTTACAAGTTTATTCAGTTTAAGTGTTTTGTCATTGAACATCACAACAAACATTTCTTGTCTTGTTAAAGGGAGAGGGATACCAAATCACCTAGCAGGGACCGGAACACCAAGAAAAATCACAACCGATCTTCTACCAGATGCCACAGTTGCAGCAGACATGTATGACAGGAACATGGGATCCTCCCTCACCAGAGTATCTTCATTCGGAAGTGACCCCTTTCTGTCTGAGGCAGACAAAGTAAGAGCAGAGCAGCACTTTGCACGTTATTACCCTGACCTTTCAGTTATTTTTGACAGTGCTGTCAATTACAACTATGCTCCCTTCAAAGAGGCCTTGATCTACCTCATTGATGTAACAAAGACTTGTTCCTAATTTCATGTGCACTGGATTGTGAGGAGCCTTGTTAGATTGATGGACATCTCTCTGTACGCCATTATGCAGGCACTACAACAGTAAAGGGTGTAAATAGACCCTGATGGTATTTACCAAACAAGTTTTACTTTACGTGTATACAAGTGTCACTGTTATATGTCAACTGCTTATTTTGTTGCCATTAATAAATCAATTTACTGTCATTGTCTCCATATTAAACTTTATTCACAGCGTCGTTTTATGGAGAAAAAAAAAACATTTATTTTGCTTTTGTACAGAAACACATTGTGTAAACAAAGTAAGACAAGCTTTGCAGATCGCCACAGAACAGCCTGTCACAACACATTGCCACGTTTAGGCCTAGTAGCTCTTATTAAATCACTGTGGACTGTGAACAATGATGTAGAATAAAAACATCTTGCCACAGTTACTGTAGGCCTACTAGCTCTTATAAAACTACTGTGAGGTGGGAACAATGATGTAACATAAAACATTGTAACATTTTAGCTCTTAAAACTCCAGAGCTAAGAACATTGATGCAACATATAAAACAACAATCCTCAATATCAAAAATATTTATAACATGATATAACATGATAAGGAAGGATTAATGGCAAGAAAAGCAGCATTTACTCTTCGTGTGCCAGCTCTTTCATGACATTTACGACACCAGAAAGGCCAGTGACTCTGTGAATGTTGATCGAAAAATTATCTGCTCGACACTTCAAACACATTGAGGAAGTCTGAAGCCACACAGTAGTGCAGGATCTGCATCCAACCAAACTTCCACAGCATGCCGCAAATACTGGATCGTCCATGATTCCTGCCAGCGTAAGAAATAAATATTAGAGGTCTGAAAACACAATACAAGATATACTAAATGAAGAATGAAAAATATTTTTCCAATTGAATGTCAGACAGCGTTTCAAAAAGCATCCTTTATATAATAAAGGCGGTCCTATATAAGAGTCCATGTATGAGATAAGTTTTAACAAAGAAATAACAAATTCTGTCTACAGATGCTCCAAGCACACCCCGTACCACTTAATATCACAGATGTAAATTCCTGAATTATGCTTAAGGAATGGATTTGCTTTTATGTATTGTTTTCCTTAATCTCAACTGGCTACACAAAGAACACCAGGAGCAGGACACTTAAGATTTTAAATGACTACATCATAAATTCCAGCAAACAACAACAATATGTTTTTCAGGGTGAACACATAATTTTGTGTCTTCCTAAGGACAAGACTTACCTCTGCAAACCAGACAAGTGAATGTATCCCTAACATTCCTGGACTGTTCTTCAGTCAGTACCAATGTTGTGTTTCTATTTCGATGGACCAGATCAGAGAGTCCCTGAATGGCAGTTGTCACCTCAGACAAACCCTGAGCAGCCAGGACAAGCTCCTCGATCTTCTCGAACACACTGTCCAGTCCAGCCTCATCATCTCTGTGTCTGTGAAAGACAAATGTCACATGCACATGTTAAATAATTAGAAACTGTTAATGTGTGCAAATGATATCACATGCCATTACATTCAGATTGATTATGGGCACAGAAATGATTGCTTTTGTGGCAATCAAATATTGCATAAAGTGGCCATTGACTGAAGCGGACCAATTGTAGGAGATATAGTTGTATCAAAGAAAAGACTCAGATATACATGGCAGTGTTTCTGGACGGACTGACAGAGAAATGTGCCATTATTTTAGGTGCTTTCATGCATTCTCTTTGATCATTTGTTGTATCAGACCAGCTCTGCTTTGTCAGGAGGAAAACGTGAAGGGGGTGTAACAGAAGCCACTGGTAGTTCGACTTACGAGATTCTTCGCCTCTTTTGTTGCACAGCTTGGAAATCAACCTCTGGTATAGCCATAATTTTTCGCGCGTTCTGCTTCCAATAAAAGGTGCCTAATTGAGAACAAAATATACAGTATGTAGAAATAAAAGCTCACTCTTGAAGATGGGCATGTGAATGCATATTCATTTGATTTTTATCTGAAATGGCAAATGTTTGACATTGTTATTGGCTCCAGTTTAAAATGTGAGACTATAAATGTTGACATCACATTTTCAAGGCACCTAAAGTATAATTTGAGATGGTAAATAAAATTGCACAAATGGAGCACCTCTTGTTCCTTCTGAGTCCAATATTTCCACTCCATTGTGGTCTGTCAGAATGAGTTGTTCAGTGCTTCCTAAGGCATCTTTTACTTTGGCAATCATGGATGGGACACTGGCCTCCTGCTCAGTAAATCTTACAACCACCATTCTGCTGTTCACAAGCTTTCCACTCCGTACTTCTCCCAAACTGACAGTCCTGGAATTCAGAACAACTACATTTAGGTTCATTCAAAATTAATAAGAAGTTTTGATAGATTAATTTTGAACATACAAGAGAACATTCATATTTTTATTCTATTGACAAAGGCATGGACATTGAAAAAAATGTTCCTTACCTTGTAAAGTATTTCATGGATTGAGCCCTGGGTGGCACTGAGGGGCTTGCTGAGCTAGCCAACCTGGAGAAGCGAAACTGGCCACTTGTGGAAGGAGTAGGTAATGCCCCTGCAGCAATGTTAACACCTGAATCCAGCTCAGCCCCGGCCCCGTGTACTTCGTAATGAGCCTTGTCCTTGAGGTCGAATGAACTGAAGAGGCCCTCTACTCCAGGGAAAACTGCCACATTGGTATCGTCAGTGAGGTACAGGCTCTGGCTGGTTACCTAAAAAGAAGAAAGTCCTGGTAACAAAAATCCTGGTAATTTAATTCAATAACCGTATCCACTATTGTTAGGTGCATAAATCCACTACTACTATCGGTTACTAGTTTATTAGGTTTATTATGCAAGTAAATTAATGTAATACAATACAACAGTCCAGCAAAAAAACATGTACAGTTATTACAATGCAAAAGTTATGTCATAAAGTACATTTTTGTTGCAACTGTATGATAATTTTAGAGGATGGACCTTGAACCGTTTGGTTCCCAATGAAGTCTATTATATGGAGAACATCCTGGAATGTTTTCATCAAAAAATCTTAATTTCTTTTCGACTGAAGAAAGAAAGACATGGACATCTTGGATGACCATAGTATGTCACATTTCCCTTACAAGAAAAATTATAGAAACGCCCCTCTGTACAACACAATACTTCAACATTGCCTAGTTACTAACACCTATGCGGCTGCCAACTAAGTTTAGCTGTCACTTACTTAACCCACTGGGTTTCTTCGTAAATGGGTTACACTTAGCTTCCTCCCGGTCAAAAATGGACGAACCCTTAAAATTTAATTGAACTTTTTAATTTAACTTAAAATTTAATTTAATTTTTTTTTTAATACCCAAATGTCAAAAAAGTTACTCGAATCAATGATCAGCATTAAAAAAGCCACATTCTTACAGATCATTAAAAAAAAGTTTAAAGTTTGTTTAGGGTTTAGTTACAATTTATCAAATCAGAATCATCTCCTTGATTTTTTTTTTTTTTTTTTTTTTTGTAATACAACAAAAGTCACCAAGTTTCACCCCCATCCGATAAAGCAAAAAAAATAAAAATAAATAAACAATAGGGGATTGTCACGCTTCCGGGTTTCATGGGCGGGATTTGTCAACTTTGTGCATGTCCAATTCCGACGCAGTTCAACAATGGCTGAGACGAAGGCTATATAATGTCACTGCTCTGTTCCACTTTGTAAATCTAACCAACAACGCCAACCCTACTTAAGTTTTCATGGATTCCCGACTGAATTGGCTTTATGCACAGCTGCTCTACTTCCTGAACTTAAACCAGCTCCTTGTTTCCTGTCTGCTATTATTGGACAAGCTTGATTAATTCAGGTGTGTCTGATTATTGTTGCCGTGACTACTGAGGTCAGGCACACCTGAACTAATCAATTTGTCCAATAATGGCAGACAGGAAACAAGGAGCTGGCTTAAGTTCAAGAAGTAGTGCAGCTGTGCATAAAGCCAATTGAGTATAAGGAAGAAGTGGATTAAAAACTTTAAAATAAAACAAGGCAGCATGTTTGTTTGCAGCTAGCACTTTAGTGTATCAGACTAATTTACCAGGGATGCCGTATAAATAAACTTAGTGTATTCCGTCATCAGTTCGCCAGCGAGATCAGTGATTCAACGGAAGTGGCAGTGCACAAAGATCACTGAATCCGGAAGTCCTACATATCAGCGTGATAATCCACCTATTCAAAAAGTAAACGTTTTTGATCATTTTCTGACGAAGAAGCCCAGAGGGTTAACAATTCACCAAATGTTACACATTCAAAACAATGCTAGCAAACTAGAAATCATTAACTTTAGTTAGCTAGCGTTAAGTAACCTTTGTGAGAAAAACTGTTTGAGAATAATAGCAACATTCGATTGGCGATTGCCATACCTGAAATATTTTAGAAATCTTTTCCACCGTCATGTCCTCCTCTCTCAGCGTCACTCTTTTTGTGTCTCTGAAAAGCACAAACGATGGATCAATAATGTCGCACAGTAGTATGGAGTTAAACTGCTCCGTAGGCTTGATACCTGTTCCACGAGGTTGGAGATTATCCACTGCGCATGCGCGAAACAGAATTGATCCCGCCGTGGGGAATAGGAAAACAAAGAAAAATAGAGACAACGTAAATTCGACCCATTATTTCGTTTTGGTTTCCTTGTTTATTATATTTCCCGTTTCGAGCTGAAACCAAATCAAACGAACAAAAATTTTCATATTTGGTTCATACAGAAAAACAAAACATTGATTCGTTTTTTCGTTTTTGGTTTGCCAGATGAAATGGAATAATCGAATGATCGGATGATACACGGACCTATTCACAATCTAAAATTGGTATTCTACTTTTTTATTAGCTTACCTGAAATAAAGAATCCCGATTCAGGCCTCTTTCATTCTCCCATAAAAGAAAAAAAGAAAGAAAGAAAGAAAGAAATATGAGTTCTATTCACAATCTAAAATTGGTATTCTACATTTCTCTTTCCTCCTCCATTCAAATGTTGCAGTTTATTGTTTCAATGAATAAGTTTTAAAAAGAAAAATGTTTAATTATGAGTTCTATTCACAATCTAAAATTGGTATTCTACTTTTTTATTAGCCTACCTGAAATAAAGAATCATCCCGATTCAGGCTTCTTTCATTCTCCCATAAAAGAAAAAAAGAAAGAAAGAAAGAAAGAAATATGAGTTCTATTCACAATCTAAAATTGGTATTCTACTTTTTTCTCTTTCCTCCTCCATTCAAATGTTGCAGTTTGTTGTTTCAATGAATAAGTTTTAAAAAGAAAAATGTTTAATTATGAGTTCTATTCACAATCTAAAATTGGTATTCTACTTTTTTATTAGCTTACCTGAAATAAAGAATCATCCCGATTCAGGCTTCTTTCATTCTCCCATAAAAGAAAAAAAAGAAAGAAAGAAAGAAAGAAATATGAGTTCTATTCGCAATCTAAAATTGGTATTCTACATTTCTCTTTCCTCCATTCAAATGTTGCAGTTTGTTGTTTTAATGAATAAGTTTTAAAAAGAAAAATGTTTAATTATGAGTTCTATTCACAATCTAAAATTGGTATTCTACTTTTTTATTAGCTTACCTGAAATAAAGAATCATCCCGATTCAGGCTTCTTTCATTCTCCCATAAAAGAAAAAAAGAAAGAAAGAAAGAAAGAAAGAAAGAAAGAAATATGAGTTCTATTCACAATCTAAAATTGGTATTCTACTTTTTTCTCTTTCCTCCTCCATTCAAATGTTGCAGTTTATTGTTTCAATGAATAAGTTTTAAAAAGAAAAATGTTTAATTATGAGTTCTATTCACAATCTAAAATTGGTATTCTACTTTTTTCTCTTTCCTCCTCCATTCAAATGTTGCAGTTTGTTGTTTCAATGAATAAGTTTTAAAAAGAAAAATTTTTAATTATGAGTTCTATTCACAATCTAAAATTGGTATTCTACTTTTTTATTAGCTCACCTGAAATAAAGAATCATCCCGATTCAGGCTTCTTTCATTCTCCCATAAAAGAAAAAAAGAAAGAAAGAAAGAAAGAAATATGAGTTCTATTCACAATCTAAAATTGGTATTCTACATTTCTCTTTCCTCCATTCAAATGTTGCAGTTTGTTGTTTCAATGAATAAGTTTTAAAAAGAAAAATGTTTAATTATGAGTTCTATTCACAATCTAAAATTGGTATTCTACTTTTTTATTAGCTCACCTGAAATAAAGAATCATCCCGATTCAGGCTTCTTTCATTCTCCCATAAAAGAAAAAAAGAAAGAAAGAAAGAAAGAAAGAAAGAAATATGAGTTCTATTCACAATCTAAAATTGGTATTCTACATTTCTCTTTCCTCCTCCATTCAAATGTTGCAGTTTGTTGTTTCAATGAATAAGTTTTAAAAAGAAAAATGTTTAATTATGAGTTCTATTCACAATCTAAAATTGGTATTCTACTTTTTTATTAGCTTACCTGAAATAAAGAATCATCCCGATTCAGGCTTCTTTCATTCTCCCATAAAAGAAAAAAAAGAAAGAAAGAAAGAAAGAAATATGAGTTCTATTCACAATCTAAAATTGGTATTCTACATTTCTCTTTCCTCCATTCAAATGTTGCAGTTTGTTGTTTTAATGAATAAGTTTTAAAAAGAAAAATGTTTAATTATGAGTTCTATTCACAATCTAAAATTGGTATTCTACTTTTTTATTAGCTTACCTGAAATAAAGAATCATCCCGATTCAGGCTTCTTTCATTCTCCCATAAAAGAAAAAAAGAAAGAAAGAAAGAAAGAAAGAAAGAAAGAAAGAAAGAAAGAAAGAAAGAAAGAAAGAAAGAAAGAAAGAAAGAAAGAAAGAAAGAAATATGAATTCTATTCACAATCTAAAATTGGTATTCTACATTTCTCTTTCCTCCTCCATTCAAATGTTGCAGTTTATTGTTTCAATGAATAAGTTTTAAAAAGAAAAATGTTTAATTATGAGTTCTATTCACAATCTAAAATTGGTATTCTACTTTTTTATTAGCTTACCTGAATTAAAGAATCATCCCGATTCAGGCTTCTTTCATTCTCCCATAAAAGAAAAAAAAGAAAGAAAGAAAGAAAGAAATATGAGTTCTATTCACAATCTAAAATTGGTATTCTACATTTCTCTTTCCTCCATTCAAATGTTGCAGTTTGTTGTTTTAATGAATAAGTTTTAAAAAGAAAAATGTTTAATTATGAGTTCTATTCACAATCTAAAATTGGTATTCTACTTTTTTATTAGCTTACCTGAAATAAAGAATCATCCCGATTCAGGCTTCTTTCATTCTCCCATAAAAGAAAAAAAGAAAGAAAGAAAGAAAGAAAGAAATATGAGTTCTATTCACAATCTAAAATTGGTATTCTACATTTCTCTTTCCTCCTCCATTCAAATGTTGCAGTTTGTTGTTTCAATGAATAAGTTTTAAAAAGAAAAATGTTTAATTATGAGTTCTATTCACAATCTAAAATTGGTATTCTACTTTTTTATTAGCTCACCTGAAATAAAGAATCATCCCGATTCAGGCTTCTTTCATTCTCCCATAAAAGAAAAAAGAAAGAAAGAAAGAAAGAAAGAAATATGAGTTCTATTCACAATCTAAAATTGGTATTCTACATTTCTCTTTCCTCCTCCATTCAAATGTTGCAGTTTGTTGTTTCAATGAATAAGTTTTAAAAAGAAAAATGTTTAATTATGAGTTCTATTCACAATCTAAAATTGGTATTCTACTTTTTTATTAGCTTACCTGAAATAAAGAATCATCCCGATTCAGGCTTCTTTCATTCTCCCATAAAAGAAAAAAAGAAAGAAAGAAAGAAAGAAAGAAATATGAGTTCTATTCACAATCTAAAATTGGTATTCTACATTTCTCTTTCCTCCATTCAAATGTTGCAGTTTGTTGTTTCAATGAATAAGTTTTAAAAAGAAAAATGTTTAATTATGAGTTCTATTCACAATCTAAAATTGGTATTCTACTTTTTTATTAGCTTACCTGAAATAAAGAATCATCCCGATTCAGGCTTCTTTCATTCTCCCATAAAAGAAAAAAAGAAAGAAAGAAAGAAAGAAAGAAATATGAGTTCTATTCACAATCTAAAATTGGTATTCTACTTTTCTCTTTCCTCCTCCATTCAAATGTTGCAGTTTGTTGTTTCAATGAATAAGTTTTAAAAAGAAAAATGTTTAATTATGAGTTCTATTCACAATCTAAAATTGGTATTCTACTTTTTTATTAGCTTACCTGAAATAAAGAATCATCCCGATTCAGGCTTCTTTCATTCTCCCATAAAAGAAAAAAAGAAAGAAAGAAAGAAAGAAAGAAATATGAGTTCTATTCACAATCTAAAATTGGTATTCTACTTTTCTCTTTCCTCCTCCATTCAAATGTTGCAGTTTGTTGTTTCAATGAATAAGTTTTAAAAAGAAAAATGTTTAATTATGAGTTCTATTCACAATCTAAAATTGGGATTCTACTTTTTTATTAGCCTACCTGAAATAAAGAATCATCCCGATTCAGGCTTCTTTCATTCTCCCATAAAAGAAAAAAAGAAAGAAAGAAAGAAAGAAATATGAGTTCTATTCACAATCTAAAATTGGTATTCTACATTTCTCTTTCCTCCTCCATTCAAATGTTGCAGTTTGTTGTTTCAATGAATAAGTTTTAAAAAGAAAAATGTTTAATTATGAGTTCTATTCACAATCTAAAATTGGTATTCTACTTTTTTATTACCTCACCTGAAATAAAGAATCATCCCGATTCAGGCTTCTTTCATTCTCCCATAAAAGAAAAAAAGAAAGAAAGAAAGAATGAAAGAAATAAATATGAGTTCTATTCACAATCTAAAATTGGTATTCTACATTTCTCTTTCCTCCTCCATTCAAATGTTGCAGTTTATTGTTTCAATAAATAAGTTTTAAAAAGAAAAATTTTTAATTATGAGTTCTATTCACAATCTAAAATTGGGATTCTACTTTTTTATTAGCCTACCTGAAATAAAGAATCATCCCGATTCAGGCCTCTTTCATTCTCGCATGAAAGAAAAAAAGAAAGAAAGAAAGAAAGAAATATGAGTTCTATTCACAATCTAAAATTGGTATTCTACATTTCTCTTTCCTCCTCCATTCAAATGTTGCAGTTTGTTGTTTCAATGAATAAGTTTTAAAAAGAAAAATGTTTAATTATGAGTTCTATTCACAATCTAAAATTGGTATTCTACTTTTTTATTAGCTCACCTGAAATAAAGAATCATCCCGATTCAGGCTTCTTTCATTCTCCCATAAAAGAAAAAAAGAAAGAAAGAAAGAAAGAAATATGAGTTCTATTCACAATCTAAAATTGGTATTCTACATTTCTCTTTCCTCCTCCATTCAAATGTTGCAGTTTGTTGTTTCAATGAATAAGTTTTAAAAAGAAAAATGTTTAATTATGAGTTCTATTCACAATCTAAAATTGGTATTCTACTTTTTTATTAGCTTACCTGAAATAAAGAATCATCCCGATTCAGGCTTCTTTCATTCTCCCATAAAAGAAAAAAAGAAAGAAAGAAAGAAAGAAAGAAATATGAGTTCTATTCACAATCTAAAATTGGTATTCTACATTTCTCTTTCCTCCATTCAAATGTTGCAGTTTGTTGTTTTAATGAATAAGTTTTAAAAAGAAAAATGTTTAATTATGAGTTCTATTCACAATCTAAAATTGGTATTCTACTTTTTTATTAGCTTACCTGAAATAAAGAATCATCCCGATTCAGGCTTCTTTCATTCTCCCATAAAAGAAAAAAAGAAAGAAAGAAAGAAAGAAAGAAATATGAGTTCTATTCACAATCTAAAATTGGTATTCTACTTTTTTCTCTTTCCTCCTCCATTCAAATGTTGCAGTTTGTTGTTTCAATGAATAAGTTTTAAAAAGAAAAATGTTTAATTATGAGTTCTATTCACAATCTAAAATTGGTATTCTACTTTTTTATTAGCTTACCTGAAATAAAGAATCATCCCGATTCAGGCTTCTTTCATTCTCCCATAAAAGAAAAAAAGAAAGAAAGAAAGAAAGAAAGAAATATGAGTTCTATTCACAATCTAAAATTGGTATTCTACATTTCTCTTTCCTCCATTCAAATGTTGCAGTTTGTTGTTTCAATGAATAAGTTTTAAAAAGAAAAATGTTTAATTATGAGTTCTATTCACAATCTAAAATTGGTATTCTACTTTTTTATTAGCTTACCTGAAATAAAGAATCATCCCGATTCAGGCTTCTTTCATTCTCCCATAAAAGAAAAAAAGAAAGAAAGAAAGAAAGAAAGAAATATGAGTTCTATTCACAATCTAAAATTGGTATTCTACATTTCTCTTTCCTCCTCCATTCAAATGTTGCAGTTTGTTGTTTCAATGAATAAGTTTTAAAAAGAAAAATGTTTAATTATGAGTTCTATTCACAATCTAAAATTGGTATTCTACTTTTTTATTAGCTTACCTGAAATAAAGAATCATCCCGATTCAGGCTTCTTTCATTCTCCCATAAAAGAAAAAAAGAAAGAAAGAAAGAAAGAAAGAAATATGAGTTCTATTCACAATCTAAAATTGGTATTCTACTTTTTCTCTTTCCTCCTCCATTCAAATGTTACAGTTTATTGTTTCAATGAATAAGTTTTAAAAAGAAAAATTTTTAATTATGAGTTCTATTCACAATCTAAAATTGGGATTCTACTTTTTTATTAGCCTACCTGAAATAAAGAATCATCCCGATTCAGGCCTCTTTCATTCTCGCATGAAAGAAAAAAAGAAAGAAAGAAAGAAAGAAATATGAGTTCTATTCACAATCTAAAATTGGTATTCTACATTTCTCTTTCCTCCTCCATTCAAATGTTGCAGTTTGTTGTTTCAATGAATAAGTTTTAAAAAGAAAAATGTTTAATTATGAGTTCTATTCACAATCTAAAATTGGTATTCTACTTTTTTATTACCTCACCTGAAATAAAGAATCATCCCGATTCAGGCTTCTTTCATTCTCCCATAAAAGAAAAAAAGAAAGAAAGAAAGAAAGAAATATGAGTTCTATTCACAATCTAAAATTGGTATTCTACATTTCTCTTTCCTCCATTCAAATGTTGCAGTTTGTTGTTTCAATGAATAAGTTTTAAAAAGAAAAATGTTTAATTATGAGTTCTATTCACAATCTAAAATTGGTATTCTACTTTTTTATTAGCTTACCTGAAATAAAGAATCATCCCGATTCAGGCTTCTTTCATTCTCCCATAAAAGAAAAAAAGAAAGAAAGAAAGAAAGAAATATGAGTTCTATTCACAATCTAAAATTGGTATTCTACATTTCTCTTTCCTCCTCCATTCAAATGTTGCAGTTTGTTGTTTTAATGAATAAGTTTTAAAAAGAAAAATGTTTAATTATGAGTTCTATTCACAATCTAAAATTGGTATTCTACTTTTTTATTAGCTTACCTGAAATAAAGAATCATCCCGATTCAGGCTTCTTTCATTCTCCCATAAAAGAAAAGAAAGAAAGAAAGAAAGAAAGAAAGAAAGAAAGAAAGAAATATGAGTTCTATTCACAATCTAAAATTGGTATTCTACATTTCTCTTTCCTCCATTCAAATGTTGCAGTTTGTTGTTTTAATGAATAAGTTTTAAAAAGAAAAATGTTTAATTATGAGTTCTATTCACAATCTAAAATTGGTATTCTACTTTTTTATTAGCTTACCTGAAATAAAGAATCATCCCGATTCAGGCTTCTTTCATTCTCCCATAAAAGAAAAAAAGAAAGAAAGAAAGAAAGAAAGAAAGAAAGAAAGAAAGAAAGAAAGAAAGAAAGAAAGAAAGAAAGAAAGAAAGAAAGAAAGAAAGAAAGAAAGAAAGAAAGAAAGAAAGAAAGAAAGAAATATGAGTTCTATTCACAATCTAAAATTGGTATTCTACTTTTTTCTCTTTCCTCCTCCATTCAAATGTTGCAGTTTGTTGTTTCAATGAATAAGTTTTAAAAAGAAAAATGTTTAATTATAAGTTCTATTCACAATCTAAAATTGGTATTCTACTTTTTTATTAGCTTACCTGAAATAAAGAATCATCCCGATTCAGGCTTCTTTCATTCTCCAATAAAAGAAAAAAAGAAAGAAAGAAAGAAAGAAATATGAGTTCTATTCACAATCTAAAATTGGTATTCTACATTTCTCTTTCCTCCATTCAAATGTTGCAGTTTGTTGTTTCAATGAATAAGTTTAAAAAAGAAAAATGTTTAATTATGAGTTCTATTCACAATCTAAAATTGGTATTCTACTTTTTTATTAGCTTACCTGAAATAAAGAATCATCCCGATTCAGGCTTCTTTCATTCTCCCATAAAAGAAAAAAAGAAAGAAAGAAAGAAATATGAGTTCTATTCACAATCTAAAATTGGTATTCTACATTTCTCTTTCCTCCATTCAAATGTTGCAGTTTATTGTTTCAATGAATAAGTTTTAAAAAGAAAAATGTTTAATTATGAGTTCTATTCACAATCTAAAATTGGTATTCTACTTTTTTATTAGCTCACCTGAAATAAAGAATCATCCCGATTCAGGCTTCTTTCATTCTCCCATAAAAGAAAAAAAGAAAGAAAGAAAGAAATATGAGTTCTATTCACAATCTAAAATTGGTATTCTACATTTCTCTTTCCTCCTCCATTCAAATGTTGCAGTTTGTTGTTTCAATGAATAAGTTTTAAAAAGAAAAATGTTTAATTATGAGTTCTATTCACAATCTAAAATTGGTATTCTACTTTTTTATTAGCTTACCTGAAATAAAGAATCATCCCGATTCAGGCCTCTTTCATTCTCGCATGAAAGAAAAAAAGAAAGAAAGAAAGAAAGAAATATGAGTTCTATTCACAATCTAAAATTGGTATTCTACATTTCTCTTTCCTCCTCCATTCAAATGTTTCAATGAATAAGTTTTAAAAAGAAAAATGTTTAATTATGAGTTCTATTCACAATCTAAAATTGGTATTCTACTTTTTTATTACCTCACCTGAAATAAAGAATCATCCCGATTCAGGCTTCTTTCATTCTCCCATAAAAGAAAAAAAGAAAGAAAGAAAGAAAGAAATATGAGTTCTATTCACAATCTAAAATTGGTATTCTACATTTCTCTTTCCTCCATTCAAATGTTGCAGTTTGTTGTTTCAATGAATAAGTTTTAAAAAGAAAAATGTTTAATTATGAGTTCTATTCACAATCTAAAATTGGTATTCTACTTTTTTATTAGCTCACCTGAAATAAAGAATCATCCCGATTCAGGCTTCTTTCATTCTCCCATAAAAGAAAAAAAGAAAGAAAGAAAGAAAGAAAGAAATATGAGTTCTATTCACAATCTAAAATTGGTATTCTACATTTCTCTTTCCTCCTCCATTCAAATGTTGCAGTTTGTTGTTTTAATGAATAAGTTTTAAAAAGAAAAATGTTTAATTATGAGTTCTATTCACAATCTAAAATTGGTATTCTACTTTTTTATTAGCTTACCTGAAATAAAGAATCATCCCGATTCAGGCTTCTTTCATTCTCCCATAAAAGAAAGAAAGAAAGAAAGAAAGAAAGAAAGAAAGAAAGAAAGAAAGAAAGAAAGAAAGAAAGAAAGAAAGAAAGAAAGAAAGAAAGAAAGAAAGAAAGAAAGAAAGAAAGAACCTAATTTCACATTATTTTCTTTCCACAGACAAGTCCAATGGTTTAGTTGTATTTATTTATTTTAGTTGTTAGTTATCTTCTTTCCTTCTGTCCCTGTCATCTCATTTAGTAGTGGTTTCCTGCATTCTGCATGTTTTGTTTTTTTCTTTGTGTGCTGTTTCTTTGGTTTTACTTTGCACAAAATCATTACTTTTTTTTCTTAGGCTATTGATTCCCGTGATCTTGTTTATAAATTCCGATTCAGCCATTAGCCTACCTTCGTGATCACGCAAAGCGGTCTGGAGAGGCGGTCTGTTCAGAATTACAACCAACATAAAATATAAGTGTGCATGTACAAATTTGCAGTAATGTTCGGTAAAAATAAACTTTATTAACATAAAATGAAACCGGAGAGATAGTTAATGATCCATAACTGTTAACGGGATTAATTTCAGCATGGCTAATGTGGTTACCATAAGTTACCATAAGTTAGCTAACTTTAATGAAGAGTTGGTCATGTAAGCTATAGCTTGCTGCAATTAATGCATTATCTTCCAATAAGCATTAACTAAAACTGGCTACATAAAATGTACTGACTAGATTCACGAGAGGTCGGCTAATGTGTGTAAAAGTAAAACAATACAGTAATTTCATTAATTTACCAGCTCCACGACACGCGTTAGTTCCTCATTCCGGAGTTCCTATGGCGGTCTATGGGAGTGTCGTAACTCTCTCTCTCTATGGCTCTCTGGACTACACTATTACAGGCTAAAGATTTTTTGTATAGAGTTGTTTACTTAAAACCTGTGTCTTTGTTCAGTAATCTTTGTCCTTGTTCAGAAAATGTTTAGTAACCATTACAAGCAATGCCAATAAACTGTTTTATTCTTATAAAAATGCATGTGTTCTGTGTACTTTATAACATTTTGAGGGCAATTGGGTGATGACAACAGAATAAGCAATTATATTTTTAAATTAATTTTCATCCAAACGAGGCGATTGAAAGCCCTGATAGGTCTGGTCACGACTTTGGAATTGTTGTCTGATGGTTGAAACCACACGAGAGGCTTCTTCTGCTCTTGCTTAAAACACCATCAGCCCAGCATATAGCCTGTCTGTATGCACTGTACTGGTATTGCCTAGGGATAAGTAGGAAAGATTCTTCAGAATGCTGGATATGTACACGTTACATCTGTATCAGTATATTTAAAGTAGCCTGCCTCCTCTGTATGGATAGAAAATTGTTATATTACAAGACACAAATTCAGATAGGCTTCTCAGAGCCTGTTTTATTACAGGTTTGAATGAATGAAATGTCTCTTCTGTATTAGAAAAATAAATATGTAATTATTTTAGGTTTGAATGAATGAAATGTCTCTTCTGTATTAGAAAAATAAATATATAATTAAGAAATAACTAAAATAAATACCTCCAAATGTAACAAAAATAGCTCTCACAAACTTACAAAAACGAACTAACAAAATGTATCTAGTTTTCTTCCTCCTTATCCTGTTTTTCTTCCTCATGCTTGTTTGCCCATCTGATCTTTCCCAGAAGTTTTTTGAAAACCAGGACATTTTCATAATTAAAAAAATAAAATAAAAACAGCCAGGACAGGACGTGAAAACAGAAAATGTCCTGGTAAAACAGGACTGTTGGTCACCCTAACCAAGTCTAAAGTCAGTGGCGCGTTGCGTGTACTTTCAGATGCTATTTTATCCGCATGCTTGCAGATACAGAGTGAACAACGCGCATACACATAGTAGACGATTCTCTAATTTACACAGATGCATTTTACTTTTTACAAATGATGCATTATTATAAGGAAAACCATTTAAACACGAGGGAAATCATTGTTGTGTTCATGATGACGATAGGAAAAATAGGCATAAAGCATACACATTTGCCCAAATTGATATGCATAACCGAAGCTAATATGGGTGGGTTTGTCCCATCCCCAATGTCACTTCTATTTCTTTTACAGCCCTGACGAGAACATCGATCTCCTCGGCTTTGAACCATCAGACTTTACTGTGAACCGATTCTGAAGCGCGCCGCTGCCTGCAGCCTGCAGCTGCGTCTGCCTCATGTAACGTCATCGCCGAGTCGCGTGAAAAATAACCGTCACTAAACAAAAACTACAAAAACGGGACTTTAACACCATTTTTGAGATATTTCTAACTTCATATACATATCTTAACTGCTTTATGTACCCATTAATCGACAGTAGTGTTTAACCTGCACCATGGCCTTTAACATTTCTTTGTTCGCTTGATTTTTCAGAACATTTAAACAAATCATGCTTTCAAAAAGTTGTGGGAACAAACTCAGCCATTTCAAAAAGTGGTGGGGACATGTACCTATCGCCCCCAGTGTAAATGACAACTAATCACAAAATTGGTAACGTTATTCTACTTTACCTGAGAATGAATCATCCCAGGAAAGATTCAGGCCTATTTCCTCCTCTATTCAAATGTTGCAGTTTGTTGTTTCTTTTACTTTTTTTATGAAAATCGTTTAACTTGACATTATCGTTAACATTAAATATTACTAGAAATCTAAATTACTGAATTACTTGAAAGAAAACCAGTTTACAAACATTAACAGTCTGACTACAAATCGTAGCAGGAGCTTTAGTTTGTTTGTTCAGCTGTAACCTAGGAAACTTCAGCTCTTCAGTGTCCAACTTCAGACTGACTCAGGTGACATCATAATCAGAGCCATCGGCTCGCAGCAGCAAGCTGTTGTCATGAGAACCAGATACTTTGACATTCTACGATGAGAGTATTAGCAAACAAACTTGAAATTGCAAAGATAAATGCTTTCTTTTTCTGCAAACCATATATTTAACTTCATTGAAACAAGTCAGTGAGCCTAAACAGCTGAAAGTGGGATATATTTTTGTCTAAATGTGTTCCTCAAAAGAGCCAGTAGATGGCGATTGTTAACCATTTTGGTGTCAAAAAGAGACAAGATCGTACATCACTTACAAATCATTATGTTTAAGCTTAAAGCAGTTTCGCATGTGGTGTTACACAGTTTTAGCCAATTTTGTTATGCAAAAAAAAAAACCTGCAAGACACTGGCTCTGATCATATTGCATGAATGGAGCCAATAATTTAAACATCTGTTAATCATGTTCCGTTTATAATGTATCCCCGTTCACTTTCATTTGTTTTTACTTTTTTTATTGTGACATTAGCCTATTCATATTGCGATCATACAATCAACATGTCAAAGCAGACACAATGTATTTCTTTTTTTAACCCATTCTTTCCCATCCCCTCCTTTACACCCCAGTGAATTAAGGAAAAAATGAACAGAAGGAAATACGTATACCTTCACACATACACTCATGCACATACACATATACATACCCAGTGTTGGGGTAGTTACTCAAAAAAGTAATTAGTTAGCCTACTAGTTACTTCTGTAAATTGTAATGAGATTACTTTACTAGTTACTGCGTTGGAAAAGTAGCTTACTTATTACTTTACTTTCCCATTTCTTAATTTACCGTGTAGATACATGGACAAACATCATAGCCTATCATCACTTTTTGCCCCATCATCACTTTATTGTACAAATGGTATGAAAGAACAATATCCCTGTCTGCACAAATAAATATACCACACTGTAAAATTCACAAACAACAGGATAAAGGAGGCTATGGTGGGGTCATTTTAAAATGGGGTTCAACAAAAGTGTCAAAACACAGGCATTGGGAGAATAAAACTCTTCTCCTGAGAACAAAACAGCTTTTTATTCGACTCATGGCAATAAAAAACAAAAAATGAAGAGGAAAAATAATAAAATAAAGGTCACTTTATCCCATAAAATTCTTAATCTCAATTTAAAATGCATTTTTCTAAACCTATTGGGGATTAATGGTCGACAGGGGAAGCATGTCTTCTACAATGAACCCTGTGTAGTGGGCAGGGGCATAGCACCAAATTTTGGGCCCTGGATACAAACCATCTTGTTGGGCCCCCGAACCAAATGCCATAGTGATACCAATGGTGGGGTATTGCATTTTTATCATAAAAACACTTAAAATGTAAACAAAATAAGCCACACTCTGATTAATATATTTTAGTTT
This sequence comes from Pimephales promelas, assembly GCF_016745375.1. Next base: position 28,833,038 of record NW_024121321.1, read on the forward strand.
TATTGTCAAAAGTACTACTTCAGGGCTCCAGACTAACTTTTTTGACTAGAAGCGCTGTTGCCTCTGACTGAAAATTTTAGGAGCGCAAGCAGAACATTTAGGGGCACACCTTAAATCAGCTAACAATGCAATTATTCAAATTTCCCCCAAAATAACTGTAATACTGACAAATTCTTTAATAATAAATAGACTTAACATACAGATATTATGATATGCAGTTTTTTTGTAAGTTCACAGGGCTCCAGACTCAAATTTGAGGGCAGCGCCACCTCAAACAAGTTCTACAAAAAAATAAATAAAAGATAAAAAAAAATTGGTTGCACTAGGGCTGACAATAAATCACTAAGCTTATGAAATTAACTTTAGTTATTACCATTCATAATGTCTTAATATTAATTAAAAAACAAAAGTAGTAAAAACATGTATATTAAGGAGTGAAAATATAGCGAAGAAACAGCCTACTGTTTGCAATGTTTTTTTTTTTTTTTTTTAAATAAGTGTTTAAATAAGAGTTTTCCAACATATTAACCTTTTTCATTTTAGGACAATTTTTAAAGGATGAACAAAAAAAGTGTTGGTCACCACATAAAAAATACAACATTTATATATGATATCATAGTTTATAAAGTGGTGGAAAAAGATGTGTAGTAGGCTACTTGTAAGCGAATGACTATTTCTGTCACATTATCATATTTATGGTTAGAGTTAACTTACTACATTAGCATAAATCCATGGTGAATGTTGCTGATTTGTGGACTGAAAGCCTTCTATAAGTGTTTCTCCCACTGATGTATATGAATAGATATTATCTGAATTGAGAGAGTTAGGGAACCAGATGAACTAAGCTCTGTGATATTGAGTGTTACAAGTAATAATAAGCACCAGAAAAGAAATAAAATGAAAACGATCAAACTAAAATCTTTAAATATAAAACAAAAGAAAAGCAGATAAGTAATAAGTCCTTGGAAAAACACTGCTCATTCGTACAACATTTTAAATATGTTTAATGCTAACATTGTTAGAACATTATTCCCTAATGTTCTTATAACATTTTCAGCAGGTAGTTTTCTTTTTGTTCCCAGAATGTTCTCTTAAAAGATGGCATACCATCTCTAAGAACACTCTGAAAATGTTTTGCGATGACCTTCTATAAAGGTTTAATCATAACATTTTTAAAACATTATCCCCTAACTTTCTTATAAAGTTTTTAGCGGAAGTTAAAACTGTGTACAGTAAATGCCCAACATTACATGAAGAACTCAGTAAAGTCACTCATGCGTCTTGACTGCGGTGTTTGCTCAGAGCACTCATCATCAGTCTTTGCTTGGTTCTTGCAGAAGAATAATCCAGGAATCTGTATACTGTTCTCTCTTCTAGTTGTCCAGCTGCTCCCCCAGTTAGCAGCATTGAGCTCTGTTCTCTGTGTGCACAGTAAAGTTCATAGCCTAAAAAAGAAGATCATGCAAAAGTGTAAACATAAAGAATACACATACATTAAGATCACAAGCAATATTGACATTGAAAACTTTCAAAATTAGCCAGCCTAATTAGCAATCAGAAATTATGTAAAGACTAATTTATTGAAAGTATAAATATGATAAATTATGAGTATCTTTTTTGTTTCTGTAATTTAAAACATATACTTAATCCATATGTACAATATCTTAATCCAATAAAGTTTTAAAAATGGATAATTTTCTTACACAAATGCTTCGCTTCAAAAGGCCTTTACAACCCCGCTAGAGTCGTGTGGTGGATTACTTTTATCATGGATGGATGCGCCTTTATAGACGGCCATTCACTGCCATTCTAAAAGTCAGAATAGCCAGGACTTTTTTTTTTTAAATATAACTCCGATTGTATTCGTCTGAAAGAAAAATGTCGTATACTCCTAGGATGACTTGAGGGTGTGTAAATCATGGGCTAATTCTCATTTTTGGATGTCTTTTGGATGAGATCCTTTATAGTCTGTGTTAGGTGCTTTTAGCACTAAAGCTCTAGGAGTTAAGAGTTGAACATTTATGTCTCAGATATAATAATAATAATAATATTTAGTTTAAATAGGTTAACAATATGTTGGCTTTCTTAAACCAACAAAATTATTTCCTAACATTTGAACAAGATTACTATAATCTGTATCCTACTACAATGTAAAGGTAATTCTATGAAGATTTACAACAAAAGTTACAAAACCACTTACAAGGCTCTTTAGCTCCCATGTCCATTCACATCTGCAGGTTTATGTTTGCTTCAATAGTTGCCAGATTGTGTCCTTTACATGGAGCATCAGCACCAGAGTAATTACCTGAAATATTTGGTGTAAAAACATGGTCTGTCAACATAAAACGATATTACAAGCACAAACATTGCAAGAAACACAAATGACAGAAAATTGTTTTAGACTGAACGCTCTTTCCAATTCTTCCATTAACGTTACCTCTATATGAATTACTGAAATATTATTAACTTCTACTTTCAAAAGACATTAAGATCACTTTTAAGTAGCAAAAATACAGTATTCGTATGCATAGAACACAATACCGGTATTATAGTAGGCTACCTTGGTTGTAAATGGAGACTTTATTGTGTCATCGGTAACCTAATCATCTTGAAACAGGCAGTTTGGAGTGCATTAAAACAAATCTAGCTGTTATTCAAAAGTAGCATACACTCAGATTTATTGCGACTGTCATACAATTCTAAGAAAGTAGAAAGTTAGGTCTAATAGGGAAGAGCGGGGCACAACCTAACGCATTTTGGTTTTGGCTCAATTAATTAAAAAATAATTAGGTTAGATTAATACTTTTTTTTACACAAGCAACATACACATCTCTGCTACAAATGACCACTTAAAGTTTTTTTCTAGGACCTACCATTTTCGTACAGTTGCACTGAAAGTGACAGAAGTGAAAATGTTACAACTTACCCCATATGCGGGGTTAATTGTAACAGACAGAGGGGTTAGTTGTAACACTTGCGTGTAACACACATAATTCAGTACTATTTTATTTGTATAGTTTGTTATTGTTTGTGCATCTGTATAGGTAGATATCCATACATCCATCCCTCATCCAATCATCCTTCTATTATGGATCAATATCATGGATAGAGACATAGAATGGGCTGCATAGTTTTGCAATAAATAATAATAAATACAATTATAAATAATGTAATTGCAATTTGTGTGTGGCAGCTGCATATGCAATTATTGTTTTCCTTAGGATTATTATTAGGGCCCAAGCCCTGAAAGGGCGAAGGCCCTATTGTTTTCCTTGGGATTATTAGGGCCCAAGCCCTGATAGGGCGAAGGCCCTATTGTTTTCCTTAGGATTATTATTAGGGCCCAAGTAGTCTCAGCCTCAGACGTCACGCCCACGGAACGTTGATGCATATGGTACACTTAACTGGAAACACTTCAGGAATGTCGAAGTCGTCATCTGATTGGTTGAATTTTATCGGATTTCCGGGGGGCGTCAGTGTCGCGTTTATTTTCGGTCCGCCGGGAAACAAAGCGCAGATTTGTGATTGCGGAAAAAAAACTGTTGTGTTTATATGAGTGACCTATGTGAGTTACAATGAGCATTAATCAAGATCAGCTAAACGTAGTTGTATGTCCCCTCCTATCTATTATGGAAGATCAAGTGAAGTACTTAATTGCGAAGGGGATTTCAGCCGCGTTTGTGGGCAAACATGAAATAACAGACGCTGACATCGCAGCTGGCCCATTCAGTATTCATATATAAGGCGCACACTGGATTATAAGGCGCATAAGATACTGCAGAGTCAAACGTTTGACTGGGTTTGTGTTATGCATCCACTAGATGTGCTAAACTAAAGGCTAAAGGGAATGTAGCGAGTGCGCGGCGCCGGAGGTGAGGCGTTTATTTAGTAGGCGTGAGCGTGCTGGGGCGGGGACGTAACTTACATTCGCAGCCTGACTCATTTGAGTATTCAATGTGCGGCGGCTCGCTGCCAGCTAACGTTACAGTTGGCTGTTTTGAATGAGACGAGCCGGTTACTGTGAACGGGGAGCGCTTTATGAACATAACTGTGACGCACGAGCAGCGCCGGGGACGGTGTGTCTGTTAAGAGTAAGCGCTCGTGAGCGGGCATGTGATTTACACACATAACCTGATTTATTCAAGGTTGAACTGGCCATGTGAGAAAGCGGGCATAAGATGGACATGGGCGCGAGTTCATGGGTGAATTTAAAGGCTGAAAGGTCGCCTGAAAGGGCGAAGGCCCTATTGTTTTCCTTAGGATTATTATTATTAGGTAGGGGTGTGCAAAAAAATCGATTCACATTTGAATCGCGATTCAATCTTTACCGATTCATAATCGATTAATAGAATTCCAAAAATCGATTTATATAGGCTATATTTTTTAATGGCGTGCAGGGGCGGAGTGGCAATCGGGTGAGTCGGGACTTTTACCGGTGGTCCGGTAGTGTTTCTATGGTTTCGAGGCTGCAAGGGCCGGTCTGATAAATAGTTATTGCAAGTTCTTGCCGCCCGCTGGTCAAACTGTGCAGCCCGTAAATAAATGCATCGGTCCGCAGATCTTATGTTTGAGTTCTGTAGATCTTTTGCCAAGCGTGTCAGAGGTTACGGGTTCTAAACCGCACTCGTATAGTTTTTTTCTCTCTCTCATCAAAACCGAATATGTTCATCACGTTTGTGTGCATTTTATTTTGTGATTTCACCGGAGTCTCCACAACGGCGATAGATTGAAGCGCGCGTCCGAGAGAAGACTGTGCGAGCCACAGAGAACACTGTATCCATGACACTGATCGCAGCGGACACGAGCGCTCAGCTTGATTTCAAAAACAACAGGTCTCTTATTTAATAGCGAACTAAATGAATGCTCTGCTAGTTAACTGGAGATACCAGCAAATTACGCGCCTATGAACGACTTCACTGGATCTAAACAAATCAATCTAACCATAGATGTTACCAGTAGGGGTGGCTTTTTTAAATCTATTTAAAATATTTTCGCAAGGGTTCTATGAAATTAGTATATATTTTTAGGAAGTTCAATGTGCCCAGTCGAGTTCACATTTCAAAGGTCAACCTGGTAGCTGAAGTAGGCCTATTCCTTAAACCACATTTAGCATTTGTTTGATCTGACTACAGCACTTTAAAGCTAAATGTAAAAGCTTTTTATTTAAGTTTTATTTTAAACTTGAATTAAATGTATTTAAAAGCTGGCCAAAGCTTGGCACTTAGCACTTTTTAGTTGCAAAAGTTTTTATTTTTGTATGAAGACATATAAAGTAATATCAAACTTTTCTTTTAAATTATGTCTACTGCAATCAATCACATAGGAAAAAGTAAACTACATTTATATAGACCTGCGAATCGTTTTTTGAATCGAGAATCGTTTTTTGAATCGAAAAATCGATTTTGAATCGAATCTCGAGACAAAAAAAATCGGTATCGAATCGAATTGTGAGATTTTCTGAATCGTGCACCCCTAGTTGTTGGTGTGATTGCTTATGCAGATCTAGTGTATGCTGTGAGTATTAAACACACACACACACACACACACACACACACACACATATCAGGGTTTAGTTTTAATTAACTATGATAACCATAACACAAATACAGAAATATGGATCAATCACAGTTTAAAGGTTGCACTTAAGTAAATACATGCATGGTTGTGCAATGTGCATATACAAATGCACAGAATAGATAAATAAAAAGTGTATTTATTTAAAGGTTGGTGGTTTTGATGGAACCAGTTATTTGCGGAGTGCAGAGGTCTACAATCCGCTGACAAACAATTGGCATGCCGTGGCATCAATGTGCAATCCAAGCAGCAACTTTGGCATTGAGGTGAGATGTGGTCAGTTAATATCTGTCTCTGGTGAAACTATGAAATAACTTACTTTACAAAAATGATTTGATGATAATGAATATGGGGGAAAATGTATTTGGTCCCATATTGACAATAATTGCACCCTAAAATTGTCTTAAAAGTCAACGATCAAAGCCTTCAAATATCAATGTGTGTCAAAACATTCTAATGATATTTAAAGGGATACTCCACTTTTTTTGGAAATAGGCTCATTTTACAACTCCCCCATAGTTAAACAGTTGAGTTTGACCGTTTTCGAATTGATTCAGCCGATTTTATGATATTTAAAAGAATATCAGTAACCAGACAGTTTCTGGTCTCATTGACTTCCACAGTATTTTTTCCTACTATGGAACTACTATGGAACTACTACTACTACTACTATTTTTTTCCTACTATGAGTATCCCTTGAAGTATCGCTTGTAAATGAAGCGTTGCATCTATAATGAGATTTATTAATGTAAATTTAAAGACTTTAGCTGTACATTATGTATTTTCCAAGCGGCAACCTCCCCGTCTCTCTCTTGAAGCCAACACGGAAGTGAATTAAACTGCAATTTATCGAGTGGCCTGGCTGCAGAAGCGAGTCAAATCTGTATCTCCCCCATGTTAAAATGCCCAACTTTACAGCAGAAAAAAACATGTTTACAGCCTGGAGCAAAAAGTGGCTTGGGTCTATAGAGCGCATTTTTCCCTTCATGACAACTGTGAGGGGGGTGATTTTTTTTTATAACTCATCCGTTTAAATAATATTAAGCCTTCATTTTCTGCATAATTAAGGGTGTGTCCAATTTTGAGTGACAGGTGGATTCCCGCTGCTGTGGTCGTTAGTAATCTTCCGCTTGCTGTCTGTCACGTTACCTCAGCTAATTTTTCTGACTGTAAAAATAAATTAATTTTAGCCACTAAACCTGGCATCTCTGCCGTGTTTGCGATTTTTCGGGATTATTTCACAATTATAAAGTCTTGCAGTGGTGTTAATTGTATTAACAGACCGTCCAAGAAGCTTGGGCTTGTTAACTTAGTCATCATTAGCCGCTTGCCTGCTGTCTGTCACATTACCTCAGCTAACATTAATTGTCTGACTGTAAAATTAATCAATTTTAGCCATTAAACTTGGCATCTCTGCCGTGTTTGAGATTTTTCGGGATTATTTCACAATTATAATGTCTTGCAGTGGTGTTAATTGTATTAACAGACCGTCCAAGAAGCTTGGACTCCATTTTTTCCGGTGAGTGAAATTTTAATATCATTTCGTCGTATTCATTTTTTTTCTAATTATTTATTTATTATTTATAATTGTATTTAAAACTTCATTACATTACAGAATCCAACAGACTGTGATTAGCTGTAGGCTGAAACCATAGACTGTATAAAACGTCTGAAACGTTGTCATATAACTATGCCTACATTTCATAAATTGCGTAGCATTTACTAACATGCACTAACTATATTGGAGGTATTTTTTTGACATGTCCTCAAAGATATGTGTACAACATTTTAAGCTAAATACATTTATTACAACCTTGGACTTTAAGTCATATTTTAAGTAATTTAAGTCATATTGTTTGCATGTACAATAGTCTGTGAAGGAGGTAACTATCTATTTGTTTGTGTAAAGTTTTCCTCTAGGTGATCCAGATCATCTCAGGCTGGACCAGTGGATGCTCAACATGAAACGACAGAATTGGACTCCTAATGTAACAGGTACATAAAGTGTACTGTTAAATGTATTTATAGTTTATTAGAATTTCCACAAAGTTATTTGTTGACATATACCTGATATTACTGCCTAAGTGAAGTTGAGTGTCTTTTCCTTTAATTGATGTGATGTCATGAGTTAATATAATTTCCTGTTCTGTCTCCTCCTCTTCCTCTTTGCACTGGTGATTCAGTGAGAGGTGAGGTTATTTTTGGCTCCTCATAATCATCTTTAATCTATATATTAAGTGTTGCTTTTATGTCTAAATTTTCATTCTAATTCCTTTGTGCAATATTATTTTACTTATCTGTGTGGTTATTTTCGCGATTAAGTGATGTTTTAACATCTGGGCCTAAATGGGAAATGAGAACACGTGTGACAAGTGTACATCATATTTGTTTTATAGAGCTAGAGAGGGCGCTTCTCACTAAGAGGCTGATTATGTTTCATTTGTCTATCAGGTATGTCTTCTGTTATATGTTTATGCATTTTATTGTGATTCTTTTCCTCTTTGCACTGGTGATTCAGTGAGAGAGCTAGAGAGGGCGCTTCTCACTAAGAGGCTGATTATGTTTCATTTGTCTATCAGTTGTCTATCAGAGTAAACCAGTGAAATCGCCGCCTGTGGTCCAGTGTCTTATTTATCTACACAACGCAGACAAGACAAGTATAACTGGTGTCGCGAGCCACCGGTTACACGTGGTGCCGTGAACCTTCGGATTTCGCAAGATCGGTTGATTGCTGATCGCCGGAGTTGCTGCTTCATCAGACGGCGGTGTGCTGTGGTGAATTACTGGAGGATCGAGTGTCTCGCTGATCGCGGAGGCCGCAGCTCGTTTCATCTCGCTTTCAGCGCTCGTCTCTGCTGCTCATATCACGTATTGAACGCTTGCTTTTTATGAGGTATGATGAAAAACTGTTTTGGTTTCTATTAATGACTTGCGCAGTAGATGCGCTTTGAAGTGTTGATTTTTGAAAAAAATTTTGCACTGCTGCACGGACTTAAATGACGGGATGTTTTTGTGATCATCACATGAGGAACTTTGTTTCGTTTTTCGCCGTGCAACGCTGTACTGGACTATTCTTTGCGCTGCTGCACGCTCATGAACAGTTTTGTGATCGTCATCGTCACATAATTTTTTTTTTTTTTTCTCCTCCGTGAATTGTCACACTGAACTGTTTTGAGAGTCTAAATTAGTATTTCTGCAAAGTGCTTTTATCTGAATACTAGTTAAGTGACTTGTTTATATTTCCATTTTTTTTTTTCTGAAACAAGTTATTACATTTTCTTTTTGTGTTTTCTATTCAAACTGAGTCATGTTTGAGGACACTGTCAGTCAGGATAATTTTAGCCCTGTACAACAGCCTAGTGTCACGTTCCCAGTAGGCAGAGGTATTGGGGCTGTACTTAACCGTCCTGACAATATGTCTGGAGTTTCACCTCAATGTTTTGGAAGGGGGAGGGCACTCTTTAATTCAGAAATTGACCGTGGGCATGCATCTGATTCAGCTATTGGTTCTTCAGGAAGCCCAGCTGCTTGCTCTACTCCTTTTTCACGTCCAAATGTTGATCACATCATTACCCCTGAGTCTCTAGGAGGTATTATTTCTGATTTGGCACAGAAAATTGGTGAGAGTATTTCAGCCAGTCTGAATTTAACACAACATCCCAGCCCAGTGCAGCCCAAGTCAAATGTCCAGCACTCAAGCGATTGTGTTGATGCTTCTAATTTGAACATCATTGTCCAACACGATGTTAAACCCCCACCATTATTTAGAGGTGACCAGAGTGATTCATTTACTGTGCATGAATGGGAAGACATGATGTACAGTTATATGAACAGAAAGAAATGCACTGATGAAACTGCCTCTGATCTAATCCTGAGCAGGTTAGCTGGAAAAGCGAGGGATGTAGTGAAAGTGTCCTTACGCAGCTTCCCAGGACCGACTGCTGCAGTGCTCCCCACCACAGTGTTTGACATACTGAAGCGAAATTTCAGTGAGTTGATGTATTCAAACATGCCTATGGCTGATTTTTATAACACTCTACCCAGGGCAGACGAGAGCCCAATGGACTACTGGATCAGACTGAACAAGGCGATTGATGTGGCTGATGAGTGCTTGCGAAGGCGCAACAAGTCTGTTGAGGATCCTGTTACTGAAGCTGTTATGATGTTTATCTCACACTGTCCAGATCCTGGTCTTGCTTTGTCTTTTCAGTTCAAGCCTGCTGAACAGTGGAGTGCTGCTGAAGTTCAAGAGCGACTGGATAGTCATCACAGGAACCTGAAGAGAGCTTTTGCCAGACCTGCACGCTCATTGCCTGTGTCAGCTTGCCATCAGAACACTGTGACTGTCTGTGACGATCCTGTACCCAGCCCTTTCAAACAGCCTGAACTCTCCTTAAGCCAGATGTCAAGTTTAACTGGTCAGCTGAACCCCAACGCTGCTCCTTTTACTCCTGATGGTAGTATGCAACAGTTGGTTGGCATGATGGATAAAGTTTTATCTCTCTGCACTGCCTCACTGTCCTCGTCCAACCCAAACTGTCCTGGCAGAACCTCAGACCTCAAGCCAAGTTTGAGCCCAGCATGTAGAGTATGTCGATCTAAAGAGCACACTACACATACTCATTGTATGCGCCAGAGGCTTTGTCGTAACTGCTTTAAACCTGGACACTTTAAGAGCAATTGTCCTAAGACGACGGGCCTTGAGCTTCCTTCTCCTGACACCCAGTTAAACTAAGTAGCCCATGTGCAGAGGGGGATAGCATGGGCGGTGGCGTATTTCCCCTAAAAGATGAGTCAGACCCACAAGAGATTTTTGTAGATAGTTGCAAATTGTTGCCACCCGACAAAACAGTGCTGTATGTGGGATCTCAGAAAATTGATGGAGCCAGTGAACTCTTTTATGCTCCTGTAACTGTCCGTAGCCAGTCAGTACTGCACGGTTTGCTGGATTCTGGGAGTATGGCTTGTACCCTGAGCACGGAAGGTGAATCGAAGTTGTGTGCTGACGGAGTTCTCCCTCAACCCTCAATGATTCCTGGTAACGTGGTCCTGGTGGGCTGTGGTGGCCTTACTACTCAGCCTAAGTGCGCGTATGACCTGGAAATCGAAGTCTACGGGTTCAAGTTCATTGTACCAACCTTGGTAGTTCCCGGACAGAGGGATGAGTTCATTATCGGCAGTAACGTCATCAAATGTGTGCTTAAGAAGATGAAAGCCGAGAAGAAGTACTGGGATCTGATTTCCTGCCAAAATAGCAACCCTGAGTGTGAAGAGTTTCTTGAGCTTTTGAGTTGTGTTTCTCGTTGGTCTGGTCCTCAACAGCCTGCTAAGCTCGGCACAGTTAGGCTTTGTCAGGCAGTTACTTTACTTCCCAGATGTGAGCACCTTGTCTGGGGAAAACTACCAGCTAACACTAATGTCTCCCCAGGAAGCTCCGTCATCGTCGAACCCACTACGTCTCGCTCAGCGCCTCGACATGTGCTTGTAGGACGTCTAGTGACTCCTATGTGGGGTGATCGATGGGTGCCGATGAAGATCTTAAATCCCACTGAGTCTCCAATAACTCTTCGACGCAACACTAAGCTTGCTGATGTGTCTCCTTGTCTGGCGGTGGAGGATGTTACGTTTTCTCAAGATGTCTGCAGACCTCAAGTTTCTGATGCCACTTTCAACAAGTCTATTCCACCTGTTGACCCTGTGCGGTTACTGCATGAGTATGGTTTGGAGGACATAGATATTGAAGGATGTGAGGTATCCAAGTCATGGAAGGAGGAGTTGGCAAGTCTTATCGTGTCTTATAATGATGTTTTCTCCAAAGACAGACTCGATTGTGGAAAGGTGAGAGACTTTGTACACCGAATTCATCTGAGTGACGAGCGTCCGTTTCGCCTGCCTTATCGCCGAACCCCTCCCGCTCACTACCAAAAGTTGAGAGAGGTACTCTCTGAAATGGAAGAGAAGGGCATCATTAGCAAATCAGTCAGCGAGTATGCGTCTCCTTTGGTAATGGCATGGAAGAAGGATGGGTCTCTCAGAGTCTGTACGGACTTTCGCTGGCTTAATGCAAAGACAATCAAGGATGCTCACCCTTTGCCCCATCAGGCGGATTGTCTTGCTGCTCTTGGTGGCAATCTTCTCTTCAGCTCAGTTGATTTGACTTCGGGTTTTTACAATGTCCCGCTCCATGTATCTGATCGTCACTACACGGCATTCACAACACCGATGGGCTTGTACGAATACAACCGTCTTCCCCAGGGCCTGTGTAACAGTCCGGCATCTTTCATGCGCATGATGCTCAGTGTATTTGGAGATCTCAACTTTTCCAGCCTCCTTTGCTATCTCGATGATTTGCTGGTGTTCGCCCGTTCTGAGCAAGAAGCCTTGAAACGTTTGGAAGTGGTGTTTTCACGGATGAGAGCTAGTAATTTGAAGTTGGCTCCAAAGAAGTGCCACTTTCTCAGGCGCTCCATCAAGTTTCTGGGCCATGTGATCAGCGGGTCTGGAGTGTCTGTAGATGAGGGCAAAGTTGCAGTCATTTCAGCCTTTCAGAAGAATGACCTGATGAAAGAAGATGGTGTCACACCCTCACCGAAGAAACTAAGATCGTTTCTGGGCATGGTTCTCTATTACCAGAGCTTCATTCCTGGCTGTACGCGTGTCGCGAAGCCATTGTTCGACTTGACAGCCGGTCAAAAACGTTTGATGAAAGGCACAGGTAGTCGTAAAAGATCTGGTACTTACCGAGAGTTGTCTCCCCAGGACTGGACTCCAGCTTGTGATGTCGCCTTCGAGGAGTTAAAGAGAGCCCTTGTTGAGAGCGTAGTCTTGGCACACCCCGACTTTGAGCGTCCCTTTATTCTCTGCACTGATGCATCATTGGACGGCCTAGGTGCAGTGCTTTCTCAAGTTCCCAGTGGTGAGGACAAAGCACGTCCTATAGCCTTCGCCAGCAAGTCCTTGAGCCGTAGCCAAGCCAATTACCCGGCACACAGATTAGAATTCTTAGCTCTGAAGTGGGCAGTGTGTGACAAGTTCAGTCACTGGCTCAAAGGCCACGAGTTTACCGTGTGGACGGATAATAATCCGCTCACGTACATCTTGACAAAACCAAAATTGGACGCTTGTGAGCAGCGCTGGGTTTCAAAACTTGCCCCGTACAACTTTAAGATCAAGTACGTTCCTGGAAGATTGAATGTTGTGGCGGATGCGCTCAGTCGTGACCCGTTTGTCAACCCAGTGAGTCAGCGACTTTTGTCTGAGCCTTACTCTGAACTGTTGAAGTCTGTACACAGTGTGGAAGATGATTCTGTCCAAAAGACCTTCCGTCTCACGTGCCAGCCTCAGACGGTTGATAGTGCACTCAATCTGAGCTCTGAGATCAACTTCTCTATGACTACTGAGGATGTGTCGTCTGTCTTGTCTTCTTGTGAGGATTGGGATTCAGGAGCTGTATCCAGAGCAACATCCCTGGCTGATCACTTGACTTCTTTGATTCCTGACTGTCAAGACGTAAACCATGCCTTTTCATTGTCTGAATTGCAGTGTCAGCAGAACAATGACGCAGTTGTTTCGAGGGTGGCTTTCTATGTCAGCAGGAAGCGAAGACCTAACAGGCGTGAGCGTGCGAATGAGGATTTGCGAGTTTTAAGGATTTTGAGGCAGTGGGAAAAACTGTTTTTGCTTCATGGAATTCTGTATAGAGCTGTCAAAGATCCGCTTACTAAGCACAAGAAGTTTCAGTTCGTCCTGCCTGGTTCCCTGAAACAGCAAGCACTCTCTGGTGTTCATGATTTGGCCGGTCACCAAGGTCAGCCACGTACCCTGTCTCTAGCACGCCAGAGGTTCTATTGGCCTGAGATGGAACGTGATGTGCGTGATTACGTTAAGACTTGTACCCGTTGTGTCCTGAGTAAAACTCCTGAGCCAGCAGCAAGAGCGCCTTTGGAGAGCATCAAGACCACTGCCTCATTGGAGCTTGTCTGTATTGATTTCTGGTCTGCTGAAGATAAGCACAATAAATCTGTGGATGTCTTAGTAATTACAGATCATTTCACCAAGCTAGCTCATGCTTTTCCATGCCGGAATCAATGTGCTAAAAGTGTCGCTAAGAAACTTTGGGATGGCTTCTTCTGTGTATATGGATTTCCCCAGCGTATCCATTCAGACCAAGGAGCAAATTTTGAGAGTGAGCTGATAGCAGAGCTTCTTGATGTTGCTGGTGTTGACAAGTCACTGACTTCCCCGTATCATCCAATGGGGAATGGTGGAACTGAAAGGTTCAACAGAACGTTAGGTAACATGCTGAGGTCGCTTCCACCCAGATCTAAGCAAAGGTGGCCACAGTTGGTTCAAACAATGACATTCGTGTATAACTGCACTGCCCATGAGACAACTGGGTTTGCCCCTTTTTACCTGATGTTCGGGAGGGTGCCGAGATTACCTGTTGACCTTATGTTTCAAAGTGTGCTTCGTGATGAGTCAATCTGTGATTACAGTGACTATGTTCAATCCCTTGTCGGTGATCTACAGTCTGCTATGGCGCTGGCTCAAAAGAACTCTACTGCAGAACAAAAACACCAGTCTGATCAGTACAATAAGAGAGTCAAAGGATTGCCTCTGTCAGTCGGTGATCATGTTCTTGTTGCCAACAAAGGCTGTAGGGGTAAACGGAAGCTTGCCGATAAATGGGAACCCACCATGTATTCCGTTGTTGCCTCCAAACCTTCCCTGCACATTTACAAGATCCGTGACAGATCTGGTCATGAGAAAGTGGTACATCGGAATCTACTGTTGCCAGTTAACTTCCTCCCTTTGCCTTCAACTGACATTTCTGTTGATGATGGTGCTACTGGTGCTCCTTGTTCCACTTCATCTCAATCTGTTTGTGATGTGGCTGAGTCAACATTACCTGTCACTGATGATTTGTCTCACATAGCTGTTTGTGATGATGATCGTACTGCTTCTTGGGTTTCGTCCCATTCTTCTCCGTCTGTTTCTGAAGCACAAAATGACTTACCTGTTGACCATGACACTGTAACTAGTGCTTCTTTTTCTACTGTTCCTGTTCCTAGTAGTTCACATGATCCTATGGTTGACAATCACCCTGATGATCGTTACACTACCAGGCTTGGTAGGGTAATTAAACCTGTTCGTAGGTTAATTGAGTCTATGGTTCAACTCGAAACCTTACTTGGGATAGATTCTTTATCTCCTGTAATACATGTGTAAGTCTATGTATGGTATTGCACACACTCTGGTAATTCTGAGTATAATTGCCTGAAAATGTTTTTTTCCCCTGTGTTTATTAATCCTGTTTGTATAATTGGTCTGAATTTATCAAAGTGTAATGGGCACTTTGCTTATGCCTGCAAGATGTGTGGAAGTTTGGCCAACTTTCGCCATTTTTGTATCCCTTGGTTGGGTAACTTTTAAGATGGAGTCTTTACGGTAGACCATGTAATTCAAGTGACCAGTGTATTCTCTTGTTCTACTTTTTCAGGATTTTGTGTAAATTCTGGGGGGTGAGTGTAACAGGTACATAAAGTGTACTGTTAAATGTATTTATAGTTTATTAGAATTTCCACAAAGTTATTTGTTGACATATACCTGATATTACTGCCTAAGTGAAGTTGAGTGTCTTTTCCTTTAATTGATGTGATGTCATGAGTTAATATAATTTCCTGTTCTGTCTCCTCCTCTTCCTCTTTGCACTGGTGATTCAGTGAGAGGTGAGGTTATTTTTGGCTCCTCATAATCATCTTTAATCTATATATTAAGTGTTGCTTTTATGTCTAAATTTTCATTCTAATTCCTTTGTGCAATATTATTTTACTTATCTGTGTGGTTATTTTCGCGATTAAGTGATGTTTTAACATCTGGGCCTAAATGGGAAATGAGAACACGTGTGACAAGTGTACATCATATTTGTTTTATAGAGCTAGAGAGGGCGCTTCTCACTAAGAGGCTGATTATGTTTCATTTGTCTATCAGGTATGTCTTCTGTTATATGTTTATGCATTTTATTGTGATTCTTTTCCTCTTTGCACTGGTGATTCAGTGAGAGAGCTAGAGAGGGCGCTTCTCACTAAGAGGCTGATTATGTTTCATTTGTCTATCAGTTGTCTATCAGAGTAAACCAGTGAAATCGCCGCCTGTGGTCCAGTGTCTTATTTATCTACACAACGCAGACAAGACAAGTATAACTGGTGTCGCGAGCCACCGGTTACACTAACAAGGATTCTCGTCTGTGCAGTGAACATTTTGAGAGTCATCACTTCACCACTGACTCCAGGGTACAGTAGAGGTCTGCTACCTGACCCGAGCCCGACGGGTCCCGAAAAATGTGCGGGTTTCGGGTCGGGTTCGGGTTAATGTTTAATGAACAGCCTCGGGTTCGGTTCGGGTTTAACTAAGAAAAACTAAATAGGCTATATATAGTTTGCGCGCCGTGTGCTGTGCTTGCTTGCTGTGTTGTGGTGACCGGCAGGCACGCGAGAGAGAGAAAGTACATACGTGCGCAGCCGCAGATATGCAATGCACAATCAAACGTACGCTCTTTCTCAAATATAATGATATTTTATATTTTAATTAGGGGTGTAACGATTCACTCGTTTTCTCGATGCATCGATTATAAATCCTGGCGATGCATATGCATCGATCCTGAAACATGTATTTTGAATCGTGAATCGTTTATTTACGTGAATAATCGATTTAAAAGGCTAAGAATCGAATTAATCACGATTTTATAGCGATTCAGTGGTTTAAAATATATAAACACAACCTTAAAGTGTTCCTGGTACAAGCCTCCTCACGCATTGGCCGTCATACGACATCCGCATTTGATTGGTTTCAGGCGCTCACACACCCCTGATTTCTCACGCTGAAGCCCGGTCGGTCAAATGCCTGAAAGATGAGTTTATCTTTCTACGTTACCTGTTGAGCTACTCATGTCGTGATCAGCTTGTATTACCGCAAATTAGTTAAAATCTCCCGGAATCTAGAGCGAGCGTGCATACGAGACAGAGGTTGTGCTCCAAACCGCGTATCGCGCGTTCACACACGGCTGCACGCACTCGGCAGAGAGGGAAAGCGAGCGAGAGACCACCTAGCGTGTACGGAGAGTCCATGTAATAAATGAATGAAAGCGTTTTATTTCATAGTGCCCACGCAATGGCATGGCAGCTTTATCAATGGCTTGAGCGGTTTGCCTCAAAACTATTGCTTTCTCGACAGAGAGCTCAGCTGGAGAGCTCAAACATGGACTGCTCAAAAATCTGTAGTTAACGTTATGAAAGCATGAGAGCTATATGGGACCGAGCGCGAGCAAAATCCAGTGAAAAGATGATAACGAGTGCACTGAGAGGACGCAAAATGAAACTAATGAAAATGTCTCCATTAATTTGTGCATGTAGTCATTTAATGCAATACTTTAAAAGCCTTTTTCAAAATATTTGCTACTTGCAAATGCTAATTTGTAGGCCATTGATTTTTTTTATAATAATATATTCATTAATATTAAAAACAAACATGAACTAACATTAACAATGGACAAAATCCCCACTATCTGATCCCCGAAGACCTCTGTGTAGGCTAATTCAAACCCAGACAAAGATGGGTGAAGCATTGAAATAATACTATAATGCATATAAAAAATTAAGAATCGAATTAATCGAATCGCATCGAATTTGGATGTGAATCGCATCAAATCGAATCGTTATGAATTTGCACAAATCGTTCATGAATCGAATCGAAAACCTATGAATCGTGAATCGAATCGATTCGCTGTCTACCCAAAGATTCACAGCCCTAATTTTAATGATATTTTATTTTTTTATAATTATATATATACATATATATAATATAAATATATATTTTATTATTTGTTTTATTTTATCAAATCATTTATATCACAAAACTGTTTTGCGCATGTGCTACCGCTCTCGCGCGCTATTTCAGTCAAAATACAGACAGACAGCAGACGACAAGCAAAGCATGAGTCTGATAAAGCAAAAAATTACTGAGGGAAAACTTATAACAGTTCCAAATGATGCAGGAAAAGCTGCAATCTGGAAGCATTATGATCTTGTCGTTTCCACCAGTAAAGAGCCCAGTGGTTACGTGCAGTGTAGAGCTTGCAAAGCTGTCTTGGCGTATGACAGCAAAAAGACAGGTACATCTTCTTTACAGCGACACACTGACCGTGGATGCACTCGTCCAACAGCAGGCTTAGCCGCTAGTAACAGACAGTCATCTCTTTCGGACTATCTATCTCCAGCAGCCAAGTCAGTACCAGCTTCTGTAAAATCTAATGTAACAGAAAAATGTGTGGAGTTTTGCTGTCGGGATATTAGATCGTTTCATACGGTTGCTGGACGAGGTTTTATTAACCTAGCGCAAGACCTAATAAATGTGGGGGCTACATATGGCCGTGTCTCAGTGGACAGTGTGTTACCTGATCCCACAACCATTTCTCGGAGATGCAAGGAAACCGCGGCCTCCAAAAGACAGGCGCTGGTCAAAGAAATATCGGAGATCATGTCTGACATTACTGTTGGAATGACCACTGACATGTGGACTGACGACTATCGCAAGATCAGTTTCTTAACTATCACTTGCCACTACATAACACCTGATTTTTTGCTTCGAAGCAGAGTCCTTACAACAGCGATGTTCCCTCCTGAAGAAGCGAAAACTGGTGACAACATACGGAGAGAATTACAGAGACTGCTCGTATCTCAACTAGGATTTGATGCTTGTGTTATGAATAAAGTCGTCTGGGTCACTGACCAGGGATCAAACATGATTGCTGCACTCGCGCCGTATCATCGACTGGATTGTCAGGACCATGTTTATAAACACAGTTCTCAAACGCGCTTGATTCTGCCGAACTACGAGACAGCGCACCAGAGGTCACACAGACTTTAATGGCAGCAAAGGCACTTGTGCGATATGTCAAGCAAACGGTATAATAAGTCAGTTATCAACAACTGTCAGGCAAATGTCAGACACCAGGTTTAGCACGGTGTTCCTTACCTTGGATTCAATTAAGCAGGTGTACGCTGAGCTTCGTGAAAAACTTGAAAGCCGAGGGGAAAGCCGAAAAATTGACGAAATATCTCCGGATGTCATGGAGTTCCTGCTGGAATTTCTTCGCCCATTTTACGAGGCTCAGAGGGAACTAGAGGGTGACCAGTACCCCACACTTAACCTGGTTGTTTTGTGGCACGAGAGACTTAAGCGCCACTGCAGACCTGTGGCATCAGACAGTCCTCACCAGGCCATCATTCGTGAGCGGCATCTTGAATGGCTGAACCGTAAAATCAAAATCCACACACTACATAAGCTTGCCATATTCCTTTGGCCAAAGTTCTGTCAACTCCGCATGCTGTCTCTCCCTGACAGAGAGGATATCCAGCAAGAAGCCAGGCTTCGGATAGCCAGCTTTACCACAGACAACGAGCCAGCTGAACGCGTGGCTGAACCGGTCACTAAAAGAAGCAAGATAGTGGCAGAGTTTGAGGAGTGGGTGAACGTGCCCGTCGGTGAAACCGCAGATGAAGTTACGCAATACTCCAGCCGCAACCATGACATGGAAGAAGAGCGGGATCTCTTGGGTTGGTGGAAAAACAACTGCGGTGTTTTCCCCTTACTGTCAAAACTAGCCCGTAGTATCCTCAGCATCCCTGCAAGTAGCAGCAGCAGCGAGAGAAACTTCAGTGCAGCTGGACTAACTTTCAATCAGAGGAGAACGGCGCTGAAACCATCAACTGTCGACGCCGTTCTCTTCCTTCACAACTCATACTGAGAAGGATGTGGTGTAAATAGTTTTGCAACAGTGCGTGAAGTTTTTAAAGTTTAAAGTTTGAGTTCCAGAGACATCTGTGACTGTTACACCTGTTCGACCACAGCAACGTTACGTAAATGGTACGTTTTAGTTTTTTTTCTCTTACTGCTGTGCTGTCTGCTGATAGGGCCGCTGTGCCTACATGTATTTGTTTAATATGTCAAGCAATCATTAAATACAACATAGCATATTGCAAAAATGTTTTTTTTATTGTAAGAAACAGAATGGACCTCGGGTTCGGGTCGGGTTCGGGCTTAATATGTAAATGTAATTGTCGTGTCGGGTCGGAGCGGGTTAAAAGATCGCGGGTACGGGCCGGGTTTGGGCTTCAGTTTAAAGCCCGTGCAGACCTCTAGGGTACAGACACCTCGTTTCATACCTTACAAAGAGTCAAGCAACATATTGGTTGAAATTGGTGTATTGTATTGACCATCATACATTCATAATGAAGCAAAAAATATGATATGTTAGGGTTAGGGTTAGCTGCGTTAGCTTATACGATAATGCTTAAAGTGTGTAAAATAAACTTAAACTATCTTTTAAATATATTTACAATTATATAACCTACATGCGTGTTTCACATTCTTTTTTGTCAAGAAAACATCCCTACAGCTTCTGACCGAGAAGCAGAGAACAGCTATGTTTTACTCTAGCATAAGAAGTGTTATTTGAACATCAGTGTAAACCACAGGTTTTCTAGTTTTAGTTATCCTACATTATGTTTATTTAACAACAGAAACTGAATAATCAAATGTAAAAATAAAACACTGCTTAGTTTTCACTGTATGAATTAGATATAGGCCTACACTGATTCTTATTAAAGCTACAAAAATTATTTAGCCAAGAGCAGTGAGTTATTATCTGTTTGTCTTTTGTTCATGACCCCAGTTATTGCAAGTTGTTGTGGTATGCATATCATGACATATATATTTGCGATATTTTGATAATTTTGCTATATTGTGCAGCCCTACCTTAAAGGTGCAATGTGTTTCAAAGTTGAGTATCTATTAACAGAAATGCAATATGACATCCATAACTATGTTTTCAGTGGTGTATAAAGAACTTACTTAATTAACCGTAATGATTTTATTACCTTAGAATGAGACATTAATAGCTCCATAACCGCGGGAATCCCTTCTATGAAGGTCGCCATGTGACGTCATATTCCTACCGTAGCCGAACGCGAACACACAGTGCTACAGAATGTGTTTCATCACTACCTTGAAAGAGAAAGTAGCGGAAAGCTAGCCTTACACTCCGTGAGTAGTGACTTTTTCCTTGTGAGTGGTGTAAAATATGTAGTTGGGATTGTTTCATG
>NW_024121321.1:28854272-28995566 GCF_016745375.1 Pimephales promelas
AAAACTCGACAGACACATCACATTTATTAGCCAGTAGACACGTGCAATGTTTCAGAAACGGGCGTGTGAGGGCTCAGTAGCGCCAACCTTTTGACAAAGTAGGGTTGTTAGTTTTATCTACAGTTACAAAAATCGGTATGTATATTGTACTCCTCGAGCCGGACAAACTTTCTAATTGACACTCATTAGCTAGGACCCCACAGAAAGTCAGATATGTTTGTTTGAATGTGGTCTTGCTTAATCTGAGCCTACATCTCTGTCTTTGCCTGTCTGTGTATGTGTGTGTGTTTGGTAGGGGGAGGGTCTTAACCATTTCACTCCTGTGTGTATGGCCTGCATAAAAAATAAATGCCTTAAGCCTGGTATTTTTTTTTATAAGTTTTTTATTTTTTATAAGTAAAGGCATATAACCAGTTTAATTGTAGTGCATTAATAGTTTTTATAGGTTTTATTAATTAAATTAACTTGGTCCATAAACTTGATCTGAAAATTTGGTCCATAAATCAAACACACTTGCATGTAATAATATGACTTGAGTGTTAATCACATCATGTTTTCAGTTTGAATATAAAATATATAAATTATGTAAAAAAAATAAAGTTGATCCAGCTGGAGCGCAGGCTGAGAATAGCGCTGTCATGACTGGATCACGAGATCATCAGTCATGCCTTCTCATACCTTACGCGCACACCACGCCCACTTACATCAGATCACATCAACATGTCAGCCGGAGGGATAACGAGGGTCGTCGTCGCTTTTGGATTCAAGAATTTTCTTACAACAAGATGGCAAAAGAACAGCGCTTTGCAAGACATGCAACGTTAAGATCGCGGACAGTCAGATGACAACCTCCAATTTCGTCGTCATTTGAAGAGCCATTCTGCCCACTGTGCCCAGTAAGTGCTTGTCAATTTGTTAATGTTATCTGGTTAGCTCGTTCGTAGTTAGCTAGCTAATGTAAGTTAAAGGAGAACTCCGGCGCAAAATTACACATTGTTACCTAGTCAACCGTTATCTGAGATTTGTTTTCAATGACTGCCGAATGTAAATAGTTTTTATCTATAAAAACAGTTTAGCCTATAAGTGACGTCCGACATTCTGCATATTGTGTTATTTTGTTAAGCCCCACTAAAGGCATAAAAAACTGTAAAGCACAATCAAGTTTTCACACTATATTCCAAGACTTCTAAAGTCATTCAATAGCTTAATGTGTGGTAAAATTAATATTTTAGTCTCTAAGTTAAAGTTAACGGAAAGTCATCTCGCCTCAGTCATTCTCCATGCATCAGCATTAGCGCGTCGCGTTCGGTTGCGACAGTAACACGACGACACTCTCTTCAAGATCAATGTTCCCAATATTATACTTTATTTGTAGATAAGGCATAAAGGTCTATGATTTGCATAAAATGACTATCTTGCTGGAGTGGAGTTTATTGCCCTTTAGAATACACTAAGCATTAGTGCTGCACGATTAATTATATCGCAGTCGTAATAGCGATCTCAAACCTATGCAATTATATAACGCAAAATGCCGCGATTTTATATGAAATAAACAAAGTAGGGCTATTAGCGCAGCATCTCTTCTTTTTTTGTCATCCTTTGACTAGTGTTACAAGATCCCCCTCTTATTGGTTCAAATGCCTTTTCGCATTTTGCACGACAAGAAGTGAAAAGCTGCCTGTGAGTGCCCTAGATTAGAATAGATGAGACTCGCATAATGCGCATGCACTGACCGTGTGCCAGCCCAGAATAAACAGTTCTCTTTCGAGCTTGAACGAACAATAGCACACACAATTATGCCAAAATGTGATTTTGTCTAGTATCTTCATAACATAAGAAAAGTCTATGGATGAAAAGAGTTGTGCTATGAGGCGCGTGTGAGATCCGCGTCTCGGCAACGGGTGCTCTTAAAGGGCCAGCAGCGAATAAAGCGTTCTTTCAGTAAAGTTAAAAGAACAAAGGGAAATTAGAAAATTACTCACTGATCTTGAGTAAAGAACTTTTGTAGCTTTAATAAGGATTATTATATATATAATTTATGATTCAGGCAGCGCAGACTGTTTGATAACTTTATTCAATTTCTGTACCTGTTAAGACAGGAAGGGCACAGGTAAATATGTTTTTTATTATGGGTTTATGTGGGGATTGTTTGAAGTTCACTTAATTTAAAAGCTGTTATATATTTTTTTTAAGCGTAATAATTTTTAAAAAAGTTGATGGCTTTCAATTGATGGAATCACTGTAATGTTGGTTTGGTTGATGGTTTATTGATCATTATAGGTGTTATCAATCATTTATTGTTGTTGTTGTTTTTAGTTTGAGTTGAGAAATAAACATTAATCTGTGTGTGCATTTTACTTTAGAACCAAGCAAGTTGGACTCATGAAACCATTTTATTATATCGGAGTCGCAAATCGCAATTGCAATATTGGCTCAATAATGGCAATATGACATTTTCCCAAATCGTGCAGCCCTACTAAGCATAGATTATAGATACCATCCCTTCGCTATGTTCTTTTCAATGTGAAGCGTTGCGTGCTGTGACTTGGTGTTGCTTCAAGTGCATCATTCTGCACACGGGATGCGCATGATTGCTTATAATACTTTGGGGAGACAAGGGGGCGTGGCCTAAGGGAATAGCACTCGTGATGTTAAGTGATGTTACCCCGCCATCGCTGATACAACCTTTAGCAGTCATGTTTTTGCTTCTTGAGAGAGAGAGAAAGTGTGTGTGTGTGTGTGTGTGTGTGAGCAATTCTAGGCGGGGGCCTGGGGGGGCCAGTGCCCCTGCGACAACAAGCTTGGACCCCCTTGTGGCCCCCTAAATGTGGAGTCAGTGTGAAATATTTTTTTAGTGAGTGTGCGTGTGTCACGCATTGAGCATGACAGTCACTCGTTTCAGTCTTTTGTCTCACACTCCCGTCACACATTGTATTTCTCATGCGGAAAAACTATTAATAATATATTTAATATACGCAATTTCTCTGGCCGCGCCGCTCTCACGTGAGAATCAAGCGCGTCTCGCCTGGAGTTCAGCAGTCGACCCTGCTACGCATCAGCCAATCAAAAAAAGAGAAGTGCTACTACATTGGTTGTTAGTTTTATCTACAGTTACAAAAATCGGTATATACATTGTACTCCTCAAGCCGTACAACTTTCTAATACATAGTCATTAGCTCGGACCAAGAGGAAGTCAGATATTTTGGTCTGAATATGGTGAGCCTCTCTCTGAGCCTACGTCCCTGTATGGCAAGCCCTTTTAACATTTAAAAGCTAAGTTTGCCTGTCCGGAATTAACATTGTAGATATCAACAACGTCTTTCTGTCTAGTCGTTACACTTTGGATAGTTTGTATTATCATTTAAGATATCTGTAACATAATTGTGACTAGTCGAAATGACAGAGTATGGCAAGCCGCTTTAACATTTAATCATGAAAGGGCCAAAGCCTTCGGCACCGCCACCCGGGTGCCTTTAGGTAACTAAAGGAACCGGGGTTGCGGTGCCTCCGGCTTGGGCCCGCCATCGCTGCTCGCAGCTATATTTATTATTATTATTATTATACGACTATTCGGGCACTTTTGGGCCCTTAACATGCTCAAAACTCTTGAAACTTTGCACACGGGTCAGAACCCGCGGCCATCAGGGCCGGGCTGAAGATGGTACCCGGGCGTGGCAGGGGGGCTCGACAGCGCCCCCTGGAACGGGGTCCGAACACTTGGTCCATAAATCAAACACGCTTGCATGTAATAATATGAAACTCGGTACACATGTTGATCTCATCGTTTCATCTATACCTCGCGCTTTTACTTTTTACCCCAGCCCAACAGGAAGTCGGCTATTTAGGGTTTTCGTAAAACACTCGCAATGGAATTTTTAATACTCCTCCTAGAGCTTTGATCCAAATTCGACGAAACTCGGTCAGCGTGAAGTCAAGACATTGAGGATGAAAGTTTGCGAGGGGATTTTTGATATCTCGAACGGTTTGGCCGTGGCGAGGAAACAAAATTATGGCGAGAAACGTGAAACAGGAAGTGTGTTATAACTTCAGCAACACATAACTGATCTTGATGAAACTTCAGCAGTGTGTTCGCTGTAAGAGGACGATCACATGGATGTGACTATTGTGAGTCAAAGTTATAGCGCCACCAACTGGCAGCAGGAAGTGTGTCATTTTCAAAATGCTTTGAAATCACCCTTTAATTTTTACCTCGATTTGCTTCAAACTTCATCTGTATAATGTAAATACATGGCAGATGAAGACCTGTGAATGGATTCTTGATATCTTTGAAACTGTTGCCGTGGCAACGCATCAAACTTTACCATTCTTTTAGGATGCTTTTGAGACTCTTAGCATGCTTCAAATTGCATGAAACTCGACAGACACATCACATTTATTAGCCAGTAGACATGTGCAAAGTTTCAGAAACGGGCGTGGTGAGGGCTCAGTAGCGCCACCTTTTGACAAAAGTGGGGTTGTTAGTTTTATCTACAGTTACAAAAATCGGTATGTATATTGTACTCCTCGAGCCGGACAACTTTCTAATTGACACTCATTAGCTAGGACCCACAGAAAGTCAGATATGTTTGTTTGAATGTAGAGAAAATCTCAGAATTTTGCCAGTCTCTCAGTGTCTCTCTGTGTGAGTGAGAGGAGGGGCGCCTGTCAGGTTAATTTTAACCCTTTATTTGCTGTGTGCGACTTCTCTGGCATTTTCGGGGGCCTTAACATCCTCTAAAACTCTTGAAACTTTGCACACGGGTCAGAACCCATGGCCATCAGGGCCGGGCTGAAGCTGGTAACCGGGCGTGGCAGGGCGGCTCGACAGCGCCCCCTGGACTGGGATTCGAAAATTTGTCCATAAATCAAACACACTTGCATGAATTAATATGAAACTCGGTACAATTAAAGATCACATCAGGCCAAACAACTTTCGTGCTCTAAGTTTTATGACAGTTCAAATGGAAGTTATTTATGAATTATGAATTATGGGTTGTTTGAATAATTGTCCTAGGAGAAATACATCAAATCACAATGCATGTGTTTACCAATCACAACCAAACTCGGTGTGCATGAAGTCAAGACATTGAGGATGCTCAATTCCGGACGGATTTTTGATATCTCGAACGGTCTGGCCGTGGCGAGGAAATGAATTTTATGACTAAAAAAGGACACATAAAGTGTGTTATAACTTTGCTCAATTTACCTACAGTTACAAAACTTACCACGTATATTGTTCTCGTCAAGCCGATCAACTTTCCAATTTAAAGTCATTCGCTCTGAGCAACAGAAAGTCAGATATTGTAGTTTGAATGGATTTATTTCCCCTGCGATTCTCTCTCTCTCTCTCTCTCTCTCTCTCTCTCTGTCTCTCTCTCTCTCTCTCTCTGTGTGTGTGTGTGTGTGTGTGTGTGTGTGTGTCTGTGTGGGGAGGGGAGGGCTGTTGTCTGTGTTTATGTGTGTGTGTGTGGCTGGCTGCGATTTTTCCTACAAGTCCTTGTCTCTAAGTCCTTGTCTTTTTGCATAACAATTTTGCATAACAATATTTTTAAATGACAAAATAGGCATATAACCCCATCTTTTAAATGTATAGTTTGCTTTAAATAAAAGTAAGATTGTATTTGTAATTGAAGTTGAATGAATTAAAATTCATGTGCTATATTTCAATATATTTGTTTTCCTTAAGATTTTAAAACACTAACTTCATTCTTATCTGAATTACAAATATTTGTTTCTGTATAAAATAATACTCTGACTAAAAACACATTTGATGTTTTTTTTTTTTTTGGATTTTAATTTACATGTATTTTATGTGTGTGTGTGTGTGTGGTGTGTGTGTGTGTGTGTGTGGTATATAAAAGTGCAGGGTTTTTTTAGATAAAGTAGAATTTCTATAACTATGTGTTGAACTAATAAATCACTCTTGTGTGTGTTAAACACAATCTACTTAATACAGACAACTTCATTATAAAGATAAATAACAAATCCAAAAAATATATGATTATAATCTATGACAAAAAAAGCCATTACAAACTATATTAATGGAAAATACACATTGCTCTTTGTATTGTTGTAAAATATTCATGAAAAACAAGATAACAAAAATCAAAAAGATAAATTATTTTAGATATAGCCATGTTTTAAATGTATAGCAGAGATGTTAATTGAGGCAGCAACATACAAACTTTCTAGAACAACATGGACCTGAATAGCTGGTTTTTATGGAGGACAGTGAAGAGGAAGAGGGTGCAAATCAAACAGCTCATTCTCAGACTACACAGCAAACAGCTTAAGTTTTTAGTGCTTTGTTTGAGGTTTTTAGTGCTCTGTCCTATCTATTATCAACATATAATAGATAGAACAGAACAAGAAAGGCAATTGATAATCTGTCATTGCGTCACTGCATTATGATATGAAAGGCTCAGTACAGTGTGGCACAAAACGCTTATGCGCATCCCGAGTGGAGAATGATGCGCTTAAAGCCACATGGAGTTACAGCGCACAGCGCATCGAGTCCGCATTGATGCAAGCTCTACAATACACTTCTTTTTGATAGTCAAAGCGGGGGTTACGTTTTTACACGTCGTACAGAATAACCCTAAAGGCACCAAGGTGGCGGTGCCATAGGCTTTATATTAAATATAAATATAGATGTGAGCAGCGATAAAGCGCCAAAGCCGGCGGTACCACCATCCCGGTGCCTTTGGGTAACTAAAGGCATCGGGGTTGCGGTGCCACCGGCTTGGGCCCGCAATCGCTGCTCGCAGCTATATTTTTTTTTATTTTTTATGAGAGGCAGTGTGGTTCTAGCCGCTTTCCGACCAAGTAGTTACAGCAGGGGCGTAGCACCAAATTCTGGGCCATGTACACTCTCAATGTCTGTGGGCCCCCTACACATGGCATTGTACGATGCGGGTTAGCAAAGTGAAAATTCAATTTTGAATGAAATGTATTTTTTTAATTATTTGAATATAAACAAGTATAAACAGTGTTTAAATATATAATAAAATCAGATTATAGTAATGACTGGTTCTTTCATTCACCACCTGAATTTATGCATTTGGCCTACTTGTGCTCAAATACCTTTAAACCTTAGGCTACATCGGTTTTGTGTACTAGCGCACCAGCATTTGATTTCGTTGCGTTTTTTTTTTTTTTTTGTTACATGCCATGGGATTAATCAATGCATGCCGATGAATAGTGGTTTTAATGGACCAAAGCTAGCAAAGGCTTAGCATAAATACCTGTAATTTATTAATTATCATTGCCAAATTTCAGGATTTTCATGGATTTTGGACAGTAATTTTAATCTGTAATTTTAAGAATTTTACATTTGAATTACATTCAATCTATCTATTTACATTTGAATCATAATCTTCTGTGTCTTTCATTTTTCTATTAGCATCATATTTCTATATTTTAAAAATCATTAAACATTCAAATGTATGCATTGCATTTTAAAAGATTAGAGTATTACAACAAGCTAAAAGAGATTTTTTCAATCAAATTTTTTCCATCAAATTTTATAAGTTAGTTCAAAAATCAGAAATCTCACACTCCTTACCTCCTGCATTTTGTAATAATTTGTTTCCTGAGACATTTTCATTTTTATACTTTTATTCATGAATTCGTAATTGGCGCGTTCCACCATCAGTGTGCAATGCGCGCGTGACGTCTATGTGTCTTGCGGAAGAATGCGGAGCTACTTCTCTCCATTAATTCTCTACTTCTCTCCATTAATGTCTATGGCGAGTCACGCAGTCACTGGGCAACTTCGCATCCGAGTCAACCCCGGGAATCCGGGATAAAAAAATAGTCCGAATATAAACACTTATAACAGGCGTACTGTAGTGATTCAGGATAAGTCAAAAACACGGTTTGGAAAATGGATTCATGATGCATTTCTGATAGCGCTCCGCGCCACGCCGGATTTCCGGCGTTCAGACGTGTCTGGGAAAAAAAAAAAAAACAGGTTCGCGCACTAAACCACATATGTAACCTTACTTCAGCCAATCAGCAATAGGGTAGGGGCTGGTCTTGGGTTTTGGCCAATCAAATTGAATCAGTAGTCACTTCACGTGCGATCAGTTTTTTGTGCGTTTTCCACACTGGCAGCGCGAAATCTAGCCGAAGTCATGGAGCGCAACTTTATGAAGCCGGTGTGGTGAAGAGATGGGTCCCCCTGAAGAGATGAGTCCCACCTTAGGACCCCATAGTATGCCAGTAGTATGCCTGATCAAAATATGTTCTCGCGATAACTTGATAAAAGCAGTTTGTTGCCCTCAAGTAATACGTTTATTTGTTTAGCGCTTTTCAAGTAAAACCTTTATTTGTTTAGCGCTTTTCATAGTAGGTTGCGTCAACAGCAGAGGAGAAAGTCCGCGAAATTGTATAAATATTAATAAATATTACTGTTATTTTGTCATGAAATGTAATTTTAAGAGTTTAAAAGTCGATAAAATAGTTGTTTAAAGCTCAAATCTGTGGTTTATTTATAAAGATAGCGCCTTTTTAAAACATTGTTCTGATTTAGATTTGTTCTGTAGCCTGCTGACTTATTGACTGAATCTTTTAACTTGTTTTATTTCTTGACTTGTATGAGCTTATTTTACCTTTTAGGCTACTTATTAATAATGTCTATTATTGATCAATAAAACTGAAATTTAACAAAAAGTGACAGGATTGTGTCATATTATTTCATGTACCTTATATAAGAATTTTTGATAACACTTTAGAATACGGTTGGTGAATAACTACACAAGAACTAATGAGTAACACAATATTAACAATCTAGTAACTATTATTAACTAACAAGAAACTCTGATTAACGAACTAATAAGTAATAGCGCACAGACGAAAGTGGTAGTTCACTATTAAGTAATTAATAACTACAATTTTTTTACTTCCCAGAGAATTACTGAAAAAGTTTATTAACAATCTAGTAACTAACTACTATTAACTAAAAGAAACTCTTATTAACGAATTAGTAAGTAATAGCTCAGATGAAAGTGTTATTAGATACTTCTGTGGGAATTACTAATTATTTGGATTCGTATTATAAAGTGAAGATCATTGGAACTAACTAGTAATGACTCAAGTGTTACTACATGATCTAGTCATGATTTGTGCAACCGTTTGAGATTTTTGGTGAACTTTAGTAACTTTTAGAAAATGTCTTTAGTAACACTTGAGTCATTTCTAGTAGAATACTGAAGAAGGGGATGTCACCACTTCTTTTTCTGTCTGTTGAGAAAAAGCAACACCAGTGACTGATCACATCTTCTTTTCATCAGTTAGGGTACACCAGTAACTGAACAGAAACTGTTTAGAAAAATAAGAACATGATACATGATAGAGACATGTACAGGAAAGAGCAAGACAATTATAATAATCATTAATAATATAAATATCAAATCTGTTTTCTGTATCATAGTTAGGATGGGATTCTGTGGCACTCATTTGTGTGGTTTCAGCAGTGGTGAATAGATGTAAATGTATTTTGATGATCCATTGTTTTTAATCTTTTTGTACATAGTTTATGCTATTTTATCAACTTAACGCTGTATCCTCCAATAAAGTGTTGTGTATTAAAGTATTGTAAACATGGTGTGAACGTGGTGTTCAGTTCTACAATGAATAAAATATTTTACTAGGCTCATACGAGTTTATTTCCTATAATAGACGAAAAAATCCTAGCCTATCTACTGCATTAAAAATGGAAGCAAGCACATTACTGATGTCAGAAATGTAAGACACAAGAAGATTAAATTTTGGCAAAAAAATTATCAAAGTTTGTTTTTCATGATGGACAGATATGCTGCACTTCCACAGAGGGACAGTAACACCCCTGGTTAGGATACAATTGACAGGATACTTTCTCTTGCTGTGTTTACTAAATAATGTTGGACACAATTTTCAGACACTTATGTAAAAGTGGGAAAAACTTTTTTTTTTTTTTTTTAAATTTTAAACCATACAAGTCCGACAAAACTGAAGAGATTTCGCTGTCTGTCCTAACACACCACACAGAGACAGATGCGCACAACCGTGGATATTCCACTGTCCATGAACCCACTATTTAGTACAATGGAATATGTGCTACGTGGGAAGTCCATAGCTCAGGTCAGGAGAGATGTAGAGAGCAGGACTTGTCTCATTGCCCTCATCAGAATCAGACATTTTTCTGTCGCCATCCACAATGAATAGGCTCATCACGAACAGGGGATAGGAAACGCTTAGAAAGCGGCTAGGGCCCTCAAACTCTGGGGCCTGACTCAAGGTCCCTAGACGACGGAACTCGCCAAGTTTCGGGGTCCTGTGACCTTCCGTGTCCTTATGGCAGCTCGTTTCGTTAGTTTGACCTTTTTGACCCCTGTCAGTTTTAAAATTAGCTTTTTTTCAGCCTTTTTCAACCTTTCGACTATTGAACGAGGTCCCAGGGCCACCAAACTTTCCCACCCGCACCAGGGGTCCATGGCAAGATGAAAAATGTTGCCCCCCTAGTCGCAAGGCCATTGCGAAGCGGTGTCCACGAAACCACTATGGCAAATACAGTCATTAAATGGGCGAGTGGGATTTTGACAGAAAGGTCCCAGGGGCCCCAAATTCAGCAAGCTGACCCTTGGGCCCTACCCAAGTGACATACCGAAAGCGCTGGGCTCTAGGGCTAAGACAACACTTTTTTACCCTTTAACCCTAATCTCAGCCCTACAGTCTCTTTGACTCATGTACCTTAAGAGCCTTTTGAGTGAAAGTTGGTTAAA
This sequence comes from Pimephales promelas, assembly GCF_016745375.1. The sequence goes on from NW_024121321.1 coordinate 28,865,036, forward strand.
AGTGGCACACTTGCTACAGGAAGGTTCTAGGTTTTCACCCTTCGCCGTGCATCGGGGACCCATGGAGGGTCCAAATCTCAAATCTCAATGTACCATGACCCTGCATCTGCGTACGGGGGCCGTCCCACGGGCCACTTATCGGCATAGCGATTTCGCAGACAAGTTTCCCTTTTTCGATCTTTCGACCACCACCAAACGTTTCCGCCCGCACCAGGGGGGCGTGGCAGAAAAACGGCGCCCCCTAGTTGATCGGCCATTTCGAAGAGGTGCCCGCGAAACCACTATGGAAAAATACATTAATTTAATGGGCGAGTAGGATTTTTACAGAAATGTCCCAGGGGCTCCAAATTCAGCAAGCTGACTATTGGGCCCTCCCCGAGCGACATACTGAAAGCGCCAGGCTCTTGAGCGAAGTCAAAACATTGTCAGCCTCTAACCCTTACGCTAACCCTAACTCACGGCCGCTTCTTTGACCTTGTGACCCCTGAACGAGGTCCTAGGGCCACCAAACTTTTCGTCCCGAGCGACATACCGAAAGCACCGGGCTCTAGAGCCAAGGCAAATGTTTTTTAGCCTCTGTGCAAAATTTCTTGCTCAAGGATGTTTCAATCCCACCCTGAAAGAGCCTTTCAGGCTCTTAAATGATTTGATGAAGGGGGAGGGGTGATTTTTAGCAAAGGCCCTAGAGTTCCATGCTTCGGGGCCCTGCGTCAGGGGCCCCTAGAGAGTTGGAATCTGATATCCCAAGTTACCACGACCCTGCGTGTGCATACAGGGGCTGTCCCACGGGCCATTAAAAAGGCATAGCGGTTTCGCAGATGGGCCTTTTTCGGCCTTTCGGCCCCTGAACGAGGTCCCAGGGCCACCAAACTTTTCAAACAAAAAAAATCCTTGTAGCCTATATCTACTGCATTAAAAATGGACGCATACACAATAAAAAAAAATGTTGTCCATTGTGGTGAGCAGGACGGCCGAGGGACGTGAGAGAAAGTCGCGAGGCCGGTGGTGCGATTGCTAATGAGCAGCACCTGCGAGGCACACCGGTCTCTAGGGGTGTAACGGTACACAAAAATCACGGTTCGGTGCGTACCTCGGTTTTAAAGTCACGGTTCGGTACGTTTTCAATACAGCAAAAAGAAAGAAATGCCAGAGAAATTTCCTATTTGTTTAAAGAAAAAATATTTTTAAATAAGTGTGAGTTTTCCTAGATCTTGAAACTTTCAGGTTTATAAATGGGGGTCATCTTTGAAGGGTGAACAAATAATGTTTTGGTCATCACATTAAAAATAACATTTAAATATATTTATTTATATAATATTTGAATTTTGAAGTGCTGGTAAAAGATGTGTGAAGTACTTGAAAGCATTTCACCATTCCAGCCAAACTGGTTCCAGTTAGTGTTACTATATTAAATCCATGGTGAATGTTGCTGGTCTGTGGACGTCAAGTTCATTCACGGCACAATGTTTCTCCTGGTTTCCATGACAGCGCTGTTTGATCTAATAGAGATCTGCGGTTAATAACGGAGAAATGTGAATGCATCTCACTAGATCTCGCAGCGATGTTATTACCTCAGTGGCGAATTCAAATGTTTTCTTTACCGGATCTCTTAGCGCAGTGTAGTAACAGTGTCGCTTGGTCGAGATCGGCTCGCGCTGCAAAGATGTTGCTGGTCCGAACTGATAAACGATCCGTGAAGCACATTTATAGCGCAGTTTCGTTCTGCATTAATTACGCTTGCCATTTGATGTTGCGCAACGTTGTGTTGGCACGAATTTTGCCGGCAGGAAAAATGGTCCAAGCAATCGTTCGGTTTGTATGCGTACCGAACCGGAAGCCTCGAACCGAAACGGTTCAATACGAATACATGTACCGTTACACCCCTACCGGTCTCGCATCTCTCACGAAGGAGCAGAGCCATAAAGGAGTGTAACAAAGTTCAGGGAAGAAGGAGGCAGGAACCGGATAATAATAATAAAATAAAACTTTATTTAAATAAAATAAACAAACAAATTACCTGCCAGCAACCCCTCGCGGACGACTGCTGGCTACCCAAAATAAAACATAAATACCGGCCAGCAGCCCCTCACGGACGACTGCTGGCTTACCAAATAAAATATAAAATACAAATAAAAGCAGGCCTGTTCCTCTCTCGATCATCCACTCCGTCGCTCCCCCTTTATGCCTCCGCTCCTTCGTGAGAGATGCGAGACCGGTGTGCCTCGCAGGTGCTGCTCATTAGCAATCGCACCACCGGCCTCGCGACTTTCTCTCACGTCCCTCGGCCGTCCTGCTCACCACATCCATAATGAAGTATGTCAGTGTTTCCCAACCCTGTTCCTGGCGGCACACCAACACTGCGTGTATTCTTTGTCTCCCTTATCAAACACACCTGATTCAACTCATCAGCTCATAATCAGGTGGGTTAATGAGCTGATGAGTTGAATCAGGTGTGTTTGATAAGGGAGACAAAGAATACACGCAGTGTTGGTGTGCCGCCAGGAACAGGGTTGGGAAACACTGAAGTATGCACTTCAAAATGGACAATATACTGCTCTTCCACAGGGGTCCAGTAACACCCCTGGTTAGGATACAATTGACAGGATACTTTCTCTTGCTGTGTTACAGCATGTTTGTGTGTTTTTCAGAGTTCCTCAGCCTCCACGTCTCATGACCTGACTGCATCATCGAGGCCTCAAGAAAAAAAATTGACTGCACATACAATATGAATCAATTACAGATTTAACTTTACATACAGCAAAAGACACTGCATCTATTTGAGTATAATTGGTTAATCCAGGATGGACCTAAAAAAAAAAAAACACTGTCTCTCAAAATATTTAACCTTACAGTTCATTCAACATTGTTAACACAGCTATGAAGATATTTTCATTCGATCTTTACACTGTATAGCCAGAAGGATTATCACAAAAGTATTTGGGAAATGAAAGTTTCCTATAGTCTGTTTAAAGCTGTTTTGTATTGTTGTGCATTTTAAAAAGCTCTATAAATGTCCATGTAAATGTTCATTTTGCTTGTAGTTCTGTGACCGTCCCACAGGTGGGACGTTTGCCACTATATTTTTAAAACAATAACATCTTAGTAAATACCTTAAATAATATTGACAAACTATATATCATTTGAAAGCTTACAATCTCTAGTTTACATATTTGGTGACTGATTTTCAAAATATATTACAGAGGAGCCATAATTTATCAATATAAAACAAGAATATTTTCATACTCATAAGGCGTGTTCAGACCTTTATTTTAAAATAGCAGTAAACATCAAAAAACATCAAAAAATGGTAGATACCTCAGTTTGTTTTCATGCCAAAAGTTCAAAAGATAGAATACATTCAATTATTTTGGAAAAAAAAGGTCTGAAAAGTTTGAAATATCAAGAAAAAAATAATAAATTCACCATTTGTGACGTGGCAGCTAGCTATGACTTACATGCATGTTCTTTGTATGTGTTTCTTAGAGGTTCAATTCATATCAAAATCTGCCAAACTTCCCATACTACCTCTGAATAGGATCTCTACTTCAGAAATTGTATGGAAATTGTGAAAATAATGGTTCATTTCACTCAAAACACGAATGGAAATGCTGACGCCCTTATATGGGCAGTAATGGAGTCTGATTGTGCCCTAGTGAAAAAGTTTGGTACTGCGCTCAAACAAAATCTTACTGAAAGCTCATTTTTTGAGATATCAACCTAAAATTTGAAACACACCTTGTTCAGATTTTTGGCTTTGATTTTTCTGCAGTTTTAGAGTAGCCCAGGTTTTGAAAATATATATTTTATGTAAAATATGAATAATTAATATTTTTACATTGTACATTTCCATAAAGTCAAACTTCTATAACTTTTTTTCTGTTTAACTTTCTTAATTTATTTCACTTCTACAAAAATCTGCCAAATGTCTTCTTTAAAACAAGACCAATCATATGTCTATATTCCAAAGCGTTCTTGAATTACAACCATTAAAGTTTGAAATGTGCATTTTCATGTCTATTCAAAAAAAGGGGGGGGGGGTGACAGTTAAGAGGTTAATAACAATATAATCCATTACATCTCATAATTCAGTTGAAATAATTTAGTATCGTATTGTGTAATTTAATCAGATGTCATTTTTATAGCCTGTAAGTTTTGGTTCACTAATTTTATTGCATTGAATGCTATTGTATTGTATGATGTTCTGTTTTAAGAAATAATTATGAAATAACGATAATTAAATATCAATAAAAATTGATGTAGCCTACTCGTTCGTTTTGAACATAAGTTACGGACTGCAGTCTGCAGCAGCTGATACAACGGTCGGTGTTCTTTTGCGCGAGCATCCACTCACACATATGCGACGCGACCACATACAATTTTAACTCGCACAATCACATTCTCAAAAAATGGTTGCATATGAGACCAATTTGGTCGCAGTCTGGAACCCTGCATTAGCAGCAGCTGTCTGGAGTTGACTACGTTAACTTTAATTGGATGTAACGTTAGGTGCATATAGCAAACTCAGTTCACCTTTTGGGAAGAAAGCAGTCATCAGCTGCTTCCCCGCATTCTGCCTCCTATCTTTTTCTTTCCTCTCTTTCTTTTTTTGAAAGCCCGATTTGGGCTTTTGCAGAGCATGATCAGAGCAGGCTCCCGTTACAGGCTCTAGACTCACTGCGTTATTACTTGTCAGTAATAACTTGGCAGTATAGTTCTTGGAGGCTTTGTGGTTCTGAGAGAGAGTGTGGTTCTGAGAGGCAGTATAGTTCTTGGAGGCAGTGTGGTTCTGAGAGGCAGAATAGTTCTTCTATAGTTCTGAGAGGCAGTGTGGTTCCCAGAGGCAGTGTGGTTCCCAGAGGCTGTGTGGTTCCAAGAGACAGTGTGGTCCCGAGAGGGAGTGTCATTCTCAGAGGCAGTGTGGTTCTGAGAGGGAGTGTCATTCTCAGAGGCAGTGTGGTTCTGAGAGGCAGTTGGTTCTCAGAGACAGTATAGTTCTTGGAGGCTATGTGGTTCTGAGAGGCTGTATAGTTCTTGGAGGCAGTGTGGTTCTGAGAGGCAGACAAAAAACACAACAACAAAAAATTGAGGTCATGATCTGAGCATGCTAAGTGGTCTTAAAAAAATAGTCACACTTGTGGTCTTTCGTCAAAAATGACCCCCATAAGAAATGAATGGGAAATTGTAAAAAAAGAAAGAAAAAAAAGAAAAATTGTGAATTTTTGTTTTTTTGTCAAATTTTTAATAAGAAATAGTTTTTGAGATTGTTTCAACTATATATTTAAATCCACCAACAACAACAAAAAAGTGTTCATAAACAGCAGGGGAATTCACATGCCTCTCCATAGAGAGCTGTACATGCCATCAAGTGGTTACATGCTTTTTTTCTATACTGTAACCAGATGGTGCTAATTTTCTTCAAAAAAAAAAATTTTTTTCTGAAGGCCTAGACTCTATATTAAACTAAAATACTGCGTTAATATTTTTTTCAAAAAAATTATATATATATAGAAAAATATATATATTTTTCCATGGCAAAAATAAACCATAAATATTCCATAAATATTAATAAATTCAATTAAATTGTCTCAAAATACTAAATTAAAAAGAATAAATATTATAGAACAAAAATAAATTGCATTGGTTTTACTGGGATGGACAAAGTTTCATTTTTAGGTGTCCGGTCACTTTTGACCGGGAAGATAACAAGTGTGACTCCGAAACGAAGAGCACCTGAGGGTTAAGTAATATGATGGAAGAAGATAAAAAGAGCGCAGGGGGCAAACAAAACGACGGGTAAGTTTAGCTAGCATTAGCAATTAGCTGGTTGAATGCGTTATGTTTGTCTTAATCCTCGTTGTAATGTTTTGCAAAAACACACAGCGTATGCCAGACAGCGCACTACAAGTTCCATGTTGACAGTGGGCATGGTTTATAAGTTGAACCAATCAACGTAGACCTAGGGAAAGGGAACTAAAAAAGTCCTCGCTCTAGACTAGGCACTGAAAGAGTTATAGGAACTACGGTCTGAGGAACTAAAAAATCCCCAATTTAGTCCGGTTGGAACACGAGAAAAAAAGGGTTATAGGAACATTAGGTTCTAGGAACTGCAAAAGTCCCTCCGGTCGGAAAGCAGCTTCTGAGAGGCAGTCTAGTTCTTGGAGGAAGTATATTTCTGTGAGGCAGTGTTGTTCCCAGTGGCAGTGTTGTTCCCAGTGGCAGTGTCGTTCTCAGAGGCAGTGTGGTTCTGAGAGGCAGTATAGTTCTTGGAGGCAGTATATTTCTGTGAGGCAGTGTTGTTCCCAGTGGCAGTGTCGTTCCCAGAGGCAGTGTGGTGGTTCTGAGAGGCAGTATAGTTCCTGGAGGCAGTGTGGTTCTGAGAGGCAGTATAGTTCTTGGATGCAGTGTGGTTCTGAGAGGGAGTGCCATTCTCAGAGGCAGTGTGGTTCTGAGAGGCAGTATAGTTCTGAGAGGCAGTGTGCAGTAGCGTAGTGGCAATCGGGAGAGTCGGGACTTTTCCCGGTGGGCCGGTATTGTTTTGAGGCCGTGAGGGCCGGTCGGTCTGATAATAGTTATACTAGTGTCTGATATTATATTATTAGCAATACCATCTGGCGGCAGGCGGCCTGATGTGCGGCCGCTTCCGCCGGTCAAACTGTCACTGTGCAACCTCTCTGTCTCCGCTCAACACTGTGTGCACTGCGAAGCTCAACCCGTTCGGCAGGTCCAACCATGTTGGACCTGGATTTTCAAAAACATAGGGGGGTCAGAGCGCGGCGGCCCCTCCCTAAATGGTATAGCCTGTCGGCCAGCCTGTGATGCAGTGGCGTAGCCAGGGGAGGGGCCATGGGGGCACTGGCCCCTCCTGAAAACTGATTGGCCCCCCAGTGTGCCCCCACCCTTCTAATTGTCTGTCACTCAAAAATTCAAATCATAATCTTTCAGCTTGTAGTAGAATAATTCATGATTCCGCGTCGCGCGATGCTTCTCAAAACCACACGGTAAGTTGATATATTTTATACAGCTTATTATTTTTTAAGGAAAGACGATGTGTATTCACCCTGCTGAGGGGAATGTGCTAAAGCCTGGAGTGGAGCGGAAGCACGTTCCTCTCTCCACTCTAAGCATTCTGTAATCACTTCGCTCATGGTCCACTCCGGTTTTTCAATTCCCGCTCACGGAAAAACTGCTCCATGTTCACTCAATTAGTCTTAGATTTTGAGAAGTGCATGTCAGGCTACTGCTCGCTCGTTTGCTGCGGTCGTATGATAGAAAACAGAACGCGGGTCAATATTGGTCGTTTCTCAATACCAAGAACGCAAACTTCGGAGAACGAACTCCCGAGGACGAGAGGACGCGAGTCCGGTCATTCTCGCATCACTCAGCACGCGGCTACAACGGTTATCTCTTATATGGTATAAAACACAACTTTGCTTCTTTTCATCAACAATAAAACGAAATACATATAAAACAGCACTCTGCCTCATTTAATTTATAAATGGACATATTATCATGAACAGATTAATGGCCACAAAAATGTGGTTCAGGTACTCACATTGACTATCTTCACTGCATATAACACGAAATATAAAACACAACCCTGCTTCTTTTTGTTTTCATTTTAAAAATGTGAAACATTATTGATCATTAAAACTGACATTTAACAAACAGACATGTATCGTTTTATTGTATTACACACAGTGAAGAGAATAGTAAAAACATACACATATAAATAATATTTTATATATTTTAGAATATATAAAATTACACAACCCTGTCTCTTTTGTTAAATGTCAGTTTTAATGATAATATCCCATTCAAAAGTATAAGTAGCCTAATAGGTAGGCTATAATAAGCTATACAATGAGAAATAAAGTAAACAATTCAGTTAAACATAAGTCAGCTCTCTAATGGGATACAAAGTTAAAGTTAAATAGCCAGTTAAATATATAAAGTTATGAAACTTCACTTTTCCCTCAGCCAGTTAGTTTGGTCTTATAAGATAAATAAAAACATGCACTGAAAAGTTATGTAGATGGTTGATTAGGCCTATTTGTCAAGATAAGTAATTGTTTTTCATAGATTAAAATAGCTTTTAAATTACGCAAACTGGCAATATTAGATCGGTTTAAAACATCTCTCCTTAAAACGCTATTGGTCTCGACTATTTAAATAAAGTTACAGGAATATGACTTGGCCTAAAAAAAAAAAAAAAAAAATCAGTCAAAAGAATTTTTTTTATTTAATCCCTGCATCCAGAAACATTCTCAAATAAAAAAAATATAAAAAAGATAATTAAATAAAAATGCATGATTAAATAGCAAAATAAATAATTAATACTACTGGATAATTACGTCACTGTTTCTATGATCCACATATATTACATTAAACTAAATCATACTGTCACAGATAGCCTGTGACCTATGACTTTTATTTTGAAAGGACTGCTGAAGTACATGTACACCAATTAACAGTTTACATCATTATACAACCACACACAATCCAGATGCCGGCAAAATAACATCATATATATATTTATTGATGTGTGGTTATTTCTCTGTTTAGTTGGTGTAATAACCTCTGCTTTGTCCTACAGTTTTGTTTAAATAATTTTCTTTCTTTTTGGGTTGTTGTGTTACAATGCTTAATGTTTTCTCTTGTTTTGTTGTATGATTTAACATTCAAAGAAACCACACCAAATTCTTACAAATGTTAACAGTTTATTATAACAAACTAACATATACACATAAAATACCGTAGTACTCACATGGTGCACTGAAAAAAGTGAACAAGGCATGTCATTACTCTAAAGAAATTTTTATACTTGATGCAACACAAAACAATTAATTTTCTATCTAGCCATCAGTTTAATGTAAAATGTTTCGTTGATTTAAATTAAAAGTAAGTATTGTTAGTGTAAAGTAAATGGATTTCTTTAAATTAAAGTAAAAATATTGGTTTCCGTTGTCACGTGACTTCTGACGTCATCCGTGCCGTGGTCGTGCGTGAGACGTTCAGCTTTCCGCCATCTTGTTAAACCGCATGGAAGAACTCAGCGTGGGAAAACGGGAAGCAAGAAAATTGGTAAGTAATTTTAAACATATGTTTGGGCGTGTTATAAACATAATATATCAGGGCTTGACATTAACACCCGCCATTCGCGTGTGGGTTTCAGCTGTGGTGTGTAACAAAGTAATGTTACTCCCTCTATCATTTTGGTGGGTTGAGTCTTCTCAAAAGGCATCTCTTATACGATAATCGCGTTGCGCATTAGAACAAACACACGCGATTCTTTTGAGTTTATGAATACAATTTCTAATAATCAAAAGTTGTTCAGATTAGTCATCGCGTAAGATTAGTTCAGAGCGCGCGCGCGCTCTCTCACTGAAATCTGCACGCAAACCAGAGATGTACGTGCGATGTAATTAGCCTACATCATAGATTCATTAAGTTAATCATACAGTGATTGACAGGTTTTGTTCTATTTCAGCAGCGAATAGTTTCACAGAAATATCACATCAGAACCATTAGTGCATTGGATGGCCAGCTCTGTTTCAACAAGAGGAGGTAAAAGCATTTATTTGTAATGAAATTTTTTTAAATGTGACTAATCCTGAATTTACCATAGTTTTTATAATTGAATTTTGGTATGTAGTATTTTTGAAAATGTCTTGGATGCCCTAATTATAACTTTTGTTGTTTAATGCTTTGTGTGTCTATGTATTTTTACAACTAATTCTGAAAGTAAAATCACTTTTTTCTGTTTCTCTTTCTTGTAGATTAATGCCGAATTTTTTCTTATCACGACCTTACCTTTGCAATCAAGATTTATGGCCTCTTTGGACAGACAGAGCTCTCAGCTTCTCCAGGTGATCAGGAGCGAAGGTGGACTCCTTCGTGAAAAAACTAAGGATACTATAAAAGTTATGGATCAGATATTGGTTGCATGAGAACAAAATTGCTTGTGGCAATCAATTTAGTAGTGTTTTGGTCTAATAAAAACAATACATTTTGTAGAGTCCGGACATAGACGTCAGAAGAGAGTGCCTGCTGAAGTGCCTGATCATGTACCTTGGTGAAGATGCAAGCTGTCTGATCAAAGAATACCAGGTAATGTAGACAAATTGCTGAAATTTTGTCCAACCATGTTTGCCTTAAAGGGTTCGTTCACCCAAAAATGAAAATTAAGTCATTAATTACTCACCCCCATGCTGTACCAACCCCGTAAGACCTTCGCAACACAAATGAACATATTTTTGATCAAATTTGAGAGCTGTCTCACTACCACATTGGCTTCCTAAGGGACTGGCTCTTGACGGCCCAGAAAGTCAAAGAAGAAAATGTTTAAATATCCCAGGTGACTACGGTGGCTCAACTATAAGTTTATCAAGCGACGAGAATACTTTGTGTGCGAAAAAACAAACAAAAATAACGACTTTATTCGACTATTTCTTTTCTTCCTTGTTGGCCTGAAACGAGACTTCCTTAGATTTCCACGACGCATGCGCGAGAATTGCGATCTCCTTCAACTACTTCATTTCAGTTCTCGCGCAATTTAATTTAGTTTAATTTAATTTAGTAAGTTTGGTAGTGACATATCGCTCAAAAGTAATTGTTATCATTTACACATCGGCCTGTGTGACTTTCTACCACAGAATACAAAAGAATGTATTTTGAAGAAGGAGTAGTTCACTTTAAAAAAAAGTTTTGCTGATAATTTCCTCACCCCCATGTCATCCAAGATGTCCGTGTCTTTCTTTCTTCAGTCGAAAAGAAATTAAGGTTTTTGATGAAAACATTCCAGGATTTTTCTCCATATAATGGACTTCAATAAACCCCAAATGGTTCAAGGTCCAAATGAGTTTCAATTTTCTGTTCTGTGATACGCGTTCGTGACGTCACGTAATACACAATTATGTTGAAACGAACGTGCATCACAGAACAGAGCAAGGCGAGCATTTGTGCTTATAAAACTTATTATTTTTTAAATGCCCGATTGTTTTGCTAGATAAGACCCTTATTCATCATCTGGTGTCGTTTAAAGCCCTTTGAACAGTTTGCACTGAAACTGTCATTTGGACCTTGAACCGTTTGGTTCCCAATGAAGTCCATTATATGGAGAAAATCCTGTAATGTTTTCATCAAAAACCTTAATTTCTTTTCGACTGAAGAAAGAAAGACATGGACATCTTGGATGACATGGGGGTGAGTAAATTATCAGCAAAAGGTTTTTTTTAAGTGGACTAATCCTTTAAGAGCCCCCCATTCACTTGCATTGGTTTTGTGTCCATACAATAACAGTGAATGGGGGCTGTGCTGTTCTGTCACCAACGCTGTTCAAAATTCTGCAGAGTACAGTAATTCATACTGGTTTGAAATGACAAGAGAAATTTAAACGATGACAGAATTTTTATTTTGAATTACTTAGGGATGGGCAATGATTAATCGCGATTAATTGTTAGCAAAATAAAAGTTTGTGTTTACATAATATATGTGTATGTAGTGTGTATAATTAATTTGTATATATAAATACACACACACACACACACACACACACATGCATGTATATATTTAAGAAATATTTGCATGTATATACTTTATATATATTTATACATAATTAATATTATATATAAATATAAATATTTGACATGTTAATAACACATTTTTCTTAAATATATACATGCATGTGTGGGTATTTATATATACAAATTAATTATACACACTACACACACATATATTATGTAAACACAAACTTTTATTTTGCTAACGATTAATCGCGATAAATCGTTGCCCATCCCTTGAATTACTCCTTTAATAGGGGTTGGTTCACCCCAAAATGCATTTTGAACACTGTTGAGTGGATTGATAAATGCCTCTGATTGGCCATTGTGGTACTGCACTCAACAAATATGTCTGTGATTGTCTACAATGGTCAGCAACTGGGAGCCTTTGAAAGTGTTTAAAAGCATTTTCAAAGCTAAAGAGAGTGTAAAAGTACATCGTCACCCAAAAATGAAAATTGTCATCACTTACTCTACTCTTGTAATAAACTCTACAAATTTTATTGAAGATATTTTAATTAAAGTTAACAACAGATGTTTGGGCTCTACATTGACCTTAGTAGTACAGCTAACTAAATTTTGGGGCTGGGGGGTTTTTTCTTCTTCCACAGTCCCTCAATTGCTCTCTGTTTTTGTATGTTTTTAGGATGACCAGAGGGAGGAAGCGGAGAGAGAATTTGAAAAGACCACTATGGCATTTTTTGTGATCCGTGAAAGTGATGCTCTTAGTCGTGTGCTGGACATTTCCATTGCCATTGAAGTACTGAAGGAGTTGCCCACTGTTGCCTGTGCCTGTGCCATGATGTTTGGACTCGTTTATGCACTGAACCTAAAATATCCTGAAGGACTCAAATATACTTTTGAGGCCTTTCAGATAATAATCATGGACATAGAGGGTAAGCAGATGAGCCGAAGGGTGCAGAACCTCTCTTCAAAGCTGCAGGGGTAAATTTGTTTCCTTTGACCCAGCTACAATTTTCTGCTGAAGTTTGATGTTTACATTGTTAGACATTGTGTATGAGGATACTGTACACGTAAAAGAAAAAGTTATGACAAAATAAATTGTCAAAAGTTTGATGCTTGAAGTCATTTTTCTTAAATGATAAAATTACACATTCTGAAAGTAAATAAATTTCTTTATAATACATTAATATTTTAAATTGTATTTTTTTGGATATTTGGTTAGATATGTAAAGTACAATAATTAAGTCAATACAACTTAAGAAAACATTAAGACAAAGTATAATTTGATATTTCATTCAACTTAAAAACTTTATTTGATTCAAAGATTAATTTTTACTTTAGCTAAGTAATGGATGGTTAATTCTCTTCAAAGTAAAAATTTTAAGTTGATAGAAAGTAAATCAATTAGATGTAACCAGTTGACGCAATTTTTTTACTTTGATCTAATGAGACACTTTTTTCAGTGTGGGTCAATTCTCAACTGGCAAACCCATGTGTTCTTTTTTTTTTGGAGTTTATCGGCAGTTTGCATCCATAAATGTTGCACTACCGCCATCTTCCGGATTTTTTTTTTTTCCTATCATGTCCAGTTACATCATATTCTTTTCATCATACCTATTCTTGATAAATATAAAAAAATACTTCTTCTTCTTTGTTCATTCTCCCCATTTTCCAGTATTTCCTTCATTCCTATCCCTATTGTTCCAACTATTCCTAACTCTTCCATCATACTTTTCCTCTGCTCTTCATATTGTCTGCACCTCAAAAACACATGCTCTATTGTTTCAGTAACCTGACCACAACCACAAAATCCAGTTGGGTGCTTCCCTATAATGTGTAGTGTTCCATTCAAATTACTGTGACCTATCCTTAATCTGGTCATAACTATTTCTTCTTTTCTATTCCCTCCCTTATTCTTCACCGCCCCAACTTTACTTTGTATAGCATATAAATGTCTCCCTTTAATTTCCATATCCCACTGATGTTGCCATTCTCCAATGGCTTCCTTCCATATTATACTCTTTCCTTCAGATTTTGATAACTTAATATTTTCTTCAATATTCTCTCTTTTCACAGCTTGTTTGGCTAACTTATCCACTCTCTCATTACCCGCAATGCCAATATGAGCAGGAATCCAAATCAATTGAATCTCACATCCTTTTTCCCTTATTCTTGTGTATATTATCAGTATTGAATACAGTAGATCCTGATGACTATTAGATATTCCAACCATGAGACTGTATAAGGCTGACACTGAATCACTTCCAATTAAAGCTTTTTTAATTTTGTTTTCCTCAATCCATTCTAGCGCCATCTTAATAGCATATAATTCAACTGCATACACACTCAAATCATTTGTGGTTCGTCTGGCTATCTCACCTCTTTGATTAAAAATGTAAACTGCAGATCCAGTCTTTCCTGTTTCTGGGTCCTTTGATCCGTCTGTATAAATCTGAATATACTCTTTATATTTAATATCTATATGTCTATAAAATTCCGCTACCAGATCTGTACTATTACTTACTATTTTAACTTGAAGTAGTTTAAAATCAACTTCCATGGTTTCTAGCTTCCATATCGGTGTATCAGGCCATATTACAGTTGGGCAGAATTCCTTTTCATACACTCCCAATTCTCTAGCCGCCTCATCTCCAATCCACCCAAAACTGAACTTTTGTGCTCTCTCTCTTTCCCAGTTATCTTGTACTATTATTTTAGCTGGATGGTTATCTCCATGCCCTTTTAGATTTACCCAATAATTTACAAGTAATTGTTTACGTCGGATGTTCAATGGCATTTCTCCCGCTTCCACCTGTAGAGCACATACTGGTGATGTTTTAACTGCCCCTAGACATAATCTTAATGCTTTAGCCTGTATTACATCAAGTCTCCTAAGTATAGATTTGGCTGCTGATCCATATGCCACACTTCCATAATCCATCCTTGATCTCATTAAACTTACATATATATATTTCAGTGATTTATAATCTGCTCCCCATTCTAATCCTGTTAAACATCTCATTAAATTTATTACTTTTTTACATTTATCTTCTACATTTCTGACATGTTCTACCCATGTTAACCTTGTGTCGAAGTATACTCCTAAAAAACGGAATGCTTTAACTCTCTCTAGGTTACTTCCATATAGTTTTATACTAGTATTTTCCTTGATTTTCTTCCCTGTAAAAAACATTACTTTAGTCTTCTCTATAGAGAATTTGACACCCCACTTTATTCCCCACTCCTCAACCTGCTGAATCCCTTCTTGAATTTTTTTAACTACATATTCTATATTTCTTCCTTTTTTCCAAATTGCCCCATCATCCGCAAAAAGTGATCTTCCCATACCTAATGGTATATTGTCATATATATCATTAATCATTACTGAAAATAATGTGGGACTTACAACACTCCCCTGAGGAGTTCCGTTTTCAATAACATGTTCACTTGATAGGTCTGCTCCTACTTTAACCTGTATTGTTCTTCCTTCCAGAAAATCCTTTATCCAGTTAAGAAAATTTCCTCTAATTCCCATATTATACAATTTAATCATTAGTCCCTCTCTCCATAGCATATCATATGCCTTTTCTACATCGAAAAATACTGCCACTACTGTCTCTTTATTTACTTGTGCTTTTCTTATATTATCTTCCAAGCACAATACTGCATCCATAGTATTCCTACCTCTTCTAAACCCACTTTGACACTCAACTACCATGCCTCTTTTCTCCATAAAATACATTAACCTTTCATTTATCATTCTTTCCATTAATTTACAGACATGAGACGTCAAAGCAATAGGTCTATAACTTGTAGGTTTACTAGCTTCTTTCCCAGGTTTCCTTATCGGCACAACAATTGCCTCCTTCCAGCTCTTTGGTACTTTCCCTTCCTCCCACACTTTATTATATAGCATCAATAACTTATTCTTCCCCTCCTCACTTAACTGTTTCAACATGCTATAACATATATCATCTTTCCCTGGCGCAGTCTTCCCAGTTTTGGCCATTGCTCTCTTTAATTCTCCCATGTTAAAAAGTACATTTTGTTCATCCTCTACTTTTCCCATCTTCCTTAATATCTCTACATTTTCAGATTTTGTCTTCTCTCTGCCTCTCTTCCCTTCTTCAGATAGATTATTAGAGCTATGCACATTGACAAATGTATTTGCTAACATTTCAGCCTTTTCCTTATTTGTCACTGCAATTTCATTTCCACTACTCAAAACTGGGTAACTCCATTCTCTCCTTTCACCACCCATCTTTTTAATCATTGTCCACACCTCTCCAATCTGAGTTGTATTCCCGATTGAACTACAAAAGTTCCTCCAATATGTTCTTTTTGCCTGTCTAATTGTTTTCCTTACTATTGCCTGAGCATTTTTATATTGAATCATGTGCCTGAAATTATGAGTTCTTTTCATTATTTTAAATGCTTTGTTCCTATTTCTGACTGCTTCTTTACATTCCTCATCCCACCATGGTATAATTTTCCTCATTACCTTACCTTTACTTTTTGGAATAGACTCCATTGCCGCTGCTATTATACCTTTCTTTATTTTATCTTCCATTATCTCTATATCATCACTAGACTCAATCTGGCTCAAACTTCTATCACTTTCTCTTTGAAAATGTTCCCAATTAGCCTTCTCAAATATCCATCTTCCTCCTCTTTCCTCTACACTTTGAGGTAATGAAATATTAATTTTACATAATACTGGGTAGTGATCACTTCCTATTGTCCCATCCTTATATACACTCCAATTACATATCGCTGCCATACTGCTAGACACCAGTGTAAGGTCAAGTACAGATTCCTTCCCCGTACTAACCTCTATCCTTGTTTTACTTCCATCATTTAAACATACTAGGTTTTCCTCATCCAATAACTCTTCAATTACTTGTCCATTACTATCCATCTTCTCACTACCCCACAATGAATTATGCGCATTGAAGTCCCCACACCATACAATATTATTATTGTCTTTCCCCTCTATTTCCTCAAATTTATTTATATCCAATTTCCTACACGGATTGTAATAATTTATAACTACAATTTTTTTCCTTTCACTCCATATTTCTACCACTACATATTCTTGTTCCTTTCCTATACCTAACACCCTATACGAAATCCCTTGTCTTATAAATGTAACACATCCCCCTCCACCACCATTTTCCCTATCTTGTCTAACTGATACGTATCCATATATTATAAAGTCCAAATTGGGTTTTAACCAGGATTCCTGAATGCATATAACGTCTGGCTTTTCTCTTCTATCCCGTATAAATTGTTTGAAGTCCTGCCCATTTGCAATCAAGCTTCTTGCATTCCATTGAAGGATTAGCATTACAAAAATTACTACCCTATACATGTTGTCTCTTGACTCGATTGTACACTGAGTTCATCCCTCACTTCTTCCCACTTTAATCCTGCCATCTCTAAGTGGTGAATTGCTGCTTTAACAATAATCTGGATTCTTTCAGTTTTAGACCTGACTTCAGCCGTAGCATTTATCACCCCTGCTATAAATGTCACTATTTTCTTCTTCTCCTCCATTTTTCCTTTTTTCCTTGATGATCTTCCCTGTTCAACCTTTTTGTACTTTCTTCACTCTGATTCTTCTTTTCCTGCTCTGTTCTCTTAACAGCCTCAACATAAGAGATGTTTTCTTTTAATTTGATCTGTTGTACTTTGACTTCCTTTTTCATCACTTCACATCCCCAAAATGCCACACTATGATTCCCTCCACAGTTACAGCATTTTGGCCTTACTTCCGCTCCACACTTTCCATATTCATGATCACCACTACACCTAGCACACCTCCTCTTTCCTTTACATACCTTAGCCATATGTCCAAATTCCTGACAATTATAACATCTCATTGGTTTGGGTACATACTCTCTTATACTGTATCTCATAAATCCATAATATACCTCTTTTGGTACCTCTTTTGTTTCAAACTCAACCAACACAGATTCTGTTTCTACTTTCTCCACCCCCCTTGTCATTCTTACTGCACTTTTAACGGACCTGTTCTTCATTCTTAAGTTCTCCACCAACTCTTTCATATTTATAGTAAGTGGAATTCCATACATCACTCCCTTACTTCCGGCATTTATTTTCTCCCCCACTCTTACTACTTTTACTACTTTTGTTTTTCCAATACAACTCATCTTCTTTGCTTTTTCCATCTGCACTTCATTGTTACATCCCACTAGAAGATTTCCATCTCCCAAAATTCTGGCATACTTCACTTCTCCTACCTTTTCTCTTATTATTTTAGTTAACTTAAGTGGATCCATTTTTTTAACTCCTCCTTCTCCCTCAAATCGTACCACTACATTAAACAATCTTACTGCAGATTCCTTCCCTACATCTTCTTCACTTTCCGTCCCATTTGAACTAGCACTACCTTTTTTTTTCTTTCTTTTACGGCTAGTATCCTTCTTATCCTTATGCATTCTCCCTACTTCCTCCCAATCACTTTCCCTCCTCTCATCACTACCATTTCCCTCTACCTCACTGTAATCCATACCATCCACCTGTCTCCCTGCCATGCCTATCCAGATTATTAGTTTAATGAGCAACCAGAAGCTGTGAGGCAGCACCGCTACCGGACCTATACAGGCCGTCGGCCGATGCCGCCCCCCACCACCTCTTAGTCAACTCACCAACCAACAAACTCGCACTTCGTTCTCCTCTTAGCGCAAATTTCAGAGAGATCACAGTAATCGTTTTCCAGATCGCGCTCCCCTCTCTGTCCCGGCCTCTCGTGAACTCCTCAACAACAGACGCTCCGGAAGTTCCTTTACCGTTTCTACATGCAACTCCTTTACCGGCAAACCCATGTGCAGCGATGGCTGCCATTTTAAAGTCTTCATCTGCCCAGTAGGAAGGGAAATTCCATTGTCAGTGACATCACAGGGGGAAATCTGGGAAACTATCATGTCTCTGGCATTTTTCTTCTCAATGTGTAAGCAACACTTTGTAATTACTAATGTGATGCTTAGATTGTGTATTAATATCATTTGTTTGAAGTATTTGTATAGTTTTATCTTACTTTGAAATTGTCATTTACTTCTACATGGGATGTTCCAGAAGTGGGAGGAGCCTAACTATATAAAAGGGCTTCTGGTAGCCATTTTGTGGAGTGTGTTTTTGGAGTGTGGCATTACTCCTTGTATTTTGGGCCTTGATATTGGCATAGCTGGAATACAGACTGCTAGATTTGTATATTTATTTTTGCCTTAGTTTGTTTTGTTTTGTTTTTCATTGTATATATTTTTGCTGGGAATCACGATTTTTGCACCAAAATAAACACCCTGGACTGAATTATTCTACATCGTCATTGATTTTACACCCTCACCGCCGGTACACCCTAACACATACCTTTTTGAAAAAGTAGCTATCTAACAAAGTATTATATGTCATATTTTACAATCAATATGCTCAAGACTAATTAGCTGTTAAAAAGGCCATTACTAGTAATATGTTTTCTGACTTTTTCTGACTAATCTTTTTTCTTTTCCGAGATTGATTGACGCACAACGTACAGCATAGCAGCCTATCAGCGTCCGCAGAACTACGTGCATGCGAACACCCCGCCCACAGTGCGCAGTGTGAAGTTGAGAGTTGATTCTGTCGGAGCGCTGAAGCTAAACTCTGCTGTTGTAAATAACATTTAGTTTGTTCATTTCATGGGTGTTGTGCGTCAATGCAAGTAAGTGTGTTATATTTGATCTCTAGCAATGTGCAATCCTAGACCTGTTTAATATTCAGTTTGTCGTTATAACGGGCATTGGCTCGTCGAGGTTAATTATAATAATTTTCACGTCTTTGGAATGATGTTGCGCTATTTATAAGATGTTATATATCTGCTTAGTCATTTATATGGATGTCATTTATGTATATTTCATCAGTGTTTGGTGCATTTCAATTATCAAAGACTGCGTTTGAGGTATAAACAAATGCGTGTGCATGAAACAAGCCCAGACAGAGCACCGCTGACCAATTGTGTGACGCAGATAAAACTGTTTAGAGTTTAATTTCATATATGACATAGCAAGTTGTTTCTCTTTCTTTATTAATTTTATTTCTGTATTTGTTCATACTCAGCATGTATCCATTTAAAACATTTAATGTTATTATCATGTATGTTTACATTTGGCTACATTTTCTGTTTTATAGAAAAACCACACACCTACTTAAACACCTTGATAAGGACAACTGCTTTATAATCTGAGTTGATGTGGTGACAAATAAACTGGTTATTCCCAAATATCGGACATCTACTGACCAGTCCCTTACCAGACACCCTGTGGCGGGTTTTCAACTTAACTGGCAATATAAATAAATGTGATTGAGCTGTCATCAGCAAACTCATTTCTTCATGGTCCTTCGAGCCGGAGTGAAACTTGCTGCAGGCTTATAAGATGTCAGCGCAAGCAGAAGGTGAGCCAACTGGGCGTGTCAGAAGGAAGATTGCCCTTCCCGCCCGATACGAAGATTATGATCTCACTGGTTTCTCCCTGCCTAAGCTCTTGTATCCTGAACCTGTGTCACCATACACTCAGATGCCCTCCTACCAGTCAGAGGGTGAAGACCAACAGGACGGTGCAACGGCATCCAATCCAGTACCGGTCCCAGGTGAAGAAACCCATAGTTCAGAAGAATGGTCCGACACTGAACTAAGCAGGTCTGAGAATGAAATTTCTAAACGAAGAAATATCACTGCTCGTCATGCAAAAGGGAAGTTATGCAATTTTGATATGATCCAGCAGGAAAGGGATGCATAACAGTCAAATCAGCAATATGCACTAGAGCTCTCTCAACTTAAGCGGAAGATGCAGCAGCTACAGATTCAGGTGCAACAACAACGGCCTGTAGCTCTACCGCTACCATATGTCATTCCTGCTCGTCAGTCATACACTAACCAGCCTATTCCTGCACCACGTCGCGGAAAGAACATGCTGTCAGCTGAGAGAAATTTTAGGCCTGTGCCAGCACCACGCATCAGACAACATGTAAGCTCAGATCATGAACATTATCCCGCTCCTGTGACTGACCTCAGAGATAACGATTACTCCCTCTATGACATTCCATGTGTCCAGCCATCCAGATGGGAGGTCCCAAAAGAGGAGGAGTTTTACCGACCTGAAGTGGAATATCAACCCCCATATGAGAGCGCGGGTGCAACCTCTACACCTTATGATCCAGCCTGGCGCCAAAGAACGGCCCATAGCTCACAGAGTAAAGTGCGCCAGTTTGAGTCAGAGTCAATGTACAGAGGTCCTACTCCCACCATACCAGATTTTGTGCATCCAAACCCGAGGGAGTTCTCACGTTTGAAGATCGCCTTGGAGAATACTCTCCCTGTTAATGCCCCAGAGAGGTTTAAATTTCAGATTCTCACCGAGCATCTCAAGCTGGAAGAGGCGCTACGCATCGCTGATTCTTACAGCCATTCTCAATACCCCTTCACAAGAACGATGGACGCTCTGGATCAGCAGTATGGTCAGCCACACCAGCTTGCATTACAACGAATAGCAGAACTTATGGACGAGCCAAATATCAGCAGCGGCGATATAAAAGCCTTCAGACTGTTTGCACTTAAAGTTCGATCACTCGTTGGTATGCTGGGGCAACTCGGAAGGAAGGGCACCTTTGAATTGCAGTGTGGTTCTCATGTCTCCAGATTATTAGGAAAATTACCTCATGATCTCAGGTCAAGTTTTCGCCGGTTTGCACATCCGCACAGTGTTCCAATTCCAACACTTCTGGATCTTTCTGAATGGTTGGAGTACGAAATCCAAGTACAGGATGACACATCAAGATTTGCAACCAGCCAACGTAAAGGGCCTACTGCACGGACCAGAGAGATGATCAAAGACCACAAGTTTTCCCATAAGAATACTAACATTCTGCTCAACACTGAGAAAGCTCTGACTGACACAATGACATCATCTCCTACCTGGAAAGCAGTATCAAAGCCTTACTGCCCCTACTGCGATCATACTAAGCACTCCTTGAATAACTGTTCAAATTTCAAGCAACTCACTACAGATCAGAAGTGTAATTGGGTCAAGGAGAACAATCGGTGTTGGCGCTGTGGTAGGAACCATCAAGCAACGGAATGCAGTCTGAAGATGCGCTGCAAGCAGTGTAACGGCCGACATTTGCTAGTTCTTCATGATGTTACAGTGAGAAGTGCTGAGAGATCACAGACTGTGCGGAATGAAGTTGTTACCTCAACTACCAATTCCTGTCTTTTGAATACCATGAATGAGATTCTTCTCATAAGAAAACCTCCTGCCAGCCGAAAAGTCCTTCTGAAGATCAGTAAAGTGATCCTAAGGAATGGAAAGCACAGCATGACTGCCTATGCCATTCAAGATGATGGGTCAGAAAGAACCATCCTTCTACACAGTGCTGCTCAGCAGCTCGGCCTCAAAGGTAACCCAGAAGACCTACCCCTCCGCACTGTCAGGCAAGAGCTCCAGGTCCTTAGTGGTGCAGCAGTGTCATTCTCTATCTCCCCACTGTCGCAGCCTAAAAAGATGTTCCACATTAAAGGTGCATTTACAGCCCAGCAGCTGAGCCTGGCCGAACATACGCATCCAGTCAGAGCATTAAGGGAGAAATATCAACATCTGAGGGGGCTCCCATTGCGCAATCTAGACAATGTCCGCCCTGTGCTACTTATCGGTTCAGACTACCCTCATCTCATTACTCCAGTAGAGCCTGTCTGCTTTGGTCCTCCAGGGGGTCCTGCTGCCATCAAGACACGACTTGGCTGGACATTGCAGGGTCCTGTGCAGCATCTCCAGAGGGAGACCACTGAACAACACTGCTTCTTCATGGCGACTTCATCTGCTGAGACAGATCTTTTTAAGCATGTAGAAAGACTTTGGCAGATGGATGTGTTACCTTGGCGCAGTGAAAAGAACAGTACCAGATCCAAACAAGACCATGAGGCAATAGCGGTCCTGGATGAAAAAACAGTCAGGGTCGAGGTAGATGGGGTAAAGAGATATGCCACCCCTCTTTTGAGAGTCAAAAACATGCCACAACTCCATGCTCCCAAGCAGGCAGTGATTTCACAGCTGAGGGCCACTGAGAAGCGATTGGCGAAAAATTCAGAACAGGCAGCTGCTTACTCTGCTGAGATCCATAAATTGGAGCAAGCAGGCTATGCGGTAAAGCTGAAACAGCATGCTGAACAGGACTCAGGTTCATCATGGTACATCCCACACCATATGGTCCAACACAACGGGAAAAACCGAGTAGTTTTCAATTGTTCATTCCGATATCAGGGCCAAAATCTCAACGAACTGTTGCTCCCTGGACCAGTACTGGGACCGTCTTTACTCGCTGTTCTGCTCAGATTCCGGGAACACTCCATTGCAGTCAGCAGTGATATACGTGGAATGTTCCATCAGATCAGGTTGCTACCAGAGGACAGACCACTACTGCGTTTTCTCTGGAGAGATCTCAAGGTACAGGAACAGCCTAGTGTTTTTGAGTGGCAGGTCCTTCCCTTTGGGACCACTTGCAGTCCCTGTTGCGCTGTGTACGCCCTTCAAAAGCATGTACTAGATCACAGCCAACCTGGAGAAGATGTCAGGCATTCAGTCTTGAAGTCCTTTTATGTCGACAATTGCCTGCAAAGCTTTACTACAACAGAAGAAGCCAAAAACTTTGTCGACAAAATTGGGAAACTACTGTCAGATGGTGGTTTTGAATTGAGACAGTGGTCTAGTAATCAACCATCAACCATAAACCATCTGCCCTCAGAGTTGAAATCAGTCAATACTGAGCTCTGGATTTCTCATGGCCAAACAGATACGCAAGAATCTACTCTGGGATTGCTTTGGAATCACCAAACAGACACCATGTCCTATCGGTATCGTCCCAAAGAGAGTGCTGAAACCACTATGCGTAACATCTACCGAACGCTGGCCAGTCAGTATGATCCGCTGGGCTACCTCATCCCATACACCACTAGAGCTAAGCTCATAGTCCAACGCTTGTGGGACAAAAAAAGGGACTGGGATGACCCGAACCTTCCCCCTGATCTACTACAGGCCTGGACAGAGTGGGAGGCAGAGTTATCATCTCTACCACACATTGCCTTCCCAAGGTCTTACACCAGTCCAGCCAAAGACAAAGAAACAAGTCAACGAGACATACACATCTTTTGTGATGCCTCTGAACGGGCATATGGTTCAGTCGCTTATTTAAGGACAGAAGACCGACAGGGAGACGTGGAGGTCTCTTTCCTCACAGCAAGATCAAAAGTAGCTCCAAAAAAACAGCAATCAATACCCCGCCTAGAACTCTGTGCTGCACTAACTGGAGCTCAACTGGGCAAAGTTGTAAGTACTGAGTTAACCTTGCCCATTCATCATGTCACCTTATGGACTGACTCAACCACAGTCCTTACCTGGCTCAAGTCTCAGTCTTGTAGATTCAAGGTCTTTGTCGGCACCCGGGTGGCAGAGATCCAAGATATCACTGAGGAGCATACATGGAGGTTCGTACCATCTTCCAGTAACCCAGCTGATGATATCACACGGGGACTGTCCTTGAATGAGCTTGGTCCAGACAGACGCTGGTATCAAGGACCGTCATTCTTAAAAGACTCTCCGAGTTCGTGGCCTGAAATACCCCAGCCTGTGGACGTAGATGGAGATGAACTGCGCAAGACCGGTTTGTGCACACTTGCATGCTTCACAACCAGCCCTTCACCCCAGAACCTTGATCATCATAAAACTTTCCAAGAGTTAATAGAGTCCATGGCTTCTCACGGGGCGGCCACCAGTAGCTTGTCAGCCAGTGACTACAGAGATGCTGAAATCACTCTTTTACAACAGGCCCAACAGGATTCTTTCCCCTTAGACCTTGAACAATTAAGGACTGGTAAACCTCTAACTCATAACAGCCGCTTAAAAGCCTTAGCACCTGAACTTGACAGTGAGACCCAACTAATTCGAGTTGGAGGTCGCCTACGTCACAGCCTCCATCTTGAGCGAGATGCCATTCACCCAATCGTTCTTGATCCGAAGCACACAATCACACAGCTCATCATACAAAGTTATGACGCCAAACTCCACCACCCAGGGTGTGAGCGAGTCTTTGCTGAACTCCGCCGCAGGTACTGGATTCTCCGCGGTAGGGAAGCTGTTAAGCGGTACCAACGAACATGTGTAGAGTGCCAGAAATTGAGAAAGAATCCAGAAATTCCCAAAATGGCAGACCTCCCTCCAGCCAGACTACGATTTTATCGACCTGCATTCTATTCTACGGGTATGGACTGTTTTGGCCCTTATGCTGTCAAGGTTGGTAGGAGGACTGAAAAGAAATGGGGTATCATTTTCAAGTGCTTAACCACTCGAGCAGTGTACATTGATATACTACATAATCTTGATACTGACTCCTTCCTCATGGCCCTTCGACGCTTTACTGCCAGACGTGGAACCCCATTCGAACTCATATCCGATCAAGGCACCAATTTCAAGGGAGGAGAAAGGGAACTCAGAGAAACATTTGCAGCCCTTGCCCCTGAACTTCAGGGACAGCTTGCCAGACACCAGATCGAATTCCAATTCAACCCTCCGAATGCTCCTCACTTCGGAGGTTGCTGGGAACGAGAAATTCGCTCGCTTAAGCAAGCAATGACAGCCACTATCGGAGCCCAATCAGTGACCTTTGAAGTGTTAGAGACAGTGTTGGTAGAGATTGAAGGGATTCTAAACTCTAAACCCTTGGGTTATACATCCTCTGACATTGCTGATCCAGACCCCATCACTCCAAACTCTCTCTTGATGGGGCGGCCGGATTCCTCCCTACCTCCAGTGGTATACCCAGAGTCAGAGCTGTTAAGCAGGCGGCGATGGCGTCACAGTCAAGTTCTTGTAGACCACTTCTGGAGACACTTTCTAAGGTTTTACCTCCCTGGTCTTCAAAGCCGTCAGAAGTGGCAAGGTGATGCATCCAATATTCAAGTTGGCACCACAGTGATGATAGTTGACCCACAGTTGCCTCGAGCTCTTTGGCCGGTGGGGCGAGTGTCTGAAGTCTTCCCTGGGGCGGATGGCAGGGTGAGGACGGCTAATGTTAAGGTGGGCGCAAAGACATACACACGCCCAGTAGCACGTATTGTACAATTGCCTAGCATTCCTGAATAACTGTAAAACAATCTGTTACTTGGAGGCCTTTCTTAATTGCACAGATTCGCTTTATCGAATCTGGGGGCGGCTGTTAAAAAGGCCATTACTAGTAATATGTTTTCTGACTTAAATCTTTTTTCTTTTCCGAGATTGATTGACGCACAGCGTACAGCATAGCAGCCTATCAGCGTCCGCAGAACTACGTGCATGCGAACACCCCGCCCACAGTGCGCAGTGTGAAGTTGAGAGTTGATTCTGTCGGAGCGCTGAAGCTAATCTCTGCTGTTGTAAATAACATTTAGTTTGTTCATTTCATGGGTGTTGTGCGTCAATGCAAGTAAGTGTGTTATATTTGATCTCTAGCAATGTGCAATCCTAGACCTGTTTAATATTCAGTTTGTCGTTATAACGGGCATTGGCTCGTCGAGGTTAATTATAATAATTTTCACGTCTTTGGAATGATGTTGCGCTATTTATAAGATGTTATATATCTGCTTAGTCATTTATATGGATGTCATTTATGTATATTTCATCAGTGTTTGGTGCATTTCAATTATCAAAGACTGCGTTTGAGGTATAAACAAATGCGTGTGCATGAAACAAGCCCAGACAGAGCACCGCTGACCAATTGTGTGACGCAGATAAAACTGTTTAGAGTTTAATTTCATATATGACATAGCAAGTTGTTTCTCTTTCTTTATTAATTTTATTTCTGTATTTGTTCATACTCAGCATGTATCCATTTAAAACATTTAATGTTATTATCATGTATGTTTACATTTGGCTACATTTTCTGTTTTATAGAAAAACCACACACCTACTTAAACACCTTGATAAGGACAACTGCTTTATAATCTGAGTTGATGTGGTGACAAATAAACTGGTTATTCCCAAATATCGGACATCTACTGACCAGTCCCTTACCAGACACCCTGTGGCGGGTTTTCAACTTAACTGGCAATATAAATAAATGTGATTGAGCTGTCATCAGCCAACTCATTTCTTCATTAGCCTTCCTCGAAATAAGCAGATTTGGTCTATTCATCAATGCAAATTTACTGCAACTGCTGAAATGCAAATTGAATAGGATGTGGGGAAAAAGATATATACAATTTTATTACAGTTTTATGAATTCATTAATTGTGTATTTATTATATGAATGATTAATATAATTATGCATTTATATAAATAAGGCTGTTCTATTATTATTTGTGAGTTGGACACTAATACATTGGATTATTTTATTTATTACAGTTTTTCTATCACTTTTGTAAAGTGAAAAGTTAATATAAATTGTATTTTATTGTTTTGATTTAGAGCAGTAAATAACTGCTATTAAAAGATAACAGGGTATCACTGTTTATTGCTGATTTTAAAGCTTACTGAACTTGAAGTGATTTGGATATCTATAGTTCTACATAAATACACAACATAAGAATGGCCCCTCTGTAATAATTGTGGCCCCTCTTGTGCCCCCCAGTTGAAAAAATCCTAGAATCGCCCCTGCTGTGATGTAAAAAGTCACCGAACACCTCTTTTCCCGCTTCATGTTTTGAAAGTTTAACGGACGTGAGTGAGTAACTTAGTACTACTGTACTGAGTAATGATGGAAGAAAGGCAAAAAAGAAAAATGAAAAGTGGCACTGAGAAGGTCAGACTCAAAAGAAAAAAAATGATGGAGGAGGAGGCATGGAAATGCTCCAAAATTACAGACATGTTCCGGGCAACAACGAGCAAATACACTACAGGTGAAATAAACTGAGTCTGAAGCACTTGTTGTGGGCGGAGTTCGGGCTGGCAACCAGGCTAGTGCTGCGCCAGACTAATCTCAAATATTGTAAAGATCCCTTGTAAGGTTTCATTTTTTAAATGAACAACACTACACCTGAGAGAAAGTTTAACATTTGGAATACAGCCTCTTTTTGACTGCATTTATTCATGAAACATGACACTCCATTTGTAGTCAGATTGTGCTTGAAGGAGATCATTCACTGTAGGCAGGGCAGCATATTGGGCCATGTTGGTCAATCCTGATGCTACACAACAGCTCATGTAATGAGTTATAATAAGTACAATTTAAGTTGAATGTATTGTTGTTGTTTCCCAAAAATCCTTATTTTATTACTGATATATTTGTTACTGTTTTTTTTTTTTTTTTTGCTAAATATGCCGATTTTTATATTCACTCTTTAAGGGACCTTTATTTTGACATTTTTTCTTGCCGCCGCGTTGGTGCCATTTTAGAGTGTGTGCGCGCCTCTTGCCAGTAGTGATGGGAAGTTCGGATCATTTTACTGATTCGGATCTTTGAGTCTCGTTCAGTAAAATGAACGAATCTTTTATCGAGTCATTTCGTTCATTTCGGTCATTTCATAATTATATAATTAAAATGTCATGTTAAATATCCCATACATCTAGTACTTACGAAAATCTTACATTTGTAAAAATAACATAATAGGGTAATGCAGCCAAAGCCAAAAGCAACTGAAATAACTGTAACGTTAGCTATTAATTAGTTGCTGGGTCTCAAGTTCAGGCTATGCAGTCTGACCCTGTTATAGTTCACCTCACCTCCTGATCCGAGACGTTCTTTGCTTTGCAACTTCATATTTATCAGGTTTGTTCTCCTCCTCTCATGTCTCGAGACGTTAGCTGTTGACTCGTCAGTGTCTGACTCTGATCTGTGCTGTCTGCTGGCCGTGCCATGCGATATAGCAGGACCGGAAAGATTAAAGATTAGTTCATCTCTCGAGTTCGGGTTCGGCCGGGTCCGAGTCTTTCGTTCTTCCTGTCAGTCCCATAGAGTCTATGCTTTCAGTACCGGAAAGAGAAATGATTAGTTCATCTCTCGAGTTCGGGTTCGGCGGGTCCGAGTCTTTCGTTCTTCCGGTCAGTCCCATTAAGTCTATGCTTTCAGTACCGGAAAGGGGAATGATTAGTTCATTTGAGTCTTCGGGTTTGAGTCCGTCGCTCTTTTCTCACGTGGCCACTGATCTCGCATCAAATACAACATAGATTCGTATTATTGACTGCGTCTGAATATTGTGTTATATAGGCATTAAAATACAAATGTTCAATAAACATTACAAACGTCCATTATTCCTTATTCCTTATTATTGTCCCTGTCCGTCTCTTTTCTATATTATGCATCTGTGGTGTGTTTTATTATATATTGTACATTAAATAACTACTATTATATTATACATCATCTACGTGCTTGTTTGTAAAAGGTTTGTGAATTAGTTTGTAAAAAGTTTGTGAATTTGGGTATTCAATACGGTGACAATTCACGTAAAGAACGAAGGACTCAAACCCGAAGACTCAAATGAACTAATCATTCCTCTTTCCGGTGGTCTGACAGCATAGGCTCAATGGGACTGACAGGAAGAACGAAAGACTCGGACCCCCCGAACCCGAACTCGAGAGATGAACTAATCATTTCTCTTTCCGGGACTGACAGGAAGAACGAAAGACTCGGACTCGAGACTCGAGAGATGAACTAATCATTTCTGTTTCCAGTACAGATTCAGAATCCATATGTTGCGCAATGCGCATGCGCGGGTAACACAAGATGAACGAATCACTCCCTGAGACAACTCGATAGTCCCGAGTCATATTAAAGATTCGTTCAAAATGAACGAATCGTTCATGAACGACACATCACTACTTGCCAGTTTGTATTGAACGCGCTGGGGAGAGGTAAGCGTTTTGCAGAGCTCTTGAAATTATGAGCAAAATAAGTTTGCAAAGTGTATAAATTGGTTTAATACCCGTTTGTAATCAATGCAGGAATTGCATGGTGTGTTTTGTTGTATGTTACATGCATGAGTGGATTAATAATCTGAAGATTAATCGCGTGGGCCTTATATTGCATGAGTTTTGCGTGTATTAGCACGGTTTTGAGTCAACTGATTGGTGTTGTATCATGCAGGTGAAAGCAATGAGATGCCCTCATGGGATTTTTGTCATCTTTGTGATGTTGAACTTCAGGTATTCCACTTTTATTGCATTTTACATTCTTGTATTGTGTTAATATGTTATGCTTTAATATTATTTGTATGTTCATTAACTTTAATTGTAACAAAATGAGTTTGCATTGAACTCGCTGGGGAGAGGTGAAAGCTATGAGATGCCCTCATGTGATTTTTGTCATCTTTGTGATGTTGAACTTCAGATGCTGCGAAATCCATGCTGAACGTGACTGAATAAACCCCCATGTTGGTGAACTACAATACGTGTCCTGGTCCTATAATACACAACGCAGAGAGACTGAGAAGCGCAACAGCAGTCAGCGAGCGGACCAGTTACACTCAGACCACTGCGTAAATTGGCCATTTCATCTGCAACAAACCTGTATAGAAAACAGATGCAAGGAATGCAATGGAATATAGCCTGCATTAGACTTAGATATCTGCAGTGAAATGATCTGTGAGATTTAGTATTTGAGGAAGTTACCATTCATCTGTCATCTTATCATAGCACTCCACATCACAGGTGGTGCTTATTCCAGAGGGCTTATTAACCCTCCGACAGCAAACAACCGACCATTAACTACCTGGATTTTGAGGAAGTTAAAAAGGAAAATACATAATGTACAGCTTAAGTCTTTAAATTTACATTAATAAATCTCATTATAGATGCAACGCTTCATTTACAAGCGATACTTCAAGGGATACTCATAGTAGGAAAAAAATAGTAGTAGTAGTAGTAGTTCCATAGTAGGAAAAAAATACTGTGGAAGTCAATGAGACCAGAAACTGTCTGGTTACTGATATTCTTTTAAATATCATAAAATCGGCTGAATCAATTTGAAAACGGTTAAACTCAACTGTTTAACTCTGGGGAGTTGTAAAATGAGCCTATTTCCAAAAAAAAGTGGAGTATCCCTTTAAATATCATTAGAATGTTTTGACACACATTGATATTTGAAGACTTTGATCGTTGACTTTTAAGACAATTTTAGGGTGCAATTATTGTCAATATGGGACCAAATACATTTTCCCCCATATTCATTATCATCAAATCATTTTTGTAAAGTAAGTTATTTCATAGTTTCACCAGAGACAGATATTAACTGACCACATCTCACCTCAATGCCAAAGTTGCTGCTTGGATTGTACATTGATGCCACGGCATGCCAATTGTTTGTCAGCGGATTGTAGACCTCTGTACTCCGCAAATAACTGGTTCCATCAAAACCACCAACCTTTAAATAAATACACTTTTTATTTATCTATTCTGTGCGTTTGTATATGCACATTGCACAACCATGCATGTATTTACTTAAGTGCAACCTTTAAACTGTGATTGATCCATATTTCTGTATTTGTGTTATGGTTATTATAGTTAATTAAAGCTAAACCCTGATGTGTGTGTGTGTGTGTGTGTGTGAGTTTAATACTCACAGCATACACTAGGTCTGCATAAGCAATCACACCAACAACACTGCGGCGGCTGCTCATGGTAGTGATGAGAGTCCACTGGAACCAGTTGACTCTCATCGCTCCCATGAGCAGCCGCCACATAGGCCGGTCATTTTTGACCAGGAACACCACAAGTGTGACTATGTGCCATATTTTTTACAAAACAAAAGTTTCAAAACAAAATTCCTGGTGAAAATGTTAAGTTGACTAGTGTGATCAACAATACCAATTTTCTTTAGATTTTATTTAATATTTCCAAAATTATTCAAAAAAACAAAACAAACAAACAATAAATACCTACTCCCAAATAAATGAGGCCTATTATTCAGAGGCAAATCAAAATATAAAAACCAGTCCTAATAGTGAAAATATGGTATAATGAGTGATTTATACGTTTTTTTTATTTTTATTTTTTATGAGAGGCAGTATAGTTATTGGAGGCAGTGTGGTTCTAGCCGCTTTCCGACCAAGTAGTTACAGGAACTTAGTTATAGGAACTGTCCACTTCTAAACAGTTCTAAGAACTACTCTCCCCCAAACTCAGTTTTGCTGCTTGCGTTCGCACTGGCCAAGTGGCCATAGGAACTGGTAGGAGGGGTAACGCAAGCACGGCGTCTTTATCACTAGATGTAGCACGGCCAATACAACAACAACAAACCAGCATGGAGGAGGCTATTATTGCAATGTTCCTGTTCTGCCTTCTTGGAGGCAGTGTGGTTCTGAGAGGCAGTAATAGTTCTTGGAGGCAGTATATTTCTGTGAGGCAGTGTTGTTCCCAGTGGCATTGTCATTCCCAGAGGCAGTGTGGTGGTTCTGAGAGGCAGTATAGTTCTTGGAGGCAGTGTGGTTCTGAGAGGCAGTATATTTCTTGGATGCAGTGTGGTTCTGAGAGGCAGTATAGTTCTTGGAGGCAGTGTGGTGGTTCTGAGAGGCAGTATAGTTCTTGGATGCAGTGTGGTTCTGAGAGGCAGTATAGTTCTTGGATGCAGTGTGGTTCTGAGAGGGAGTGCCATTCTCAGATGCAGTATAGTTCTGAGAGGCAGTGTGCAGTAGCGTAGTGGCAATCGGGAGAGTCGGGACTTTTCCCGGTGGGCCGGTATTGTTTTGAGGCCGTGAGGGCCGGTCGGTCTGATAATAGTTATACTAGTGTCTGATATTATATTATTAGCAATACCATCTGGCGGCAGGCGGCCTGATGTGCGGCCGCTTCCGCCGGTCAAACTGTCACTGTGCAACCTCTCTGTCTCCGCTCAACACTGTGTGCACTGCGAAGCTCAACCCGTTCGGCAGGTCCAACCATGTTGGACCTGGATTTTCAAAAACATAAGGGGGTCAGAGCGCGGCGGCCCCTCCCTAAATGGTATAGCCTGTCGGCCGGCCTGTGATGTAAAAAGTCACCGAACACCTCTTTTCCCGCTTCATGTTTTGAAAGTTTAACGGACGGTCGGTGTGAGTGAGTAACTTAGTACTACTGTACTGAGTAATGATGGAAGAAAGGCAAAAAAGAAAACTGAAAGGTGGCGCTGAGAAGGTCAGACTCAAAAGGAAAAAAATGATGGAGGAGGAGGCATGGAAATGCTCCAAAATTACAGACATGTTCCGGGCAACAACGAGCAAATACACTACAGGTGAAATAAACTGAGTCTGAAGCACTTGTTGTGGGCGGAGTTCGGGCTGGCAACCAGGCTAGTGCTGCGCCAGACTAATCTCAAATATTGTAAAGATCCCTTGTAAGGTTTCATTTTTTAAATGAACAACACTACACCTGAGAGAAAGTTTAACATTTGGAATACAGCCTCTTTTTGACTGCATTTATTCATGAAACATGACACTCCATTTGTAGTCAGATTGTGCTTGAAGGAGATCTTTCACTGTAGGCAGGGCAGCATATTGGGCCATGTTGGTCAATCCTGATGCTACACAACAGCTCATGTAATGAGTTATAATAAGTACAATTTAAGTTGAATGTATTGTTGTTGTTGTAATGACAGGGAGTGACCTAGAGGTGTCAGTGTTCTAGCGGGGATCATAGAGGGCCGAAGAAGAGATATATACGGGAAGTGTTTTGGTCCGTTGTTGTTGTTAAGCTAACCTGTGAATAAACTGGACACAGAGAGAACTCACGCGTTGTCGTTGTCTTCTAAGTATCCTAAATGCCTGTAAGGAATATCAACAGACATTACATGGTGTCAGAATAGCCTGTGTGTCAGTAAGAAGACATGGCGAAGTTTAGCCCGCCGAGCGAGTTTAAGTTTGAGAGCCCAACCGAATGGCCGGAGTGGAAACAGCGATTTCGCCGCTATCGGTTGGCCACGAAGCTAAACAAAGATGACGGCGAGATTCAAGTAAGTTCGCTGATCTACGCAATGGGCAGTGAAGCTGAAAAGATATTCAGTTC
This sequence comes from Pimephales promelas, assembly GCF_016745375.1. Next base: position 28,898,547 of record NW_024121321.1, read on the forward strand.
ATTCGAGTTTGACGAGGAAGATGAAAAGAAAGACTTTGAAGTGGTCATGAAAAAGTTTGACGACTACTTTATTCCACGACGCAACATCATACACGAGCGTGCATGTTTCTATCAACGGAGCCAGCAATCCGGGGAAACGGCGGAGATGTACATCAGAACATTATATGAGTTAGCAGAGCACTGCCAATTCGGGACTACAAGGGATGAACATATAAGGGATCGTCTTGTGGTAGGAATAGCAGACAAAGAACTTTCCCGCCAGTTTCAGCTCAAAGCAGATCTAACGTTGACGCACGTGATTGAACGGGTGCGCCAGACAGAGGCGATAACGCGGCAGGTTAATCTTCAGACCAGTCGACCGGAAGCTCAGCTGGCCAACGTTAATGCGGTCAAAGGGAAGGATTGGCAATATAAGAAAAAGAGTCAGCGATGTGGGAATAGCAGCCAGGCAACCAACACAAAGGATGAGTGTGGGAGGTGCGGTAAGCCACAACACTCTAATGAAAGAAATTGTCCCGCGTTGAAAAGCAAGTGTAATAAATGTCACAAGGAAGGACATTGGGAACGTAAATGTCGTTCTAAAGCAGTGAGAGAAGTCACAAGCGAACAACCTGGACTAACATACTTCCTAGGAGCAGTTGACAGGGAGGATAATGAGAATACATGGACTGTTTGCTTACCTGTAAACAATGTGGGTGTAACCTTTAAAATTGACACAGGAGCAGACGCTACCATTATTGATGAGGGGACATTCAAAAAGATGAGTCCTAAAATAAAGCTCGTGCCACCTGTCACTCGTTTTGTTAGCCCAGGGGGCGATCTCAGTTGCATGGGCATGTTCCAGAGTTTCACAAGCTATAAAGGGAGGAAGTACCCTCTGAAAGTGTATGTGACGGAAGGAAAAAGCTGCTTACTGGGCCGTGAGGAAGCAGTGGAAATGGGTCTAGTCAAAAGGATGAATGAGGTCAGTAGCGTGTTTGGATCTAGCGGGTTATTGAAAACTGAGCCAGTCAGAATAGCCCTGCTCGATGATGTCCAACCATACGCAGTGCCAACAGCCAGGCGGATACCCCTGCCACTGGTACCGCTGGTAAAAAAGGAACTGCATCGCATGGAGGAGGAGGGCATAATCGAAAAGGTAACACAGCCAACAGAATGGTGTGCCGCGATGGTGCCGGTACTCAAACCCAACAAAAGGGAAGTCCGCCTTTGTGCAGACCTCAGAAAACTGAACAAAGCAGTGAAACGGGAGAAGTATGTTCTGCCAACGGTGGAGGAAATAATGCCAAAGCTCGCCGGGTCAAAAGTATTCACCTCGCTGGATGCAGCAAGTGGATTTTATCAGATTCCCCTGCATGAGGAGAGCAGGTTGCTCACCACTTTCATCACTCCATTTGGGAGATACGCCTTCCGCCGTCTCCCTTTCGGGATAACAAGTGCTCCTGAAATTTTCCAGAGGAAAATGGCGGAGACTCTGGCCGGCTTAGAAGGGACTGAGATCTTTATGGATGACATTTTAATTCACGCAGAGACAGAGGAGCAACATGACCGACGCCTGGCTGAGGTGTTGAGGGTCATTGAAGCAGCAGGGCTCAAGTTGAACCAGGCAAAGTGCAAGTTCAGACAGAGGCAGGTTCGTTTCCTGGGTCACCTAATTGACGAGGCAGGCGTCAGAGCCGACCCCAACAAAGTCACAGGAATACGGAACTTTCCACAGCCACAAAACGTCACAGAACTCAAAAGGTTCTTGGGGATGGTTAATTATTTAGCCAAGTTCATTCCAGAGCTATCAACAGTTGCCCACCCACTGTACGAGTTACTGAAAGGAGACAAAGAGTGGATGTGGGGACCTGCACAGTGTGAGGCGTTCAGGAGCTTAAAGACTGCATTAGCCACAGCTCCAGTACTTACCTTCTACGATGCCAACAAGCCCACCATAGTGTCAGCAGATGCCAGCAGCTATGGGCTGGGCGGCGTTCTACTCCAGCAGCACGGGGATCACTGGAAGCCTGTGGCCTACTGTTCCAGACGGTTAAGTGACGCGGAGAAAAGATACGCGCAAATAGAGAAGGAGTGCTTAGCAAGTGTTTGGTCCTGTGAACGGTTTGACAAATACCTATATGGACTGGACAGCTTTAGACTGGTTACTGATCACAAGCCGTTGGTGCCTCTCATGAACAGTAAAGACTTAGACTGTGTCCCAATTAGGTGCCAGAGGCTATTGATGAGACTAATGCGTTTCAATGCCACGGCTGAACATGCACCAGGCAAAACATTAGCGGTGGCAGATGCGCTCTCTAGAAGCCCAGAGCAATGTTTGGGGGATGGGGTCTGTCACGAGGAGGTGGCCGCACATATCGAGGCTGTCATGAGCCAGGTCCCGGCCACACCACACCGGATGGCGGAGCTTAGACAGTACACAGAATATGATAGACAGCTCCAGACAGTCATAGGCTTCATCAGGAATGGGTGGCCTGATTATATAGGAAAGGTGCCTGAGGTAGTCAAAGACTTCTACCAAATGAGAGGAGAACTATCTGAGATAGATGGTTTGGTCATTAGAGGCAACCGCATTGTCATTCCCACAGAAAAAAGGAAGGCCATCCTGGAGAGAATCCATGACGGACATCAAGGCCTGGTAAAGTGCAGAGAAAGAGCTCACCAATCCGTATGGTGGCCTGGAATGTCTGGGGAGATTGAAAAAACTGTACAGGAGTGTGCGTTTTGCAGAGAGAACAGAAACACACAGAATAAGGAGCCGTTAATGCCCAGCGAACTCCCATCTAGGCCATGGCAGAAAGTTGGGGTAGATCTGTGCGAGTTTAAGAAGCAAAACTACTTAATAGTATCAGATTATTACTCTAGATATCTGGAGATTTTGAATCTGCCTACAACTACCACCAGCCAGGTTGTAGCTAAGCTGAAAGCCACATTCGCACGTTTTGGCATCCCTGAAGTAATGGTGAGCGACAATGGGCCCCAGCTATCTTCAGAAGAGATGAGGGAATTTAGTGAGGAATATGATTTTGTTCACATTACATCCAGCCCTCACTACCCTCAAAGTAACGGACAGGCAGAGCAGGCCGTTCAGGTAGCGAAATCTATACTGAGACAGAAGGACCCCCTCCTGGCCCTGATGGCATACCGAGCCACACCCACCTCTTCGACAGGAGTCAGTCCAGCAGAACTGCTGATGGGCAGGAAAATCAGGACCACCTTGCCCACCTTGCAGGACAATCTGAAACCAAATTGGCCGAATGAAGAGGTGATCAGACAGGCTGACGCTGCAGCCAAGCAAAAGCAAGCTTATTACTATAACCGCAGGAATGGAGTAAGGGTTCTACCCCCACTGAGCCTAGGGGACCCGGTGCTAACAAAGTTGGATGGACAAAAACAGTGGACAATGCCTGCTGTCGTTCACAGTTCCAGCTCTACTCCAAGGTCCTATATCGTGGAGACAGCACAGGGACAGCTCTACAGGAGGAACCGACGACACCTGCAATCCACACCCAAACCGATCACAACCGTCAGTGAAAGCCCTGACCAAGTTGCCCCTGAGGTCAGGAAAACTGAGGACACGCACGGTACTGAGACACAAAACACTTCCACACCCACACAAGGGACTGTAACCATTACTCGCTCAGGCAGAGTGAGCAAAGCCCCAGACAAACTGGACTGGTGATTATGGACTCTTGATTGTATAGACCTGAAAAAAAAAAAAAAGAAAAAAAAAAAGGTCGATTTGTTGTGGATTTACAGTATGTTTCAGGAAATGCACTTGTGGATTTACAGTATGTTTCAGGAAATGCACTTTATTGTTTGGAAGAAAAAAAAAGTGAAAAAAAATGGTTATGTTCATTAGCCTTCATTGGGGTTAGAAGTTAACAAGACAGTTGAGTCTTATAAGAAACATTGTTAATATACTGAAAGTGTTTATTGCTTATAATAACAGTTCATGTTAACTAAGAAGGGCAATATCCTTGAGGGGGGAGATGTAATGACAGGGAGTGACCTAGAGGTGTCAGTGTTCTAGCGGGGATCATAGAGGGCCGAAGAAGAGATATATACGGGAAGTGTTTTGGTCCGTTGTTGTTGTTAAGCTAACCTGTGAATAAACTGGACACAGAGAGAACTCACGCGTTGTCGTTGTCTTCTAAGTATCCTAAATGCCTGTAAGGAATATCAACAGACATTACAGTTGTTTCCCAAAAATCCTTATTTTATTACTGATATATTTGTTACTGTTTTTTTTTTTTTTTTTTGCTAAATATGCCGATTTTTATATTCACTCTTTAAGGGACCTTTATTTTGACATTTTTTCTTGCCGCCGCGTTGGTGCCATTTTAGAGTGTGTGCGCGCCTCTTGCCAGTTTGTATTGAACGCGCTGGGGAGAGGTAAGCTTTTGCAGAGCTCTTGAAATTATGAGCAAAATAAGTTTGCAAAGTGTATAAATTGGTTTAATACCCGTTTTTAATCAATGCAGGAATTGCATGGCGTGTTTTGTTGTATGTTACATGCATGAGTGGATTAATAATCTGAAGATTAATCGCGTGGGCCTTATATTGCATGAGTTTTGCGTGTATTAGCACGGTTTTGAGTCAACTGATTGGTGTTGTATCATGCAGGTGAAAGCAATGAGATGCCCTCATGGGATTTTTGTCATCTTTGTGATGTTGAACTTCAGGTATTCCACTTTTATTGCATTTTAAATTCTTGTATTGTGTTAATATGTTATGCTTTAATATTATTTGTATGTTCATTAACTTTAATTGTAACAAAATGAGTTTGCATTGAACTCGCTGGGGAGAGGTGAAAGCTATGAGATGCCCTCATGTGATTTTTGTCATCTTTGTGATGTTGAACTTCAGATGCTGCGAAATCCATGCTGAACGTGACTGAATAAACCCCCATGTTGGTGAACTACAATACGTGTCCTGGTCCTATAATACACAACGCAGAGAGACTGAGAAGCGCAACAGCAGTCAGCGAGTGGACCAGTTACACTCAGACCACTGCGTAAATTGGCCATTTCATCTGCAACAAACCTGTATAGAAAACAGATGCAAGGAATGTGTTATGTCTTCATGACAAGAAGCACAAGCTAGTAGAATTCTCTCAATAAACTTTTTAATAACTGATGTACAAGCAGAATAACATGCAAGCACATGTAAGCACAAGCACAGCATTCACTCTCCTTCTTCACTCTTTTACTACAGCACATATCTCTCAGCTAAGGCGCTTGAGTGCCACCTAGTGGATTATTAACGTAAGGATATCACATTTTCCCTTCTTAGTTAAATGAATTCTTCCTGTAGCCAACAATTGACATGAAATATAAACAAAGAAAATCCAACCCGTAATGTATCAACAATTTCACAAGTATAAGAATACACTAAGCAACACATTACATGAATACAAAGGTGCATTTAAACAATGTGAACAAAACTACTCAACTGCTATTCAGTCCTTGAATATTTATGCGTGTGTAATGTGTGCAAAAGTCCATGTCAATTTCTGAGACTAATAAACATAGTCCTTTAGCCAACCTGGCTCACGTCTTTGACGTGTCCCACGTGAACAAGCATCAGAAGACACTGAGTTTCCAGACAGTGGAACTTGAGAAGGAATCAGGTTTTCTGCATTTGTGGTCAGTCTATTTGTTGCATTAGTCGGCACAGATGCAAGACACGATGCATGCCACTTCTTTCCATCATCCAAGAGGTAGGTGTAAGGACCAACTTTTTCTCTAACCTCAACTGGAGGAGTGAATCTTGGGTGTCCTTTTGGTACATGCACTGACTTTTTTATACGCACTTTATCCCCTTTTCGGAAAGAAGAATGATGCACTCGATGCTTGTTATCGAAACGAGATTTCATGACATCCTGACGTGCTGAAACACGTTTCTGCAGCTCTTTAGATTCACGGCCAGAAGGTGAGGGTTTCAGAACATTGAGGCGAGTACGCATTTTCCTCCCATGAAGCAATTCAAAGGGGGAAACACCTGTCACAGCATGAGGTGTAGCACGATAGATTTGCAGGAAGTCAGTTACTGTTTCTTTCCATGGTGCTGATTGTAGGATTGCTGATTGAATTGTACTTTTCAGAACTCTGTGGAAGCGTTCAATAGCTCCATTCGCAGCCGGATGATACACTGATGTGCGAATGTGCTTAATATCTCTGTTTTTCAGGAAAGCAGCGAACTCTGGCGAAGTAAACTGAGGCCCATTATCACTCACCAGAGTGGTCGGGTTCCCATGTCTGCTGAAGACGGAGGTAAGAAAAGCAGTCACCTGTTTTGTTGCAATAGATGCAGTAAAGGCTACCTCAGGCCATTTACTATAGTAGTCAGTGAGTGTCAGAGCGTATCGACAGTCCCAGACAGCAGTCTCGAAAGGACCCACAATGTCTATTCCCAGCTTTTCCCAAGGTGCAGATGGTAACGGAACAGGCTGGAGGGGCACAGCAGAGGTTTTCGCAGTTTTGTCCAGGGAAAGACATAACTGACAAGCGGTAATCTTTTGTTCCACAAGTGTGTCCATTCTGGGCCACCAATACATGTCACGCAGGCGTTGCTTTGTTCTTACAATCCCCTGATGGCCTTCATGTGCAATGCGAATCAGTGACTCACGAAGTTCTCCAGGTACCACCACTCTAGACCCTCTAAACACAAAATCAGCTTGCACACTGAACTCATGTCTCAGTTTGTAATATGGGCGTAGAACAGGATCCAGAGCAGCAGAAGATGGAGGCCATCCACGGGCAATTTGTGTGCGAAGTGCAGAGAGTTCCGAACAACTAGCAGAGGCAGCAGCAAATTCATCCTGAGATATGGCAGTCGGACCAGTGGACAGGAAAGCAACAAATTCGGGCTCTGTATCTGGCTCAGCATCCGAAGTCAGAGGCAGGGGCAGGCGGGACAAACAGTCTGCAGTGTAATTTTGAGATCCAGCACGATACTCAACAGTGTAATTAAAACAGAGCAACCGAGCAGCCCACCGAGCTATGCGCATGCCAGCTCTATCAGTCCCTTTTGTGGTCAGTAACGTCGTCAAGGCTTGATGGTCAGTCCGCAGAGTAAATTTGCGACCCCACAGGTATGTCCGCCACTTCTCCACTGCCCAAACGCATGCCAGAGCCTCCTTTTCGACAGTGGAGTATTTTTGTTCAGCTGGGGTGAGTGTTCTGGATGCAAAAGCAACAGTACGTTCTTGACCATCAGTGCTTATTTGTGCAAAGACACCACCTAGTCCGTAGGCAGACGCATCAGTAGAAATGACCACTGGCAGCCCCGGGTCAAACAGTGAAAGAGCAGGACTGTTTACTAGTAGCTTTTTTACTTCAGCTAAGCTTTGTTGAGCTTCATCGGACCAATGAAATCCACTCTCATCTCTCAGGCAAGCACGCAGAGGCATCACTACGGAAGCGAAATTAGGAATGAACTTGTTGTACCATGAGAGAAGACCCAGCAGGGAACGTAACTGAACAGCATCTGATGGCGCAGGTGCATTGATTATTGCAGAGAGATGTTCCTGATCCAGCTGAATACCCTGTGATGTCACCATATGTCCTAAAAACTTCAAGCTCTTTTTTCTGAATTGACATTTAGACTCATTCAACACCAACCCAGCATCTTTGAGACGTTGCAGCACATTCTCTAGTGCTTGATCATGCACCTGTAGTGAGCGTCCCCACACGATGATGTCATCTAGATAGTTCGCAACGTTCTGGAGTCCTTTTAGAATGACAACCATCATCTTTTGGAATGCAGATGGAGCGGATGCCAAACCATAAGGTACCCTGCGGAACCTGAAGAGGCCCTCGTGCGTAATGAATGCGGTTAGGTCCCGGCTGTCGTCATGAAGAGGTACCTGATGATATGCACTTTCTAAGTCGATAGTTGAAAATACAGTTGCGCCTTGCAGTAATGTCATCATCTCCTCCATGTGTGGCAATGGGTAGCTGTCTACTATAACTGCCTTGTTGGGCCCTCGCAGATCCACACACATGCGGATGCCCCCTGTTTTCTTTTGGACCACAACAATTGGTGAAACCCATGGAGAGGAGTCAATTCTTTCAATTACACCAGCATGCAAGAGTCGTTCCAGTTCGGCGGAAACAGCATCACTGACAGAAAAAGGTAAGCGACGCAATTTGTGTCTGACAGGAGGAACAGAGTCAGAAATGTTTACCTTGTGTGTAAAGTTTTTTACACAGCCCAATGCAGTACGCTGTGACGGAGGAGTGGAGAGGGCACAAACTGAAGCGGATTGTGGTGGCGGCAGCACAGTGTTTCCGTCAAATCGAAGCTGGAGTCCCTTAATCAGGTCCATGCCTAACAAGGCTGTGCCATTGTCAACAATGAAGAAATGTGCAGGGCAGGTAATGCCATATTTAGACACTGTTGCAGGTAAACATCCAAGCACTGAAATTGGTTCTTGCAAGTAAGTGACTAAACGGGCAGATGGTGCTTGTAATGGCACAGTGCGAAAGTGCTGCTCATACAATTGTTTCGGCAGAATGGACACTGATGAACCAGAGTCGACTGTGAGTTGAAGAGACACAGGTGTAACAGCACACATAGCATTTATAGTTACATCACACATCAAGCGATCAGATGTTCCAGGTAGATGGAGAACACAAACCTCTGGTAATTCAACTGAATGCACTGAACGAGTAGGAGCAGAACGGCAGACACGTGCAAAATGTCCAGTCTTATTACAATTTTTACATTTAGCAGATGCAGCAGGGCAGTTCTGTGCGTTTGCAAGATGTCCAGTGGACCCACAGCGAAAGCATGTCCGAGCTGAAGAAGCAGTATGAGGTTTTGATGAGGTACGTGTTTTGAATTTGGCCTTTGAATGCTGTCGTCCAGACACAGAGGTTGCATGTATGGCTTGTACTGGAGCAGAAGTACTTGTAGTCATCGATTTTGCCTGTGCATCAGCGGCCTCTAGCTGCGTGAAAATTGTAATTGCAGTCTCTAGTGTCAATTTAGATTCCATTAATAATCTTTCCCGAATGCGAGGGTTAGCAATATTCTCTACCAGCTGGTCACGCAGCATATCATCAAGACTGTCATCAAATTCACATGTAGTTGCCAAATCTCTCAATGCAGCAATATATTGCAGTACCGTTTCATCTGTCCTCTGCACTCGTTTCCTGAAGGCATGTCTTTCCACGACCACATTTCGTTTTGGAATGAAATGCTCCTTCAAAGCTTTAACAGCAGATGCAAGATCGTCACCGGTACCAGGCAATGTATAAAATAGTCTCTGACCTTCAGTTCCGAGGCAATGAAGAAGTAAAGCCCGTTTTCTGGCTTCTGGCCAGGAATCTCCAGTAGCATTGATGACTAGCATGTAATTCTCAAACATCCTCAGCCATGTTACAAGTGGTATAGCAGGCTCACCGGGACAAGGCAAAAATGGACTGGGAAACGGAGCACTAACTGATGCCATCCTCAGGAAATCTTGTGAGAATAAATCGTCCTCGTCGCCAATTTTGTTATGTCTTCATGACAAGAAGCACAAGCTAGTAGAATTCTCTCAATAAACTTTTTAATAACTGATGTACAAGCAGAATAACATGCAAGCACATGTAAGCACAAGCACAGCATTCACTCTCCTTCTTCACTCTTTTACTACAGCACATATCTCTCAGCTAAGGCGCTTGAGTGCCACCTAGTGGATTATTAACGTAAGGATATCACAGAATGCAATGGAATATAGCCTGCATTAGACTTAGATATCTGCAGTGAAATGATCTGTGAGATTTAGTATTTGAGGAAGTTACCATTCATCTGTCATCTTATCATAGCACTCCACATCACAGGTGGTGCTTATTCCAGAGGGCTTATTAACCCTCCGACAGCAAACAACCGACCATTAACTACCTGGATTTTGAGGAAGTTAAAAAGGAAAATACATAATGTACAGCTTAAGTCTTTAAATTTACATTAATAAATCTCATTATAGATGCAACGCTTCATTTACAAGCGATACTTCAAGGGATACTCATAGTAGGAAAAAAATAGTAGTAGTAGTAGTAGTTCCATAGTAGGAAAAAAATACTGTGGAAGTCAATGAGACCAGAAACTGTCTGGTTACTGATATTCTTTTAAATATCATAAAATCGTCTGAATCAATTTGAAAACGGTTAAACTCAACTGTTTAACTCTGGGGGAGTTGTAAAATGAGCCTATTTCCAAAAAAAAGTGGAGTATCCCTTTAAATATCATTAGAATGTTTTGACACACATTGATATTTGAAGACTTTGATCGTTGACTTTTAAGACAATTTTAGGGTGCAATTATTGTCAATATGGGACCAAATACATTTTCCCCCATATTCATTATCATCAAATCATTTTTGTAAAGTAAGTTATTTCATAGTTTCACCAGAGACAGATATTAACTGACCACATCTCACCTCAATGCCAAAGTTGCTGCTTGGATTGTACATTGATGCCACGGCATGCCAATTGTTTGTCAGCGGATTGTAGACCTCTGTACTCCGCAAATAACTGGTTCCATCAAAACCACCAACCTTTAAATAAATACACTTTTTATTTATCTATTCTGTGCGTTTGTATATGCACATTGCACAACCATGCATGTATTTACTTAAGTGCAACCTTTAAACTGTGATTGATCCATATTTCTGTATTTGTGTTATGGTTATTATAGTTAATTAAAACTAAACCCTGATGTGTGTGTGTGTGTGTGAGTTTAATACTCACAGCATACACTAGGTCTGCATAAGCAATCACACCAACAACACTGCGGCGGCTGCTCATGGGAGCGATGAGAGTCCACTGGAACCAGTTGACTCTCATCGCTCCCATGAGCAGCCGCCACATAGGCCGGTCATTTTTGACCAGGAACACCACAAGTGTGACTATGTGCCATATTTTTTACAAAACAAAAGTTTCAAAACAAAATTCCTGGTGAAAATGTTAAGTTGACTAGTGTGATCAACAATACCAATTTTCTTTAGATTTTATTTAATATTTCCAAAATTATTCAAAAAAACAAACAAACAATAAAATACCTACTCTCAAATAAATGAGGCCTATTATTCAGAGGCAAATCAAAATATAAAACCAGTCCTAATAGTGAAAATATGGTATAATGAGTGATTTATACGTTTTTTTTTATTTTATTTTTTATGAGAGGCAGTATAGTTATTGGAGGCAGTGTGGTTCTAGCCGCTTTCCGACCAAGTAGTTACAGGAACTTAGTTATAGGAACTGTCCACTTCTAAACAGTTCTAAGAACTACTCTCCCCCAAACTCAGTTTTGCTGCTTGCGTTCGCACTGGCCAAGTGGCCATAGGAACTGGTAGGAGGGGTAACGCAAGCACGGCGTCTTTATCACTAGATGTAGCACGGCCAATACAACAACAACAAACCAGCATGGAGGAGGCTATTATTGCAATGTTCCTGTTCTGCCTTCTTGGAGGCAGTGTGGTTCTGAGAGGCAGTAATCGTTCTTGGAGGCAGTATATTTCTGTGAGGCAGTGTTGTTCCCAGTGGCAGTGTCATTCCCAGAGGCAGTGTGGTGGTTCTGAGAGGCAGTATAGTTCTTGGAGGCAGTGTGGTTCTGAGAGGCAGTATATTTCTTGGAGGCAGTGTGGTTCTGAGAGGCAGTATAGTTCTTGGAGGCAGTGTGGTTCTGAGAGGCAGTAATAGTTCTTGGAGGCAGTATATTTCTGTGAGGCAGTGTTGTTCCCAGTGGCAGTGTCATTCCCAGAGGCAGTGTGGTGGTTCTGAGAGGCAGTATAGTTCTTGGAGGCAGTGTGGTTCTGAGAGGCAGTATAGTTCTTGGAGGCAGTGTGGTTCTGAGAGGCAGTAATAGTTCTTGGAGGCAGTATATTTCTGTGAGGCAGTGTTGTTCCCAGTGGCAGTGTCATTCCCAGAGGCAGTGTGGTGGTTCTGAGAGGCAGTATAGTTCTTGGAGGCAGTGTGGTTCTGAGAGGCAGTATAGTTCTTGGAGGCAGTGTGGTTCTGAGAGGCAGTATAGTTCTTGGAGGCAGTGTGGTTCTGAGAGGCAGTATAGTTCTTGATGCAGTGTGGTTCTGAGAGGCAGTATAGTTCTTGGATGCAGTGTGGTTCTGAGAGGCAGTATAGTTCTTGGATGCAGTGTGGTTCTGAGAGGCAGTATAGTTCTGAGAGGCAGTGTGGTGGTTCTGAGAGGCAGTATAGTTCCTGGAGGCAGTGTGGTTCTTAGAGGCAGTATAGTTCTTGGAGACAGTGTGGTGGTTCTGAGAGGCAGTATAGTTCCTGGAGGCAGTGTGGTTCTTAGAGGCAGTATAGTTCTTGGATGCAGTGTGGTTCTGAGAGGGAGTGCCATTCTCAGATGCAGTGTGGTTCTGAGAGGCAGTATAGTTCTGAGAGGCAGTGTGCAGTAGCGTAGTGGCAATCGGGAGAGTCGGGACTTTTCCCGGTGGGCCGGTATTGTTTTGAGGCCGTGAGGGCCGGTCGGTCTGATAATAGTTATACTAGTGTCTGATATTATATTATTAGCAATACCATCTGGCGGCAGGCCTGATGTGCGGCCGCTTCCGCCGGTCAAACTGTCACTGTGCAACCTCTCTGTCTCCGCTCAACACTGTGTGCACTGCGAAGCTCAACCCGTTCGGCAGGTCCAACCATGTTGGACCTGGATTTTCAAAAACATAAGGGGGTCAGAGCGCGGCGGCCCCTCCCTAAATGGTATAGCCTGTCGGCCAGCCTGTGATGTAAAAAGTCACCGAACACCTCTTTTCCCGCTTCATGTTTTGAAAGTTTAACGGACGGTCGGTGTGAGTGAGTAACTTAGTACTACTGTACTGAGTAATGATGGAAGAAAGGCAAAAAAGAAAACTGAAAGGTGGCGCTGAGAAGGTCAGACTCAAAAGAAAAAAAATGATGGAGGAGGAGGCATGGAAATGCTCCAAAATTACAGACATGTTCCGGGCAACAACGAGCAAATACACTACAGGTGAAATAAACTGAGTCTGAAGCACTTGTTGTGGGCGGAGTTCGGGCTGGCAACCAGGCTAGTGCTGCGCCAGACTAATCTCAAATATTGTAAAGATTCCTTGTAAGGTTTCATTTTTTTAAATGAACAACACTACACCTGAGAGAAAGTTTAACATTTGGAATACAGCCTCTTTTTGACTGCATTTATTCATGAAACATGACACTCCATTTGTAGTCAGATTGTGCTTGAAGGAGATCATTCACTGTAGGCAGGGCAGCATATTGGGCCATGTTGGTCAATCCTGATGCTACACAACAGCTCATGTAATGAGTTATAATAAGTACAATTTAAGTTGAATGTATTGTTGTTGTTTCCCAAAAATCCTTATTTTATTACTGATATATTTGTTACTGTTTTTTTTTTTTTTTTTTTTTTTTGCTAAATATGCCGATTTTTATATTCACTCTTTAAGGGACCTTTATTTTGACATTTTTTCTTGCCGCCGCGTTGGTGCCATTTTAGAGTGTGTGCTGTGCGCGCCTCTTGCCAGTTTGTATTGAACGCGCTGGGGAGAGGTAAGCGTTTTGCAGAGCTCTTGAAATTATGAGCAAAATAAGTTTGCAAAGTGTATAAATTGGTTTAATACCCGTTTGTAATCAATGCAGGAATTGCATGGCGTGTTTTGTTGTATGTTACATGCATGAGTGGATTAATAATCTGAAGATTAATCGCGTGGGCCTTATATTGCATGAGTTTTGCGTGTATTAGCACGGTTTTGAGTCAACTGATTGGTGTTGTATCATGCAGGTGAAAGCAATGAGATGCCCTCATGGGATTTTTGTCATCTTTGTGATGTTGAACTTCAGGTATTCCACTTTTATTGCATTTTACATTCTTGTATTGTGTTAATATGTTATGCTTTAATATTATTTGTATGTTCATTAACTTTAATTGTAACAAAATGAGTTTGCATTGAACTCGCTGGGGAGAGGTGAAGGCTATGAGATGCCCTCATGTGATTTTTGTCATCTTTGTGATGTTGAACTTCAGATGCTGCGAAATCCATGCTGAACGTGACTGAATAAACCCCCATGTTGGTGAACTACAATACGTGTCCTGGTCCTATAATACACAACGCAGAGAGACTGAGAAGCGCAACAGCAGTCAGCGAGCGGACCAGTTACACTCAGACCACTGCGTAAATTGGCCATTTCATCTCCAACAAACCTGTATAGAAAACAGATGCAAGGAATGCAATGGAATATAGCCTGCATTAGACTTCGATATCTGCAGTGTGAAATGATCTGTGAGATTTAGTATTTGAGGAAGTTACCATTCATCTGTCATCTTATCATAGCACTCCACATCACAGGTGGTGCTTATTCCAGAGGGCTTATTAACCCTCCGACAGCAAACAACCGACCATTAACTACCTGGATTTTGAGGAAGTTAAAAAGGAAAATACATAATGTACAGCTTAAGTCTTTAAATTTACATTAATAAATCTCATTATAGATGCAACGCTTCATTTACAAGCGATACTTCAAGGGATACTCATAGTAGGAAAAAAATAGTAGTAGTAGTAGTAGTTCCATAGTAGGAAAAAAATACTGTGGAAGTCAATGAGACCAGAAACTGTCTGGTTACTGATATTCTTTTAAATATCATAAAATCGGCTGAATCAATTTGAAAACGGTTAAACTCAACTGTTTAACTCTGGGGGAGTTGTAAAATGAGCCTATTTCCAAAAAAAAGTGGAGTATCCCTTTAAATATCATTAGAATGTTTTGACACACATTGATATTTGAAGACTTTGATCGTTGACTTTTAAGACAATTTTAGGGTGCAATTATTGTCAATATGGGACCAAATACATTTTCCCCCATATTCATTATCATCAAATCATTTTTGTAAAGTAAGTTATTTCATAGTTTCACCAGAGACAGATATTAACTGACCACATCTCACCTCAATGCCAAAGTTGCTGCTTGGATTGTACATTGATGCCACGGCATGCCAATTGTTTGTCAGCGGATTGTAGACCTCTGTACTCCGCAAATAACTGGTTCCATCAAAACCACCAACCTTTAAATAAATACACTTTTTATTTATCTATTCTGTGCGTTTGTATATGCACATTGCACAACCATGCATGTATTTACTTAAGTGCAACCTTTAAACTGTGATTGATCCATATTTCTGTATTTGTGTTATGGTTATTATAGTTAATTAAAACTAAACCCTGATGTGTGTGTGTGTGTGTGAGTTTAATACTCACAGCATACACTAGGTCTGCATAAGCAATCACACCAACAACACTGCGGCGGCTGCTCATGGGAGCGATGAGAGTCCACTGGAACCAGTTGACTCTCATCGCTCCCATGAGCAGCCGCCACATAGGCCGGTCATTTTTGACCAGGAACACCACAAGTGTGACTATGTGCCATATTTTTTACAAAACAAAAGTTTCAAAACAAAATTCCTGGTGAAAATGTTAAGTTGACTAGTGTGATCAACAATACCAATTTTCTTTAGATTTTATTTAATATTTCCAAAATTATTCAAAAAAACAAAAACAAACAAACAATAAAATACCTACTCTCAAATAAATGAGGCCTATTATTCAGAGGCAAATCAGAATATAAAACCAGTCCTAATAGTGAAAATATGGTATAATGAGTGATTTATACGTTTTTTTTTTTATTTTATTTTTTATGAGAGGCAGTATAGTTATTGGAGGCAGTGTGGTTCTAGCCGCTTTCCGACCAAGTAGTTACAGGAACTTAGTTATAGGAACTGTCCACTTCTAAACAGTTCTAAGAACTACTCTCCCCCAAACTCAGTTTTGCTGCTTGCGTTCGCACTGGCCAAGTGGCCATAGGAACTGGTAGGAGGGGTAACGCAAGCACGGCGTCTTTATCACTAGATGTAGCACGGCCAATACAACAACAACAAACCAGCATGGAGGAGGCTATTATTGCAATGTTCCTGTTCTGCCTTCTTGGAGGCAGTGTGGTTCTGAGAGGCAGTAATAGTTCTTGGAGGCAGTATATTTCTGTGAGGCAGTGTTGTTCCCAGTGGCAGTGTCATTCCCAGAGGCAGTGTGGTGGTTCTGAGAGGCAGTATAGTTCTTGGAGGCAGTGTGGTGGTTCTGAGAGGCAGTATAGTTCTTGGAGGCAGTGTGGTGGTTCTGAGAGGCAGTATAGTTCCTGGAGGCAGTGTGGTTCTGAGAGGCAGTATAGTTCTTGGATGCAGTGTGGTTCTGAGAGGGAGTGCCATTCTCAGATGCAGTGTGGTTCTGAGAGGCAGTATAGTTCTGAGAGGCAGTGTGCAGTAGCGTAGTGGCAATCGGGAGAGTCGGGACTTTTCCCGGTGGGCCGGTATTGTTTTGAGGCCGTGAGGGCCGGTCGGTCTGATAATAGTTATACTAGTGTCTGATATTATATTATTAGCAATACCATCTGGCGGCAGGCGGCCTGATGTGCGGCCGCTTCCGCCGGTCAAACTGTCACTGTGCAACCTCTCTGTCTCCGCTCAACACTGTGTGCACTGCGAAGCTCAACCCGTTCGGCAGGTCCAACCATGTTGGACATGGATTTTCAAAAACATAGGGGGTCAGAGCGCGGCGGCCCCTCCCTAAATGGTATAGCCTGTCGGCCAGCCTGTGATGTAAAAAGTCACCGAACACCTCTTTTCCCGCTTCATGTTTTGAAAGTTTAACGGACGGTCGGTGTGAGTGAGTAACTTAGTACTACTGTACTGAGTAAAGATGGAAGAAAGGCAAAAAAGAAAACTGAAAGGTGGCGCTGAGAAGGTCAGACTCAAAAGAAAAAAAATGATGGAGGAGGAGGCATGGAAATGCTCCAAAATTACAGACATGTTCCGGGCAACAACGAGCAAATACACTACAGGTGAAATAAACTGAGTCTGAAGCACTTGTTGTGGGCGGAGTTCGGGCTGGCAACCAGGCTAGTGCTGCGCCAGACTAATCTCAAATATTGTAAAGATTCCTTGTAAGGTTTCATTTTTTTAAATGAACAACACTACACCTGAGAGAAAGTTTAACATTTGGAATACAGCCTCTTTTTGACTGCATTTATTCATGAAACATGACACTCCATTTGTAGTCAGATTGTGCTTGAAGGAGATCATTCACTGTAGGCAGGGCAGCATATTGGGCCATGTTGGTCAATCCTGATGCTACACAACAGCTCATGTAATGAGTTATAATAAGTACAATTTAAGTTGAATGTATTGTTGTTGTTTCCCAAAAATCCTTATTTTATTACTGATATATTTCTTACTGTTTTTTTTTTTTTTTTTTTTGCTAAATATGCCGATTTTTATATTCACTCTTTAAGGGACCTTTATTTTGACATTTTTTCTTGCCGCCGCGTTGGTGCCATTTTAGAGTGTGTGCGCGCCTCTTGCCAGTTTGTATTGAACGCGCTGGGGAGAGGTAAGCGTTTTGCAGAGCTCTTGAAATTATGAGCAAAATAAGTTTGCAAAGTGTATAAATTGGTTTAATACCCGTTTGTAATCAATGCAGGAATTGCATGGCGTGTTTTGTTGTATGTTACATGCATGAGTGGATTAATAATCTGAAGATTAATCGCGTGGGCCTTATATTTGTAGCAAATGCGACATATAATAATATACATAAAATGTATTAAGGGGGCCGAAGGCCAATTTAGCTCAAAGGGAAATGATTCATTGATTTGCAATGAATCTATGGAACCGAATCACTGAACCGAGCAAATGACTCGCTTAGAATTCATTTGAACGGGCCGTAATTATAACCAAATCTATAGTGAAACACTATGTCTTCTTAGCAAGGTAACTTTAAATCGAACAGTACAAGACATTAAATGTGCAAACACGACACAAGAAGATTTAACTTTTCAAATATATGGAAACCTTTATTAGCTATTCTAAACACAACTCTAAGGTCTAAACATAACTAAACATAATCACGCACACACACACACACTAGTGTTAATTTTACCAGCCATTTTTAAATTTAGTTTCAGTTTTAGTCCAGTTTCAGCATCGCTTATTAGTTTTTATCACATTTAGTCGACATCATCCCATTTTTATTTAGTCTAGTTTTAGTCGACTATAAGTCGAGCATTTTAGTCTTTATTTTAGTCCAAGAAAACATAATTTTATTCGTTTAGTTTTAGTCAAAAAAAAAAAACTGTCAACATTTTAGTCTAGTTTTAGTCAGGACATCATTTTAACCTTTTACTTTTTTGTCAGCAGATAATATTTAACATTTCCTAAAATTATTTCACATTTCAACATTTTCTCTCATCTTTTTGATAAAAAAAACACAATTTTAAGGAACACATGCAGACATGGAAGATGTTCTGACAATATTTGCATATTTATTTTGAACATTGTTAAGGTTCAAAGACACAAACACAAATGCTTGCATTTAAACAAATAAATTACACCTGACAAAGGAAACAAATAAATAAAATAAAGTGTATTATGAACTTAACACAAGTGCTGGCTGTTTAAAGCTAGTTCACATAGAATAATAAAATAAATAGATTTGAGGTCAATGTTGTGAAAAAAAAAAAACCTCCAACTGATACAACAAAAGTGCTTTCCTGCCAGCTAGTTCACATGGTATATAAAGGTAACGTTACAGTATTTAAGGTGAAACAAGGCATAGATTGCTAGAACATATGAAATCTTTTTAACTAATCTTTTTAAAGCGTCTGTCTGCTTTAATCAAATTTAACTGAAACTATAGTTGCCCGGCCAGTATAACATATCTAAGTTAGCATAAATTTAACTTCACATACAATTCTATCAACAAGTGGCTACGGTCGCTACGTGCTAAGAAGCTAACGCAACATAGCCAGCCTGGATACTAAATGCTATGAAAGTTAGCCATCATTAGTTAGTTTATCATTGTAACAAAATGTGTCCATATATCACGTCTCTTCTTTCTCCCGAGCCCCGTGCAAAGCATGTTTTACTTTTAACCTGTCGCCGCCGCCTCACCGTGAATCCAGCTCCCGTCTGCTCTATGTGTTGTGTCGGCTACTCTGACTGTGCCCGCCCGCTCCAGGTTTGAACGTGGGTGTGTGTGGCGGAAGAGCTGACGAGGAGGAGGCGGAGAAGGAGACAGGATTTGACAAAACCATATCATATAATAATATGTAATTTTCGTCTCGTCTTTGTTCGTGAACTAAAATGTCCATAGATTTTAGCCCAGTCTTTATTTACCGAACTGCATTTTCGTCTCGTCTTTATTAGTCTACGAAAATTATTTCTGATTTAGTCCCAGTTATTGTTTATTAGTGGGGATTTTAGTCTCGTCTCGTCTAGTTTTCGTTCGGTGAAAAATGTGCGTTGACGAAAATATTTTAGTTTAGTTTTCGTTAACGAAAT
Organism: Pimephales promelas; assembly: GCF_016745375.1. The sequence goes on from NW_024121321.1 coordinate 28,917,915, forward strand.
TAACACTAACACACACACATTCATACAGTCGCGAAAGGGAAAGAGTGAGTTGGAAAGAGTGAGAGAGAAAGTTTCAACTTTCTATATGCACGTAAGACATAACCTGAAAGGACCACCAAGCATTAATTTGAACCTTCATTTCTTAGAGAGGTTATTCAATTAACATTAAAGCACCAGTTCAGTTAGAGCCTGGAGTACTTGCGCTTTGTAGTGGCTGAGGGAATTCCCTTTGTCTGCGTCGCGTCGAAGGGGGGTTTCCCGGCCGGGTCCGTTGCGTTGTTTGTTGTCTTTGAAGTGCAGGGATGGAAGTTTCTGAGTTTGCCGGTCACGTGTGACTAGCAGCCGAATGAAAAGTCTTTACGATTTCGAAGCGCGTTGCGGAGAGCCGTTCAAAACGAAGCTTTGCAGCAAACTTAACTTTGAAACGAGACTTTTACAAAAAGGAAATAAAGGAAAGAAATGAAAGTAAGACGAGTCGGATGGCTTGACTGAGCTGAATTGTAACCCTGATCTTGATGGGTTATTCGTCTGCGGGTCGAATTTGGTCTAGTCGATGTAGAAGCATGTGGACATGTTCTTTGTTTCAGAGATAAGCACGAACAGAACACTCTCTTGCTGGTTTTAGAGAGAGGCACTAACTTAACAGTTACAGAACTGAACGAACTGACAAAAATCACGACAAAAATCTCAAAATGATCTAAACATGAGGTCCTTTGTTCGGATCTTTAACTTAAACTCTAGTCCATCCTCCTAGAAACTTCAGGCCAATGGGTAATGGCATGATCTCAGGAGGTGGATCTACTTCTTTACTTATCATAATTTATGCATGGTCTGTGAGCTGGTCTCCAGCACTTAGCAGAGGCAAAAGACCATAGTTTAAACCTTATGATTATTATAATCATAAAACAAAACCTTTTACGCAGATTTCAATCAAGCCATCTTTTGAATTAGGAGAATACGATTCGTTTAAGAGTAAATGAGGCATTCACACTTCTAATGGTTGTATAACAATTACAAGAGTTAATAGTTAACAACAATTACATGATTCATATGTGATCTAAGCATTAACAAACAACACATGAATTGCAGAAAGCAATGAGACTTGTGAGGTTTGATTAAAAGTTCAAGAATTGTTCTGTGGTGAGTTTATATGATTTTATGTGTGAGATCTCCGATCTCAATCGTAAGGTTACTGAGAGTTCAACTCGAAGGGGGACGAGGCAAAGGTGTTCTGTGGAACATCTCTGTCAGGGCATCAGAGGGGTCTTTGATGTGAGCCTCTCGTTCCACCATTTTGGAGCCGATTTGTCTTAGTAACATTACCATATTGACACGTTCGTCCTGTTTAGTGCCCCTCTCTTGGGCCTGTGGGGCAATAAAAGTCCTTATCTGCAGACAGCACGGAGTCGTTCCGTGACTCTGGAATGTGGGCTCCAGAACTTGGAGTGTTGAAGCCATGTGAATTAATCCCATGAGAGATTAATTTGATTAAGTTGTGTTTGATTCGCCTCGATTCTCTACATATTGCATGAGTTTTGCGTGTATTAGCACGGTTTTGAGTCAACTGATTGGTGTTGTATCATGCAGGTGAAAGCAATGAGATGCCCTCATGGGATTTTTGTCATCTTTGTGATGTTGAACTTCAGGTATTCCACTTTTATTGCATTTTACATTCTTGTATTGTGTTAATATGTTATGCTTTAATATTATTTGTATGTTCATTAACTTTAATTGTAACAAAATGAGTTTGCATTGAACTCGCTGGGGAGAGGTGAAAGCTATGAGATGCCCTCATGTGATTTTTGTCATCTTTGTGATGTTGAACTTCAGATGCTGCGAAATCCATGCTGAACGTGACTGAATAAACCCCCATGTTGGTGAACTACAATACGTGTCCTGGTCCTATAATACACAACGCAGAGAGACTGAGAAGCGCAACAGCAGTCAGCGAGCGGACCAGTTACACTCAGACCACTGCGTAAATTGGCCATTTCATCTGCAACAAACCTGTATAGAAAACAGATGCAAGGAATGCAATGGAATATAGCCTGCATTAGACTTCGATATCTGCAGTGTGAAATGATCTGTGAGATTTAGTATTTGAGGAAGTTACCATTCATCTGTCATCTTATCATAGCACTCCACATCACAGGTGGTGCTTATTCCAGAGGGCTTATTAACCCTCCGACAGCAAACAACCGACCATTAACTACCTGGATTTTGAGGAAGTTAAAAAGGAAAATACATAATGTACAGCTTAAGTCTTTAAATTTACATTAATAAATCTCATTATAGATGCAACGCTTCATTTACAAGCGATACTTCAAGGGATACTCATAGTAGGAAAAAAATAGTAGTAGTAGTAGTAGTTCCATAGTAGGAAAAAAATACTGTGGAAGTCAATGAGACCAGAAACTGTCTGGTTACTGATGTTCTTTTAAATATCATAAAATCGGCTGAATCAATTTGAAAACGGTTAAACTCAACTGTTTAACTCTGGGGGAGTTGTAAAATGAGCCTATTTCCAAAAAAAAGTGGAGTATCCCTTTAAATATCATTAGAATGTTTTGACACACATTGATATTTGAAGACTTTGATCGTTGACTTTTAAGACAATTTTAGGGTGCAATTATTGTCAATATGGGACCAAATACATTTTCCCCCATATTCATTATCATCAAATCATTTTTGTAAAGTAAGTTATTTCATAGTTTCACCAGAGACAGATATTAACTGACCACATCTCACCTCAATGCCAAAGTTGCTGCTTGGATTGTACATTGATGCCACGGCATGCCAATTGTTTGTCAGCGGATTGTAGACCTCTGTACTCCGCAAATAACTGGTTCCATCAAAACCACCAACCTTTAAATAAATACACTTTTTATTTATCTATTCTGTGCGTTTGTATATGCACATTGCACAACCATGCATGTATTTACTTAAGTGCAACCTTTAAACTGTGATTGATCCATATTTCTGTATTTGTGTTATGGTTATTATAGTTAATTAAAACTAAACCCTGATGTGTGTGTGTGTGTGTGAGTTTAATACTCACAGCATACACTAGGTCTGCATAAGCAATCACACCAACAACACTGCGGCGGCTGCTCATGGGAGCGATGAGAGTCCACTGGAACCAGTTGACTCTCATCGCTCCCATGAGCAGCCGCCACATAGGCCGGTCATTTTTGACCAGGAACACCACAAGTGTGACTATGTGCCATATTTTTTACAAAACAAAAGTTTCAAAACAAAATTCCTGGTGAAAATGTTAAGTTGACTAGTGTGATCAACAATACCAATTTTCTTTAGATTTTATTTAATATTTCCAAAATTATTCAAAAAAACAAAAACAAACAAACAATAAAATACCTACTCTCAAATAAATGAGGCCTATTATTCAGAGGCAAATCAAAATATAAAACCAGTCCTAATAGTGAAAATATGGTATAATGAGTGATTTATACGTTTTTTTTTTATTTTATTTTTTATGAGAGGCAGTATAGTTATTGGAGGCAGTGTGGTTCTAGCCGCTTTCCGACCAAGTAGTTACAGGAACTTAGTTATAGGAACTGTCCACTTCTAAACAGTTCTAAGAACTACTCTCCCCCAAACTCAGTTTTGCTGCTTGCGTTCGCACTGGCCAAGTGGCCATAGGAACTGGTAGGAGGGGTAACGCAAGCACGGCGTCTTTATCACTAGATGTAGCACGGCCAATACAACAACAACAAACCAGCATGGAGGAGGCTATTATTGCAATGTTCCTGTTCTGCCTTCTTGGAGGCAGTGTGGTTCTGAGAGGCAGTAATCGTTCTTGGAGGCAGTATATTTCTGTGAGGCAGTGTTGTTCCCAGTGGCAGTGTCATTCCCAGAGGCAGTGTGGTGGTTCTGAGAGGCAGTATAGTTCTTGGAGGCAGTGTGGTTCTGAGAGGCAGTATAGTTCTTGGAGGCAGTGTGGTGGTTCTGAGAGGCAGTATAGTTCCTGGAGGCAGTGTGGTTCTGAGAGGCAGTATAGTTCTTGGATGCAGTGTGGTTCTGAGAGGCAGTATAGTTCTTGGATGCAGTGTGGTTCTGAGAGGGAGTGCCATTCTCAGATGCAGTGTGGTTCTGAGAGGCAGTATAGTTCTGAGAGGCAGTGTGCAGTAGCGTAGTGGCAATCGGGAGAGTCGGGACTTTTCCCGGTGGGCCGGTATTGTTTTGAGGCCGTGAGGGCCGGTCGGTCTGATAATAGTTATACTAGTGTCTGATATTATATTATTAGCAATACCATCTGGCGGCAGGCGGCCTGATGTGCGGCCGCTTCCGCCGGTCAAACTGTCACTGTGCAACCTCTCTGTCTCCGCTCAACACTGTGTGCACTGCGAAGCTCAACCCGTTCGGCAGGTCCAACCATGTTGGACCTGGATTTTCAAAAACATAGGGGGGTCAGAGCGCGGCGGCCCCTCCCTAAATGGTATAGCCTGTCGGCCAGCCTGTGATGTAAAAAGTCACCGAACACCTCTTTTCCCGCTTCATGTTTTGAAAGTTTAACGGACGGTCGGTGTGAGTGAGTAACTTAGTACTACTGTACTGAGTAATGATGGAAGAAAGGCAAAAAAGAAAACTGAAAGGTGGCGCTGAGAAGGTCAGACTCAAAAGAAAAAAATGATGGAGGAGGAGGCATGGAAATGCTCCAAAATTACAGACATGTTCCGGGCAACAACGAGCAAATACACTACAGGTGAAATAAACTGAGTCTGAAGCACTTGTTGTGGGCGGAGTTCGGGCTGGCAACCAGGCTAGTGCTGCGCCAGACTAATCTCAAATATTGTAAAGATTCCTTGTAAGGTTTCATTTTTTTAAATGAACAACACTACACCTGAGAGAAAGTTTAACATTTGGAATACAGCCTCTTTTTGACTGCATTTATTCATGAAACATGACACTCCATTTGTAGTCAGATTGTGCTTGAAGGAGATCATTCACTGTAGGCAGGGCAGCATATTGGGCCATGTTGGTCAATCCTGATGCTACACAACAGCTCATGTAATGAGTTATAATAAGTACAATTTAAGTTGAATGTATTGTTGTTGTTTCCCAAAAATCCTTATTTTATTACTGATATATTTCTTACTGTTTTTTTTTTTTTTTTTTTTTTGCTAAATATGCCGATTTTTATATTCACTCTTTAAGGGACCTTTATTTTGACATTTTTTCTTGCCGCCGCGTTGGTGCCATTTTAGAGTGTGTGCGCGCCTCTTGCCAGTTTGTATTGAACGCGCTGGGGAGAGGTAAGCGTTTTGCAGAGCTCTTGAAATTATGAGCAAAATAAGTTTGCAAAGTGTATAAATTGGTTTAATACCCGTTTGTAATCAATGCAGGAATTGCATGGCGTGTTTTGTTGTATGTTACATGCATGAGTGGATTAATAATCTGAAGATTAATCGCGTGGGCCTTATATTTTGTAGCAAATGCGACATATAATAATATACATAAAATGTATTAAGGGGGCCGAAGGCCAATTTAGCTCAAAGGGAAATGATTCATTGATTTGCAATGAATCTATGGAACCGAATCACTGAACCGAGCAAATGACTCGCTTAGAATTCATTTGAACGGCCGTAATTATAACCAAATCTATAGTGAAACACTATGTCTTCTTAGCAAGGTAACTTTAAATCGAACAGTACAAGACATTAAATGTGCAAACACGACACAAGAAGATTTAACTTTTCAAATATATGGAAACCTTTATTAGCTATTCTAAACACAACTCTAAGGTCTAAACATAACTAAACATAATCACGCACACACACACACACACATTCATACAGTCGCGAAAGGGAAAGAGTGAGTTGGAAAGAGTGAGAGAGAAAGTTTCAACTTTCTATATGCACGTAAGACATAACCTGAAAGGACCACCAAGCATTAATTTGAACCTTCATTTCTATAGAGGTTATTCAATTAACATTAAAGCACCAGTTCAGTTAGAGCCTGGAAGTACTTGCGCTTTGTAGTGGCTGAGGGAATTCCCTTTGTCTGCGTCGCGTCGAAGGGGGTTCCCGGCCGGGTCCGTTGCGTTGTTTTTGTCTTTGAAGTGCAGGGATGAAGTTTCTGAGTTTGCCGGTCACGTGTGACTAGCAGCGAATGAAAAGTCTTTACGATTTCGAAGCGCGTTGCGGAGAGCCGTTCAAAAACGAAGCTTTGCAGCAAACTTAACTTTGAAACGAGACTTTTACAAAAGAAATAAAGGAAAGAAATGAAAGTAAGACGAGTCGGATGGCTTGACTGAGCTGAATTGTAACCCTGATCTTGATGGGTTATTCGTCTGCGGGTCGAATTTGGTCTAGTCGATGTAGAAGCATGTGGACATGTTCTTTGTTTCAGAGATAAGCACGAACAGAACACTCTCTTGCTGGTTTTAGAGAGAGGCACTAACTTAACAGTTACAGAACTGAACGAACTGACAAAAATCACGACAAAAATCTCAAAATGATCTAAACATGAGGTCCTTGTTCGGATCTTTAACTTAAACTCTAGTCCACCTCCTAGAAACTCAGGCCAATGGGTAATGCATGATCTCAGGAGGTGGATCTACTTCTTTACTTATCATAATTTATGCATGGTCTGTGAGCTGGTCTCCAGCACTTAGCAGAGGCAAAAGACCATAGTTTAAACCTTATGATTATTATAATCATAAAACACAAACCTTTTACGCAGATTTCAATCAAGCCATCTTTTGAATTAGGAGAATACGATTCGTTTAAGAGTAAATGAGGCATTCACACTTCTAATGGTTGTATAACAATTACAAGAGTTAATAGTTAACAACAATTACATGATTCATATTGTGATCTAAGCATTAACAAACAACACAGAATTGCAGAAAGCAATGAGACTTGTGAGGTTTGATTAAAAGTTCAAGAATTGTTCTGTGGTGAGTTTATATGATTTATGTGTGAGATCTCCGATCTCAATCGTAAGGTTACTGAGAGTTCAACTCGAAGGGGGACGAGGCAAAGTGTTCTGTGGAACATCTCTGTCAGGCATCAGAGGGGTCTTTGATGTGAGCCTCTCGTTCCACCATTTTGGAGCCGATTTGTCTTAGTAACATTACCATATTGACACGTTCGTCCTGTTAGTGCCCCTCTCTTGGGCCTGTGGGGCGAATAAGTCCTTATCTGCAGACAGCACGGAGTCGTTCCGTGACTCTGGAATGTGGGCTCCAGAACTTGGAGTGTTGAAGCCATGTGAATTAATCCCATGAGAGATTAATTTGATTAAGTTGTGTTTGATTCGCCTCGATTCTCTACATATTGCATGAGTTTTGCGTGTATTAGCACGGTTTTGAGTCAACTGATTGGTGTTGTATCATGCAGGTGAAAGCAATGAGATGCCCTCATGGGATTTTTGTCATCTTTGTGATGTTGAACTTCAGGTATTCCACTTTTATTGCATTTTACATTCTTGTATTGTGTTAATATGTTATGCTTTAATATTATTTGTATGTTCATTAACTTTAATTGTAACAAAATGAGTTTGCATTGAACTCGCTGGGGAGAGGTGAAAGCTATGAGATGCCCTCATGTGATTTTTGTCATCTTTGTGATGTTGAACTTCAGATGCTGCGAAATCCATGCTGAACGTGACTGAATAAACCCCCATGTTGGTGAACTACAATACGTGTCCTGGTCCTATAATACACAACGCAGAGAGACTGAGAAGCGCAACAGCAGTCAGCGAGCGGACCAGTTACACTCAGACCACTGCGTAAATTGGCCATTTCATCTGCAACAAACCTGTATAGAAAACAGATGCAAGGAATGCAATGGAATATAGCCTGCATTAGACTTCGATATCTGCAGTGTGAAATGATCTGTGAGATTTAGTATTTGAGGAAGTTACCATTCATCTGTCATCTTATCATAGCACTCCACATCACAGGTGGTGCTTATTCCAGAGGGCTTATTAACCCTCCGACAGCAAACAACCGACCATTAACTACCTGGATTTTGAGGAAGTTAAAAAGGAAAATACATAATGTACAGCTTAAGTCTTTAAATTTACATTAATAAATCTCATTATAGATGCAACGCTTCATTTACAAGCGATACTTCAAGGGATACTCATAGTAGGAAAAAAATAGTAGTAGTAGTAGTAGTTCCATAGTAGGAAAAAAATACTGTGGAAGTCAATGAGACCAGAAACTGTCTGGTTACTGATGTTCTTTTAAATATCATAAAATCGGCTGAATCAATTTGAAAACGGTTAAACTCAACTGTTTAACTCTGGGGGAGTTGTAAAATGAGCCTATTTCCAAAAAAAAGTGGAGTATCCCTTTAAATATCATTAGAATGTTTTGACACACATTGATATTTGAAGACTTTGATCGTTGACTTTTAAGACAATTTTAGGGTGCAATTATTGTCAATATGGGACCAAATACATTTTCCCCCATATTCATTATCATCAAATCATTTTTGTAAAGTAAGTTATTTCATAGTTTCACCAGAGACAGATATTAACTGACCACATCTCACCTCAATGCCAAAGTTGCTGCTTGGATTGTACATTGATGCCACGGCATGCCAATTGTTTGTCAGCGGATTGTAGACCTCTGTACTCCGCAAATAACTGGTTCCATCAAAACCACCAACCTTTAAATAAATACACTTTTTATTTATCTATTCTGTGCGTTTGTATATGCACATTGCACAACCATGCATGTATTTACTTAAGTGCAACCTTTAAACTGTGATTGATCCATATTTCTGTATTTGTGTTATGGTTATTATAGTTAATTAAAACTAAACCCTGATGTGTGTGTGTGTGTGTGAGTTTAATACTCACAGCATACACTAGGTCTGCATAAGCAATCACACCAACAACACTGCGGCGGCTGCTCATGGGAGCGATGAGAGTCCACTGGAACCAGTTGACTCTCATCGCTCCCATGAGCAGCCGCCACATAGGCCGGTCATTTTGACCAGGAACACCACAAGTGTGACTATGTGCCATATTTTTTACAAAACAAAAGTTTCAAAACAAAATTCCTGGTGAAAATGTTAAGTTGACTAGTGTGATCAACAATACCAATTTTCTTTAGATTTTATTTAATATTTCCAAAATTATTCAAAAAAACAAAAACAAACAAACAATAAAATACCTACTCCCAAATAAATGAGGCCTATTATTCAGAGGCAAATCAAAATATAAAACCAGTCCTAATAGTGAAAATATGGTATAATGAGTGATTTATACGTTTTTTTTTTATTTTATTTTTTATGAGAGGCAGTATAGTTATTGGAGGCAGTGTGGTTCTAGCCGCTTTCCGACCAAGTAGTTACAGGAACTTAGTTATAGGAACTGTCCACTTCTAAACAGTTCTAAGAACTACTCTCCCCCAAACTCAGTTTTGCTGCTTGCGTTCGCACTGGCCAAGTGGCCATAGGAACTGGTAGGAGGGGTAACGCAAGCACGGCGTCTTTATCACTAGATGTAGCACGGCCAATACAACAACAACAAACCAGCATGGAGGAGGCTATTATTGCAATGTTCCTGTTCTGCCTTCTTGGAGGCAGTGTGGTTCTGAGAGGCAGTAATCGTTCTTGGAGGCAGTATATTTCTGTGAGGCAGTGTTGTTCCCAGTGGCAGTGTCATTCCCAGAGGCAGTGTGGTGGTTCTGAGAGGCAGTATAGTTCTTGGAGGCAGTGTGGTTCTGAGAGGCAGTATAGTTCTTGGAGGCAGTGTGGTTCTGAGAGGCAGTATAGTTCTTGGAGGCAGTGTGGTTCTGAGAGGCAGTATAGTTCTTGGAGGCAGTGTGGTGGTTCTGAGAGGCAGTATAGTTCCTGGAGGCAGTGTGGTTCTGAGAGGCAGTATAGTTCTTGGATGCAGTGTGGTTCTGAGAGGCAGTATAGTTCTTGGATGCAGTGTGGTTCTGAGAGGGAGTGCCATTCTCAGATGCAGTGTGGTTCTGAGAGGCAGTATAGTTCTGAGAGGCAGTGTGCAGTAGCGTAGTGGCAATCGGGAGAGTCGGGACTTTTCCGGTGGGCCGGTATTGTTTTGAGGCCGTGAGGGCCGGTCGGTCTGATAATAGTTATACTAGTGTCTGATATTATATTATTAGCAATACCATCTGGCGGCAGGCGGCCTGATGTGCGGCCGCTTCCGCCGGTCAAACTGTCACTGTGCAACCTCTCTGTCTCCGCTCAACACTGTGTGCACTGCGAAGCTCAACCCGTTCGGCAGGTCCAACCATGTTGGACATGGATTTTCAAAAACATAGGGGGGTCAGAGCGCGGCGGCCCCTCCCTAAATGGTATAGCCTGTCGGCCAGCCTGTGATGTAAAAAGTCACCGAACACCTCTTTTCCCGCTTCATGTTTTGAAAGTTTAACGGACGGTCGGTGTGAGTGAGTAACTTAGTACTACTGTACTGAGTAATGATGGAAGAAAGGCAAAAAAGAAAACTGAAAGGTGGCGCTGAGAAGGTCAGACTCAAAAGAAAAAAAATGATGGAGGAGGAGGCATGGAAATGCTCCAAAATTACAGACATGTTCCGGGCAACAACGAGCAAATACACTACAGGTGAAATAAACTGAGTCTGAAGCACTTGTTGTGGGCGGAGTTCGGGCTGGCAACCAGGCTAGTGCTGCGCCAGACTAATCTCAAATATTGTAAAGATTCCTTGTAAGGTTTCATTTTTTTTAAATGAACAACACTACACCTGAGAGAAAGTTTAACATTTGGAATACAGCCTCTTTTTGACTGCATTTATTCATGAAACATGACACTCCATTTGTAGTCAGATTGTGCTTGAAGGAGATCATTCACTGTAGGCAGGGCAGCATATTGGGCCATGTTGGTCAATCCTGATGCTACACAACAGCTCATGTAATGAGTTATAATAAGTACAATTTAAGTTGAATGTATTGTTGTTGTTTCCAAAAATCCTTATTTTATTACTGATATATTTCTTACTGTTTTTTTTTTTTTTTTTTTTTTTGCTAAATATGCCGATTTTTATATTCACTCTTTAAGGGACCTTTATTTTGACATTTTTTCTTGCCGCCGCGTTGGTGCCATTTTAGAGTGTGTGCGCGCCTCTTGCCAGTTTGTATTGAACGCGCTGGGGAGAGGTAAGCGTTTTGCAGAGCTCTTGAAATTATGAGCAAAATAAGTTTGCAAAGTGTATAAATTGGTTTAATACCCGTTTGTAATCAATGCAGGAATTGCATGGCGTGTTTTGTTGTATGTTACATGCATGAGTGGATTAATAATCTGAAGATTAATCGCGTGGGCCTTATATTGCATGAGTTTTGCGTGTATTAGCACGGTTTTGAGTCAACTGATTGGTGTTGTATCATGCAGGTGAAAGCAATGAGATGCCCTCATGGGATTTTTGTCATCTTTGTGATGTTGAACTTCAGGTATTCCACTTTTATTGCATTTTACATTCTTGTATTGTGTTAATATGTTATGCTTTAATATTATTTTTATGTTCATTAACTTTAATTGTAACAAAATGAGTTTGCATTGAACTCGCTGGGGAGAGGTGAAAGCTATGAGATGCCCTCATGTGATTTTTGTCATCTTTGTGATGTTGAACTTCAGATGCTGCGAAATCCATGCTGAACGTAGTCTCAGCCTCAGACGTCACGCCCACGGAACGTTGGCTAAACGTCTGATGCATATGGTACACTTAACTGGAAACACTTCAGGAATGTCGAAGTCGTCATCTGATTGGTTGAATTTTATCGGATTTCCGGGGGGCGTCAGTGTCGCGTTTATTTTCGGTCCGCCGGGAAACAAAGCGCAGATGTGATTGCGGAAGAAAAACTGTTGTGTTTATATGAGTGGCCTATGTGAGTGACAATGAGCATTTCTCAAGATCAGCTAAACGTAGTTGTATGTCCCCTCCAAGCTATTATGGAAGATCAAGTGAAGTACTTAATTGCGAAGGGTATATCAGCTGCGTTTGTGGACAAACATGAGACAGACGCTGACATCGCAGCTGGCCGATTCAGTATTCATATATAGGTCGCGCACACTGGATTATAAGGCACATAAGATACTGCAGAGTCAAACGTTTGACTGGGTTTGCGTTATGCATCCACTAGATGTGCTAAAGGCTAAAGGGAATGTAGCGAGTGCGCGGCGCCGGAGGTGAGGCGTTTATTTAGTAGGCGTGAGCGCACTGGGGCGGGGACGTAACTTACATTCGTGTGACAAAGCGGACATAAGATGGACATGAGCGAGTTCGTGGGTGAATTTAATAACGCGGAGCGTTGTTAGCGCCTCCGGTGACTGCTGACTGACTTGTTGCACACCGGTCTGTTGTTGTGGGGACATTTCCACGCCCCGAAACATGACGCTGAACGAAACGAACTGTAATTGGTTGTTTGACATGTCGGTCTAACGGCCTTATGGGCGGGCCTTGACCAAAGAAAGCTGCTATGAATTCCAGACCTTCAGCCGTCAGTCTGAAGGTCTGGCTACGCGAGACTATGCTGAACGTGACTGAATAAACCCCCATGTTGGTGAACTACAATACGTGTCCTGGTCCTATAATACACAACGCAGAGAGACTGAGAAGCGCAACAGCAGTCAGCGAGCGGACCAGTTACACTCAGACCACTGCGTAAATTGGCCATTTCATCTGCAACAAACCTGTATAGAAAACAGATGCAAGGAATGCAATGGAATATAGCCTGCATTAGACTTAGATATCTGCAGTGTGAAATGATCTGTGAGATTTAGTATTTGAGGAAGTTACCATTCATCTGTCATCTTATCATAGCACTCCACATCACAGGTGGTGCTTATTCCAGAGGGCTTATTAACCCTCCGACAGCAAACAACCGACCATTAACTACCTGGATTTTGAGGAAGTTAAAAGGAAAATACATAATGTACAGCTTAAGTCTTTAAATTTACATTAATAAATCTCATTATAGATGCAACGCTTCATTTACAAGCGATACTTCAAGGGATACTCATAGTAGGAAAAAAATAGTAGTAGTAGTAGTAGTTCCATAGTAGGAAAAAAATACTGTGGAAGTCAATGAGACCAGAAACTGTCTGGTTACTGATATTCTTTTAAATATCATAAAATCGGCTGAATCAATTTGAAAACGGTTAAACTCAACTGTTTAACTCTGGGGGAGTTGTAAAATGAGCCTATTTCCAAAAAAAAGTGGAGTATCCCTTTAAATATCATTAGAATGTTTTGACACACATTGATATTTGAAGACTTTGATCGTTGACTTTTAAGACAATTTTAGGGTGCAATTATTGTCAATATGGGACCAAATACATTTTCCCCCATATTCATTATCATCAAATCATTTTTGTAAAGTAAGTTATTTCATAGTTTCACCAGAGACAGATATTAACTGACCACATCTCACCTCAATGCCAAAGTTGCTGCTTGGATTGTACATTGATGCCACGGCATGCCAATTGTTTGTCAGCGGATTGTAGACCTCTGTACTCCGCAAATAACTGGTTCCATCAAAACCACCAACCTTTAAATAAATACACTTTTTATTTATCTATTCTGTGCGTTTGTATATGCACATTGCACAACCATGCATGTATTTACTTAAGTGCAACCTTTAAACTGTGATTGATCCATATTTCTGTATTTGTGTTATGGTTATTATAGTTAATTAAAACTAAACCCTGATGTGTGTGTGTGTGTGTGTGAGTTTAATACTCACAGCATACACTAGGTCTGCATAAGCAATCACACCAACAACACTGCGGCGGCTGCTCATGGGAGCGATGAGAGTCCACTGGAACCAGTTGACTCTCATCGCTCCCATGAGCAGCCGCCACATAGGCCGGTCATTTTTGACCAGGAACACCACAAGTGTGACTATGTGCCATATTTTTTACAAAACAAAAGTTTCAAAACAAAATTCCTGGTGAAAATGTTAAGTTGACTAGTGTGATCAACAATACCAATTTTCTTTAGATTTTATTTAATATTTCCAAAATTATTCAAAAAAACAAAAACAAACAATAAAATACCTACTCTCAAATAAATGAGGCCTATTATTCAGAGGCAAATCAAAATATAAAACCAGTCCTAATAGTGAAAATATGGTATAATGAGTGATTTATACGTTTTTTTTTTATTTTATTTTTTATGAGAGGCAGTATAGTTATTGGAGGCAGTGTGGTTCTAGCCGCTTTCCGACCAAGTAGTTACAGGAACTTAGTTATAGGAACTGTCCACTTCTAAACAGTTCTAAGAACTACTCTCCCCCAAACTCAGTTTTGCTGCTTGCGTTCGCACTGGCCAAGTGGCCATAGGAACTGGTAGGAGGGGTAACGCAAGCACGGCGTCTTTATCACTAGATGTAGCACGGCCAATACAACAACAACAAACCAGCATGGAGGAGGCTATTATTGCAATGTTCCTGTTCTGCCTTCTTGGAGGCAGTGTGGTTCTGAGAGGCAGTAATAGTTCTTGGAGGCAGTATATTTCTGTGAGGCAGTGTTGTTCCCAGTGGCAGTGTCATTCCCAGAGGCAGTGTGGTGGTTCTGAGAGGCAGTATAGTTCTTGGATGCAGTGTGGTTCTGAGAGGCAGTATAGTTCTTGGATGCAGTGTGGTTCTGAGAGGGAGTGCCATTCTCAGATGCAGTGTGGTTCTGAGAGGCAGTATAGTTCTGAGAGGCAGTGTGCAGTAGCGTAGTGGCAATCGGGAGAGTCGGGACTTTTCCCGGTGGGCCGGTATTGTTTTGAGGCCGTGAGGGCCGGTCGGTCTGATAATAGTTATACTAGTGTCTGATATTATATTATTAGCAATACCATCTGGCGGCAGGCGGCCTGATGTGCGGCCGCTTCCGCCGGTCAAACTGTCACTGTGCAACCTCTCTGTCTCCGCTCAACACTGTGTGCACTGCGAAGCTCAACCCGTTCGGCAGGTCCAACCATGTTGGACATGGATTTTCAAAAACATAGGGGGGTCAGAGCGCGGCGGCCCCTCCCTAAATGGTATAGCCTGTCGGCCAGCCTGTGATGTAAAAAGTCACCGAACACCTCTTTTCCCGCTTCATGTTTTGAAAGTTTAACGGACGGTCGGTGTGAGTGAGTAACTTAGTACTACTGTACTGAGTAATGATGGAAGAAAGGCAAAAAAGAAAACTGAAAGGTGGCGCTGAGAAGGTCAGACTCAAAAGAAAAAAAAATGATGGAGGAGGAGGCATGGAAATGCTCCAAAATTACAGACATGTTCCGGGCAACAACGAGCAAATACACTACAGGTGAAATAAACTGAGTCTGAAGCACTTGTTGTGGGCGGAGTTCGGGCTGGCAACCAGGCTAGTGCTGCGCCAGACTAATCTCAAATATTGTAAAGATTCCTTGTAAGGTTTCATTTTTTTAAATGAACAACACTACACCTGAGAGAAAGTTTAACATTTGGAATACAGCCTCTTTTTGACTGCATTTATTCATTAAACATGACACTCCATTTGTAGTCCGATTGTGCTTGAAGGAGATCATTCACTGTAGGCAGGGCAGCATATTGGCCCATGTTGGTCAATCCTGATGCTACACAACAGCTCATGTAATGAGTTATAATAAGTACAATTTAAGTTGAATGTATTGTTGTTGTTTCCCAAAAATCCTTATTTTATTACTGATATATTTGTTACTGTTTTTTTTTTTTTTTTTTTTTGCTAAATATGCCGATTTTTCTATTCACTCTTTAAGGGACCTTTATTTTGACATTTTTTCTTGCCGCCGCGTTGGTGCCATTTTAGAGTGTGTGCGCGCCTCTTGCCACTCCAGTTTGTATTGAACGCGCTGGGGAGAGGTAAGCGTTTTGCAGAGCTCTTGAAATTATGAGCAAAATAAGTTTGCAAAGTGTATAAATTGGTTTAATACCCGTTTGTAATCAATGCAGGAATTGCATGGCGTGTTTTGTTGTATGTTACATGCATGAGTGGATTAATAATCTGAAGATTAATCGCGTGGGCCTTATATTGCATGAGTTTTGCGTGTATTAGCACGGTTTTGAGTCAACTGATTGGTGTTGTATCATGCAGGTGAAAGCAATGAGATGCCCTCATGGGATTTTTGTCATCTTTGTGATGTTGAACTTCAGGTATTCCACTTTTATTGCATTTTACATTCTTGTATTGTGTTAATATGTTATGCTTTAATATTATTTGTATGTTCATTAACTTTAATTGTAACAAAATGAGTTTGCATTGAACTCGCTGGGGAGAGGTGAAAGCTATGAGATGCCCTCATGTGATTTTTGTCATCTTTGTGATGTTGAACTTCAGATGCTGCGAAATCCATGCTGAACGTGACTGAATAAACCCCCATGTTGGTGAACTACAATACGTGTCCTGGTCCTATAATACACAACGCAGAGAGACTGAGAAGCGCAACAGCAGTCAGCGAGCGGACCAGTTACACTCAGACCACTGCGTAAATTGGCCATTTCATCTGCAACAAACCTGTATAGAAAACAGATGCAAGGAATGCAATGGAATATAGCCTGCATTAGACTTAGATATCTGCAGTGTGAAATGATCTGTGAGATTTAGTATTTGAGGAAGTTACCATTCATCTGTCATCTTATCATAGCACTCCACATCACAGGTGGTGCTTATTCCAGAGGGCTTATTAACCCTCCGACAGCAAACAACCGACCATTAACTACCTGGATTTTGAGGAAGTTAAAAAGGAAAATACATAATGTACAGCTTAAGTCTTTAAATTTACATTAATAAATCTCATTATAGATGCAACGCTTCATTTACAAGCGATACTTCAAGGGATACTCATAGTAGGAAAAAAATAGTAGTAGTAGTAGTAGTTCCATAGTAGGAAAAAAATACTGTGGAAGTCAATGAGACCAGAAACTGTCTGGTTACTGATATTCTTTTAAATATCATAAAATCGGCTGAATCAATTTGAAAACGGTTAAACTCAACTGTTTAACTCTGGGGGAGTTGTAAAATGAGCCTATTTCCAAAAAAAAGTGGAGTATCCCTTTAAATATCATTAGAATGTTTTGACACACATTGATATTTGAAGACTTTGATCGTTGACTTTTAAGACAATTTTAGGGTGCAATTATTGTCAATATGGGACCAAATACATTTTCCCCCATATTCATTATCATCAAATCATTTTTGTAAAGTAAGTTATTTCATAGTTTCACCAGAGACAGATATTAACTGACCACATCTCACCTCAATGCCAAAGTTGCTGCTTGGATTGTACATTGATGCCACGGCATGCCAATTGTTTGTCAGCGGATTGTAGACCTCTGTACTCCGCAAATAACTGGTTCCATCAAAACCACCAACCTTTAAATAAATACACTTTTTATTTATCTATTCTGTGCGTTTGTATATGCACATTGCACAACCATGCATGTATTTACTTAAGTGCAACCTTTAAACTGTGATTGATCCATATTTCTGTATTTGTGTTATGGTTATTATAGTTAATTAAAACTAAACCCTGATGTGTGTGTGTGTGTGTGAGTTTAATACTCACAGCATACACTAGGTCTGCATAAGCAATCACACCAACAACACTGCGGCGGCTGCTCATGGGAGCGATGAGAGTCCACTGGAACCAGTTGACTCTCATCGCTCCCATGAGCAGCCGCCACATAGGCCGGTCATTTTTGACCAGGAACACCACAAGTGTGACTATGTGCCATATTTTTTACAAAACAAAAGTTTCAAAACAAAATTCCTGGTGAAAATGTTAAGTTGACTAGTGTGATCAACAATACCAATTTTCTTTAGATTTTATTTAATATTTCCAAAATTATTCAAAAAAACAAAAACAAACAAACAATAAAATACCTACTCTCAAATAAATGAGGCCTATTATTCAGAGGCAAATCAAAATATAAAACCAGTCCTAATAGTGAAAATATGGTATAATGAGTGATTTATACGTTTTTTTTTTATTTTATTTTTTATGAGAGGCAGTATAGTTATTGGAGGCAGTGTGGTTCTAGCCGCTTTCCGACCAAGTAGTTACAGGAACTTAGTTATAGGAACTGTCCACTTCTAAACAGTTCTAAGAACTACTCTCCCCCAAACTCAGTTTTGCTGCTTGCGTTCGCACTGGCCAAGTGGCCATAGGAACTGGTAGGAGGGGTAACGCAAGCACGGCGTCTTTATCACTAGATGTAGCACGGCCAATACAACAACAACAAACCAGCATGGAGGAGGCTATTATTGCAATGTTCCTGTTCTGCCTTCTTGGAGGCAGTGTGGTTCTGAGAGGCAGTAATAGTTCTTGGAGGCAGTATATTTCTGTGAGGCAGTGTTGTTCCCAGTGGCAGTGTCATTCCCAGAGGCAGTGTGGTGGTTCTGAGAGGCAGTATAGTTCTTGGAGGCAGTGTGGTTCTGAGAGGCAGTATAGTTCTTGGAGGCAGTGTGGTTCTGAGAGGCAGTATAGTTCTTGGAGGCAGTGTGGTGGTTCTGAGAGGCAGTATAGTTCTTGGAGGCAGTGTGGTGGTTCTGAGAGGCAGTATAGTTCCTGGAGGCAGTGTGGTTCTGAGAGGCAGTATAGTTCTTGGATGCAGTGTGGTTCTGAGAGGCAGTATAGTTCTTGGATGCAGTGTGGTTCTGAGAGGGAGTGCCATTCTCAGATGCAGTGTGGTTCTGAGAGGCAGTATAGTTCTGAGAGGCAGTGTGCAGTAGCGTAGTGGCAATCGGGAGAGTCGGGACTTTTCCCGGTGGGCCGGTATTGTTTTGAGGCCGTGAGGGCCGGTCGGTCTGATAATAGTTATACTAGTGTCTGATATTATATTATTAGCAATACCATCTGGCGGCAGGCGGCCTGATGTGCGGCCGCTTCCGCCGGTCAAACTGTCACTGTGCAACCTCTCTGTCTCCGCTCAACACTGTGTGCACTGCGAAGCTCAACCCGTTCGGCAGGTCCAACCATGTTGGACATGGATTTTCAAAAACATAGGGGGGTCAGAGCGCGGCGGCCCCTCCCTAAATGGTATAGCCTGTCGGCCAGCCTGTGATGTAAAAAGTCACCGAACACCTCTTTTCCCGCTTCATGTTTTGAAAGTTTAACGGACGGTCGGTGTGAGTGAGTAACTTAGTACTACTGTACTGAGTAATGATGGAAGAAAGGCAAAAAAGAAAACTGAAAGGTGGCGCTGAGAAGGTCAGACTCAAAAGAAAAAAAATGATGGAGGAGGAGGCATGGAAATGCTCCAAAATTACAGACATGTTCCGGGCAACAACGAGCAAATACACTACAGGTGAAATAAACTGAGTCTGAAGCACTTGTTGTGGGCGGAGTTCGGGCTGGCAACCAGGCTAGTGCTGCGCCAGACTAATCTCAAATATTGTAAAGATTCCTTGTAAGGTTTCATTTTTTTAAATGAACAACACTACACCTGAGAGAAAGTTTAACATTTGGAATACAGCCTCTTTTTGACTGCATTTATTCATGAAACATGACACTCCATTTGTAGTCAGATTGTGCTTGAAGGAGATCATTCACTGTAGGCAGGGCAGCATATTGGGCCATGTTGGTCAATCCTGATGCTACACAACAGCTCATGTAATGAGTTATAATAAGTACAATTTAAGTTGAATGTATTGTTGTTGTTTCCCAAAAATCCTTATTTTATTACTGATATATTTCTTACTGTTTTTTTTTTTTTTTTTTTTTGCTAAATATGCCGATTTTTATATTCACTCTTTAAGGGACCTTTATTTTGACATTTTTTCTTGCCGCCGCGTTGGTGCCATTTTAGAGTGTGTGCGCGCCTCTTGCCAGTTTGTATTGAACGCGCTGGGGAGAGGTAAGCGTTTTGCAGAGCTCTTGAAATTATGAGCAAAATAAGTTTGCAAAGTGTATAAATTGGTTTAATACCCGTTTGTAATCAATGCAGGAATTGCATGGCGTGTTTTGTTGTATGTTACATGCATGAGTGGATTAATAATCTGAAGATTAATCGCGTGGGCCTTATATTGCATGAGTTTTGCGTGTATTAGCACGGTTTTGAGTCAACTGATTGGTGTTGTATCATGCAGGTGAAAGCAATGAGATGCCCTCATGGGATTTTTGTCATCTTTGTGATGTTGAACTTCAGGTATTCCACTTTTATTGCATTTTACATTCTTGTATTGTGTTAATATGTTATGCTTTAATATTATTTGTATGTTCATTAACTTTAATTGTAACAAAATGAGTTTGCATTGAACTCGCTGGGGAGAGGTGAAAGCTATGAGATGCCCTCATGTGATTTTTGTCATCTTTGTGATGTTGAACTTCAGATGCTGCGAAATCCATGCTGAACGTAGTCTCAGCCTCAGACGTCACGCCCACGGAACGTTGGCTAAACGTCTGATGCATATGGTACACTTAACTGGAAACACTTCAGGAATGTCGAAGTCGTCATCTGATTGGTTGAATTTTATCGGATTTCCGGGGGGCGTCAGTGTCGCGTTTATTTTCGGTCCGCCGGGAAACAAAGCGCAGATGTGATTGCGGAAGAAAAACTGTTGTGTTTATATGAGTGGCCTATGTGAGTGACAATGAGCATTTCTCAAGATCAGCTAAACGTAGTTGTATGTCCCCTCCAAGCTATTATGGAAGATCAAGTGAAGTACTTAATTGCGAAGGGTATATCAGCTGCGTTTGTGGACAAACATGAGACAGACGCTGACATCGCAGCTGGCCGATTCAGTATTCATATATAGGTCGCGCACACTGGATTATAAGGCACATAAGATACTGCAGAGTCAAACGTTTGACTGGGTTTGCGTTATGCATCCACTAGATGTGCTAAAGGCTAAAGGGAATGTAGCGAGTGCGCGGCGCCGGAGGTGAGGCGTTTATTTAGTAGGCGTGAGCGCACTGGGGCGGGGACGTAACTTACATTCGTGTGACAAAGCGGACATAAGATGGACATGAGCGAGTTCGTGGGTGAATTTAATAACACGGAGCGTTGTTAGCGCCTCCGGTGACTGCTGACTGACTTGTTGCACACCGGTCTGTTGTTGTGGGGACATTTCCACGCCCCGAAACATGACGCTGAACGAAACGAACTGTAATTGGTTGTTTGACATGTCGGTCTAACGGCCTTATGGGCGGGCCTTGACCAAAGAAAGCTGCTATGAATTCCAGACCTTCAGCCGTCAGTCTGAAGGTCTGGCTACGCGAGACTATGCTGAACGTGACTGAATAAACCCCCATGTTGGTGAACTACAATACGTGTCCTGGTCCTATAATACACAACGCAGAGAGACTGAGAAGCGCAACAGCAGTCAGCGAGCGGACCAGTTACACTCAGACCACTGCGTAAATTGGCCATTTCATCTGCAACAAACCTGTATAGAAAACAGATGCAA
The DNA here is from genome assembly GCF_016745375.1 of Pimephales promelas. The sequence goes on from NW_024121321.1 coordinate 28,939,268, forward strand.
GGAATGCAATGGAATATAGCCTGCATTAGACTTAGATATCTGCAGTGTGAAATGATCTGTGAGATTTAGTATTTGAGGAAGTTACCATTCATCTGTCATCTTATCATAGCACTCCACATCACAGGTGGTGCTTATTCCAGAGGGCTTATTAACCCTCCGACAGCAAACAACCGACCATTAACTACCTGGATTTTGAGGAAGTTAAAAGGAAAATACATAATGTACAGCTTAAGTCTTTAAATTTACATTAATAAATCTCATTATAGATGCAACGCTTCATTTACAAGCGATACTTCAAGGGATACTCATAGTAGGAAAAAAATAGTAGTAGTAGTAGTAGTTCCATAGTAGGAAAAAAATACTGTGGAAGTCAATGAGACCAGAAACTGTCTGGTTACTGATATTCTTTTAAATATCATAAAATCGGCTGAATCAATTTGAAAACGGTTAAACTCAACTGTTTAACTCTGGGGGAGTTGTAAAATGAGCCTATTTTCCAAAAAAAAGTGGAGTATCCCTTTAAATATCATTAGAATGTTTTGACACACATTGATATTTGAAGACTTTGATCGTTGACTTTTAAGACAATTTTAGGGTGCAATTATTGTCAATATGGGACCAAATACATTTTCCCCCATATTCATTATCATCAAATCATTTTTGTAAAGTAAGTTATTTCATAGTTTCACCAGAGACAGATATTAACTGACCACATCTCACCTCAATGCCAAAGTTGCTGCTTGGATTGTACATTGATGCCACGGCATGCCAATTGTTTGTCAGCGGATTGTAGACCTCTGTACTCCGCAAATAACTGGTTCCATCAAAACCACCAACCTTTAAATAAATACACTTTTTATTTATCTATTCTGTGCGTTTGTATATGCACATTGCACAACCATGCATGTATTTACTTAAGTGCAACCTTTAAACTGTGATTGATCCATATTTCTGTATTTGTGTTATGGTTATTATAGTTAATTAAAACTAAACCCTGATGTGTGTGTGTGTGTGTGTGTGTGTGAGTTTAATACTCACAGCATACACTAGGTCTGCATAAGCAATCACACCAACAACACTGCGGCGGCTGCTCATGGGAGCGATGAGAGTCCACTGGAACCAGTTGACTCTCATCGCTCCCATGAGCAGCCGCCACATAGGCCGGTCATTTTTGACCAGGAACACCACAAGTGTGACTATGTGCCATATTTTTTACAAAACAAAAGTTTCAAAACAAAATTCCTGGTGAAAATGTTAAGTTGACTAGTGTGATCAACAATACCAATTTTCTTTAGATTTTATTTAATATTTCCAAAATTATTCAAAAAAACAAAAACAAACAATAAAATACCTACTCTCAAATAAATGAGGCCTATTATTCAGAGGCAAATCAAAATATAAAACCAGTCCTAATAGTGAAAATATGGTATAATGAGTGATTTATACGTTTTTTTTTTTTTTTATTTTTTTTTTATGAGAGGCAGTATAGTTATTGGAGGCAGTGTGGTTCTAGCCGCTTTCCGACCAAGTAGTTACAGGAACTTAGTTATAGGAACTGTCCACTTCTAAACAGTTTAAGAACTACTCTCCCCAAACTCAGTTTTGCTGCTTGCGTTCGCACTGGCCAAGTGGCCATAGGAACTGGTAGGAGGGGTAACGCAAGCACGGCGTCTTTATCACTAGATGTAGCACGGCCAATACAACAACAACAAACCAGCATGGAGGAGCTATTATTGCAATGTTCCTGTTCTGCCTTCTTGGAGGCAGTGTGGTTCTGAGAGGCAGTAATAGTTCTTGGAGGCAGTATATTTCTGTGAGGCAGTGTTGTTCCCAGTGGCAGTGTCATTCCCAGAGGCAGTGTGGTGGTTCTGAGAGGCAGTATAGTTCTTGGAGGCAGTGTGGTTTCTGAGAGGCAGTATAGTTCTTGGAGGCAGTGTGGTGGTTCTGAGAGGCAGTATAGTTCTTGGATGCAGTGTGGTTCTGAGAGGGAGTGCCATTCTCAGATGCAGTGTGGTTCTGAGAGGCAGTGTGCAGTAGCGTAGTGGCAATCGGGAGAGTCGGGACTTTTCCCGGTGGGCCGGTATTGTTTTGAGGCCGTGAGGGCCGGTCGGTCTGATAATAGTTATACTAGTGTCTGATATTATATTATTAGCAATACCATCTGGCGGCAGGCGGCCTGATGTGCGGCCGCTTCCGCCGGTCAAACTGTCACTGTGCAACCTCTCTGTCTCCGCTCAACACTGTGTGCACTGCGAAGCTCAACCCGTTCGGCAGGTCCAACCATGTTGACCTGGATTTTCAAAAACATAGGGGGGTCAGAGCGCGGCGGCCCTCCCTAAATGGTATAGCCTGTCGGCCAGCCTGTGATGTAAAAAGTCACCGAACACCTCTTTTCCCGCTTCATGTTTTGAAAGTTTAACGGACGGTCGGTGTGAGTGAGTAACTTAGTACTACTGTACTGGAGTAATGATGGAAGAAAGGCAAAAAAGAAAACTGAAAGGTGGCGCTGAGAAGGTCAGACTCAAAAGAAAAAAAATGATGGAGGAGGAGGCATGGAAATGCTCCAAAATTTACAGACATGTTCCGGGCAACAACGAGCAAATACACTACAGGTGAAATAAACTGAGTCTGAAGCACTTGTTGTGGGCGGAGTTCGGGCTGGCAACCAGGCTAGTGCTGCGCCAGACTAATCTCAAATATTGTAAAGATTCCTTGTAAGGTTTCATTTTTTTAAATGAACAACACTACACCTGAGAGAAAGTTTAACATTTGGAATACAGCCTCTTTTTGACTGCATTTATTCATGAAACATGACACTCCATTTGTAGTCAGATTGTGCTTGAAGGAGATCATTCACTGTAGGGCAGGCAGCATATTGGGCCATGTTGGTCAATCCTGATGCTACACAACAGCTCATGTAATGAGTTATAATAAGTACAATTTAAGTTGAATGTATTGTTGTTGTTTCCCAAAAATCCTTATTTTATTACTGATATATTTGTTACTGTTTTTTTTTTTTTTTTTTTTGCTAAATATGCCGATTTTTATATTCACTCTTTAAGGGACCTTTATTTTGACATTTTTTCTTGCCGCCGCGTTGGTGACATTTTAGAGTGTGTGCGCGCCTCTTGCCAGTTTGTATTGAACGCGCTGGGGAGAGGTAAGCGTTTTGCAGAGCTCTTGAAATTATGAGCAAAATAAGTTTGCAAAGTGTATAAATTGGTTTAATACCCGTTTGTAATCAATGCAGGAATTGCATGGCGTGTTTTGTTGTATGTTACATGCATGAGTGGATTAATAATCTGAAGATTAATCGCGTGGGCCTCATATTGCATGAGTTTTGCGTGTATTAGCACGGTTTTGAGTAGTGATCGACCGATATATCGGCCGGCCGATATATCGGGCCGATATTTGAGGTTTTTACGTGTATCGGAATCGGCCGATACACCGATGCGCGTTCGCCGATAGTTTTTTTTTTTTCCCGCCGTTATTTATAGACAGGCGGCAACGGGCAGCTCCGTGCTGCTGGAGATGCTGCAGTTCACGTGCCCCGCCCTCCTCCACTAGCAGAGTGCAACCTGCTCTTCACGAGAATGGTAACTTAAACTTTCAAAGGATCTTTTAAATGTTTGACTCCTGAAATATTGTCAAACACTTTGAAAATGGAAACACGTCGCCCTATAACTGTTATGTGCTTGCAACTAAGCAAGTTTGTGGGTCCAAATGGAAAACGCGAATGCCTCGTCTATAAAACTTAACTGCTTGCCATTGTATTAAGAAGCTGCAAATAGTTAAGGTGTAGGTTATCCGTTCAGTATGCATTAGGACTGTCTATGAATATTCTACATTCGAATATCTATTAATTTTGAAGGTGAAAATTAATATTTGAATGTGGAAAAACACGCCCGCGGTTGCAGACTAATAACGTTACCACAGCTGCACAGCTCACTCGGAGCGCTCACTGTCGGTTCTATACTGTGAAACTTCAATCACTGAATGAACTGAAGCCTGCTATATTTGGGACAAGAGTCGCGACTCGCAAACTTAAATTGCTTGCACAAAACTCTTGTTTAGCACTCAACATTTGTTTGTTGTTCATTTAACCGACGCGCAGAGACCGTGAGGGCGAGAGAGAGAGAGAGAGAGAGTGCCTGAGCGAGTCCAGGGCGAGACAGAGTGAGCTCTGCGGTCTTGGCCATTAGTTGATTTACTTGCTTTTTAATACGTTGTCAAATATGTTTAAACTCAAATAAACCATCTAATACTAGTAGTTATGTCTCTTTTTATTAATGTGTCCTGTTATTGATGTAATGCGCGTCAACAACAAAACGCGCAACGGGATGTTCGAATATGTTTTTTAGAGGGAATATGCAAACGCCATTTGAGGAATTTTGACAGCCCTAGTATGCATACGGTAACGAACTCTGGTCATAGGATTAAGGAATGCCAACGTTATTCTGTGCTTTTTGTGGGAGATTTATTCAGCGCTCACCTGGCTGAGGTTTGGGGCGTGTGGAGTTTGTCTCCCTCGCAATCGCAGTAATATTAGAGACTAGACATGCTCATTTTATTTTATGTAGGAAAATTGAAACCATGCAGTACATGAAGTACAGTGTGCACTGTGCACTTTATTATGCTGTTGCTACTGTGTGCAATAGTGTAATTATTTAATTTATGCTTAAATATTCATTTTCAGCACTGAACTTTTTTTGTTTTACTTCATGTTTTTAATATTTTTTAAATTGTTTATCTACTTGTTCTTGTTCTACCTCACATGTTTTTACTATTTGTTAAATATTAATTTTTGAAGTTAGTTAAATGTTACTTTTATTAAATTGAGACCTGTAACATTTGTTAACATCATGTTATTTTTAAGATGTAAATTGAGGGAGCAAAATGTATCGGCTCCAAATATCGGCTCAAGAAAATCGGCAGCCCGTATCGGTCATCGGCTAAGGCTGATGGGAAAAAAATCGGTATCGGTATCGGCACTAAAAAATCCATATCGGTCGATCCCTAGTTTTGAGTCAACTGATTGGTGTTGTATCATGCAGGTGAAAGCAATGAGATGCCCTCATGGGATTTTTGTCATCTTTGTGATGTTGAACTTCAGGTATTCCACTTTTATTGCATTTTACATTCTTGTATTGTGTTAATATGTTATGCTTTAATATTATTTGTATGTTCATTAACTTTAATTGTAACAATATGAGTTTGCATTGAACTTGCTGGGGAGAGGTGAAAGCTATGAGATGCCCTCATGTGATTTTTGTCATCTTTGTGATGTTGAACTTCAGATGCTGCGAAATCCATGCTGAACGTGACTGAATAAACCCCCATGTTGGTGAACTACAATACGTGTCCTGGTCCTATAATACACAACGCAGAGAGACTGAGAAGAGCAACAGCGGTCAGCGAGCGGACCAGTTACACTCAGACCACTGCGTAAATTGGCCATTTCATCTGCAACAAACCTGTATAGAAAACAGATGCAAGGAATGCAATGGAATATAGCCTGCATTAGACTTAGATATCTAATGCAGTGTGAAATGATCTGTGAGATTTAGTATTTGAGGAAGTTACCATTCATCTGTCATCTTATCATAGCACTCCACATCACAGGTGGTGCTTATTCCATTAAACCCTCCGACAGCAAACAACCGACCATTAACTACCTGGATTTTGAGGAAGTTAAAAAGGAAAATACCATAGACTGTAAAAAAATATGGACGTAGTATCCGTGACGTCACCCGTAGGTTTCTGAAGACCGTTTTTGATGCCTAAAGTGGGCGTAGCCGACCGTCGCCATCTTGGCATTGCGTCACTCCCGGAAAATCGAAAATGGTCAACTAGGCGGGACGTGGGTGGAGCCGTGGAACCTGTTGCTGAAAACATGCCCACCTAGCTCGACGCTATCAAGTTGTCTTTGAATCCTTTAAATGGAAGATATTGGCGGTTGGATTTTGAACCGAATCAAACCAAGCTTACAATTTGAGGTAAATGAACCTGAACCTACACAACAAAACTTGAAATAACTATTTATATGTTATTGATATTAATTAATATAAACAAAGTTTAAAATGCTGCAGCACTTATAATACATGTGGTAACGTTTATTTGCAACACTTTGAAATTTGAAGCAAATCACTGAACCTGCATTTATGAGTGTGTAGCCTATTTGGATGTCAACTGAATATAACGTTATTAAGATGGGGTTAGAATCGGATTAGCTAGCATTAAAAATGTTATTACCCATTTACATTAGTTAGCGTATTTTTTACAAGCTGTGTATTTTTTTTTTTTTTTTTTTTTAGTGATCGATTTTGAGGTGATGGCCACCCGCGACAAATGCACCACGTCTGCACATAGCTTAAACTGTAAGTACTGCTATTTTACAGCTTATATTGTCTGTCTTAAAAGGACAACAACAAATCAGATTGTCATCTAAATTTGAGGTGTTGCTCCCTTCTGTTCTCCTACATGTGACAGTATTGTCAACATAAAAAATTGAGCAACATTTCATTGTTAAATTCTTATTTTTCATTACCTCATGCATTTATTAAACTCATTTATTTTCCTTCCATAGACACAGTGTGGATCATTGGTGACAGCTATGTCAGACGTGGTGCCCAGAGAGCTGCAGAGACCATGGGAAGCAACCTCAGTCTGCCAGGCGTCCGTGTCTGTTGGTTTGGTTGTGGTGGGCTGCGGTGGAAAAGACTCCGTTCTTCTCCCACTCCCTGTGAGGAAGAGCAGCACCGGATGTCCTCCTCATCCACTGTGGCGGCAATGACCTGGGGGTGGTCAGCAGCGTCCAGCTGGTGAACACCATAAAGGAGGACCTGCACCAGCTTAAACTCCGGCACCCTGGCATGAAGATCATGTTTTCAGCTGTGACCCAGAGGTGCCGGTGGAAGGCCGGTGCCAATCCAGTTAAAATTGACAAGGCGAGAAAGTTTGTTAACAGTGTTATGGCTACATTTGTTCGTAGTTTAAATAGTGCCATGATTGAGCACCCTTGCATTAGACATGACAGTCCTGGGCTATTTTTGAAAGATGGAGTTCATTTCACACCTAGGGGAAATGATATGTTTTTAAGTACATTAGCTAACTGCCTTAAAGGCCACATTCAAATGCAGTAAACTCCGTACAGTTGGCAGTGTTACTGCTTTTGAATTTTGCCTTTATGGACATTTTTGTAAGGCTCAAATATAGCCCTGACCATCATGTCTAATTTTGAGGTTTTTATGTTAATTTAGAAACACCTGTAGCCATAACACTGTTACCACCTCTGCTCTTCCTCATCCATAAATCCCCCCTTCCCTTTTAATAAAAAAGATTCAATCTTTCACCGTTGTTTGAGCAGTTTTTAAGGCATGCATTGATTTTTCATTTCATTGTTTTATGAAGTAAATTTAGAAAAATGTTTTGATTATTGTTTTAATGTTTATCAAAAATGAGTTGCCATGAACATGGGGTTATTTAAAGAAAAACAGCATAACTGCAACTTTAGATACGGTGTTTTAAACATTTTAATAATGTGAATGTGTGTGGATAACATAGGATAAGGGGGGAGTACAAGTTAAACAAAAATCTAAGCAAAGAAAAAGGGTGCAGGCAATGACAGAGAAGATATAGAGCCATGATGGAAGCTGGGATCAGAACGCTCCTCATGGATACTGGAATCAGCTCCTCTGGCACATCAACAGACAGCATGAGTACGGTTACTGACAAAGAGAAAGATGACAAGGTTAGAAAATACTAGTAAAATATATTCAGTATGGCCTGTCTTGGTTTAAAGCCCACCCACCACGACAAGGTGCAGGCCAGAGGGTTGTTCCATAAAACAAGATTAGAAAATAAGCCAGGCTTATTTTGGTTAGTCAAACTTATTGCCGGTGAATTCTGTTTCATAAAGCAAACTTAAAATAGTTCAAACTCAGTTACCCTGGAAACTTATGCTGGGAAACTAGCCTGGTCCGGGGCTGCAAGATTGACTTTCATTTTTTGATTTCGCCACTGAATGTGCGCCATCTTTAGTTTGTTACCAAGACGCAAGCCGTCCTTCTCCTGAAGCTTGTGGAGCTCCTCAATGTACCGCCACCTTATCTGCTGGCCATCTTCTCTTACCAGAACCTCAACTGTTGAGAACACATTCCGAAGAAGCTTGAGCATATGACATGGATCCAAGAGCACATGGACTTTTTGTGTGTGATCCTCAGGATGGAGAAAGTAAGGTCTCATGTCCATGATGCACAAGTTAGCACCAAGCTCCCTGATCATTGTTATGTTTTGGGAGGGTCCATCACACGTCAAGGAGACTAACTCCGATTTCATGAAGCCTAACAAGGCTCTCTCGGATGATGCTTGCTCTCTCTGTTCCTGTCATGCTGTTGATAAGAAAGTAAGCAATGGGAATCTTCCAAGACTCATTGATTGCAACAACCATGAGGACCAGTGCTTGTGTTGCCACAACATTTTCTATCTCACCACCTCCAATGTCAACATAGCCATGAATTTGGTCCCCACCAAACTCAGTTTGCTTGTGAATGTACATTTCATCCATCATCAATGAGCAAACTGTGTCCTTACCAACTTTCTTCTGCTCAGCAACGTGACTTTTTAAAGCTGTGAATGACGCAACAGTATATCCAGGATCTGCAGAGATGCTACAGTACCATTTTCGTATGGTCTGAGGATGAGGCAAAGCCAAGAGAAACTTCTCTCTCACATATTCATAGGCCTTTGGAGAGTAAAAGTGCAGTGTAGTTGCGAATTGCTTCATGTTTTCAGAAAACACCGACTTTTTCTTCTTTTGGATTCTCTGAAAAATCTCCTGGGGAACATCATCCAGACTTTCAAGAAGAGAGGCACATTCGCTTGAAATCATAAGTTTCTTCTGAAGCACTTTGATTACACCTTTCAAGGAAAAAAAACTTTTGCCTTAAGTCTCCTTGTCTGTTGGCCTTTCAACCTCAGCTTTTTGCGAGTTACACATAGCTTTTCCTTTACCTCACAAGTTTTCCTTTTAAGTGTTTTCGGAGACTCTGAAATATAGTAGCAGTGATCACTCACACCACTCCGATTTGTGTGTTGAACGCTGCTACCCAAACCAAAATCCTCACACACATTCGCTGTCAGAGTAATGTCATCATGCACGACATCTTGACCAACAAAGGCCTGTTCAGATGTGTCTTCCATCATCATGACATTGCTCTGATTGACAGCATGGCTGTTGGCACTACTCCCATTGTCTACATATGCAACCTCCTCATTACTATTTACAGCTGACATAGGGATGCCACTTACCACCTCATCAATACTTACCAAGCGTCTTCTTTTAGGCTGTTGTTCTTTGCCCTTGGAGAAAGAGAAAATGGTTGGCACAGCGGTGTTCTTCAGGCATGTCCTTCCCTAATAAAAATTAGCATGTAAAAAAGAAGCATAAAAAATATGACATTATTGGTCATATTGGCTGTTATTGGCTGTAAATGACTGTTATTCATATGAGTTTATGTTTCATTATTTGGTCTTACACTAGTATAAATGTACAGATTACATTTTCAAATTATTATTGCTATTAAAAGAATATGTAACTGTTTGCAATAACTCTCACAACAGAATCATTCTGTGTTTCGGTATCTCGCTTGGAGAACATTTTTTCAATCATGAATTTCACATTTTTTTATTTAATTTTTTTATTTTATGGTATTTGCATTTAAAGGAGCAATGTGTGATTTTTAGCGACATCTAGTGGTTCGGTTGCGAGTTTGCACCAGGTTTGCACTAAGGGCTCAGCCCACTGCTCACCCCTCCCTTTCGAAGAAGCTACGGTTGCTAAAACGGGACAAACATCTCGTCGGCTGAGACAGCAGAGAATAGCCAGAGTAAGCCAAGAGTGTGTGACATTGTCACTGTTTCTGTACCACAGTCCATTATAAACCACATCATGAATACTGTTTACAAAGCCATAGTCAGGTGAGGATCAAGGGTTTTAATATATAATTTAATAAAATAATATTAATCAGCTGATTGTCTCACAAACGTAACCAGCAGCACATTTATCCCCACATACTGTAGCAAACCCATAATACAGCGAGGGAGCAGCTATTAGGGGTGGCACGGTACATGAAAAAACACCCGAACCGTTCGGTTCGCTTGTCTCGGTTCGGAGCGTGTGTGCGTCTCACGGTTCGACGCATGCGCAATGTAACCTCGTGCCCGTATGTGACGTGTGTTTTCTTTTCGCGCGACATAAGCTTGTTCGACTTGGACCGGCGCTGCACAGAGCGACCGGTGAATAACATCACACTAGAGTGAGAACGACGGCTCCGTCACTCACTTTCGCGGTATTTGATGTCATTACCGATCGCTCTGTGCAGCGCCGGTTCAAGTTAGTAAACAAGCCAGTAAAAGTGGAGTATGGAGCGCTGCAGGTCACGGCACGCGGAGAAATAGCAAGTGGGAGAGATGAGGGAGTTGGAGGATGCGCCAGCGTCCTATAAGTCTAAGTCCGGTGTGTGGGGACATTTTTGATTTCATGTTATGGTATTTTAATATAACGTTACAGTGGCACTTTATGTTTAGATAAGAGCTTCAGTCAAATGTTTCCAAATCCTGCACTTTAATTTAAACTGAAAAAAAGGTACCCTCACTTTTTGGGAATAGAAGCATTGTTGATACTGTTTTTTTGTGTTGAGGTTGAACTTTTCACTTTATGTTTATGGCCTTTGCAATTTCTATAGCCTAATTATAGGCAATGAGGTTTCATGTATATTGACTTATTCATAAAAGACAGTGTAGTTCCTCTTTTTTTCTTTTAAAAGATAGAATTTTTGTAAGAGCTACAAAAGTTGTCAGTTCATAAATGCAAGTTAATTTCTTTTTGTAAATAAGATTTGTGTGATAAAAATGCACAAGTTCTTGTAGACATAGTGATACACATTCTCCTTTTTTTTGCCAAATAAACGAAAAGCATGTCAATTTCTTCTCTCTTGCTGTGTCAAAATCTCACCTAGCTTTCCTCTGAGATAGTCCCAAAATGTGCTTAAAGTCAAAGAGTCAAATTCAGTTTGTGCATGATTGCATGAATATAATTTTTTTTATACTGTATCATAAAGTGTGGATAATTAAGCTATATATCACATGCTGAAGTACATTTCTGAAGTGTTAAAGATTAAAAGAAAAAAATAACAAGAACCGTACAGAACCGAAAACCGTGACACTAAAACCGTGATACAAACCGAACCGTCGGTTTCGTGAACCGTGCCACCCCTAGCAGCTATATATTTTTTCTAACAGGGTAGTAATAGTTTAGCTGGCTAATATGAGCTGTTACTGTGGCTGAGCTGGGACTCGTCCGCATGAGTCCAAAGGTCGGAACTGCGCGCGCTGTTACAATCATGTCATCTCCGCATCCCATAGATACTATTTACTACACACAATAGGCTTTTTTTCTCTGATTTTGAAAAATCTTCGCGATCGACTTTAGTAAAAGTCTCTATCGACGGGTTAGTGATTCCTGTAACGTACTGTTTTACGGTCAATGACATGAATACTAATCATCAGCTGTCTCACGAACGTAACAGCACTATCCCCAACATAACAAACCCATAACACAGCGAGGGAGAACTAAGTTACATGAAACAATCCCAACTACATATTTTACACCACTCACAAGGAAAAAGTCACTACTCACGGAGTGTAAGGCTAGCTTTCCGCTACTTCTCTTTCAAGGTAGTGATGAAACACATTCTGTAGCACTGTGTGTTCGCGTTCGGCTACGGTAGGAATATGACGTCACATGGCGACCTTCATAGAAGGGGATTCCCGCGGTTATGGAGCTATTAATGTCTCATTCTAAGGTAATAAAATCATTACGGTTAATTAAGTAAGTTCTTTATACACCACTGAAAACATAGTTATGGATGTCATATTGCATTTCTGTTAATAGATACTCAACTTTGAAACACATTGCACCTTTAAGGTAGGGCTGCACAATATAGCAAAATTATCAAAATATCGCAAATATATATGTCATGATATGCATACCACAACAACTTGCAATAACTGGGGTCATGAACAAAAGACAAACAGATAATAACTCACTGCTCTTGGCTAAATAATTTTTGTAGCTTTAATAAGAATCAGTGTAGGCCTATATCTAATTCATACAGTGAAAACTAAGCAGTGTTTTATTTTTACATTTGATTATTCAGTTTCTGTTGTTAAATAAACATAATGTAGGATAACCTAAAACTAGAAACCCTGTGGTTTACACTGATGTTCAAATAACACTTCTTATGCTAGAGTAAAACATAGCTGTTCTCTGCTTCTCGGTCAGAAGCTGTAGGGATGTTTTCTTGACAAAAAAAGAATGTGAAACACGCATGTAGGTTATATAATTGTAAATATATTTAAAAGATAGTTTAAGTTTATTTTACACACTTTAAGCATTATCGTATAAGCTAACGCAGCTAACCCTAACCCTAACATATCATATTTTTTGCTTCATTATGAATGTATGATGGTCAATACAATACACCAATTTCAACCAATATGTTGCTTGACTCTTTGTAAGGTATGAAACGAGGTGTCTGTACCCTAGAGGTCTGCACGGGCTTTAAACTGAAGCCCAAACCCGGCCCGTACCCGCGATCTTTTAACCCGCCCCGACCCGACCCGACAATTACATTTACATATTAAGCCCGAACCCGACCCGAACCCGAGGTCCATTCTGTTTCTCACAATAAAAAAACATTTTTGCAATATGCTATGTTGTATTTAATGATTGCTTGACATATTAAACAAATACATGTAGGCACAGCGGCCCTATCAGCAGACAGCACAGCAGTAAGAGAAAAAAAACTAAAACGTACCATTTACGTAACGTTGCTGTGGTCGAACAGGTGTAACAGTCACAGATGTCTCTGGAACTCAAACTTTAAACTTTAAAAACTTCACGCACTGTTGCAAAACTATTTACACCAACATCCTTCTCAGTATGAGTTGTGAAGGAAGAGAACGGCGTCGACAGTTGATGGTTTCAGCGCCGTTCTCCTCTGATTGAAAGTTAGTCCAGCTGCACTGAAGTTTCTCTCGCTGCTGCTGCTACTTGCAGGGATGCTGAGGATACTACGGGCTAGTTTTGACAGTAAGGGGAAAACACCGCAGTTGTTTTTCCACCAACCCAAGAGATCCCGCTCTTCTTCCATGTCATGGTTGCGGCTGGAGTATTGCGTAACTTCATCTGCGGTTTCACCGACGGGCACGTTCACCCACTCCTCAAACTCTGCCACTATCTTGCTTCTTTTAGTGACCGGTTCAGCCACGCGTTCAGCTGGCTCGTTGTCTGTGGTAAAGCTGGCTATCCGAAGCCTGGCTTCTTGCTGGATATCCTCTCTGTCAGGGAGAGACAGCATGCGGAGTTGACAGAACTTTGGCCAAAGGAATATGGCAAGCTTATGTAGTGTGTGGATTTTGATTTTACGGTTCAGCCATTCAAGATGCCGCTCACGAATGATGGCCTGGTGAGGACTGTCTGATGCCACAGGTCTGCAGTGGCGCTTAAGTCTCTCGTGCCACAAAACAACCAGGTTAAGTGTGGGGTACTGGTCACCCTCTAGTTCCCTCTGAGCCTCGTAAAATGGGCGAAGAAATTCCAGCAGGAACTCCATGACATCCGGAGATATTTCGTCAATTTTTCGGCTTTCCCCTCGGCTTTCAAGTTTTTCACGAAGCTCAGCGTACACCTGCTTAATTGAATCCAAGGTAAGGAACACCGTGCTAAACCTGGTGTCTGACATTTGCCTGACAGTTGTTGATAACTGACTTATTATACCCGTTTGCTTGACATATCGCACAAGTGCCTTTGCTGCCATTAAAGTCTGTGTGACCTCTGGTGCGCTGTCTCGTAGTTCGGCAGAATCAAGCGCGTTTGAGAACTGTGTTATAAACATGGTCCTGACAATCCAGTCGATGATACGGCGCGAGTGCAGCAATCATGTTTGATCCCTGGTCAGTGACCCAGACGACTTTATTCATAACACAAGCATCAAATCCTAGTTGAGATACGAGCAGTCTCTGTAATTCTCTCCGTATGTTGTCACCAGTTTTCGCTTCTTCAGGAGGGAACATCGCTGTTGTAAGGACTCTGCTTCGAAGCAAAAAATCAGGTGTTATGTAGTGGCAAGTGATAGTTAAGAAACTGATCTTGCGATAGTCGTCAGTCCACATGTCAGTGGTCATTCCAACAGTAATGTCAGACATGATCTCCGATATTTCTTTGACCAGCGCCTGTCTTTTGGAGGCCGCGGTTTCCTTGCATCTCCGAGAAATGGTTGTGGGATCAGGTAACACACTGTCCACTGAGACACGGCCATATGTAGCCCTCACATTTATTAGGTCTTGCGCTAGGTTAATAAAACCTCGTCCAGCAACCGTATGAAACGATCTAATATCCCGACAGCAAAACTCCACACATTTTTCTGTTACATTAGATTTTACAGAAGCTGGTACTGACTTGGCTGCTGGAGATAGATAGTCCGAAAGAGATGACTGTCTGTTACTAGCGGCTAGGCCTGCTGTTGGACGAGTGCATCCACGGTCAGTGTGTCGCTGTAAAGAAGATGTACCTGTCTTTTTGCTGTCATACGCCAAGACAGCTTTGCAAGCTCTACACTGCACGTAACCACTGGGCTCTTTACTGGTGGAAACGACAAGATCATAATGCTTCCAGATTGCAGCTTTTCCTGCATCATTTGGAACTGTTATAAGTTTTCCCTCAGTAATTTTTTGCTTTATCAGACTCATGCTTTGCTTGTCGTCTGCTGTCTGTCTGTATTTTGACTGAAATAGCGCGCGAGAGCGGTAGCACATGCGCAAAACAGTTTTGTGATATAAATGATTTGATAAAATAAAACAAATAATAAAATATATATTTATATTATATATATGTATATATATAATTATAAAAAAATAAAATATCATTAAAATATAAAATATCATTATATTTGAGAGAGAGCGTACGTTTGATTGTGCATTGCATATCTGCGGCTGCGCACGTATGTACTTTCTCTCTCTCGCGTGCCTGCCGGTCACCACAACACAGCAAGCAGGCAAAGCACAGCACACGGCGCGCAAACTATATATAGCCTATTTAGTTTTTCTTAGTTAAACCCGAACCCGACCCGAACCCGAGGCTGTTCATTAAACATTAACCCGAACCCGACCCGAAACCCGCACATTTTTCGGGACCCGTCGGGCTCGGGTCGGGTAGCAGACCTCTACTGTACCCTGGAGTCAGTGGTGAAGTGATGACTCTCAAAATGTTCACTGCACAGACGAGAATCCTTTTTTTATTTTTTTTTTTTATTCAACTTTTACAAAAGCTTATAATGACATTTTACAGCAAAAGACAAACACATAATGGGGAAAACACATAACAGATCTTACATTGTACAGAGTAAAACATTAAATTCTACAAACTATTTTTTCCAAAATTTGAGATGTTTTTATGCATTTCTTATTTCTAGTAGTTGAAATCAATGAGTCATGGAATATTTTAATATCTTTACAAAAGAAATTAAAAGATGGTTTTATAGACATTACTTTGGCTTTATGAATATGGAATTTCCCAAGAAGAATTATTAACTTTAAGGTGTTATCAATTATGTCTGAGCCAGTATTACAATCTAAGAAGACAATCATTGCCTCATCTATTCTGATTATTTTGTAGAATGTATCAAAAAACATCATAGAAACTTGCTTCCAGAAGACTTCAGAATATTTACAATTACAAAATAAGTGTAATAGAGTTTCAGAGCCAATATTACAAAAACAACATAATGGAGAGAAGTCTTTCTTAAACTTATTAAGAAAAGCATTACAGGGATAATATCTGTGTAGTATTTTGAAATGAGTTTCTTTAACCTTATTTGGCAGTAAAAATGTATTACTTGCAGACCAGATTGTCTCAGAAGAGGGGACAGAAGAGAAGAATTGTTTCCATTTCACAATTGCTTTAGGGTAGCAACTTACATCTTGATTAAGACACTTTCTGATATAAGAATTATTACATTTCAGATCCAAAATATTCACACCTCCAATAACAAGTTTAGGAATCTGCCGCAACACTGAGTTGTAACTGAGATGCGCTTTCACAAGATGAAGTAATTTAATGGATATGCTTTTAACAATCATACGGTAGTCTCTACATGTAGATTCAATCCCTGAGAGAGCAATAAATTGTTGATAGTTATAGATCTCACCATTAGAGTTTAATAAGTCAGAAATAAAAATAACTCCCTTATCAAACCATTCTTTTTTATATATACTTTTCCTTTTAGATAATACATATTGGTTATTCCATATTATACAAGTGTGAGGGGAAAAATTATGTTTAAAGGCAAGTTTCCATGCATCAAGCGCTTGCTTGTGAAAATTCGATAATTTTATGGGAAGTTTACTACATTTAAAGTCACATGATAATAAAAATTTTAACCCTCCACACTTTTCAAAAAACAAATTGGGGATATAAAACCATATAGAGTTATTCTGGGCCAAGCAGTGTTTTATCCAGTTAATTTTAAAAACGGTGTTAAGAGTACTGAAATCAAGAACGTTGAGCCCACCCTCCGAAAGAGCTCTAATAATCGTTTTTCGTTTTATATATTCAGTCCTGTTTTTCCAAATGAACTTAAAAATGGCCCTGTCAATATCTGTGCACATTTTAGAGTTAACATACAAGGAGAGAGCAGGATATACCAGCCTCGAAATTCCCTCAGCTTTGGAAAGCAGAACACGTCCATGGATAGACAAGTTTCTCTGAGACCAGCAATTAAACACCATTTTTGCTTTATGTAAACATGTAGTAAAGTTATTTTCAACTCTTTCATGTATAGATTTATTAATTATAATGCCAAGATATCTAACCTTTTCTTTTACTTTAATTCCACATATATCTGGGATAACAGAATGATGAATTGTCATAATCTCTGATTTACTCTGATTAACAAAAAGGCCAGAAGCATTTGAGAATTTTTTTAATGCCTCTAATATAATGGGGACTTGTCTTTTATCCTTCAGGAAAATGCATGTATCATCTGCCAGTTGACTGGTTAGAATAGTGCGGTCTGCAATTTGGATGCCCTCAATATTCAAACAATTCACTATATAAAGGTTAAGAAGCTCTGCAACCAACAGAAACAAAAAAGGAGAAATAGGGCAGCCTTGCCTGATGCCTCTCTCAATGACAAACCGAGGTGAAGTCCCATTAGCTAAGGATACATTACTATTGATGTCTTTATACAGGGTCTGAACAGTTTTCATAAATTTTGGACCGAAGCCGAATCGTCCTAATGCATCATACATAAAGGTGTGCTCTACTGTATCAAATGCCTTGTAGAAATCTAAAAACAAAATAAGTGCATCATCATTAACTAACTCAGAATAATCTAAAAGATCTAAAACAAGACGAATATTATTTGAAATGTGTCGACCTTTCATGAAGCCAGATTGTGTGAGTGAGATAACTTCTTCTAAGCAGGGTTTTAGTCTCCTAGCATAAACTGCAGCTAATATTTTGTAATCAGAATTAAGCAACGTTATAGGGCGCCAATTGTCTAAAAACAATTTATCTTTATTTGGTTTAGGAACTAAGGTAATAAGACCTTGTTTCATCGATGCAGATAGTTCCCCTCGATCTAAACATTCTTTAAAAACATCTAAAATTAAAACTTTTATATCATTCCAAAATGATCGATAAAATTCAAATGGTAACCCATCAGGACCCGGACTCTTATTGAGTGGGGTCTTTGTAATTAGAACGTCTAGTTCTTCCATAGTTATCTCTCCCTCACAAACAGCTTGACTATCTACACTTATAGATGAAATAAAAGGATCCACCTCCAAAAAAAAAGTATTTGAAAATTCAGAATGAAATGAAGAAGTATAAAGTCGTTGATAAAAGTCAGATACAAATTTTGAAATTTTGCCTTCATCAGAAGTGAGATTACCATTAATATTAAGGGTTGAGATCCTTTTTAACTCGCCTCTTCTTTTTTCTAAATTAAAAAAATATGTAGAGTTCTTTTCTCCAAATTCTAGCCATTTTGCTCTTGATCTGATGAATGCACCTTTGGCCTTTTCTGCATAAAGAACATCAAGGTCTTCCTTCAATAAATACAACTTCTCCCTGTCCTGTTCACTGGGAGATGACAGACATAAAATATTATTTATTTCCTTTATGATCGCAGAGCTTCTCGACTCCTTTGCCTTAGAGAGTCGTTTACCAAACTGTATAGAAAATTTTCGGCACTCATATTTAAAAAATTCCCACTTTGCAATAGCAGAGTCTGAATTAAGTTTACATTTCTCGATAATATTCTTAATGCCTGAGCAATATGAAGGAAGTTGCAGAAACGAAGTATTCATCTTCCAGTATCCTGGTCGCCTCTGAAAACTGTTACGAGCTTCAGATATTTCAAGATTGATACATGCATGATCAGTTAGAGGGGCAGGAGAAATTGTACAGGAGCTATTAAAAGAAACTAGGCAGTCAGATATAAGCCAAAGGTCTATTCTAGATTTTTGTGACATGTCTGCTTTAAACCATGTAAATGACGAGGTACTGTTTCCATGGACGTGTCTGTAAGCATCCAACAAAGAGAGCCTGCTACAAAAATCATTTATTACTAAATTAAGAGAATTAACATTAAGTCTTGGGGGGAATCTATCCAAGTGCAGATCAGGGGCTTCATTAAAATCCCCTCCCACAATAAATGCTGCTGAAGGAAACTTCGACTTTAAGGCAAGTAATTTTGTCGATAAAGATTGGAAAAGAATATGGTTTAAGTTAGAGCTATTAAAGCCATATACATTACATAAGATAACAACAGCATCTCCAGACTGAACAACAGTCATTATCCACCTACCCTCTAAGGAGAAGTGTGACTCCAGAATTTTACCACTAAAATTATGGTTAAATAAAATTACAACTCCCCCTGAGTGAGTAGACCCATGTGAAAATAAAGTTTTGCCTCCCCACTGTGCTGACCAAAAAGACTCATCATTAACACTAGAATGAGTTTCTTGTAGAAAATAAACATCTCTTTTTTTAGAATTACAAAATAAAAATAAAGCTTTTCGTTTAGTAAGATCGCGAATCCCCCGAACATTAAGAGAAAAACAAGAAAAGTTAAAAGACATTTAGGAATAGAAAACAAAAAAGGAACAATCTGCCCTACAGGGCAAACGAGTTAAGTATGCGAGAAGGAACAAAGTGCAAAACTTATCTCTTTAACCTTCCACACCAAGCATCAAATGGCTTAGATAATATCAAACCTATAAAAAATATTAACGTTAATAGGCCAAGGAAATGACATGAGAGAACAAAAAGGACACCTTGCAAAGGTTACATCCATCGACCTACTTGTATCAGAGGTTCAATGACCCTTTTTGGGACCAAAAGGAAACGTTAACATGATTCACATATTGTCCGCTGTAATCTTCTTTCCATCAATAATGGCAACCGATCCCTTGAACCCAGCTCGTTTTCCATCTTTCCTGGCTTGACTTACCAGCGGCCACAGTTTATTCCGTGCGTCCCTCGCCCGTTGTGTCAGATCTTCTGTTATTTTGATGCCTTTCTGTTTGAGAACTTCAGAGTTTTTCGCATCCATCCAGATGCGATCCCGATGAGTGCATGACAAAAACTGCACAATAATCCTGCGTGGACTCGCGCCTCCTGTTTTCGGACCGACTCTGTGTGCAACATCAATGGACGTCTGAAGAACGTCTCTCAATCCTGGCGAGATTCGGGAAACAATATCCATTGCGATCATTTTAACGTTTTCTCCTGCTTCCTCCGGAACACCAGACATTTTCAGATTCCACCGTCTTTTATATGCCTCCAGTTCGTCGACTTTTTCCCACAGTTGTTTGTTTTCAGTGACCACAGCCGCTACTTGAACACCTAGTTCGTTAGTTTTAGCTACAGCCCTCTCCGTTTTGTCGGCAACTGAATCAACCTTGGTGGTGAGTTGGGATATCATGGTCGAATTGGATGTAACGGACCTTTCAATTTCCAGTAGCTTCTCCATGAAATCATCTTGCTTTTTTCCCAACCTCTCAATCGCCTTCAGTATATCATTTAGTATTTCCGAATTTAAAGGCTCAGATACCTGCCGTCGAATCTTCGGAAGAGGGCTGTTAATCGGGGTGTCTGAAGATTGCAAACAATCCATGCTTAGATCATCTTCGACTTCGGGGGTGAGTTTAGCATAATCGTGCACACGCTTCGGCTTCACACTTTCCGCCATTTCTTCCATTTATCTCAGGTTATGTTTCAGCAACGTGAGTTTCAGTCAATGCACTCGGCAGGCCACGACAGATGTTCAACAGTCTCAGAAGGCAATTATTCTCAATTCCAGCTTAAAAATGTCGTAGCATCATTCAAAACATACAGACAATTGTAGAAGCAAAGCAAAAATCACGGAAGGAAAAAATAGACTAAGTTTTGCACAAAAGTTTATGCGAGACAGAAACGATTCAGCTACTCAGACGCCATCTTGGCGCGAACTCCCAGACGAGAATCCTTGTTAGGAGTCCAATTCTGTCGTTTCATGTTGAGCATCCACTGGTCCAGCCTGAGATGATCTGGATCACCTAGAGGAAAACTTTACACAAACAAATAGATAGTTACCTCCTTCACAGACTATTGTACATGCAAACAATATGACTTAAATTACTTAAAAAAATATGACTTAAAGTCCAAGGTTGTAATAAATGTATTTAGCTTAAAATGTTGTACACATATCTTTGAGGACATGTCAAAAAAATACCTCCAATATAGTTAGTGCATGTTAATAAATGCTACGCAATTTATGAAATGTAGGCATAGTTATATGACAACGTTTCAGACGTTTTATACAGTCTATGGTTTAAGCCTACAGCTAATCACAGTCTGTTGGATTCTGTAATGTAATGAAGTTTTAAATACAATTATAAATAATAAATAAATAATTAGAAAAAAAATGAATACGACGAAATGATATTAAAATTTCACTCACCGGAAAAAATGGAGTCCAAGCTTCTTGGACGGTCTGTTAATACAATTAACACCACTGCAAGACATTATAATTGTGAAATAATCCCGAAAAATCTCAAACACGGCAGAGATGCCAAGTTTAATGGCTAAAATTGATTAATTTTACAGTCAGACAATTAATGTTAGCTGAGGTAATGTGACAGACAGCAGGCAAGCGGCTAATGATGACTAAGTTAACAAGCCCAAGCTTCTTGGACGGTCTGTTAATACAATTAACACCACTGCAAGACTTTATAATTGTGAAATAATCCCGAAAAATCGCAAACACGGCAGAGATGCCAGGTTTAGTGGCTAAAATTAATTTATTTTTACAGTCAGAAAAATTAGCTGAGGTAACGTGACAGACAGCAAGCGGAAGATTACTAACGACCACAGCAGCGGGAATCCACCTGTCACTCAAAATTGGACACACCCTTAATTATGCAGAAAATGAAGGCTTAATATTATTTAAACGGATGAGTTATAAAAAAAAATCACCCCCCTCACAGTTGTCATGAAGGGAAAAATGCGCTCTATAGACCCAAGCCACTTTTTGCTCCAGGCTGTAAACATGTTTTTTTCTGCTGTAAAGTTGGGCATTTTAACATGGGGGAGATACAGATTTGACTCGCTTCTGCAGCCAGGCCACTCGATAAATTGCAGTTTAATTCACTTCCGTGTTGGCTTCAAGAGAGAGACGGGGAGGTTGCCGCTTGGAAAATACATAATGTACAGCTAAAGTCTTTAAATTTACATTAATAAATCTCATTATAGATGCAACGCTTCATTTACAAGCGATACTTCAAGGGATACTCATAGTAGGAAAAAAATAGTAGTAGTAGTAGTAGTAGTTCCATAGTAGGAAAAAATACTGTGGAAGTCAATGAGACCAGAAACTGTCTGGTTACTGATATTCTTTTAAATATCATAAAATCGGCTGAATCAATTCGAAAACGGTCAAACTCAACTGTTTAACTATGGGGGAGTTGTAAAATGAGCCTATTTCCAAAAAAAGTGGAGTATCCCTTTAAATATCATTAGAATGTTTTGACACACATTGATATTTGAAGGCTTTGATCGTTGACTTTTAAGACAATTTTAGGGTGCAATTATTGTCAATATGGGACCAAATACATTTTCCCCCATATTCATTATCATCAAATCATTTTTGTAAAGTAAGTTATTTCATAGTTTCACCAGAGACAGATATTAACTGACCACATCTCACCTCAATGCCAAAGTTGCTGCTTGGATTGTACATTGATGCCACGGCATGCCAATTGTTTGTCAGCGGATTGTAGACCTCTGTACTCCGCAAATAACTGGTTCCATCAAAACCACCAACCTTTAAATAAATACACTTTTTATTTATCTATTCTGTGCATTTGTATATGCACATTGCACAACCATGCATGTATTTACTTAAGTGCAACCTTTAAACTGTGATTGATCCATATTTCTGTATTTGTGTTATGGTTATCATAGTTAATTAAAACTAAACCCTGATATGTGTGTGTGTGTGTGTGTGTGTTTAATACTCACAGCATACACTAGATCTGCATAAGCAATCACACCAACAACTAGGGGTGCACGATTCAGAAAATCTCACAATTCGATTTTTTTTGTCTCGAGATTCGATTCAAAATCGATTTTTCGATTCAAAAACGATTCTCGATTCAAAAAACGATTCGCAGGTCTATATAAATGTAGTTTACTTTTTCCTATGTGATTGATTGCAGTAGACATAATTTAAAAGAAAAGTTTGATATTACTTTATATGTCTTCATACAAAAATAAAAACTTTTGCAACTAAAAAGTGCTAAGTGCCAAGCTTTGGCCAGCTTTTAAATACATTTAATTCAAGTTTAAAATAAAACTTAAATAAAAAGCTTTTACATTTAGCTTTAAAGTGCTGTAGTCAGATCAAACAAATGCTAAATGTGGTTTAAGGAATAGGCCTACTTCAGCTACCAGGTTGACCTTTGAAATGTGAACTCGACTGGGCACATTGAACTTCCTAAAAATATATACTAATTTCATAGAACCCTTGCGAAAATATTTTAAATAGATTTAAAAAAGCCACCGCTACTGGTAACATCTATGGTTAGATTGATTTGTTTAGATCCAGTGAAGTCGTTCATATGCGCGTAATTTGCGGGTATCTCCAGTTAACTAGCAGAGCATTCATTTAGTTCGCTATTAAATAAGAGACCTGTTGTTTTTGAAATCAAGCTGAGCGCTCGTGTCCGCTGCGATCAGTGTCATGGATACAGTGTTCTCTGTGGCTCGCACAGTCTTCTCTCGGACGCGCGCTTCAATCTATCGCCGTTGTGGAGACTCCGGTGAAATCACAAAATAAAATGCACACAAACGTGATGAACATATTCGGTTTTGATGAGAGAGAGAAAAAAACTATACGAGTGCGGTTTAGAACCCGTAACCTCTGACACGCTTGGCAAAAGATCTACAGAACTCAAACATAAGATCTGCGGACCGATGCATTTATTTACGGGCTGCACAGTTTGACCAGCGGGCGGCAAGAACTTGCAATAACTATTTATCAGACCGGCCCTTGCAGCCTCGAAACCATAGAAACACTACCGGACCACCGGTAAAAGTCCCGACTCACCCGATTGCCACTCCGCCCCTGCACGCCATTAAAAAATATAGCCTATATAAATCGATTTTTGGAATTCTATTAATCGATTATGAATCGGTAAAGATTGAATCGCGATTCAAATGTGAATCGATTTTTTTGCACACCCCTACCTAATAATAATAATCCTAAGGAAAACAATAGGGCCTTCGCCCTTTCAGGCGACCTTTCAGCCTTTAAATTCACCCATGAACTCGCGCCCATGTCCATCTTATGCCCGCTTTCTCACATGGCCAGTTCAACCTTGAATAAATCAGGTTATGTGTGTAAATCACATGCCCGCTCACGAGCGCTTACTCTTAACAGACACACCGTCCCCGGCGCTGCTCGTGCGTCACAGTTATGTTCATAAAGCGCTCCCCGTTCACAGTAACTGGCTCGTCTCATTCAAAACAGCCAACTGTAACGTTAGCTGGCAGCGAGCCGCCGCACATTGAATACTCAAATGAGTCAGGCTGCGAATGTAAGTTACGTCCCCGCCCCAGCACGCTCACGCCTACTAAATAAACGCCTCACCTCCGGCGCCGCGCACTCGCTACATTCCCTTTAGCCTTTAGTTTAGCACATCTAGTGGATGCATAACACAAACCCAGTCAAACGTTTGACTCTGCAGTATCTTATGCGCCTTATAATCCAGTGTGCGCCTTATTTATGAATACTGAATGGGCCAGCTGCGATGTCAGCGTCTGTTATTTCATGTTTGCCCACAAACGCGGCTGATATCCCCTTCGCAATTAAGTACTTCACTTGATCTTCCATAATAGATAGGAGGGGACATACAACTACGTTTAGCTGATCTTGATTAATGCTCATTGTAACTCACATAGGTCACTCATATAAACACAACAGTTTTTTTTCCGCAATCACAAATCTGCGCTTTGTTTCCCGGCGGACCGAAAATAAACGCGACACTGACGCCCCCCGGAAATTCGATAAAATTCAACCAATCAGATGACGACTTCGACATTCCTGAAGTGTTTCCAGTTAAGTGTACCATATGCATCAACGTTCCGTGGGCGTGACGTCTGAGGCTGAGACTACTTGGGCCCTAATAATAATCCTAAGGAAAACAATAGGGCCTTCGCCCTATCAGGGCTTGGGCCCTAATAATAATAATAATCCTAAGGAAAACAATAGGGCCTTCGCCCTTTCAGGGCTTGGGCCCTAATAATAATAATAATCCTAAGGAAAACAATAGGGCCTTCGCCCTTTCAGGGCTTGGGCCCTAATAATAATCCTAAGGAAAACAATAATTGCATATGCAGCTGCCACACACAAATTGCAATTACATTATTTATAATTGTATTTATTATTATTTATTGCAAAACTATGCAGCCCATTCTATGTCTCTATCCATGATATTGATCCATAATAGAAGGATGATTGGATGAGGGATGGATGTATGGATATCTACCTATACAGATGCACAAACAATAACAAACTATACAAATAAAATAGTACTGAATTATGTGTGTTACACGCAAGTGTTACAACTAACCCCTCTGTCTGTTACAATTAACCCCGCATATGGGGTAAGTTGTAACATTTTCACTTCTGTCACTTTCAGTGCAACTGTACGAAAATGGTAGGTCCTAGAAAAAAACTTTAAGTGGTCATTTGTAGCAGAGATGTGTATGTTGCTTGTGTAAAAAAAGTATTAATCTAACCTAATTATTTTTTAATTAATTGAGCCAAAACCAAAATGCGTTAGGTTGTGCCCCGCTCTTCCCTATTAGACCTAACTTTCTACTTTCTTAGAATTGTATGACAGTCGCAATAAATCTGAGTGTATGCTACTTTTGAATAACAGCTAGATTTGTTTTAATGCACTCCAAACTGCCTGTTTCAAGATGATTAGGTTACCGATGACACAATAAAGTCTCCATTTACAACCAAGGTAGCCTACTATAATACCGGTATTGTGTTCTATGCATACGAATACTGTATTTTTGCTACTTAAAAGTGATCTTAATGTCTTTTGAAAGTAGAAGTTAATAATATTTCAGTAATTCATATAGAGGTAACGTTAATGGAAGAATTGGAAAGAGCGTTCAGTCTAAAACAATTTTCTGTCATTTGTGTTTCTTGCAATGTTTGTGCTTGTAATATCGTTTTATGTTGACAGACCATGTTTTTACACCAAATATTTCAGGTAATTACTCTGGTGCTGATGCTCCATGTAAAGGACACAATCTGGCAACTATTGAAGCAAACATAAACCTGCAGATGTGAATGGACATGGGAGCTAAAGAGCCTTGTAAGTGGTTTTATAACTTTTGTTGTAAATCTTCATAGAATTACCTTTACATTGTAGTAGGATACAGATTATAGTAATCTTGTTCAAATGTTAGGAAATAATTTTGTTGGTTTAAGAAAGCCAACATATTGTTAACCTATTTAAACTAAATATTATTATTATTATTATTATTATTATATCTGAGACATAAATGTTCAACTCTTAACTCCTAGAGCTTTAGTGCTAAAAGCACCTAACACAGACTATAAAGGATCTCATCCAAAAGACATCCAAAAATGAGAATTAGCCCATGATTTACACACCCTCAAGTCATCCTAGGAGTATACGACATTTTTCTTTCAGACGAATACAATCGGAGTTATATTTAAAAAAAAAAAGTCCTGGCTATTCTGACTTTTAGAATGACAGTGAATGGCCGTCTATAAAGGCGCATCCATCCATGATAAAAGTAATCCACCACACGACTCTAGCGGGGTTGTAAAGGCCTTTTGAAGCGAAGCATTTGTGTAAGAAAATTATCCATTTTTAAAACTTTATTGGATTAAGATATTGTACATATGGATTAAGTATATGTTTTAAATTACAGAAACAAAAAAGATACTCATAATTTATCATATTTATACTTTCAATAAATTAGTCTTTACATAATTTCTGATTGCTAATTAGGCTGGCTAATTTTGAAAGTTTTCAATGTCAATATTGCTTGTGATCTTAATGTATGTGTATTCTTTATGTTTACACTTTTGCATGATCTTCTTTTTTAGGCTATGAACTTTACTGTGCACACAGAGAACAGAGCTCAATGCTGCTAACTGGGGGAGCAGCTGGACAACTAGAAGAGAGAACAGTATACAGATTCCTGGATTATTCTTCTGCAAGAACCAAGCAAAGACTGATGATGAGTGCTCTGAGCAAACACCGCAGTCAAGACGCATGAGTGACTTTACTGAGTTCTTCATGTAATGTTGGGCATTTACTGTACACAGTTTTAACTTCCGCTAAAAACTTTATAAGAAAGTTAGGGGATAATGTTTTAAAAATGTTATGATTAAACCTTTATAGAAGGTCATCGCAAAACATTTTCAGAGTGTTCTTAGAGAATGTTATGCCATCTTTTAAGAGAACATTCTGGGAACAAAAAGAAAACTACCTGCTGAAAATGTTATAAGAACATTAGGGAATAATGTTCTAACAATGTTAGCATTAAACATATTTAAAATGTTGTACGAATGAGCAGTGTTTTTCCAAGGACTTATTACTTATCTGCTTTTCTTTTGTTTTATATTTAAAGATTTTAGTTTGATCGTTTTCATTTTATTTCTTTTCTGGTGCTTATTATTACTTGTAACACTCAATATCACAGAGCTTAGTTCATCTGGTTCCCTAACTCTCTCAATTCAGATAATACCTATTCATATACATCAGTGGGAGAAACACTTATAGAAGGCTTTCAGTCCACAAATCAGCAACATTCACCATGGATTTATGCTAATGTAGTAAGTTAACTCTAACCATAAATATGATAATGTGACAGAAATAGTCATTCGCTTACAATTAGCCTACTACACATCTTTTTCCACCACTTTATAAACTATGATATCATATATAAATGTTGTATTTTTTATGTGGTGACCAACACTTTTTTTGTTCATCCTTTAAAAATTGTCCTAAAATGAAAAAGGTTAATATGTTGGAAAACTCTTATTTAAACACTTATTTAAAAAAAAAAAAAAAAAAAAAACATTGCAAACAGTAGGCTGTTTCTTCGCTATATTTTCACTCCTTAATATACATGTTTTTACTACTTTTGTTTTTTAATTAATATTAAGACATTATGAATGGTAATAACTAAAGTTAATTTCATAAGCTTAGTGATTTATTGTCAGCCCTAGTGCAACCAATTTTTTTTTATCTTTTATTTATTTTTTTGTAGAACTTGTTTGAGGTGGCGCTGCCCTCAAATTTGAGTCTGGAGCCCTGTGAACTTACAAAAAAACTGCATATCATAATATCTGTATGTTAAGTCTATTTATTATTAAAGAATTTGTCAGTATTACAGTTATTTTGGGGGAAATTTGAAAAATTGCATTGTTAGCTGATTTAAGGTGTGCCCCTAAATGTTCTGCTTGCGCTCCTAAAATTTTCAGTCAGAGGCAACAGCGCTTCTAGTCAAAAAAGTTAGTCTGGAGCCCTGAAGTAGTACTTTTGACAATAAAACTAAAATATATTAATCAGAGTGTGGCTTATTTTGTTTACATTTTAAGTGTTTTTATGATAAAAATGCAATACCCCACCATTGGTATCACTATGGCATTTGGTTCGGGGGCCCAACAAGATGGTTTGTATCCAGGGCCCAAAATTTGGTGCTACGCCCCTGCCCACTACACAGGGTTCATTGTAGAAGACATGCTTCCCCTGTCGACCATTAATCCCCAATAGGTTTAGAAAAATGCATTTTAAATTGAGATTAAGAATTTTATGGGATAAAGTGACCTTTATTTTATTATTTTTCCTCTTCATTTTTGTTTTTTATTGCCATGAGTCGAATAAAAAGCTGTTTTGTTCTCAGGAGAAGAGTTTTATTCTCCCAATGCCTGTGTTTTGACACTTTTGTTGAACCCCATTTTAAAATGACCCCACCATAGCCTCCTTTATCCTGTTGTTTGTGAATTTTACAGTGTGGTATATTTATTTGTGCAGACAGGGATATTGTTCTTTCATACCATTTGTACAATAAAGTGATGATGGGGCAAAAAGTGATGATAGGCTATGATGTTTGTCCATGTATCTACACGGTAAATTAAGAAATGGGAAAGTAAAGTAATAAGTAAGCTACTTTTCCAACGCAGTAACTAGTAAAGTAATCTCATTACAATTTACAGAAGTAACTAGTAGGCTAACTAATTACTTTTTTGAGTAACTACCCCAACACTGGGTATGTATATGTGTATGTGCATGAGTGTATGTGTGAAGGTATACGTATTTCCTTCTGTTCATTTTTTCCTTAATTCACTGGGGTGTAAAGGAGGGGATGGGAAAGAATGGGTTAAAAAAAGAAATATATTGTGTCTGCTTTGACATGTTGATTGTATGATCGCAATATGAATAGGCTAATGTCACAATAAAAAAAGTAAAAACAAATGAAAGTGAACGGGGATATTACATTATAAACGGAACATGATTAAATTATTGCCTCCATTCATGTAATATGATCAGAGCCAGTGTCTTGCAGTTTTTTTTTTTTTTTTGCATAACAAAATTGGCTAAAACTGTGTAACACCACATGTGAAACTGCTTTAAGCTTTAAACATAATGATTTGTAAGTGATGTACGATCTTGTCTCTTTTTGACACCAAAATGGTTAACAATCGCCATCTACTGGCTCTTTTGAGGAACACATTTAGACAAAAATATATCCCACTTTCAGCTGTTTAGGCTCACTGACTTGTTTCAATGAAGTTAAATATATGGTTTGCAGAAAAAGAAAGCATTTATCTTTGCAATTTCAAGTTTGTTTGCTAATACTCTCATCGTAGAATGTCAAAGTATCTGGTTGTCATGACAACAGCTTGCTGCTGCGAGCCGATGGCTCTGATTATGATGTCACCTGAGTCAGTCTGAAGTTGGACACTGAAGAGTTGAAGTTTCCTAGGTTACAGCTGAACAAACAAACTAGTCAAGTCAAGTCAAGTCACATTTATTTATATAGCGCTTTTCACAATACAGATTGTATCAAAGCAGCTTCACAGTGATAACATGTAAGTAGCACAACACAGATCAACAACATTGCTAAACACTAAATAAATAACCCCAACTGAGCAAGCTCAAAGCAAGCCAAAAGCAAGGCGACAGTGGCAAGGAACCAAAACTCCATCAGATTGGATGGAGAAAAAACCTTGGGAGAACCCAGGCTCAGTCGGGGGCCAGTTCTCCTCTGGCTTACATTCATATTGTTTAAATATAAATATTAAATATAAATATTGTTTATGAATCAAACGGCGCCATAACATATCGCAGGCGTTGAGTCGTCTCATCACAGGCGTTGAGTCGTCTCATCACAGGCGTTGGGGCATCCGAAATCCCCGTGAGAGGCTGGACACAAAACTGGACCTGACGAACGCCATTTTTCTCGGGACAAGCGTCCCGAGATAACAGCAGGAAGGCAGATGGGAAATAATTAGCATAGCTGATGTTCATAATAATTTCCGTTATAACTCACAAACTCTCCGTAACCTGAACTCTCCGCAACCCAACCATACGCGCCGACCCGTTTGTCTAAGAGGCTGTCGAGCCCCACTGGTGCGTTAAGCAGTTTCAGTGGCAAACGGTTCCGTATGGCATAACAGACGACTAGAAGGTAAGCATTATGTGAATGCTTGAATAAAGAGATGCGTCTTTAATCTAGTTATGAACTGTGTCAGCGAGTCAGAGGCTCGGACCATATCGGGAAGGCCATTCCAGAGTTTTGGAGCTAAATGCGAGAACGCCCTCCCTCCTTTACTGGACTTCGATATCCTAGGAATGACCAGAAGCCTTGAATTTAGTGATCTTAAGGAACGCGGTGGATTGTAGGGCGAAAGAAGGTCCGTTAAGTACATAGGAGCTAAACCATTTAGGGCTTTATAGGTTAGTAGCAGTATTTTGTAGTTGATGCGGAACTTAATAGGTAACCAGTGTAGAGATGATAAAATCGGTGTTATATGATCATATTTTCTTGACCTAGTAAGAGCTCTAGCAGCTGCATTTTGCACTAACTGTAGCTTGTTTATTGAGGATGCAGGACAACCGGCTAATAAAGCATTACAGTAATCTAGTCTCGAGGTCATGAATGCGTGAACTAATTTTTCTGCATCAGAAATAGATAGCATGTTACGTAGCTTAGCAATGTTTCTAAGGTGGAAAAAGGCTGTTCTTGTAACATATGAAATATGATTTTCGAACGACAAGTTGCGGTCTAGTATAACACCCAGGTCTTTTACTGTTGTGGATAAAGTAACAGGACATCCGTCTATATTAAAGTTGTATTGTGAGAGGTTTTGTGAGTAGTTTTTTGGACCAATAAGTAATACTTCCGTTTTATCTGAATTTAATAGCAGGAAATTACGCGTCATCCAGCATTTTATATCTTTGAGACACTCTGTCATTTTAGATGAGTTAGTGTTTTCATCTGGTCGTGATGAAATATATAATTGAGTGTCGTCAGCGTAACAGTGGAAATTAATTCCATGTTTTCTTATAATATTACCAAGTGGCAGCATATATATTGAGAATAGCAGAGGGCCTAAAACTGATCCTTGCGGTACTCCATAGTCTACTGACGTTATCTTTGATTTTTTCCCATTTAAACTGACAAAATGAGAACGGTCTGATAAGTACGATCTAAACCAGCTTAATGCCTGTCCCTGGACACCGGTGAAGTTTTGTAGTCGATCCAAGAGTATTATATGATCTATAGTGTCGAACGCAGCGCTAAGATCAAGTAGGACTAGTATTGAGATACAGCCTTGGTCAGAAGCTAAAAGTAAATCATTTGTAATTTTAACTAGCGCAGTTTCTGTACTATGATGCGGTCTGAATCCTGACTGGAATTTTTCATAGATATCATTTTCTTGCAAAAAAGAGCACAATTGAGCGGACACTACTTTTTCAAGTATTTTGGACATAAATGGAAGATTTGAAATGGGTCTGTAATTTGCCAAGTTATTTGGATCTAATTGCGGTTTCTTAATGAGCGGTTTTATTACAGCCAGCTTGTATATTTTTGGGACATGACCTAAAGATAAAGACGAGTTAATAATATTGAGGAGAGGTTCTTCCACTGCAGGTAATAGTTCTTTTAGTAGTTTAGTGGGTATTGGATCTAATAAACAAGTTGTTGGTTTAGATGCAATGATAAGTTTATTTAGCTCCTCCTGTCCTATCGTTGTAAAGCGGTTTAGTTGTTCTAGAGGGTCCATAATTGAAGCTGAATCATAAGACACCATAGCGAATTGTACATTTATAATTTTGTTTCGGATGCTTTCTATTTTCGCATTGAAGTAATTCATAAAATCATTACTACTAAACTGTAACGGTATATTTTGCTCTGGTGATGTCTGTTTATTTGTTAGTCTAGCCACGGTGTTAAATAAAAACCTTGGATTATTTTGGTTATTTTCGATTAGTTTGCGGAGATGCTCAGCCCTGGCTGTTTTTAGTGTCTTTTTATAACGTGACATACTGTCTTTCCACGCGATTCTAAAGACCTCTAAATTAGTTTGTTTCCATTTACGCTCTAAGTTGCGAGTTTCTCTCTTGATAGCATGCGTAGCACTGTTGTACCACGGTGCTTTAATTTTCTCTCGAACCTTTTTTAATCTAATTGGCGCAACAATATCTAATGTACTAGTAAGAATGGTGCTTAAACTGCTAGTCATTTCCTCTAATTCATCTGTTTGTTTGGGTTCACTTAGCAGCTTAGATAGATCAGGTAAGCTATTTGAAAATCCATCTATAGTGGTTGGAAGGATTGTTCTGCCTGGTCTATAACGTGGCGCAACATGACATATTTCATCAGTACGTATTATGCAAGACTATGTAATGATCAGTGACATCATCGCTTTGCGGTATAATATCTATATCAGTTGGATCAGTTCCATATGATATAATTAAATCTAGTGTATGATTTAGACGATGAGTGGGACCACTGACGTTTTGTTTGACCCCAAAGGAGTTTAATAAGTCTGTAAACGCAGCCCCTAAAGCATGATTTGTATTATCTACGTGTATGTTAAAATCTCCAGCAATTATTGCTTTATCGACATTTACCAATAGATCCGAGAGAAAGTCTGCGAACTCAAACTAAAGCTCCTGCTACGATTTGTAGTCAGACTGTTAATGTTTGTAAACTGGTTTTCTTTCAAGTAATCCAGTAATTTAGATTTCTAGTCATATTTAATGCAAGTTAAACGATTTTCATAAAAAAAAAGTAAAAGAAACAACAAACTGCAACATTTGAATAGAGGAGGAAATAGAAAATGTTAAAGGTTTATTTGCATAAAATAAAACTGCATACTATGTGGTTTGCAAATCCCACATTGCTTTAATTGTATCTGTTGTGATGCAGATGTGTTGTGTTGTGTGCTTATGGTGTGTGTTTTCTTTTACATATAATGAATTTCAATGTCATCATTGACTTAACACACTAATAAAAAATTAGAATCTTTCTTTCTTTCTTTCTTTCTTTCTTTCTTTCTTTCTTTCTTTCTTTCTTTCTTTCTTTCTTTCTTTCTTTCAATGGAGAATGAAAGAAGCCTGAATCTGCAACATTTGAATGGAGGAGGAAAGAGAAAAAAGTAGAATACCAATTTTAGATTGTGAATAGAACTCATATTTCTTTCTTTCTTTTTTTCTTTCAATGGAGAATGAAAGAGGCCTGAATCGGGATGATTCTTTATTTCAGGTAGGCTAATAAAAAACGTAGAATACAAATTTTAGATTGTGAATAGAACTCAAATTAAAATTTAAAAATTAAAAAAGAATTAAATTTTTTTCTTTTTAAATCGTATTCATTGAAACAACAAACTGCAACATTCTGAATAGGTCCGTGTACGTTGCGTTCATTCGCTTTTTGATTTGATATTGAAAGTAGAAAAATGAGAAAACGGCTCATTTATTCTTTTTTCTTTTTTCCAAAAAAAAAAAAAAAGAGAATTCGGCTTGATTTTTATATTTTTATGTTCAGGGATAGAAAATGGAAAAATGGATTGAATATTCGATTTCCACGTGTGGGCGCGCATGAAACGCCCCTTTCTGCTGATTGGTCAACCAAATATCAACACTTTCAGCTCTTCCACAGTTTTTAACAGTTTCCACAGAATAACAGTCCTCCGCTGCTGGACTGATTCTTTAACACAAATCGCGCTGAGCAGGGACTAGAAGGGGTTTTCTTGATTCAATGATTCAATGTCCCAAATCGGTTGAATCGGTTGAGTGGATGACTCTGACTAGAAACAGTTACGTGCTGCCACCTACTGGGGGTCTTACTCTCATAATCTAAGTATTGTTTCATTTTGCGATTAATTTCATATTTAAAAGGCTATTCAAAATGTTATATTTTAAACGTTAATATCATAATAATACTATCCCAGATAGCACAAGGCTGTTTGATCTCCTATTTACATCTGGAAGACGTATTTTAAAGAGTGTTTGCTCATCTGCAAGACGTCTATAGGACGTTTCCCGAAGATGTCAAATAGTAGCCTGGTTCAACCAGACTCTAGTTCATTTCATTTCCACATAGAGTCTGGAACCGCTCCATTGAGAAACGTTTTCTTCCTTGTAGGCGGGTTCACTATTAAAGTTCAAATCTATTGGATCTGCCCAAAGTCACTCACGATCTGCCATAGCCAATCGCTAACGGGGTGTCGTGAGTGACGTATGTCATGCGCCGAAACGGCTGGAAACAACAAGTCCGAATGATCAGAGGATTAGGTTTACAATAGGATTTCAGTCAACGAGCGCCGCAGGTTTTGTTAATCTAGGAACAATTATTAATTCGAAATGTATATTTGACACGAAGGACAGTGATATATTCATTCAACGGTGGAAGCTGTGTCTAATCATTACAAATACGCCGCTGTGGTCGTTTTCTGATCTGCCGCAAATGCTGTAGCAGCTACAGTGAATGATCAGTCTGTCTCTATCTGCAGATGTGTAATAAACTACAATTTTCATATTACGTCTTATTGTTTCTTAATTTCCTTAATTATGGTCTTCAAAGTATGTGTTTGTACATTTTTATATGGCATTTAGTTTTTTTAGTAAAACAAATCAACCATTGCCATCTAAAACTGAAAATCAAATATAAAGTATGGTTTTTCACATTTTTATTTATGACAATTATTTTTTTTTAAATCACAACCAATTTGTATGATTTACAACATGTAAAACTGACACACCAACCTCCTGCACGAGAAGACAAAGGGGCTCAAAATGTTCTATTCATCACAAGAATCAGTAAATTTAGCTACAGTTGGGAATATGAGCGACTGACATGACTCCTGAGCGGATCTTAGTTTAGCAGCCAGGACTCGGCCGGGGCTTCCGAACACCGCGAACACCAGGCTAAACCGTCCGTCGGTCATCGTGCACGAGCTGCCCAGCCCAAACTTCCAAACTTTCTGCCTCCTTCACTTGGTCCTCAGTTGTGCAACAAGAGGTGAGACGATAACAATCCGGCTTTAAATTCTGTATATTCGGCAGTTTCTTTTCCAACAACGGACCGAATAGCTTTTCTCACGTCTTTCTCCGCTGCCATTACTGAAACTGACGCGCTTACATCAACATCATCGTCCTCAACCACTCCCTCTATTCGCTGATTGGTCCTACAAAAAATTGGTTTCTGGAAACCTAACGCTGCCTTCACACTGGCAGTTGAAA
Source organism: Pimephales promelas (assembly GCF_016745375.1). Next base: position 28,974,686 of record NW_024121321.1, read on the forward strand.
TCAGCTCCATAATACGCAATACGTTCCCAACGGACGTCGTACTACACAGTGAAAAGCGTCGGACGCGGGTAGAACAAAAATGGCGGAGAGATTAAAGTTTGATTCTGTCAGTTCTGTATGATCTCTCTGATTAGGGTTATGCTGCGTGAGGAAAGTTGCTCAGGACGTTGACATGTCAGGTCGGCTAAAAAATGTGATATAGTGGTCAATAGTTCAATGTCTACCTTCAATTTAATTGTATTAACTGCCCTTATAAACGTTAGAAAGTCATGAAAATAAAAAATGACATCACAACTTATCGTTATAAAATCAATATTTATTTTATTAAAAGTTAATAATTCAGGTTTGTTTATCAGTACCAGCAACGGTCAACTTCCGCTGGAATTGTCGGATAGGAACCGTCCGTAGCTTTTCGCAAGAGTTCAAATTTTTGAACGCATCCGGATGACCAACAGACACGATTTTCTTCGCACCGCACTCGGTCGGACCCGTTTCGGACCCATTCGCATGCGGTCTGCGAATCTCCATAGGAAATGAATGACTTCCGGTCGTTTCGCAGCCGCATCGGAGCTGATTTCAACTGCCAGTGTGAAGGCGGCGTAAGGATATGGAGCGATCCCAGACGTAGTACTGAAGTAAAATGAAATTGAGCGGAAGTGCGTAGGAGGGTGCAGCCAGGCTAGTCAAATAGACGTTTAGAAGATGTCTCTAAGATGTACTGATTTAGAATGCATGTTAAACTGACATCTTATAAACGTCTATTTGACATCTGCAGGAAACGTCCTATAGACGTCTTGCAGATGAGCAAACACTCTTTAAAATACGTCTTCCAGATGTAAATAGGAGATCAAACAGCATTGTGCTATCTGGGATGTAATTTTAATTACTGTGTAAATCCTCTGAGCAGCATTAAACAGTTAATAGTAGGCTAATAGGTCTACATGCCAGTTCAGAATTCAGATGCAGGTTCTTTGGTTGATACCATAGACTGTAAAAAAAGATACTAATTTAATTTGATTGGGAACAGCTTATTGTCTTATTATTCTATTTGAATTTGTCGATTAAATTTCCATTTTTTTTAATAAAAGATGACAAATAGCCAATATTAAAAATATTAGAATAATTGCCCTTGCAAAGGTAAACATAATAAGCTGTGAAAGCTATAAGCTATGAAAAACAAACAAACAAACAAACCAACAACAACAATAAAAAAAAAAACGAATAGAATAACAACCTAAATAGATGCGCTGTGACATTGACACTAAATAATGCAATTTATATCTTTTCATATCTATCATATTTAAGCTTCATTTCTTGTCCAAAACTCAATGTGCAGACTAAAATAATAGTTATGACTGCTGCATATTTACACTTAAATGGATACTGGTCTGCGTGCTGTCCAGTGGGTTACCCAGCTTTGAAGCTAATGATGGGTCATGTGGGTGCAGATGCGAGATAATCTACATAATATTTCTGAAATAATCAGCTAATGTTTCTCTAGTGTAGTATATTGTCGAATCCATGCCTATAGAGAAGAAAACCCTTTCTAGGCCCTGCCCAGCGCGATTTGTGTCAAGCATTAGTCCGGTTGTTGGATTAGAGAGAGTTTATTTGTAATAAACACTTTAAGAATCCGTCCAGCAGCGGAGGACTGTGGAAGAACGGAAAGCATTGATCTATGGTTGACCAATCAGCAGAAAGGGGCGTTTCATGCGCGCCCACATGTGGAAATCGAATATTCAGGCCATTTTTCCTTTTTCTATCCCTGAACATAAAAATATAAAAATCAAGCCGAATTCTCATTTTTTAATTATTTTGGAAAAAGAAAAAAGAATAAATAAGCCGTTCTCTTACGAGAGGTTCTCTCGTATTGCGTAAGCTAGCTTACGCTACGGAAAGATTCATCTTTGCTGAGAAGTTGAAGCCAAAAAGTTATTCCATAATTTTGTAATCATTGTCAACGCAGTATCTCTGAGGCAGACCATGAGCGGGGCTAGCTAGCAGCTCATTGGTTCGCTCAGAGAAAATGCACGAGCCTATGGGAGAGCGGCGCTGAGCCCACGGCCAATGAGCGGATGGCGCTCGCTCATTGCGTCAGAGCCTGCCGAAAGGGGCGTGGCTATAGTGTATAAAACTGGCTCTCCCAGGCTCAGTCGTTGATTCTTCATCATTCAGCGAGCTACACGCATCCGCTGTCCTGGGAAGAAGCCGCCGTCGTCGAAGAAGGCACCTTGCCTTCTCCGGCCGTCTGCCACCTTCAGCCGTCCTGCAAGCTAGCGCCGTCCGCTCTCCACTTGAAGAAGGAGACCGCCACCCCATCTGCGTTCTCTGCCTCGGAGTGGAACACGCAGAGCTCGCCCTCGCCAACGGAGGATGCGACCACTGTGAAGACCTGCTTCTGTCCTCCCTGCGGGCACGACTGCAGGCGGTCAAGACCGCTCCTGCGCTGCCTCTCTCTTTGGAAGAAGAAACGCCGCTCCCAGAGGCCGCCGGAGCCCCCTGCGGATCCATGCGGGCCGCCGCTGCCGCCCACCAACCGCTCTCCCTCTCCGCCCCAGCCGGACATACAGTTGCCGCCGAGTGGCCGCTCTGTCTCCTCCGACGTCACCGCGGAAGAGAAGGACTCTTGTTCGCTGCACGCTTCAGACAGCGAGGACTGGTCGTCGATTGGCTCTTCGACGAGAGAGTCTGCGGGGACCCGCGCCGGTATTGAAGAGGAATTGTTGCGTCTCCTCTCACAGGCCGTCGACCGCCTGGGACTCGAGTGGTCGCCTCCCCCCGAGCAACCACCGAACCGCATGGATGGTAAATTCCTGCACCGGCACCCGGCCCCCCACCCAGCCGGGCTGCACCATTCCTGCCTGAGCTACGCAACGAGCTCACAAAGTCCTGGAATGCCCCTCTTTCGGCTCGAAACCGCTCCGACGTGTCCGCCTTGCTGCGCTCGGTGGACGGAGCCGCCGAGAGGGGATATACTGCCATGCCGCCCGTCGAGGCCGCTCACCTTTGTCCGCCCTCTGCTAGATGGCGTTCTTCCCCTACGCTTCCTTCGAAAGCGTGCAGAGCGACCTCCACTTTTCATGCTCGCGCTTACGCCGCCGCCGGTCAGGCCGCTTCAGCGCTGCATTCTATGTCAGTCCTCCAAGTGCTACAGAGCGACATCTTGTGCGAGATGGCGAAGAGTGGCAGGAACCCGCCCATCCTTTCGGATTTGAGAAGCGCGACGGACCTTTCCCTTCGCGCCACTAAAGCCGCCGCACAAGCCCTGGGGAGATGTATGGCCAACCTCTGTGTCGCTGAGAGACACTTGTGGCTCACGCTTGCCGACATGGGAGATTCAGAACGCGCCGTCTTCCTCAACGCGCCTATCTCTCTGACCGGCCTCTTCGGATCTGCCGTCACGGGCATCGTCGACCGCTTCTCCGAGGTACAAAAAGCCACCCAGGCCATGAACTTGTTCCTGCCCCGCCGCGCTAGCACTTCTGCAGGCCGCTCTCACGAGCCCCCTGCCAGAACCCCGCAACAGCGCCCGCCTCAGCAAGCTCAGCAGCCCCAGCGTAGACAGGGCGGCCGCCCTCGCTCCTCGCTCTCAGCCGCCGCAGACAGCCTCCTCCCCGGGGGCCTCGACCCAAGATCACGCTGAAGCCTGATCAGCAAAAGTCTGCCTAGCACAGCTGAGAAAAAGACGGCCCTCTCCCGCTGCGGCCGGACCGCCGTCAAAGTTTCGTCCTCTGCTAGTCCCCGACGCCTCGCCGACTACAGTAGTGTTTACCGCCACAAACAAGCCGGTTTCCCTGCCCACTTGCGAGCGACAAAAAGCCGTTTTTACGGCTACCCAGAGAGTTCACAAAAAGAGCATAAATGCCTCAAGTGTAAAAAATGTGCCCACAAGCATGTGTTCACGCATACACACAAGCACCATATGCCCCGTGTCTCCCACAGAGCCCATTCTCTCAGAGCGGCCACTGACCGCTCTAGTAGCAGAAAACATAAACACGCCCACGAGCCCATGCGCGTGTCCCCCCTCTGCTCGCTCTGTCTCACGGCCCAAAAACTCCTCTCTGAGTGTAAGTCCCGTTGCCACACACACTCTAAGCGCGCCCACACACAGTGTCCAGCCCGCTATGTGCAGCAATCAGGGCGAAATTGCCATTCAACCGCTAGCCGCTTGCTGCGAAGCGTGGGAAGCCATCCCCGGCATCTCCCCGTGGGTTTTAAGCATCATAAAGAATGGCTATCTTTTACAGTTTCGTCGCCGCCCGCCCCGTTCGCGCGTTCGGCTCGAATCCGCTGTCAGCCCAGCTGCGATGAACACGCTCCGCTCAGAAATAGCGAAGCTGCTGCAGAAGGGCGCAATAGAGAGAGTTCCGCCATCTATGACCGAGTCGGGGTTTTACGGCCGTTATTTTCTTGTTCCCAAGAAAGACGGCGGCCTCAGGCCGATCTTAGATCTCAGGGTCTTGAACAAAGCGCTCATGAAGAGACCGTTCAAAATGCTCACAGTCAGAAAACTCCTCGGGCACGTCCACCAGGGGGACTGGTTCATCTCTCTAGACCTGAAAGACGCCTATTTCCAGATCCAGATAAATCCTCGTCACAGGCCATTCCTACGTTTCGCCTTCGAGGGTCAGGTTTACCAATATGCCGTTCTCCCGTTCGGCCTATCCTTAGCACCCCGTACGTTCACGAAGTGCATGGATACAGCGCTCGCCCCCCTGCGGAGTCAGGGGCTGTGCATTTTAAACTATCTGGATGACTGGCTGATTCTAGCACAGTCTCAGACGGAGCTTCTGTCGTACCGCACAGTTCTCCTCAACCATCTGAAAGCGCTGGGACTCTCTGTCAACTGGACAAAGAGCTCTCTCCAGCCCAGTCAAACTATTTCATTCCTTGGAATAGATTTGAACTCTGTCACGATGAAGGCTCGCTTATCCACACAGCGCGCGCGCCGTGTTCAGCGTCTAGCCGCCTCCTTTCGGATGGGTACCCACATATCCCTGAAATCCTTTCAGAGGATGCTGGGTTATATGGCCTCAGCCTCCGCTGTGCTACAGCTGGGTCTCCTGCACATGCGCCCCCTTCAACTCTGGTTAAAGAGCCGCGTATCCCACCGCGAGTGGACTACGGGCTGCCAGATTATCAAGGTTACACAGACATGTATCACTGCACTGCAACCATGGTCAGTAACCGATTGGTTTCAGAGGGGCGTTACCATGGGAACCTTTTCTCGCCGAAAAGTCATCTCGACAGATGCATCCAACACGGGTTGGGGTGTGGTCTGCGAGGGCTCACCGGCCGCCGGCCAGTGGTCGAGCCAGGAGAGTTCCATACACATAAACTGTCTGGAAATGCTCGCGGTCGAGAACGCGCTGCTGCTTTTCCTCCCGCGCATACACGGTCACCACGTCCTGATCTGCTCAGACAATATGGCCGTGGTATCCTACATCAACCGTCAGGGCGGGGTCAGATCCAAGAATCTCTTTCATCTGACGCGCCGCATCCTACTGTGGTCCCAGAGTCACCTGCTTTCGCTCACAGCGACGCACGTACCGGGCCATCTGAACGACGGTCCAGACATGTTGTCCAGGAACCTTGTCTCCCCCGGAGAATGGTCCCTGCACACTCAAACAGTTCTAACATTGTGGCACCTATTCGGCAGAGCAGAGATAGATCTTTTCGCGTCAGAAGAGAACGCTCAGGAGTGGCCCCGCCGCCCGCTCTATGCTTTTCCCCCGATCTCTCTGCTACCGCAGGTCATTCAGAGAATCAGGGACACACGCCACCCGGTGCTCCTCATAGTCCCGCGCTGGGAGAATCAGATTTGGTTCCCGGAGCTCACGCAGCTGTCACAGACAGCCCCGTGGCCTATTCCAATCAGAGCAGATCTCCTCACTCAAGCTCGCGGCACGATCTGGCATCCCCATCCACAGCGCTGGGCGCTTCATGCATAGGTGACCAACAACTACTCGTCGATTTGCCAGAAGGAGTTCTGAACACGATCAAACATGCCAGAGCGGAATCTACTAGAAAGCTCTATGCTGCAAAATGGTCTGTGTTCTTTAGATGGTGCACCGATAAAAACTTGGACCCACGGACGTGCGAGGTCTCGTCTTTGCTCATGTTCATTCAGGAGATGCTGGATAAGGGCAGGTCCCCATCCACTCTTAAGGTTTACGTGGCAGCCGTCACGGCGTTCGCTGAACCCCGGCGCGCCCAGTCGTTGGGCAAAGACGAGCTAATCATCCGCTTCCTCAGGGGAGCCAGAAGGATGAACCCCCTACGGTGCCGGTCTGGGGTCTTTCTATAGTTCTAGAAGGTCTGAAAGCCCCACCGTTTGAACCACTCGAGTCCGTGAATCTAAAATACCTCTAGCTAAAAAACATTTTTCTGACTGCCCTCGCCTCAGTAAAACGCGTGGGGGACATTCACGCGCTGTCTTCAAGCGCCGCGTGTCTTGAGTTTGGACGTAATGACTCCATTGTCATTCTTAAACCTAGACACGGTTATGTTCCAAAAGCGATTGGTACCCCCCTCAGGGCGCAAGTGATCGGCTCTGCCTGCATCCGATAGCGAGTGTGACACTGATCGCCTCTGACCGGTCCGGGCTCTGAGAGTGTACACTACACGCGCTGCTGCGTTCAGACGCTCGGAGCAGCTGTTTGTGTCGTTCGGCGGCCGCACCAAGGGTCTAGCCGCCTCTAAACAGACACTGTCTAGGTGGATAGTGGATGCTATCGCCTCTGCTTACGCCTCAAAAGACCTGCCTTGCCCGCTGGGCGTCAGGGCTCATTCCACCAGAGGCATGGCCTCATCGTGTGCATGGTCCTGCGGAATTTCCATTCACGACATTTGTGTGGCTGCGGGATGGGCCTCCCCCTCCACCTTTGTCAGATTCTATAACTTGGAAGTCCCCGCCTTACAGGCGAAATTACTGGCGGTCTAATACTATACAGCTCTCCTACAAGAAGCTGCACTATTGGGAGTCCTATCACAACCGGTTCGCCCCTTGTGCCTCCCCCTATGTGCTTATGCATTATACGTTACGGCCCGCTATGCCGGCCGCCTTAGGGGTGTATGCATTAGATGATAACGGCCGCTATGCTGGCTGGATATTGTCTTCTTCCACTTTTAGATTCCCCCAGTGTTTTTTCCCCCTGGGATGCTTAGTGGTTACATAGCGCGCACGGCGTTGACCAGATGTTCCCGTAGCGTAAGCTAGCTTACGCAATACGAGAGAACCTCTCGTAAGAGAACAAATCGGTTACCTAACGTAACCTCGGTTCTCTCGATGAGGGAACGAGTATTGCGTTCCCGGCCGTGCTTGCGCCACCAGCGTTTCGCTTCATGCTGAAAGAAATCAACGACTGAGCCTGGGAGAGCCAGTTTTATACACTATAGCCACGCCCCTTTCGGCGGGCTCTGACGCAATGAGCGAGCGCCGTCCGCTCATTGGCCGCGGGCTCAGCGCCGCTCTCCCATAGGCTCGTGCATTTTCTCTGAGCGAACCAATGAGCTGCTAGCTAGCCCCGCTCATGGTCTGCCTCAGAGATACTGTCTTGACAATGATTACAAAATTATGGAATAATTTTTTGGCTTCAACTTCTCAGCAAAAATGAATCTTTCCGTAGCGTAAGCTAGCTTACGCAATACTCGTTCCCTCATCTAGAGACAACCGAGGTTACGTTAGGTAACCGATTCGTTTTCTCATTTTTCTACTTTCAATATCAAATCGAAAAACGAATGAACGCAACGTACACGGACCTGCATAGAACTTTTCTTTCTTTCTTTCTTTCTTTCAATGGAGAATGAAAGAGGCCTGAATCGGGATGATTCTTTATTTCAGGTAGGCTAATAAAAACGTAGAATACCAATTTTAGATTGTGAATAGAACTCATAATTAACAATTTTTCTTTTTAAAACTTATTCATTGAAACAACAAACTGCAACATTTCACCCCTTTCGGACGCATCACCCGATTGAATGGACATTATCAGTGGTTATCGGCCCATTCGTATGGGCCAGTAGGGCCCTACTGTGCCTTTTAGCAGGTGCAGTGGGTTGTTTTCTATTCACATCGCTGATCAGCATCATACAGGAAGACTCTCGATCCAGTCCCCCAGGAATACAGTCCGCCGTCAGACCTCAAACCTTTCAGGTACTTTCAGCGACTTTCAGGTAAAATGACTGAAAATTAAGACATTTTCAACTGTTCTTATTTAGTTTATGAGCTAAAAAAACATTTTTAAAAACTGTTATACTAAAGCTATAATAAGGTAACATAAAAGATTTTAAACGAAACGCACCCTTTTTTTTCATTTGCATTTACTCTATTTACCTGTGACGTTGTGCAAAGAAATATGCTGAGGCTGGATCCAAACGCAGTTTAGCTTTATTAACAAACTTAGGAACAGGATACAAGACTAGAAGCAGGACTCGAGAATTCAAAAACACCAACGTTCACATACATAAATTCAACAACCAACAAAGACAGGGCAGAAACACAGGGCTTAAATAATCAAGGACAAAACGAGCTAGACAAGATAACAAGGGGGCGTGAGAAATACGAAACCCCTGGGATTAATAATCGACGGGGAATTACTAATAACGAAAACACACAAAACCACATCATGACATTACCGGTCAAGCTAGCATTACAGTTTACTACAAAAACGTTGTTGGTTTTTTAATGGAAACAAAACTTACTGCCAATTTAACGTTAGCTTACCCCATGGCTAACTAATGAGATTAAAAAGTTAGCAGATGAGGGGGAAAAACGATTTATTACACCATGAGTTTCCTGTAAATTATACCTTTAGCCTTAAACTGGCGTTCGGTGTAATGACTACACTGTACATATATTTTGTATCTGCTTCATACAAACTCTTCATTCAGGCTATATCATGCTCGTATATACCTAGCTACTGTATTGATAGTGATATCAGATTTGTGGTAACCGTTAGCTCTATTTTGATTTAGCCTAATATGTAACGTTAAGCTAGCAACAACAACAGGCTAACAAAAATGCATTACTTGAATTAACCTTGAACTTGAAACATAAAACCTATACACAAGTCTTTCTATCTGTCTGCTTTCCTGCTTATGTTTCTCTGTACTTGACTTTGTCCATCTCATTTTACAACCTTTGATTCCCAGATTAGGAAAAATAGTTCCAAAATTTCAGTGGTAAGTTTGTTTGATTTATTATCTATCTAGTTATGCATCTATGTCATGGTTTCCCAGGTTTTTTGTGTTCTGTTCCTTTTGTGTTAGTTTTGCCTTAGTCTTGTTTCCTGTTTTTATTTTGTTGGTTCATTCTCTTGTGCATTCTGTCCTGTTACTTCCTGCTCCTTGTCACACCTGGTTTCTGTCTCATTGTTAGCCGCTCAGTGTACATATACCCCTAGGTTTCTTTATTTCCCTGCCAGATCCATGTTGCTTCCCCCTGTGTCTTCCATGTAGTCTGTTACATTTATTTATTAACAGACTACTTTACCTGCCTGCCTCCTGACTTTGTTGCTGCATTTAGGTCCTCACCATCCACAACTCGTGACATCTAGGCCAATGTTTTAATACATCATGCACATTAAGGAACAAAAATCTAGCTTTTGTTGTATCCATTAGTCATGCATGTGTCTTTATTGCCTTATTTTCCAGAGATGGGAAAAGCATTGAAAGGAACACGGTTAAGAAATATCAAGATAAAGGTGCTGAGGAGGAATATAAATGGTTGTGTAAAGGTTCATTACCTTACACATAAAGACATCCCCAAGCCCAGCTCCCAACAAACAGGCCTTTTGGACCCCACACTTGTTCCATCAGAACAAGATGAAGCAGCAGGCTGTAGTTCATCTTCTGAAACAAGCATACAGTAAGGCAAAGAAGAGAGAACTAAATGCCTGGGATGCAGTCAAGGAGGACATGCTCCAAGTGTTCTGTCTGCCAACGGCATGCTGATTATAGGTGCTTGGAGTGCAGCACTACAGCAGTCCTTTGTGAAGCCTGTCTGAGGAGGACTCACCACAATTCATTGCACATCCCTGATAAATGGAATGTATGAACAACAGCATTCACTCACACATGTATACATATAGCAAACTATTTGTAAATCTTGTTTTAGCACGATACTACAATTTGTGTTGTCTTCAATTACTCATTCCCAAAACTATTAGTTAAAGTTATCTTTCTTTCAGAATTCTTCTTATGAACCATCCTACCAGGGGCTATTCCTGTATTTACCCGAGGGCCATGAAAACCATGCTGTGTACAGGAAAGATATAAAAGTCATTGTCAACACAGGTTTGTCATTTTATAATGTTAAAAGTCATGTGTTTAACTTTTCAAGACATTCAAAGAGCTCTACTTTGAATTCGTTATTCTTTCACTCATTCATACTTGGTGATGGTAAGCTACTTGTATAGCCACAGCTGTCCTGGGCCAATGAGTGCAAATGGCCACTGTCATGCTGCCGTCTATAAATAAGGTTGTCTATCATCATCAATAGACTATTTTATTGTATTCCTTGGTTATGTTTTTATGTTTTTTTTTGTTTTGTTTTTGTTTTTTGCAGGACGTCTCTGCACCATCCTTGTAGATATGTGCGAGTGTGAACCTGAAGCCTGCACTCTTTGATATCCCACTTTAGGCATCACCGCTTCCGACAAAGGAGTTTGGTGGATATTTGCCCTCAGTTTGATGATGGGACCACGTGCCCAGCATGTCCAAAGGTGGGTTCTACTCCTAGCTAAGTTCATGTTAGATTACTTGATTGCAGTTCCCATGAAATGATCAAATTGAATCAATGTGAAGTGTTACATTTTGATATAAAGGTAACAGTATATGTTCACCATCCTGGTATGAGTGAATGAGGGAACTTGTGCATCTTTTTTGTTGCACCAGATACAAAACCAAAATTACTCAAGTTATTGTTTCCTAGGTGGACGGAGATATGATAGTAACTCTGGACATTAAGAGTCTAAATGATGTGCAGAAAATTGTGGAGAACATAATTGCTGTGAATGCTGAATCATCAAAGAATCAAAATATGAACACAAATAGCCATTGTGAGGACAAGGACCCAAGGTCTAACTGAGACCTGTATATACCTGGGTGTGTATATCTGTATTTGGTTTACGGTGCTTGTATATCTATGTATTTTTTCTATTTTGGTTTTTGGACATGTGTTTGTATTTTTTTTTCTCTCTTTTCTTCCAAGACTTGAGTGCTTGTATTAGATTGAATAATTGTTGCACCACACCCACCTAGGCCTGTGGCCAATTTCTTTAATGATGACTCTTTTAGGTCTGTTTGTTGTTGTCATTGACTGTTTGACTCTGAAGAAGACGCATGTGCGTCAAAACGTTAGTCATTGTTGACCAATAAATACATTAAAAAAATTCTGTGCTCCGGTCCTGCTCCTTGGTCTCAGTTAGACCTTGGGACCTTGTCCTCAGATTGTTGTGTCCTGTTCCGAGAGCACGGGGTAGGCTGAAGCGCAAGTGATTCCTTTCGATTGTTCTACGAATAGCCATTGTGTTCTGCTCCATTCGCACTCGTGGTTAATAATCCTAATCTACAACAATACCACTTATCAAATCAAATTAAAGGCAGGACAGACACGCATCCAGAGTACAGTAACATGCAATGCTTGGACCCGTCTTGGGGAGGGACCAATGCCAACTGTTTTTGATTGACATATGACCATTCAATCATTTTTTCATCCTTGTGAAATGACTGCTTGGTGTTTTTCAGTCCTGTATGTTCACCAGGTTACTAAACGTTGTTCTTTTGTGCTGGATCATCTAATTAATTGGTAACAAACAGTTGTTGAAGTGGAATTAAATCAAAATGTATTTTAAAAACATCATGGACCTTGCCTTTAAGTTCCCTTCTTTCCAAACCTGTAATTTCAGCTGGTACAGATTTTTTTTTTTGAGCTCCCTCATTTCACTGCTAAGATCTTGCCCTTGTGCCCTCACATAGACATACTGTATACACTAGACCTCACCTTGGCTACGGCAGTTCATTGGAACGAATGCGTCAATAGAGCCGCCATCTTGAAACAGGGGAATGGAATATCATTGATTCCAGAAATTATTATTTTTTTCTTTTAAAAACATTCTTCCTAGTTGAGATTTCATCCGTGAACATCATACGCTGCACAAAAGTCCGCCACCATCAATGAATTCGAAGTAAAGGCAGAGATAGCAGCGTTACCTAGCTACTTCCTATGACAAGACCCCTGTTCCAAGATGGCGGCGGTTTTGACGCATGCTTAGAACCCCAAGGTGAGGTCTAGTATATATGTCTATGGTGCCCTCAGTGCAGCTGCTTCATGTTTATATTTGTCTTTCTGCTTCTCCTCTAGTGTGGACCACCTGCCCTTTATATCCTTCATAGTCCCTGAAGAAAAATGAATGCACAGTAAACTTAACACTTTACAGTCTGCAGAAAATGTGTCTGACACCTCGGTTTGCCCTTGGATTGTGAAATCCACCTTTCAAACAATAATTTGTAAATACATCAACAAACAGACCAGTCTTATGTCAATCTATGTAATGTAAAGTGCCTGCCAAATAGTATACTAAACATTAGTTTCATGACCCTTGTGAACCACTGATGAAAACTGACAACATGAAATTCTATGACAATGACAAATGACAAACAGTCCCTCTCACCTTTCTTTCTGAGAACATCCCTGCAAAAAAGGTTGTATGGTGACAAATCCCGAGTGTAAAACTTTGGCTTTGAGGGCCGGGTCTCAGAACCTTTTTGGGATCTCTTGTAATTTCCAATCCAGTTCTGAAAGACAGTAAACAATATTAATGACATGGGATTGTAACCCGTTAGACAGCCCCAACAAAGTCATGGACAAAGTCAAGTACAGAGAAACATAAGCAGGAAAGCAGACAGATAGAAAGACTTGTGTATAGGTTTTATGTTTCAAGTTCAAGGTTAATTCAAGTAATGCATTTTTGTTAGTGTAACATATTCCCATAGGGAAATGTGTATTATTGTATAACCATTTCTATCGCTATAGAAGGTGGTAAGTAAAAATTGGGCTACAGAAGATAAGGGTTCGTCTCAAGGAGGCATTGATAGAGTAATTAAAGACACAAAACAGATCAGTTCAGTTTGGTGTTGGTACCATATATTAAGTGAACACAAAGACAAAACAACAACGACAACGCAATACCCCAAATTTTCCAATCATGCAGAAAGGTTCAATAATTCATAGAAACCCAGGCACAATATTACTCAGAACTGGAAAATATATTCATATAAAAAACGGTCCACAACACACAAGAATTGTCCATAGGATGCAATAGTCCATGAGCTAGAATTCATCTAATGGCTCTAAGTGTGTAGTAGTGTGTGTGTACGAATAAGAGTAGAAGGGGTGAGCAGACTACAACAGCCTCCTACCAACCCCACAAGGTAATGATGTTACTGGGCCGGTTCTGTTCCAGGTAAATAATGGCTCGCCATCAACTGGCCCGCACTGGTCACACCTGGCCTGTATTAAATAAACAGGACCCATGATTTAGTCACTACTCATACAATTGATCTACTAGCTAGGTTTTTTTTTTTTTTTTTTTTTTCACTCTTATTTTTATTTTTTTAAAGTCAACACAAAGCATGGTTATCACAGTTTCGAGTATGGTTACAAAAGGCAAAAAAAATAAAAATAAATAAATAAAAATGAACAATAAAACAAAAGACAGCAACCAGATGTTATGATAGAAAAAAAGACAAATAAAAATAAAACCTTCAGATTACACAGTTTCTAATGCTATTTTATATGCTATCCATTTGTGCCATTTTTCTTTAAATTCTGCTTCTTTCAGTCTAAGGATAAAAGTCAGTCTTTCCATGGTAAATATATCCTGCACAATGTCCATCCACTGAGTATGGCTAGGTGGCTCAGGTTTGAGCCAGCTTCTTGTTATCGCTTTCCTCCCTGCCGACAGTAATATCTTAACCAAATATCGATCATCTTTCTTTACATTGGTCAAAAGGCCCAGATACATTGTTATAAAAGTTAATGGTACAGAATACTTCAGTACTTTGCAAAGAGTGAGATGGACAGAAGTCCAGAAAGGTTTTATTTCAAGACAGTCCCAGAAAACATGTGTGTGATTAGCATCCACAGAACCACATTGCCTCCAACACACTTGCTGAGTAGCCAATTGTTTACTTTTAATAGATGGCGTGATAAAGAATCGTATGAAATTTTTCCAATTGAATTCTCTCCATTTTTGTGAATTTGTGGATGTCTGTGACAACTCACAGATTTTGTACCATTCCTCATTTGAGATCTTGACAGCTGCTTCTCTTTCCCACTTTTCTTTGACATACAGGGTTGTGTTTTTCTGACAGGACATTAAGCTAGTGTACAGCTTTGAGGTAATTTTGTGTGTTTTCTGTTGGTATGCTCCACACATAATCTCTAAAACAGCATTAGGTTCATTTCTGTCCTTAATTTCTTTATTATAGTATTCTCTTAGTTGTAAGTATCGGAAGAAGTCTCGATTATCTAAACTAAATTTGTCTTTCAGATATTGAAAATTTCTTATTTCTCCATTATTAATTAAATTACAAAAAGCTGTGACCCCTCTATTGATCCAAAATTTGAAATTTGAGTCACCCATTCCTGGTTTGAAGTCTTTGTCATGCGCTACCCATCTTAATATTTTTCTTTCTTTCTTCAGTTTTAATTGTCTTGCTACACTATACCAAATTTCCATTGTGAATTGTGCAATTGGGTCAAGTAATTCAGTTATATCGGTTGGGATATGGTCCTCTCCCATGAGTGTCTGAACATTGTACCCAGGGATGCACGTCTCAATCTCTTTCCATTTGGCACAGTAACTAGGGTCACACCAGCAACACAGGTAACGCAATTGAGCTGCATAGAAATATAATTTTAAATTAGGAAGGGCCATGCCCCTCTTATCCTTTTGCAGCTGTAATGTTGAGTACCTAACTCTAGGCCTCTTCCCCTCCCATATGAACTTCGATAACAGCTTATCCCACTCGTTGAATTGTTTTGACGGTATATTTACCGGGAGGGATTGAAATAAGTAGAGTAGCCTAGGGAGGATGTTCATTTTTACCACTTTTATTCTATCACTTAAATCAAGTGGGTAAGTAGACCATCTCTGAATGTCTATTCTAATACTTTCGTTTATAGGATTATAATTAAAGTTATATAATAGTGAAGAATCATTAGATAGAATCACTCCAAGGTATTTAATTTTGTTAGAGCTCCAATTTATATCATATGTGCGTGCAGTTTCATTTGAGGGTGAATGGTTAAACAGTAGCATTTGGGTTTTGGAAATGTTCAACTTGTATCCAGCATATTCATTATACTTTCCCAAAAGATCCATCAGTATGGGAAGTGATATGTTAATATCTTCTAGAAATAACAATATATCATCCGCAAATAATCCGATCTTTTGTTCTCTTTCGTTGATCATAATCCCCTTTAAATCATCTTTCTCCCTAATTGCTTGAGCTAGTGGTTCAATGTATAAAGCAAAAAGGGAGGGACTCAATCCGCAGCCCTGTCTACAACCTCTACTGAGTTCAAACCGGTCTGTCAGAGATCCATTCACTTTAATTCTTGCGGTTGGCTTATCATAAATTGCTCTAATACATTGAATAGAATCATTAGTAAGGCCAAATTTCTCCAACGTTAAATATAAGAAATCCCAATTTACTCGATCGAAGGCCTTTTCTGCGTCGAGGCTGATCAAGGCCGCTTTAAGCTTATTGCTGGAAATATTGTGAATCACTTGCAGACTCCTTCTGATATTATCTTGAGTTTGCCTACCAATTATAAAGCCAGTCTGGTCTTCATCAATTAAATCAGAAATAAAGGTTTCAAATCGTTTAGAAATAATGGATGTATATAGCTTATAGTCCACATTTAAAATTGATATTGGCCTATAATTGGCACAATTATCTCTATCTTTATTTTCTTTGGGGATCAGGGTAATAATTGCTTCCTTCCATGAGGGAGGGGTCTTGCCTTCTTTGTGAATGTAGTTTAAAGCTCTAAGAAGAAGCGGCTTCAATTCTACCTTAAATGTCCTGTACCACTCGCCGGGGAAACCATCACTACCTGGGGCTTTATTTGCCTTTAATCTATTTATTGCTTTATCCAGTTCTTTTGATGTAATTTCTGCTAATATTCTTTTATTTTGTATTTCTCCTATACAGGGAAGGTCTAATTTGTCTAGGAATGCTCTGATCAACTCTTTGTTAGAAGCGCCCTCTTGTGAATATAATTTGCTGTAGTACTGATAAAAAGTGTTTTCTATTTCTTTTGGCTCAGTTTGAAGCTTTTGCGAGGTAGGGTCTTTAATTTTCAAAATTGTTGAGTCCACCTGTTGTTTGCGTAATTTTCTAGCGAGAAACTTTGTTGATTTTGGGCCTAGTTCATAATATGCTTGTTTTGTAAACCTAGATTTTTTCTCTACTTCGTCATCTAAATAATTTTCAAGTTGCAGTTTCAATTTTTTTATTTCTTTTTGAGTGTCTTGATCTTTTTTCAAAATGAATTTTTCCTCTTTATCTTTTAAATCTTTAATTAATCTTTTATATGCTTCAATCCTAGTTTTCTTAATGTTTGTTGCTTTGGCTATTAGTTTTCCTCGTAAGACAGCTTTTAGCGTGTCCCAAACTATTGATGGATCCACTTCCCCATTGTCATTCTCTTCTATAAAAGTTTTGATGTCCTGTTTGATAGATCCAACTACTGATTGGTTGTTAAGGAGGCCAACATTTAATCGCCATACAGTATTTTGGGGTTATTCTCCAAGTTAAGAGTTAAATATATTGCGCTGTGGTCTGAAACATCAGTGACTCCGATCTTACATTCGGTTACCCTGTAGAAATCTTCCTGTCTCATTATAAAATAGTCTATTCTTGAATGAACCAAGTGAGGTACTGAGTAATGTGTATAGTCTCTCATAGTTGGGTTGAGCTTCCTCCACACATCTACCAAGCCAGTTTCCTCTAGCATAATATTAAGTAATTTTGTAAGATTTCTTTTACTCCTATTTTTGCTTGTGGAATCTAGTTTCGAATTTAAAACAGCATTCCAATCCCCTCCACATACACAGATCCCTTCCGCTTCTGCTGTGAGTGTATCAAAAAAATCTTTATAAAATGTTGTTTCGCATTCAGGTGGTGCGTAGATGTTAACCAATGTCATAAGATTATTATTGATTTTACCCTTCACTAGAATATATCGACCCTCCTTATCCTTTATTTCTTTGAAAGTGTCAAGCTTTATTTTTTTAGTAACAAGTATTGCAACTCCCCTCCTATGACTTTGTGAATGTGAGCTATAAAATATGTTGTAGCCAAATTTAATAAGTTTTTCATGTTCCAAAGCTCCTAAATGTGTTTCCTGTAATAAGATGATGTGCGTATCGTCTTTCCTTATCTTATTCATCACCCTTGCCCGCTTTACTGGGTTACCTAACCCATTGACATTTAATGACATTATTTTAAGCTTTTTACTGTGCATCATAAATGTGAGGTAGTTCAAATTGGTTGCTTGTCTTATAACCATGAACTTCGAACATGAACTGTTTAAACAAAAATAGAAACAAAGCTGAACTTAAAGCAACAGAACAAATAACATTAAACTGAAAAGAGGCTTCCAAGGCAGGGTACTCGCAATTCCCCCATTTCGCCAAAATAAGGTAAGGGGAAAAGCCTCTCTCTAAGAGAGGACCCCCTCCCAGAACCAGTGTATAAAACAACAAGAGCTTTTCCACTAATTCTACCTTAGGCGTTTTAGCTCCTTCAAATCAGGCTATTTGAATCATAAAAAATGACAATGATAATGTTTATATCGTTGACAGTCGATGACAAAATAGAACTGAACACATAGTTCTTTGGAACATAGTTGGTACCTATTTCCATCAGGCCTCCAGGTCTTTGTCTTCTCGGTTCAAGTATTGAGCTTCCGTTGGAATTCCCGCAGCCGCTCCCGTGCTCTCCTGCCTGTGTCCTTCTCTCCGCGCCGGGGCATGCGTTGCCAAGACGATATTTGGTCCAGTCTTCGGGTCGCTGATAAGCCAGTTCCGCTGGTATTATCCCCACCGGGATGGTCCTCTGGCAAAAGACCACGGCGACGCAGATCACTTTCGGCTTCCTCAGCGCTGTTGTAGGTCTGTTGGCCACTCTCCCAATGGATCCGCAACCGGGTGTATGGCGTCTGGAAGCGTATGCCGTGCTCTTTCAAAACAATCTTAACTTTTTTGTAAGCTTTGCGTTGCTGAATCACGTCTGTTGTGTAGTCGTGGTCAAAAGAGAGAAATTTATCCCCAAGCTGAATTTTCTTTTTCCAGGCGTTTCTGAGAACTGTTTCTTTGACTCTATACTGAAGAAAGTTAACAACTATTGATCTTGGGGGGTTGTCGGGGGTCGGTTTCGGGCCCAGTGATCGGTGTGCGCGTTGTATTTGGGCATCAGTTCCTTCTTCAATAAGTTTTTCGCTCACCAACAGCTTCTCCACAAATTGAATCACAGAGGGACCTTCCATTTCCTCGCGTACCCCGTATATTCTGAGGTTGTTTCGTCTCCCCCTTGACTCCAAATCGTCAACTTTTCCCCGCAGTGCCCTTTGCTCTTTTAGTGACTCTTGGAGCACTTCATTTGCCGCTGCTGACCAACTTTCCAATTCCTCAATGCGCGCCTCCGCCGCCTCGAGTTTATTGTCATGATCTTGTAGGGTTAGCGTCGTAGCAGTTAACTGTTGGTTAATCTGTTGTCTGAATTCTGACAGTTCCTCTTTCACTTCTCTCTTCACCTCATCTTTAAACGAAGTTAGATCGGTATTTAGTTGGGTTCGAAGGTTAGTTATTTGATCGCTTATATCTTTCAAACTCGGTTGAGAAGTCGAGGCACTGCTGTGTGCGTTTATGTTAGCATTGTTTGCCTCGGGTGTATTCGCTTCTTTGCGTCCCTCTTGTTCCGCTTTTCCAGTCATCTTTTGGTTTCTTGTTTTACCCCCACTCATATTCCAGTCTTTTACCTAAACTTGGATAATATTCTCTGAATTCAAGGGGTTTTAATCGCCTGACTTTACGGAGCTCACGTTTCACACGTCCATCTCGTTCCGTCGCATACCGGAAGCCATCTACTAGCTAGGTTTATAATAATATATATCTTGTGTACACAATACAATAGTATTCAAATACTGCATAAATAATTGTCATAAATATGTTAAATGACAAAAATAATACAAACTGAAATGCATATAAATAACACACATATTTAGGATTATTTACATTTCACTCAATACAATTTGTCATATAGCCGCCACATATTTGCATATATACATATTTTTTCAATTTGTATCCCTGAAAGTGCCTGGCAGAAGCCTTACCTACTGTCTGTGTAAATAACTCACTGCTCTTGACTAACAGCTTTAACAAGGATTAATATATATATACATATATGTATATATATATATGTATATATATATATATATATATATATATATAATATATATATATATAATATATATATATATATATATATATATATATTATATATACACACTGTATAAATGATGTAGTATATATGAAATATAGGTATACTATTATATAAACTATATTTCATGAGGTGAAACATCACTGCCAGGACCTACAGAATATATATTCTGTAGGTCCTGGCAGTGATGTTGCACTTCATGAAATATAGTTTATATAGTATAGCCTAAGAATATTCTATTAGAATAATAAGCGGGCACATAAATTAAGACCAGTTATTTACAATAAAGCCTTATAAAATCATTTCCATTTTCTTTGTTTATTATTTTAATAGTTTTTTCTTGGTTTTGATAGTAAATAAAATCTAATCAGTAATTTTACATGCAGATTAATGCACGTATAGATGCAGATTAATGCA
Organism: Pimephales promelas; assembly: GCF_016745375.1. Next base: position 28,994,618 of record NW_024121321.1, read on the forward strand.
CATATAGATTAATGCACGTGTGTGTGTGTGTGTGTGTGTGTGTGTTTACATGCATAGTGGGCCGGTCTGGATGAAGTGTCCAGGGCTGATTTTTTGTCCCAGTCCAGCCCTGATGAGATGTGGGGGAAGGTTATCTTATATTATATTATCTTATTATATCATATTTCATTTTATACAGGACTGACAATGGCAATTGTTACATAGGAGGAAGGATGGAAATAAAAATCTACAAACACAATATGTATGGTGGTAGTGGGGAGTGGGATGGTGATGGTAATGAAAATGGAAATAAATAATAAATGGTTACTTTGTTTACACACACATACACATACCCACACTCACACCCGCTCACATACACACTTAGATCAAACACTTAAATCACTCTTGCCACTGCTGGAATTATGGATTTACAAGATTGCTCACAACTGCACTATGTTGGTTTGTTTGTATGTATGTCTGACTGTTAAATAAAAAAAAAAACCTTACAAGGGATCTTTAGAATATTTGAGATTAGTCTGGCGCAGCACCAAAGGGCATCCACTAATTAAAGACTGTCCCACTAGATAGTGCGATTGCGTTGGCCTACACGTCGATGGGCCCACAATTCCCATTGGAGTTAAAGCACACTCCACCAGAGGCATGGCCACATAATAATAATAATAATAATAATAATAATAAAGTTTAATTTACAGAACATGTGCAAAGACGTGCAATGCATTTTTGTGATTTTTTTTATTTTTTTTGTGAAACGCATTTTACGCAATTTTGTACAGACTCATTAGAGGTAGAAAACAAGGAGGCTTGATCTGAACATGTTACATCTCTGGTTTTGTATGCAAAAAGAATGATTGAGCTAGCCATTTGGTTTCAGTTTCTATAAGGCTCTTGACAGACACACGCAAACCGGAGCGCCGGCGCTCCGTCGGTCTTAGAGGGTTAACTGTCACCG
>NW_024121321.1:28996066-29126066 GCF_016745375.1 Pimephales promelas
ATAAATCTATACATGAAAGAGTTGAAAATAACTTTACTACATGTTTACATAAAGCAAAAATGGTGTTTAATTGCTGGTCTCAGAGAAACTTGTCTATCCATGGACGTGTTCTGCTTTTCCAAAGCTGAGGGAATTTCGAGGCTGGTATATCCTGCTCTCTCCTTGTATGTTAACTCTAAAATGTGCACAGATTTGACAGGGCCATTTTTAAGTTCATTTGGAAAAAACAGGACTGAATATATAAACGAAAAACGATTATTAGAGCTCTTTCGGAGGGTGGCCTCAACGTTCTTGATTTCAGTACTCTTAACACCGTTTTTTAAAATTACTGGATAAAACACTGCTTGGCCCAGAATAACTCTATATGGTTTTATATTCCCCAATTTGTTTTTTTTGAAAAGTGTGGAGGGTTAAAATTTTTATTATCATGTGACTTTAAATGTAGTAAACTTCCCATAAAATTATCGAATTTTCACAAAGCAAGCGCTTGATGCATGGAAACTTGCCTTTAAACATAATTTTTCCCCTCACACTTGTATTAATATGGAATAACCAATATGTATTATCTAAAAGGAAAAGTATATATAAAAAAGAATGGTTTGATAAGGGAGTTATTTTTATTTCTGACTTATTAAACTCTAATGGTGAGATCTATAACTATCAACAATTTATTGCTCTCTCAGGATTGAATCTACATGTAGAGACTACCGTATGATTGTTAAAAGCATATCCATTAAATTACTTCATCTTGTGAAAGCGCATCTCAGTTACAACTCAGTGTTGCGGCAGATTCCTAAACTTGTTATTGGAGGTGTGAATATTTTGGATCTGAAATGTAATAATTCTTATATCAGAAAGTGTCTTAATCAAGATGTAAGTTGCTACCCTAAAGCAATTGTGAAATGGAAACAATTCTTCTCTTCTGTCCCCTCTTCTGAGACAATCTGGTCTGCAAGTAATACATTTTTACTGCCAAATAAGGTTAAAGAAACTCATTTCAAAATACTACACAGATATTATCCCTGTAATGCTTTTCTTAATAAGTTTAAGAAAGACTTCTCTCCATTATGTTGTTTTTGTAATATTGGCTCTGAAACTCTATTACACTTATTTTGTAATTGTAAATATTCTGAAGTCTTCTGGAAGCAAGTTTCTATGATGTTTTTTTGATACATTCTACAAAATAATCAGAATAGATGAGGCAATGATTGTCTTCTTAGATTGTAATACTGGCTCAGACATAATTGATAACACCTTAAAGTTAATAATTCTTCTTGGGAATTCCATATTCATAAAGCCAAAGTAATGTCTATAAAACCATCTTTTAATTTCTTTTGTAAAGATATTAAAATATTCCATGACTCATTGATTTCAACTACTAGAAATAAGAAATGCATAAAAACATCTCAAATTTTGGAAAAAATAGTTTGTAGAATTTAATGTTTTACTCTGTACAATGTAAGATCTGTTATGTGTTTTCCCCATTATGTGTTTGTCTTTTGCTGTAAAATGTCATTATAAGCTTTTGTAAAAGTTGAATAAAAAAAAAAAAATAAAAAAAGGATTCTCGTCTGTGCAGTGAACATTTTGAGAGTCATCACTTCACCACTGACTCCAGGGTACAGTAGAGGTCTGCTACCCGACCCGAGCCCGACGGGTCCCGAAAAATGTGCGGGTTTCGGGTCGGGTTCGGGTTAATGTTTAATGAACAGCCTCGGGTTCGGGTCGGGTTCGGGTTTAACTAAGAAAAACTAAATAGGCTATATATAGTTTGCGCGCCGTGTGCTGTGCTTTGCCTGCTTGCTGTGTTGTGGTGACCGGCAGGCACGCGAGAGAGAGAAAGTACATACGTGCGCAGCCGCAGATATGCAATGCACAATCAAACGTACGCTCTCTCTCAAATATAATGATATTTTATATTTTAATGATATTTTATTTTTTTATAATTATATATATACATATATATAATATAAATATATATTTTATTATTTGTTTTATTTTATCAAATCATTTATATCACAAAACTGTTTTGCGCATGTGCTACCGCTCTCGCGCGCTATTTCAGTCAAAATACAGACAGACAGCAGACGACAAGCAAAGCATGAGTCTGATAAAGCAAAAAATTACTGAGGGAAAACTTATAACAGTTCCAAATGATGCAGGAAAAGCTGCAATCTGGAAGCATTATGATCTTGTCGTTTCCACCAGTAAAGAGCCCAGTGGTTACGTGCAGTGTAGAGCTTGCAAAGCTGTCTTGGCGTATGACAGCAAAAAGACAGGTACATCTTCTTTACAGCGACACACTGACCGTGGATGCACTCGTCCAACAGCAGGCCTAGCCGCTAGTAACAGACAGTCATCTCTTTCGGACTATCTATCTCCAGCAGCCAAGTCAGTACCAGCTTCTGTAAAATCTAATGTAACAGAAAAATGTGTGGAGTTTTGCTGTCGGGATATTAGATCGTTTCATACGGTTGCTGGACGAGGTTTTATTAACCTAGCGCAAGACCTAATAAATGTGAGGGCTACATATGGCCGTGTCTCAGTGGACAGTGTGTTACCTGATCCCACAACCATTTCTCGGAGATGCAAGGAAACCGCGGCCTCCAAAAGACAGGCGCTGGTCAAAGAAATATCGGAGATCATGTCTGACATTACTGTTGGAATGACCACTGACATGTGGACTGACGACTATCGCAAGATCAGTTTCTTAACTATCACTTGCCACTACATAACACCTGATTTTTTGCTTCGAAGCAGAGTCCTTACAACAGCGATGTTCCCTCCTGAAGAAGCGAAAACTGGTGACAACATACGGAGAGAATTACAGAGACTGCTCGTATCTCAACTAGGATTTGATGCTTGTGTTATGAATAAAGTCGTCTGGGTCACTGACCAGGGATCAAACATGATTGCTGCACTCGCGCCGTATCATCGACTGGATTGTCAGGACCATGTTTATAACACAGTTCTCAAACGCGCTTGATTCTGCCGAACTACGAGACAGCGCACCAGAGGTCACACAGACTTTAATGGCAGCAAAGGCACTTGTGCGATATGTCAAGCAAACGGGTATAATAAGTCAGTTATCAACAACTGTCAGGCAAATGTCAGACACCAGGTTTAGCACGGTGTTCCTTACCTTGGATTCAATTAAGCAGGTGTACGCTGAGCTTCGTGAAAAACTTGAAAGCCGAGGGGAAAGCCGAAAAATTGACGAAATATCTCCGGATGTCATGGAGTTCCTGCTGGAATTTCTTCGCCCATTTTACGAGGCTCAGAGGGAACTAGAGGGTGACCAGTACCCCACACTTAACCTGGTTGTTTTGTGGCACGAGAGACTTAAGCGCCACTGCAGACCTGTGGCATCAGACAGTCCTCACCAGGCCATCATTCGTGAGCGGCATCTTGAATGGCTGAACCGTAAAATCAAAATCCACACACTACATAAGCTTGCCATATTCCTTTGGCAAAGTTCTGTCAACTCCGCATGCTGTCTCTCCCTGACAGAGAGGATATCCAGCAAGAAGCCAGGCTTCGGATAGCCAGCTTTACCACAGACAACGAGCCAGCTGAACGCGTGGCTGAACCGGTCACTAAAAGAAGCAAGATAGTGGCAGAGTTTGAGGAGTGGGTGAACGTGCCCGTCGGTGAAACCGCAGATGAAGTTACGCAATACTCCAGCCGCAACCATGACATGGAAGAAGAGCGGGATCTCTTGGGTTGGTGGAAAAACAACTGCGGTGTTTTCCCCTTACTGTCAAAACTAGCCCGTAGTATCCTCAGCATCCCTGCAAGTAGCAGCAGCAGCGAGAGAAACTTCAGTGCAGCTGGACTAACTTTCAATCAGAGGAGAACGGCGCTGAAACCATCAACTGTCGACGCCGTTCTCTTCCTTCACAACTCATACTGAGAAGGATGTTGGTGTAAATAGTTTTGCAACAGTGCGTGAAGTTTTTAAAGTTTAAAGTTTGAGTTCCAGAGACATCTGTGACTGTTACACCTGTTCGACCACAGCAACGTTACGTAAATGGTACGTTTTAGTTTTTTTTCTCTTACTGCTGTGCTGTCTGCTGATAGGGCCGCTGTGCCTACATGTATTTGTTTAATATGTCAAGCAATCATTAAATACAACATAGCATATTGCAAAAATGTTTTTTTATTGTGAGAAACAGAATGGACCTCGGGTTCGGGTCGGGTTCGGGCTTAATATGTAAATGTAATTGTCGGGTCGGGTCGGGGCGGGTTAAAAGATCGCGGGTACGGGCCGGGTTTGGGCTTCAGTTTAAAGCCCGTGCAGACCTCTAGGGTACAGACACCTCGTTTCATACCTTACAAAGAGTCAAGCAACATATTGGTTGAAATTGGTGTATTGTATTGATCATCATACATTCATAATGAAGCAAAAAATATGATATGTTAGGGTTAGGGTTAGCTGCGTTAGCTTATACGATAATGCTTAAAGTGTGTAAAATAAACTTAAACTATCTTTTAAATATATTTACAATTATATAACCTACATGCGTGTTTCACATTCTTTTTTTGTCAAGAAAACATCCCTACAGCTTCTGACCGAGAAGCAGAGAACAGCAATGTTTTACTCTAGCATAAGAAGTGTTATTTGAACATCAGTGTAAACCACAGGGTTTCTAGTTTTAGGTTATCCTACATTATGTTTATTTAACAACAGAAACTGAATAATCAAATGTAAAAATAAAACACTGCTTAGTTTTCACTGTATGAATTAGATATAGGCCTACACTGATTCTTATTAAAGCTACAAAAATTATTTAGCCAAGAGCAGTGAGTTATTATCTGTTTGTCTTTTGTTCATGACCCCAGTTATTGCAAGTTGTTGTGGTATGCATATCATGACATATATATTTGCGATATTTTGATAATTTTGCTATATTGTGCAGCCCTACCTTAAAGGTGCAATGTGTTTCAAAGTTGAGTATCTATTAACAGAAATGCAATATGACATCCATAACTATGTTTTCAGTGGTGTATAAAGAACTTACTTAATTAACCGTAATGATTTTATTACCTTAGAATGAGACATTAATAGCTCCATAACCGCGGGAATCCCCTTCTATGAAGGTCGCCATGTTGTGACGTCATATTCCTACCGTAGCCGAACGCGAACACACAGTGCTACAGAATGCGTTTCATCACTACCTTGAAAGAGAAGTAGCGGAAAGCTAGCCTTACACTCCGTGAGTAGTGACTTTTTCCTTGTGAGTGGTGTAAAATATGTAGTTGGGATTGTTTCATGTAACTTAGTTCTCCCTCGCTGTGTTATGGGTTTGTTATGTTGGGGATAGTGCTGTTATGTTCGTGAGACAGCTGATGATTAGTATTCATGTCATTGACCGTAAAACAGTACGTTACAGGAATCACTAACCCGTCGATAGAGACTTTTACTAAAGTTTTTGACTGACTTTTCAAAATCAGAGAAAAAAAGCCTATTGTGTGTAGTAAATAGTATCTATGGGATGCGGAGATGACATGATTGTAACAGCGCGCGCAGTTCCGACCTTTGGACTCATGCGGACGAGTCCCAGCTCAGCCACAGTAACAGCTCATATTAGCCAGCTAAACTATTACTACCCTGTTAGAAAAAATATATAGCTGCTAGGGGTGGCACGGATCACGAAACCGACGGTTCGGTTTGTATCACGGTTTTAGTGTCACGGTTTTCGGTTCTGTACGGTTCTTGTTATTTTTTTCTTTTAATCTTTAACACTTCAGAAATGTACTTCAGCATGTGATATATAGCTTAATTATCCACACTTTAGGATACAGTATAAAAAAAATTATATTCATGCAATCATGCACAAACTGAATTTGACTCTTTGACTTTAAGCACATTTTGGGACTATCTCAGAGGAAAGCTAGGTGAGATTTTGACACAGCAAGAGAGAAGAAATTGACATGCTTTTCGTTTATTTGGCAAAAAAAAGGAGAATGTGTATCACTATGTCTACAAGAACTTGTGCATTTTTATCACACAAATCTTATTTACAAAAAGAAATTAACTTGCATTTATGAACTGACAACTTTTGTAGCTCTTACAAAAATTCTATCTTTTAAAAGAAAAAAAGAGGAACTACACTGTCTTTTATGAATAAGTCAATATACATGAAACCTCATTGCCTATAATTAGGCTATAGAAATTGCAAAGGCCATAAACATAAAGTGAAAAGTTCAACCTCAACACAAAAAACAGTATCAACAATGCTTCTATTCCCAAAAAGTGAGGGTACCTTTTTTTCAGTTTAAATTAAAGTGCAGGATTTGGAAACATTTGACTGAAGCTCTTATCTAAACATAAAGTGCCACTGTAACGTTATATTAAAATACCATAACATGAAATCAAAAATGTCCCCACACACCGGACTTAGACTTATAGGACGCTGGCGCATCCTCCAACTCCCTCATCTCTCCCACTTGCCATTTCTCCGCGTGCCGTGACCTGCAGCGCTCCATACTCCACTTTTACTGGCTTGTTTACTAACTTGAACCGGCGCTGCACAGAGCGATCGGTAATGACATCAAATACCGCGAAAGTGAGTGACGGAGCCGTCGTTCCCGCTCTAGTGTGATGTTATTCACCGGTCGCTCTGTGCAGCGCCGGTCCAAGTCGAACAAGCTTTTGTCGCGCGAAAAGAAAACACACGTCACATACGGGCACGAGGTTACATTGCGCATGCGTCGAACCGTGAGACGCACACACGCTCCGAACCGAGACAAGCGAACCGAACGGTTCGGGTGTTTTTTCATGTACCGTGCCACCCCTAATAGCTGCTCCCTCGCTGTATTATGGGTTTGCTACAGTATGTGGGGATAAATGTGCTGCTGGTTACGTTTGTGAGACAATCAGCTGATTAATATTATTTTATTAAATTATATATTAAAACCCTTGATCCTCACCTGACTATGGCTTTGTAAACAGTATTCATGATGTGGTTTATAATGGACTGTGGTACAGAAACAGTGACAATGTTACACACTCTTGGCTTACTCTGGCTATTCTCTGCTGTCTCAGCCGACGAGATGTTTGTCCCGTTTTAGCAACCGTAGCTTCTTCGAAAGGGAGGGGTGAGCAGTGGGCTGAGCCCTTAGTGCAAACCTGGTGCAAACTCGCAACCGAACCACTAGATGTCGCTAAAAATCACACATTGCTCCTTTAAATGCAAATACCATAAAATAAAAAAATTAAATAAAAAAATGTGAAATTCATGATTGAAAAAATGTTCTCCAAGCGAGATACCGAAACACAGAATGATTCTGTTGTGAGAGTTATTGCAAACAGTTACATATTCTTTTAATAGCAATAATAATTTGAAAATGTAATCTGTACATTTATACTAGTGTAAGACCAAATAATGAAACATAAACTCATATGAATAACAGTCATTTACAGCCAATAACAGCCAATATGACCAATAATGTCATATTTTTTATGCTTCTTTTTTACATGCTAATTTTTATTAGGGAAGGACATGCCTGAAGAACACCGCTGTGCCAACCATTTTCTCTTTCTCCAAGGGCAAAGAACAACAGCCTAAAAGAAGACGCTTGGTAAGTATTGATGAGGTGGTAAGTGGCATCCCTATGTCAGCTGTAAATAGTAATGAGGAGGTTGCATATGTAGACAATGGGAGTAGTGCCAACAGCCATGCTGTCAATCAGAGCAATGTCATGATGATGGAAGACACATCTGAACAGGCCTTTGTTGGTCAAGATGTCGTGCATGATGACATTACTCTGACAGCGAATGTGTGTGAGGATTTTGGTTTGGGTAGCAGCGTTCAACACACAAATCGGAGTGGTGTGAGTGATCACTGCTACTATATTTCAGAGTCTCCGAAAACACTTAAAAGGAAAACTTGTGAGGTAAAGGAAAAGCTATGTGTAACTCGCAAAAAGCTGAGGTTGAAAGGCCAACAGACAAGGAGACTTAAGGCAAAAGTTTTTTTTCCTTGAAAGGTGTAATCAAAGTGCTTCAGAAGAAACTTATGATTTCAAGCGAATGTGCCTCTCTTCTTGAAAGTCTGGATGATGTTCCCCAGGAGATTTTTCAGAGAATCCAAAAGAAGAAAAAGTCGGTGTTTTCTGAAAACATGAAGCAATTCGCAACTACACTGCACTTTTACTCTCCAAAGGCCTATGAATATGTGAGAGAGAAGTTTCTCTTGGCTTTGCCTCATCCTCAGACCATACGAAAATGGTACTGTAGCATCTCTGCAGATCCTGGATATACTGTTGCGTCATTCACAGCTTTAAAAAGTCACGTTGCTGAGCAGAAGAAAGTTGGTAAGGACACAGTTTGCTCATTGATGATGGATGAAATGTACATTCACAAGCAAACTGAGTTTGGTGGGGACCAAATTCATGGCTATGTTGACATTGGAGGTGGTGAGATAGAAAATGTTGTGGCAACACAAGCACTGGTCCTCATGGTTGTTGCAATCAATGAGTCTTGGAAGATTCCCATTGCTTACTTTCTTATCAACAGCATGACAGGAACAGAGAGAGCAAGCATCATCCGAGAGAGCCTTGTTAGGCTTCATGAAATCGGAGTTAGTCTCCTTGACGTGTGATGGACCCTCCCAAAACATAACAATGATCAGGGAGCTTGGTGCTAACTTGTGCATCGTGGACATGAGACCTTACTTTCTCCATCCTGAGGATCACACACAAAAAGTCCATGTGCTCTTGAATCCATGTCATATGCTCAAGCTTCTTCGGAATGTGTTCTCAACAGTTGAGGTTCTGGTAAGAGAAGATGGCCAGCAGATAAGGTGGCGGTACATTGAGGAGCTCCACAAGCTTCAGGAGAAGGAAGGCTTGCGTCTTGGTAAAAAACTAAAGATGGCGCACATTCAGTGGCGAAATCAAAAAATGAAAGTCAATCTTGCAGCCCAGCTCTTCAGCAGCAGTGTGGCTGATGCCCTAGAGTATTGTGAGCAGGAGCTAAAGTATCCCCAGTTCAGTGGATGTGCAGCCACAGTTCAATTCCTGTGCACAATAGATGCAGCCTTTGATGTCCTTAATAGCCGCAACCCACTTGGCAAAGGACACAAAGCGCCCATCAAGCCAACTACTAAACACCGTGCTAAGGGTATTTTAGAAGAAACCGAGTCACTTCTCCTTGGGCTCAAAATGAAAGGTAGAGACAACACACTTGTACATGTGCATTCCACACAGAAAAAGACACCCATCTATGGTTTCATTGCTTGTGGCAGAAGTGTGATGGGCATCTACGAAGACCTGGTAGAGCAGCCAGCTGCCCCATGCCGATACCTTCTGACCTACAAACTCAGTCAGGACCACTTGGAGTTGTTCTTCTCTGCAGTCAGAGCGCGTGGAGGTTACAACAACAACCCCAATGTAAGGCAGTTTCCTCCTTGTAAGGCATCAGGTGAAAAGGGGCACAGGCAACTGTCTCCTTCGAGACAACACAACCTTCCTTGACTCAACAATTGCGACTGTAAACATCGCTCGCCGGGTGGATGTGGAGCCTGTGAAAGTCGTTGTGCCTGAGGATGACTCCCTCTGTGAACTTCCAGATGTTGACAATCTTTCTGAGTACAAGGAAGCAGCAATCTCTTACATCACAGGCTTCATCGTGAAAAAGATGAAAGAGAAGGTTACTTGCATGCCTTGCTCACAAGCACTCACCTCAGATGACTTGGTGCATGGATTCATTCGTTTGAAGGACAGAGGTGGCCTACAGAAACCATCTCCAGGCATCACTGCAGTTTGCCAAGCTACAGAAAGACGCTTTCAGCGGCTGCTAAAAACCAATGAGGGAAGGGCTCCACAGGGAAGAGGAACAACAGCAGCCATTGTCACCCAGGTTCTTTCTGATTGTTCTGAGAAGAATCTCTTCCCACAGCTGCACAATCACATGTTTGACATGTGTGTTGAAGCTAACCATGTCCATGTTCTGGTGAAGATGGCTTCTGCATGGTACTGCAAAGTTCGATTAAATCATATAGCAAGGCGGACGACAGATAAAATTAAAGAAGGCAAGGTGGTCCGAAAAAAACTCACAAAATTAATCAATTTTTATGGAGATTAAGGGAAATGTGGTTGGTAAGGTGTGTGTGTGTGTGTGTGTGTGTGTGTGTGTGTGTGTGTTTGTTTGTTACTGTACAGTATGTTTTTCTATGTGTATGTCAGAATGTAGCCAACTCTCTTTGGACAACATTGTAAATGTTACTTGGAGCCTGCATGAAAGGGGCCTAAGTAACATTCAATGTCTGCTGTAAAAGAAGTACTATATACGTGTTGTTATTGTGTTGTTGTTATTGTATATAGAGTGTGTACAGTGTGTATATATGTATACATCTACATATAATGTAAATTGTATATTGATTGTATATAGTGTGTGTATATATTTATACATCCATGTAAGTGATTATTTTATTGTGGTCTGTTCTTCTTTTAACATTCCTCTAAGCTGCTGTGCCTGTACTTGAATAAAGGAACATCTTATCTTATCCTATCTTATACTGATGAAGCGCTTCTATAAAAGAAAACCCCCTCGCTTCCCAGGATGATTTTCGGTTGGAGTCTGCATGAACGGGGCCCAACTCTTACCAATCACATGCTGCGATGCTACAGTAACATGCAATATTGACGTAGTTGTAAGTTGTACATAGAGCCTTTACACATAGTGCCTTCCTTAACTTACACAGACATCACTGATTAAACTTATAGTTTCTATGGGCTTTCCCATGTCACATTACAGACTGTTCAATATCTCTTAGAGTTCGCATGAACGGGGCCTAAGATGATATTGATAAGTTTGCCATCTGTTATGTGAAATACATATGCAACCTCCCTGGTCAATGTTTATGTGTATAGTTTCTGGATTTCTGTGTCAAATTCAAGGATCAGTTCATGACATATTTACAAAAAAATCTTAACAAAATGTGTGTGTGTGTATGCATCAGTGGCGGCTGCTGGTCTTTCAAAGAGGGGAAGCTCTTTTTTCTTCTTCTTTTTTTTTTAACTCGACTGTCAGGTGTGGGGATGGTGAAAAGAGCGAGGACTCGATGCAAAGTTGATGGGCTTTATTTTATTGATAAAAACAAACAAAAAACAAACAAGGGGAATAAATTGGGAGCAAAAAAGGCAGGTAACGAGGGAGGACAGGTGGGGCAAAATAACTAATAATCAGGAAACAAGATGGGAGTCACAATGACCGGAAAGCACATATGGCACAATAAACACATGACAAGCACAAGCCATGTGCTCATACCAAACATGACAAAAACACATGACCAATAAAACAAATTAAAAAGCAATTGTGCTCACACAAAATGAGACCTGAAGAACGATGAGAACACTCATAAGACACGTGTTCACACAGAACATGACAACATGACAGCACACAGCTAGTTTAAAACACAAGCTGTGTGCTACACAGCACAAGACAAAACATGACATGAAAGCACGCGGCCGATGTAAACATAAACCATGTGCCACACAATACACAACACACTGAACAGAGCGAACACGACAAGACAGAACGCTAACGTTACGCATGAGTACGACCATAAGGTCATCCTGTGCACTCACAACCGAAAACAAACACGAGGAGAATGCATGTGCCGTGATTCAAACACCACACACGCACATGTAACAAGACACCTGACATCGACGGAAGAAATGTGGGAATTAGGTTGAACTGTGAAATATCTGATGAAAATTGCAAATACTAAGAAATATGTTACAGTAGTTCGTCTTTCGAGTAAAATACACACAAAATTCGCGACGAGACTGAGCACGAAGTCTTTAAACTAGCTTCCGCGTCAGCGATTTTTTTATTGGGTGAAATCACTGTCAATCAAAAAGAGATGCAATCCTCCAATCATCACGCGGACGCCCGGACGCCAGGCCAGCCCACTTCCCTATTAACCCTAGAGACGCCCGGCGTCCGTGGGCGGGACATAATCGCAGCATTTATCCAATGACCGTCTAGTTTAACAGCACTGAAAAAAACTGTTCAAAGCAGCCCCATTGAAGTCAATGGACGCCGAGCTTCAACGGGGAAATGCCATAGGAAAACGCATGCACTGTGACGCGCTACAGGAGGCGCTGCATGAGAAGGAGATCAAGTCAGCCGACCTGCTATTTGTTGCTTATTCTGAACGAACTCGTCTTCGAGATTACCGTGTTCTAACGCATTTTTACTCATTAAAATGTTAACATAATAGTACACATTTGATCATTATTTGTTTGACATTATAGGGGAAGCTGAGCTTCCCTTGCAGTCTTAAAGAAATCTCCACTGGTATGCATGTATATATATATTATATATATATACATATAAAAATATTCTCTCATGTTAAGTTGCTAGCTTAAAAAAGTAAACATCCATGGTTGGTTTTGATTTTATATTGCATATATTGAGTTATTGAAGTGTTATGGTAATACATGAATATAGTATTTTAAGTTATGTTATAAAAATATCTTTAAATCTAATTGCTGTTTTCATTAAGGGCTGGGCAAAATGTTCATAATTGTTCCTATCCCTCAGTTTTCACCATTGTATATTGCTTTTCCAGCATTATATCGGTCGCATGTTCTCTATTTTTTTTTCATGTCTTGAAGTTGTGCCTGTGGTTTTGTTGTGTCTTGTAAGTTTGTCCCGTTATATGTTCTCACTCCTGGGGGCTGTTTCATAAAAGCCGCTTAGAAAAGCGGGGATTAAAGTCCAAAACCTGACTTGAATGAGCCGAGTTAAACATCCGCGCTTAAATTGGTTCCATAACAGTAAGTTGAGGATCATATGATCTTACTAATTTGAGTCAGGTTTAAATAGTCTAGATAATTGCGCGTCCACGCCATTCTCTTAAAGTCCTGAAAAGTCGAGCATGGGTCAATCGATTTACTGTGGGCTACCATGGCAACAAAAGGAAAAGATAGAGCAGCGATGCTCACGGAAACATATAATGGAGAATTTAAAGATGTCATCACCAAAAAAAGTCAATACAGCGGCAATAAAGAAAGCAAGAGAGAAAGTTTGGCAGGAAATTGCTGATCGTCTCAATGCGTAAGTAGCGGTGTAAACTGTTTAAAATACTTCAACATTTAATGTGTGTCACAATACATTGCAAAATTTGTGTGAATAACAGTAAGCTAACGTTAATTGCTTTCACGCAGCAGCGACTTAAGTGAAGGAAAAAGAACCTGGCAGGTGAAAATAAAATATAAAAATATAGTCTGAATGGTAAGTAAATCTTATGGTATATGTAATCAATGCCAGCTTGAAGTTACAACTATTCAGGGTTTTTTTATTTTATTTTATTTTTTTTTAATTATTTTCTTTATTGAAGCGACCAAAAAGAAGACTGAGGGGGGGGGGGGGGGGGGGGGCATCATCTAAAATGATATCATGTAGTATAAGGAGTGAGTATATAAAAGGTGTGTGTGTGTGTGTTTTACATTGTAGGCCTAAGTACATCATAGCAGTAGTGTCATGTGGTACTTGTGCTATTGTAATGGTGCATTTTGGTAAAAAAAAAAAAAAAAATGTTCTATCAAGATTCTGTATGCTTTATGGATCCACCAGACATCATGTTGCCTGTGAGTATGAGACCTTTTAAATCAGTTATGTAAGCTAATGAGTTTAACTGAGTTTGAGAAGGCCGATCAGTTGAGGAGGATGAGAAGACTGTGTCTGTATGTTCAAGGAGGGGGTACTCACAGGTTCCATCCATGCTATACTGTATTGAATATTAAAAAGTACTTGTGTGATAAAATGATCATAATGTGTTTTCAGGATGCTGACACTGTTCTAGAGTTCTGTTCTAGAGTATTAAGAAATTAAAACAATGTGACAAGAGTAATGAAATAACTTAAATGTTGCTACATAACCCAGAAAACATAAAAGGAGGGTATAAACGATACTGCCTTAAATAAATGGAAGCAACTGATATCGACATCGAGTATAAAAAACTAAAGATGAGGCAGTTGGAGCTGGAAATTCAACAGCTACAGAAAAATGCAAGTAGAACTACCTTTTTTTTAAAGGAAAAGAAAAAAAAACATTATCTTTTTGATCATTCACAACATTTATTTGTGTTTTCACCCCTAACAGGCAGATTCACTCTGAATAAAGCCAAATCACATTAAATACTTTGACTTCTGTGTGTTTGTTCAACTAAGGAGAAAGTTGAGGGGCCAGTGGAAAATTTTAAAGGCTACACAGTCATGGTTTAGACCATATTAAACAAAATAATTATTTGTATATGTGTGGGCTTGGTAATCTACAAATATATGCAATCCCATCTCTTGAGACCTATCGTTCATATAGTTAGCGGTCATTTAATGCCAATGGGTCTGACCTGTCTCTGAAAGTTCTCTCTCTTTGAAATGCCCTCCGCAAGACTATAGCTCCCTCATCCAACACCTCATCTATGAAAGGACCCGCCATGGTTAAGTTTGGAAACGAGTTCAGCTCCCTATTTATATACTTCATTAATTACCAAACTCATTAAACAAACTCACCAATTAAATACACAAGTTTTGAACATTTATTCATTTGTTCAAATGCATTTATACCATATAATTTCTTACATTTATTAGTAAAGTACATTTCCTTATTTATTTTTTTAAAAAAAGATGCATTAATAGTGGTTAAGTAAAATAAAATGACATCGAAATACCAGCAGGTGAGTATAAATTGTATGCTCGTTAAGCCTAAACTCAGACTTAGCCTGACAGTTAGCCTGCCCCGGACCAGGCTAGTTTCCCAGCATAAGTTTCCAGGGTAACTGAGTTTGAACTATTTTAAGTTTGCTTTATGAAACAGAATTCACCGGCAATAAGTTTGACTAACCAAAATAAGCCTGGCTTATTTTCTAATCTTGTTTTATGGAACAACCCTCTGGCCTGCACCTTGTCGTGGTGGGTGGGCTTTAAACCAAGACAGGCCATACTGAATATATTTTACTAGTATTTTCTAACCTTGTCATCTTTCTCTTTGTCAGTAACCGTACTCATGCTGTCTGTTGATGTGCCAGAGGAGCTGATTCCAGTATCCATGAGGAGCGTTCTGATCCCAGCTTCCATCATGGCTCTAGAGCTTCTCTGTCATTGCCTGCACCCTTTTTCTTTGCTTAGATTTTTGTTTAACTTGTACTCCCCCCTTATCCTATGTTATCCACACACATTCACATTATTAAAATGTTTAAAACACTGTATCTAAAGTTGCAGTTATGCTGTTTTTCTTTAAATAACCCCATGTTCATGGCAACTCATTTTTGATAAACATTAAAACAATAATCAAAACATTTTTCTAAATTTACTTCATAAAACAATGAAATGAAAAATCAATGCATGCCTTAAAAACTGCTCAAACAACGGTGAAAGATTGAATCTTTTTTATTAAAAGGGAAGGGGGGATTTATGGATGAGGAAGAGCAGAGGTGCTAACAGTGTTATGGCTACAGGTGTTTCTAAATTAACATAAAAACCTCAAAATTAGACATGATGGTCAGGGCTATATTTGAGCCTTACAAAAATGTCCATAAAGGCAAAATTCAAAAGCAGTAACACTGCCAACTGTACGGAGTTTACTGCATTTGAATGTGGCCTTTAAGGCAGTTAGCTAATGTACTTAAAAACATATCATTTCCCCTAGGTGTGAAATGAACTCCATCTTTCAAAAATAGCCCAGGACTGTCATGTCTAATGCAAGGGTGCTCAATCATGGCACTATTTAAACTACGAACAAATGTAGCCATAACACTGTTAACAAACTTTCTCGCCTTGTCAATTTTAACTGGATTGGCACCGGCCTTCCACCGGCACCTCTGGGTCACAGCTGAAAACATGATCTTCATGCCAGGGTGCCGGAGTTTAAGCTGGTGCAGGTCCTCCTTCATGGTGTTCACCAGCTGGACGCTGCTGACCACCCCCAGGTCATTGCCGCCACAGTGGATGAGGAGGACATCCGGTGCTGCTCTTCCTCACAGGGAGTGGGAGAAGAACAGAAGAAGTCATTTCCACCGCAGCCCACCACAACCAAACCAACAGACACGGACGCCTGGCAGACTGAGGTTGCTTCCCATGGTCTCTGCAGCTCTCTGGGCACCACGTCTGACATAGCTGTCACCAATGATCCACACTGTGTCTATGGAAGGAAAATAAATGAGTTTAATAAATGCATGAGGTAATGAAAAATAAGAATTTAACAATGAAATGTTGCTCAATATTTTATGTTGACAATACTGTCACATGTGGGAGAACAGAAGGGAGCAACACCTCAAATTTAGATGACAATCTGATTTGTTGTTGTCCTTTTAAGACAGACAATATAAGCTGTAAAATAGCAGTACTTACAGTTTAAGCTATGTGCACACGTGGTGCATTTGTCGCGGGTGGCCATCACCTCAAAATCGATCACTTAAAAAAAAAAAAAAAAACAGCTTGTAAAAAATACGCTAACTAATGGGTAATAACATTTTTAATGTTAGCTAATCCGATTCTAACCCCATCTTAATAACGTTATATTCAGTTGACATCCAAATAGGCTACACACTCATAAATGCAGGTTCAGTGATTTGCTTCAAATTTCAAAGTGTTGCAAATAAACGTTACCACATGTATTATAAGTGCTGCAGCGTTTTAAACTTTGTTTATATTAATATCAATAACATATAAATAGTTATTTCAAGTTTTGTTGTGTAGGTTCAGGTTCATTTACCTCAAATTGTAAGCTTGGTTTGATTCGGTTCAAAATCCAACCGCCAATATCTTCCATTCAAAGGATTCAAAGACAACTTGATAGCGTCGAGCTAGGTGGGCATGTTTTCAGCAACAGGTTCCGCGGCTCCACCCACGTCCCGCCTAGTTGACCATTTCCGATTTTCCGGGAGTGACGCAATGCCAAGATGGCGACGGTCGGCTACGCCCACTTTAGGCATCAAAAACGGTCTTCAGAAACCTACGGGTGACGTCACGGATACTACGTCCATATTTTTTTACAGTCTATGGTATTTTCCTTTTTAACGTCCTCAAAATCCAGGTAGTTAATGGTCGGTTGTTTGCTGTCGGAGGGTTTAATGGAATAAGCACCACCTGTGATGTGGAGTGCTATGATAAGACGACAGATGAATGGTAACTTCCTCAAATACTAAATCTCACAGATCATTTCACACTGCATTAGATATCTAAGTCTAATGCAGGCTATATTCCATTGCATTCCTTGCATCTGTTTTCTATACAGGTTTGTTGCAGATGAAATGGCCAATTTACGCAGTGGTCTGAGTGTAACTGGTCCGCTCGCTGACCGCTGTTGCGCTTCTCAGTCTCTCTGCGTTGTGTATTATAGGACCAGGACACGTATTGTAGTTCACCAACATGGGGGTTTATTCAGTCACGTTCAGCATGGATTTCGCAGCATCTGAAGTTCAACATCACAAAGATGACAAAAATCACATGAGGGCATCTCATAGCTTTCACCTCTCCCCAGCGAGTTCAATGCAAACTCATTTTGTTACAATTAAAGTTAATGAACATACAAATAATATTAAAGCATAACATATTAACACAATACAAGAATGTAAAATGCAATAAAAGTGGAATACCTGAAGTTTAACATCACAAAGATGACAAAAATCACATGAGGGCATCTCATAGCTTTCACCTGCATGATACAACACCAATCAGTTGACTCAAAACCGTGCTAATACACGCAAAACTCATGCAATATAAGGCCCACGCGATTAATCTTCAGATTATTAATCCACTCATGCATGTAACATACAACAAAACACGCCATGCAATTCCTGCATTGATTACAAACGGGTATTAAACCAATGTATACACTTTGCAAACTTATTTTGCTCATAATTTCAAGAGCTCTGCAAAACGCTTACCTCTCCCCAGCGAGTTCAATGCAAACTGGGAAGAGGCGCGCACACACTCTAAAATGGCACCAACGCGGCGGCAAGAAAAAATGTCAAAATAAAGGTCCCTTAAAGAGTGAATATAAAAATCGGCATATTTAGCAAAAAAAAAAAAAAAACAGTAACAAATATATCAGTAATAAAATAAGGATTTTTGGGAAACAACAACAATACATTCAACTTAAATTGTACTTATTATAACTCATTACATGAGCTGTTGTGTAGCATCAGGATTGACCAACATGGCCCAATATGCTGCCCTGCCTACAGTGAATGATCTCCTTCAAGCACAATCTGACTACAAATGGAGTGTCATGTTTCATGAATAAATGCAGTCAAAAAGAGGCTGTATTCCAAATGTTAAACTTTCTCTCAGGTGTAGTGTTGTTCATTTAAAAAAATGAAACCTTACAAGGAATCTTTACAATATTTGAGATTAGTCTGGCGCAGCACTAGCCTGGTTGCCAGCCCGAACTCCGCCCACAACAAGTGCTTCAGACTCAGTTTATTTCACCTGTAGTGTATTTGCTCGTTGTTGCCCGGAACATGTCTGTAATTTTGGAGCATTTCCATGCCTCCTCCTCCATCATTTTTTTTCTTTTGAGTCTGACCTTCTCAGCGCCACCTTTCAGTTTTCTTTTTTGCCTTTCTTCCATCATTACTCAGTACAGTAGTACTAAGTTACTCACTCACACCGACCGTCCGTTAAACTTTCAAAACATGAAGCGGGAAAAGAGGTGTTCGGTGACTTTTTACATCACAGGCTGGCCGACAGGCTATACCATTTAGGGAGGGGCCGCCGCGCTCTGACCCCCCTATGTTTTTGAAAATCCAGGTCCAACATGGTTGGACCTGCCGAACGGGTTGAGCTTCGCAGTGCACACAGTGTTGAGCGGAGACAGAGAGGTTGCACAGTGACAGTTTGACCGGCGGAAGCGGCCGCACATCAGGCCGCCTGCCGCCAGATGGTATTGCTAATAATATAATATCAGACACTAGTATAACTATTATCAGACCGACCGGCCCTCACGGCCTCAAAACAATACCGGCCCACCGGGAAAAGTCCCGACTCTCCCGATTGCCACTACGCTACTGCACACTGCCTCTCAGAACCACACTGCATCCAAGAACTATACTGCCTCTCAGAACCACCACACTGCCTCCAGAAACTATACTGCCTCTCAGAACCACCACACTGCCTCCAAGAACTATACTGCCTCTCAGAACCACACTGCCTCCAAGAACTATACTGCCTCTCAGAACCACACTGCCTCCAAGAACTATACTGCCTCTCAGAACCACACTGCATCCAAGAACTATACTGCCTCTCAGAACCACACTGCCTCCAAGAACTATACTGCCTCTCAGAACCACACTGCCTCCAAGAAATATACTGCCTCTCAGAACCACACTGCCTCCAAGAAATATACTGCCTCTCAGAACCACTCTGCCTCCAAGAACTATACTGCCTCTCAGAACCACACTGCCTCCAAGAAGGCCGAACAGGAACATTGCAATAATAGCCTCCTCCATGCTGGTTTGTTGTTGTTGTATTGGCCGTGCTACATCTAGTGATAAAGACGCCGTGCTTGCGTTACCCCTCCTACCAGTTCCTATGGCCACTTGGCCAGTGCGAACGCAAGCAGCAAAACTGAGTTTGGGGGAGAGTAGTTCTTAGAACTGTTTAGAAGTGGACAGTTCCTATAACTAAGTTCCTGTAACTACTTGGTCGGAAAGCGGCTAGAACCACACTGCCTCCAATAACTATACTGCCTCTCATAAAAAATAAAAAAACGTATAAATCACTCATTATACCATATTTTCACTATTAGGACTGGTTTTATATTTTGATTTGCCTCTGAATAATAGGCCTCATTTATTTGAGAGTAGGTATTTTATTGTTTGTTTGTTTTTGTTTTTTTGAATAATTTTGGAAATATTAAATAAAATCTAAAGAAAATTGGTATTGTTGATCACACTAGTCAACTTAACATTTTCACCAGGAATTTTGTTTTGAAACTTTTGTTTTGTAAAAAATATGGCACATAGTCACACTTGTGGTGTTCCTGGTCAAAAATGACCGGCCTATGTGGCGGCTGCTCATGGGAGCGATGAGAGTCAACTGGTTCCAGTGGACTCTCATCGCTCCCATGAGCAGCCGCCGCAGTGTTGTTGGTGTGATTGCTTATGCAGACCTAGTGTATGCTGTGAGTATTAAACTCACACACACACACACATCAGGGTTTAGTTTTAATTAACTATAATAACCATAACACAAATACAGAAATATGGATCAATCACAGTTTAAAGGTTGCACTTAAGTAAATACATGCATGGTTGTGCAATGTGCATATACAAACGCACAGAATAGATAAATAAAAAGTGTATTTATTTAAAGGTTGGTGGTTTTGATGGAACCAGTTATTTGCGGAGTACAGAGGTCTACAATCCGCTGACAAACAATTGGCATGCCGTGGCATCAATGTACAATCCAAGCAGCAACTTTGGCATTGAGGTGAGATGTGGTCAGTTAATATCTGTCTCTGGTGAAACTATGAAATAACTTACTTTACAAAAATGATTTGATGATAATGAATATGGGGGAAAATGTATTTGGTCCCATATTGACAATAATTGCACCCTAAAATTGTCTTAAAAGTCAACGATCAAAGTCTTCAAATATCAATGTGTGTCAAAACATTCTAATGATATTTAAAGGGATACTCCACTTTTTTTTGGAAATAGGCTCATTTTACAACTCCCCCAGAGTTAAACAGTTGAGTTTAACCGTTTTCAAATTGATTCAGCCGATTTTATGATATTTAAAAGAATATCAGTAACCAGACAGTTTCTGGTCTCATTGACTTCCACAGTATTTTTTTCCTACTATGGAACTACTACTACTATTTTTTTCCTACTATGAGTATCCCTTGAAGTATCGCTTGTAAATGAAGCGTTGCATCTATAATGAGATTTATTAATGTAAATTTAAAGACTTAAGCTGTACATTATGTATTTTCCTTTTTAACTTCCTCAAAATCCAGGTAGTTAATGGTCGGTTGTTTGCTGTCGGAGGGTTAATAAGCCCTCTGGAATAAGCACCACCTGTGATGTGGAGTGCTATGATAAGATGACAGATGAATGGTAACTTCCTCAAATACTAAATCTCACAGATCATTTCACACTGCAGATATCTAAGTCTAATGCAGGCTATATTCCATTGCATTCCTTGCATCTGTTTTCTATACAGGTTTGTTGCAGATGAAATGGCCAATTTACGCAGTGGTCTGAGTGTAACTGGTCCGCTCGCTGACTGCTGTTGCGCTTCTCAGTCTCTCTGCGTTGTGTATTATAGGACCAGGACACGTATTGTAGTTCACCAACATGGGGGTTTATTCAGTCACGTTCAGCATGGATTTCGCAGCATCTGAAGTTCAACATCACAAAGATGACAAAAATCACATGAGGGCATCTCATAGCTTTCACCTCTCCCCAGCGAGTTCAATGCAAACTCATTTTGTTACAATTAAAGTTAATGAACATACAAATAATAGTAAAGCATAACATATTAACACAATACAAGAATGTAAATGCAATAAAAGTGGAATACCTGAAGTTCAACATCACAAAGATGACAAAAATCCCATGAGGGCATCTCATTGCTTTCACCTGCATGATACAACACCAATCAGTTGACTCAAAACCGTGCTAATACACGCAAAACTCATGCAATATAAGGCCCACGCGATTAATCTTCAGATTATTAATCCACTCATGCATGTAACATACAACAAAACACGCCATGCAATTCCTGCATTGATTACAAACGGGTATTAAACCAATTTATACACTTTGCAAACTTATTTTGCTCATAATTTCAAGAGCTCTGCAAAACGCTTACCTCTCCCCAGCGCGTTCAATACAAACTGGCAAGAGGCGCGCACACACTCTAAAATGGCACCAACGCGGCGGCAAGAAAAAATGTCAAAATAAAGGTCCCTTAAAGAGTGAATATAAAAATCGGCATATTTAGAAAAAAAAAAAACAGTAACAAATATATCAGTAATAAAATAAGGATTTTTGGGAAACAACAACAATACATTCAACTTAAATTGTACTTATTATAACTCATTACATGAGCTGTTGTGTAGCATCAGGATTGACCAACATGGCCCAATATGCTGCCCTGCCTACAGTGAATGATCTCCTTCAAGCACAATCTGACTACAAATGGAGTGTCATGTTTCATGAATAAATGCAGTCAAAAAGAGGCTGTATTCCAAATGTTAAACTTTCTCTCAGGTGTAGTGTTGTTCATTTAAAAAAATGAAACCTTACAAGGAATCTTTACAATATTTGAGATTAGTCTGGCGCAGCACTAGCCTGGTTGCCAGCCCGAACTCCGCCCACAACAAGTGCTTCAGACTCAGTTTATTTCACCTGTAGTGTATTTGCTCGTTGTTGCCGGAACATGTCTGTAATTTTGGAGCATTTCCATGCCTCCTCCTCCATCATTTTTTTTCTTTTGAGTCTGACCTTCTCAGCGCCACCTTTCAGTTTTCTTTTTTGCCTTTCTTCCATCATTACTCAGTACAGTAGTACTAAGTTACTCACTCACACCGACCGTCCGTTAAACTTTCAAAACATGAAGCGGGAAAAGAGGTGTTCGGTGACTTTTTACATCACAGGCTGGCCGACAGGCTATACCATTTAGGGAGGGGCCGCCGCGCTCTGACCCCCCTATGTTTTTGAAAATCCAGGTCCAACATGGTTGGACCTGCCGAACGGGTTGAGCTTCGCAGTGCACACAGTGTTGAGCGGAGACAGAGAGGTTGCACAGTGACAGTTTGACCGGCGGAAGCGGCCGCACATCAGGCCGCCTGCCGCCAGATGGTATTGCTAATAATATAATATCAGACACTAGTATAATTAAAGCTGCAAGCAGCCTTTGCGGGGCCAAGCCCTGGAAGGGACCACAAGCAGAACAAGTACAGCAAGCACATGTTCTTTCTCAGACAGACACCATGTGTAGAACTGAAACGACTTTTCCACCACTTAAGGCCACAGTACCTCTTGCGGTCTGGGCATGTGCCACACAGGATTCGAACCCACGACCGCAATGGTTCGGGATTCGTGACACGTGGTTTAGCAGCTTGCGCCACTCATAGGATGGAAATTACAAATCTGCAGAGGAGAGGCTTCACTATAAGAATAAATGCACAAAAGCATGTTAACGTGATTAGCATGCTAAGCTAGCTCAATGCTAATACAGCTTATGGTCATCCTGTTAGCTGAAGAGCCCCATTAAAAAGAATGGCACCTGGTTAGCATGCTAAACAATTATTATGCTAAGCTAACTAGCATAAGGCAACAAACACAGGCTAGGTCAATTTTGGAGACGAATATCTCAAAAACGGTAATGAATATCAAAAATCTGTTCAGTCATTTCTGTGCGGCTCGGTCCAAAGATCATCTGACCAAATTTTGGAAAAATTTGAGCAAGATCTGAAGGAGGAGTAGCGAAAAAATGGTTTTTCATTTGCTCCAATATGGCGGACAGTCACATTGTTGGAAAATGAAAAATGAGACATTGTTAGAATCGGCATAAGCCAAGGAACATATTGATATAAAGAAATTAAATTTTGAACTATATTTGCAAAAGTTAAGCGTTTTTACAAAAAACCTTATAACTTTGAAACACTAGGTGGCGCTGTCATAAAACTTCTCATGTACTTTTGGGCCATGCTAATGATGATCCATACCAAATTTGGTGAAGAAATTTTAAAAAGTTTTAAAGATATTGCAAATTATTACAAAATTCAAAATGGCGGACACAAGGTACATCCCATCATGGCAAAATTGATATCCACGGATTCGGCATGATCCAAGGAATCCATAGATACCACATTTATGATTTTCTGAAAAACTGTTCAAAAGTTATTGGCCAAAATAGCAATTTTGCATATCTCATGACCCCTAGGTGGCGCTATTCCCAACTTTGGTATGACACCTCAGAACATGCTTTTGATAAAGTGTATCGATTTCTGTTTCGATTGATCAAACTTTGGCCGAGATACAGCCTCTTAGCCAATTTTGGGTGGACCTCACTAAGTTTGCGACACCATAACTTTTGAAGAAAGACAACTAAAAAAAATCTGTTCAGTCATTTCTGTGCGGCTAAGTCTAAATATCATTTGACCAAATATTGGACAAAATTGAACAAATTTTGAAGGAGGAGTAGCAAAAAAACTGAATACTGTACTTTTCAAAATGGCGTCTACTGTAATGGGCGGAGTCTTAATGTATGACATTGGTTGTGATCAGCATGATGAGTGGAATCAGGTGTACTATGTTTCATGTCTCTAGACCAAAGGGTTCAAAAGTTACAACAATTTTAATGTTGAAATTTTGAACTGGTGGTGGCGCTATAGAGTTGGGGCTAGAGACTCAAAATTTGGCTCAATTACTTTTCATGATGATCTCTATAAGTGTGCCAAATTTCATCATTTTCCTACTTACGGTTCATAGGGCTGCCATAGACTTCCACCGGGAAGAATAATAATAATAATAATTAAAGCTGCAAGCAGCCTTTGCGGGGCCAAGCCCTGAAAGGGACCACAAGCAGAACAAGTACAACAAGCACATGTTCTATCTCAGACAGACACCATGTGTAGAACTGAAACGACTTTTCCACCACTTAAGGCCACAGTACCTCTTGCGGTCTGGGCATGTGCCACACGGGATTCGAACCCACGACCGCAATGGTTCGGGATTCGTGACACGTGGTTTAGCAGCTTGCGCCACTCATAGGATATAAATTACAAAACTGCAGAGGAGAGGCTTCAGTATAAGAATAAACGCACAAAATTATGTTAACGTGATTAGCATGCTAAGCTAGCTCAATGCTAATATAGCTTATGGTCATCCTGTTAGCTGAAGAGCCCCATTAAAAAGAATGGCACCTGGTTAGCATGCTGAACAATTATTATGCTAAGCTAACTAGCATAAGGCAACAAACACAGGCTAGGTCAATTTTGGAGACGAATATCTCAAAAACGGTAACGAATATCAAAAATCTGTTCAGTCATTTCTGTGCGGCTCGGTCCAAAGATCATCTGACCAAATTTTGGAAAAATTTGAGCAAGATCTGAAGGAGGAGTAGCGAAAAAATGGTTTTTCATTTGCTCCAATATGGCGGACAGTCACTTTGTTGGAAAATGAAAAATGAGACATCGTTAGAATCGGTATAAGCCAAGGAACATATTGATATAAAGAAATAAAATTTTGAACTATATTTGCAAAAGTTATAAGCGTTTTTACAAAAAACCTTATAACTTTGTAACACTAGGTGGCGCTGTCATCAAACTGCTCATGTACCTTTGGCCCATGCTAATGATGATCCATACCAAATTTGGTGAAGAAATTTTAAAAAGTTTTAAAGATATTGCAAATTATGACAAAATTCAAAATGGCGGACACGAGGTACATCCCATCATGGCAAAATTGATATCCACGGATTCGGCATGATCCAAGGAATCCATAGATACCACATTTATGATTTTCTGAAAAACTGTTCAAAAGTTATTGGCCAAAATAGCAATTTTGCATATCTCATGACCCCTAGGTGGCGCTATTCCCAACTTTGGTATGACACCTCAGAACATGCTTCTGATAAAGTGTATCGATTTCTGTTTCGATTGATCAAACTTTGGCCGAGATACAGCCTCTTAGCCAATTTTGGGTGGACCTCATTAAGTTTGCGACACCATAACTTTTGAAGAAAGACAAATAAAAAAAATCTGTTCAGTCATTTCTGTGCGGCTAAGTCTAAATATCATTTGACCAAATATTGGACAAAACTGAACAAATTTTGAAGGAGGAGTAGCAAAAAAACTGAATACTGCACTTTTCAAAATGGCGTCTACTGTAATGGGCGGAGTCTTCATGTATGACATTGGTTGTGATCAGCATGATGAGTGGAATCAGGTGTACTATGTTTCATGTCTCTAGACCAAAGGGTTCAAAAGTTACAACAATTTTAATGTTGAAATTTTGAACTGGTGGTGGCGCTATAGAGTTGGGGCTAGAGACTCAAAATTTGGCGCAATTACTTTTCATGATGATCTCTATAAGTTTGCCAAATTTCATCATTTTCCTACTTACGGTTCATAGGGCTGCCATAGACTTCCACCGGGAAGAATAATAATAATAATTAAAGCTGCAAGCAGCCTTTGCGGGGCCAAGCCCTGAAAGGGACCACAAGCAGAACAAGTACAACAAGCACATGTTCTTTCTCAGACAGACACCATGTGTAGAACTGAAACGACTTTTCCACCACTTAAGGCCACAGTACCTCTTGCGGTCTGGGCATGTGCCACACGGGATTCGAACCCACGACCGCAATGGTTCGGGATTCGTGACACGTGGTTTAGCAGCTTGCGCCACTCATAGGATATAAATGACAAAACTGCAGAGGAGAGGCTTCAGTATAAGAATAAACGCACAAAATTATGTTAACGTGATTAGCATGCTAAGCTAGCTCAATGCTAATATAGCTTATGGTCATCCTGTTAGCTGAAGAGCCCCATTAAAAAGAATGGCACCTGGTTAGCATGCTGAACAATTATTATGCTAAGCTAACTAGCATAAGGCAACAAACACAGGCTAGGTCAATTTTGGAGACGAATATCTCAAAAACGGTAACGAATATCAAAAATCTGTTCAGTCATTTCTGTGCGGCTCGGTCCAAAGATCATCTGACCAAATTTTGGAAAAATTTGAGCAAGATCTGAAGGAGGAGTAGCGAAAAAATGGTTTTTCATTTGCTCCAATATGGCGGACAGTCACTTTGTTGGAAAATGAAAAATGAGACATCGTTAGAATCGGTATAAGCCAAGGAACATATTGATATAAAGAAATTAAATTTTGAACTATATTTGCAAAAGTTATAAGCGTTTTTACAAAAAACCTTATAACTTTGTAACACTAGGTGGCGCTGTCATCAAACTTCTCATGTACCTTTGGGCCATGCTAATGATGATCCATACCAAATTTGGTGAAGAAATTTTAAAAATTTTTAAAGATATTGCAAATTATGACAAAATTCAAAATGGCGGACACGAGGTACATCCCATCATGGCAAAATTGATATCCACGGATTCGGCATGATCCAAGGAATCCATAGATACCACATTTATGATTTTCTGAAAAACTGTTCAAAAGTTATTGGCCAAAATAGCAATTTTGCATATCTCATGACCCCTAGGTGGCGCTATTCCCAACTTTGGTATGACACCTCAGAACATGCTTTTGATAAAGTGTATCGATTTCTGTTTCGATTGATCAAACTTTGGCCGAGATACAGCCTCTTAGCCAATTTTGGGTGGACCTCACTAAGTTTGCGACACCATAACTTTTGAAGAAAGACAACTAAAAAAAATCTGTTCAGTCATTTCTGTGCGGCTAAGTCTAAATATCATTTGACCAAATATTGGACAAAATTGAACAAATTTTGAAGGAGGAGTAGCAAAAAAACTGAATACTGTACTTTTCAAAATGGCGTCTACTGTAATGGGCGGAGTCTTAATGTATGACATTGGTTGTGATCAGCATGATGAGTGGAATCAAGTGTACTATGTTTCATGTCTCTAGACCAAAGGGTTCAAAAGTTACAACAATTTTAATGTTGAAATTTTGAACTGGTGGTGGCGCTATAGAGTTGGGGCTAGAGACTCAAAATTTGGCTCAATTACTTTTCATGATGATTTCTATAAGTGTGCCAAATTTCATCATTTTCCTACTTACGGTTCATAGGGCTGCCATAGACTTCCACCGGGAAGAATAATAATAATAAATATAGCTGCAAGCAGCAACACGGGGCCAAGCCCAGCAAGGCGCAGCAAGCAGACCAAGCACAGAGCCAGCACATCAAGTACAGCAGTGCAGCAGGCATTTAAGCACCAAGAGCAGTGCAGAGCCGCAAGAACAAAAACAGCACAAATTGAATACACATGTAAATGAAGCACAGTGAGCATTTAAGCACAAACAGCAGTGCAGAGCAGGAAGGAATTGAAATGAAAACTTATTACACAATTTTAAAGTCGCCCCACGTGGGACTCGAACCCACAACCAGAGTGGTTCAGTATTTGAGATACATGGTTTAACATATTGCGCCACTCAGAGGTTGTGAATTTCAAAGCAGCGGGGGAGAGGGTTCAGTGTGAGAATGATTCACAAAAAAGTTCCATGACATGTTATCCAGATTAGCATGCTAAGCTAGCTCAGTTCTAATGTATCTTATTACTTGGTGCATCCAATCGTGGCAAAATGCATATCATTGGATTCGACAGGACGCAGGGAATCAATAGATACCAATTTTATGATTTTGTGACAAACTGTTCACAAGTTACAGCTTCTGATCCATCTCTGGGTCAACCTTGTTCATTTTGCGACATCATAACTTTTTTTTTCCCCATATTGCAAAAAAAACGGGAACAGTACTTTTATGCGGCTCGGTCCGAAGATCATTTGTGTGCATGTTTGGAGAAAATTGGACAAAATTTGAAGGAGGAGTAGCGAAAAAACTGTTTCCCATTCGCTCCAATATGGTGGCCAGTCACATTGTTCAAAAGTAACATATGAGATATCGTTGAAATCGGCGTAACCCAAGGAATATTTTGACATATAGAAATCTAATTTCAAGCAATATTAGCAAAAGTTATAAGCGTTTTTTCAAAAAACAATGATATCTCTGGAACAATAGGTGGCGCTGTTTCCAACTTTGGCGTGGAACCTCAAAACATGCATCCGATGAAGCATACCAATTTTCGTTTCGATTGATCAAACTTTGGCCGAGATACAGCCTCTTAACCAATTTTGGGTGGACCTTGTTAAGTTTGCAAAAGCATAACTTTTGAAGAATGAAAAATTAAAAAAAATCTGTCCAGTCATTTCTGTGCGGCTCAGTCTGATGATCATTTGAGCGCATGTTTGGACAAAATTGGACAAAATTTGAAGGAGGAGTAGCGAAAAAACTGAATACTGTACATTTCAAAATGGCCACTACTGTAATGGGCGGGGTCTTAATGTAAGGTATTGGTTGTGATCAGCATGATGAGAGGAATCAGGTGTACTAAGTTTCATGTCTCTAGAGCAAAGGGTTCAAAAGTTATAACCATTTCAATGTTGAATTTTTGAACTGGTGGTGGCGCTATAGAGTTGGTCCTAGAGGGTCAAAAATTGGTCCAATTACTATTCATTAGCATCACTACAAGTGTGCCAAATTTCATCATTTTCCTACTTACGGTTCATAGGGCTGCCATAGACTTCCATTGGCGGAAGAATGAGCAAATTGTTATTTTGACAATAACAATTGCTAATATAGCTGCAAGCAGCAATGCAGGGGCCAAGCCCGGAAGCAGCAGCAACTCCGACATTTGGAAAAAAAAAAACTGTTGGGTCAGTAGTACAAGTGAAAATAACCTCAAAATTAAGATTTTTTTAATATATAAATTTGCTGCATGTTATATTTTTGGAGTCCTTTCTCAGACAGACACCATGTCTAGAACTGAAACAACTTTTCCACCACTTAAGGCCACAGTACCTCTTGCGGTCTGGGCATGTGCCACACAGGATTCGAACCCACGACCGCAATGGTTCGGGATTCGTGACACGTGGTTTAGCAGCTTGCGCCACACAGAAGACGCAAATAACTGAGCTGCAGAGGAGATCCTTCAGTATAAGAATAAGCACACAAAATCATGTTAACGCAATTAGCATGCTAAGCTAGCTCAATGCTAACGTAGCTAATGGTCATCCTGATAGCTGAAGAGCCGCATTCAAAAGAATTGCACCTGGTTAGCATGCTAAACAATTATTATGCTAAGCTAACTAGCATAAGGCAACAAACACAGGCTAGGTCAATTTTGGAGACGAATATCTCAAAAACGGTAACGAATATCAAAAATCTGTTCAGTCATTTCTGTGCGGCTCGGTCCAAAGATCATCTGACCAAATTTTGGAAAAATTTGAGCAAGATCTGAAGGAGGAGTAGCGAAAAAATGGTTTTTCATTTGCTCCAATATGGCGGACAGTCACATTGTTGGAAAATGAAAAATGAGACATCGGTGGAATCGTTATAAGCCAAGGAACATATTGATATAAAGAAATTACATTTTGAACAATATTTGCAAAAGTTATAAGCGTCTTTACAAAAAACCTTATAACTTGGGAACACTAGGTGGCGCTGTGATAAAACTTCTCATGTACCTTCAGGGCATGCTAATGATGATCCATGCCAAATTTGGTGAAGAAATGTCAAAGAGTTTTAAAGATATTACAAATTATGACAAAATTCAAAATGGCGGACACGAGGTATAGTCCATCATGGCAAAATCGATATCCACGGATTCGGCATGATCCAAGGAATCCATAGATACCACATTTATGATTTTCTGAAAAACTGTTCAAAAGTTATTGGCCAAAATAGCACTTTTGCATATCTCATGACCCGTAGGTGGCGCTATTCCCAACTTTGGTATGGAACCTCAGAACATGCTTCCGATGAAGCGTACCAATTTTCGTTTCGATTGATTCAATTTTGGCCGAGATACAGCCTCTTAGCCAATTTTGGGTGGACCTCGTTAAGTTTGCGACACCATAACTTTTGAACAAAGATGAATAAAAAAAATCTGTTCAGTCATTTCTGTGCGGCTCAGTCCGAAGATCATTTGAGCAAATTTTGGACAGAATTGGACAAAATTTGAAGGAGGAGTAGGGAAAAAACTGAATACTGTACATTTCAAAATGGCCTCTACTGTAATGGGCGGGGTCTTAATGTAAGGTATTGGTTGTGATCAGCATGATGAGAGGAATCAGGTGTACTAAGTTTCATGTCTCTAGAGCAAAGGGTTCAAAAGTTATAACCATTTCAATGTTGATTTTTGAACTGGTGGTGGCGCTATAGAGTTGGTCCTAGAGGGTCAAAAATTGGACCAATTACTAATAATTACCATCACTACAAGTGTGCCAAATTTCAACATTTTCCTACTTACGGTTCATAGGGCTGCCATAGACTTCCATTTACGGAATAATAATAATAATAATAAGAAAACTAACAGATACAATAGGGGCTATCCCCTTCGGGGCTTGGCCCCTAATAATAATAATAATAAAACCAACAGATACAATAGGGGCTACCCCTTCGGGGCTTGGCCCCTAATAATAATAATAATAATAAAACCAACAGATACAATAGGTGCCTCTGCACCTTCGGTGCTTGGCCCCTAATAATAATAATAATAATAAAACCAACAGATACAATAGGTGCCTCTGCACCTTCGGTGCTTGGCCCCTAATAATAATAATAATAATAAAACCAACAGATACAATAGGTGCCTCTGCACCTTCGGTGCTTGGCCCCTAACTATTATCAGACCGACCGGCCCTCACGGCCTCAAAACAATACCGGCCCACCGGGAAAAGTCCCGACTCTCCCGATTGCCACTACGCTACTGCACACTGCCTCTCAGAACTATACTGCCTCTCAGAACCACACTGCATCTGAGAATGGCACTCCCTCTCAGAACAACACTGCATCCAAGAACTATACTGCCTCTCAGAACCACACTGCCTCCAGGAACTATACTGCCTCTCAGAACCACCACACTGCCTCCAAGAACTATACTGCCTCTCAGAACCACACTGCCTCCAGGAACTATACTGCCTCTCAGAACCACCACACTGCCTCCAAGAACTATACTGCCTCTCAGAACCACACTGCCTCCAAGAACTATACTGCCTCTCAGAACCACCACACTGCCTCTGGGAATGACACTGCCACTGGGAACAACACTGCCTCACAGAAATATACTGCCTCCAAGAACTATACTGCCTCTCAGAACCACACTGCCTCCAAGAAGGCCGAACAGGAACATTGCAATAATAGCCTCCTCCATGCTGGTTTGTTGTTGTTGTATTGGCCGTGCTACATCTAGTGATAAAGACGCCGTGCTTGCGTTACCCCTCCTACCAGTTCCTATGCCACTTGGCCAGTGCGAACGCAAGCAGCAAAACTAAGTTTGGGGGAGAGTAGTTCTTAGAACTGTTTAGAAGTGGACAGTTCCTATAACTAAGTTCCTGTAACTACTTGGTCGGAAAGCGGCTAGAACCACACTGCCTCCAATAACTATACTGCCTCTCATAAAAAATAAAATAAAATAAAAAACGTATAAATCACTCATTATACCATATTTTCACTATTAGGACTGGTTTTATATTTTGATTTGCCTCTGAATAATAGGCCTCATTTATTTGAGAGTAGGTATTTTATTGTTTGTTTGTTTTTGTTTTTTTGAATAATTTTGGAAATATTAAATAAAATCTAAAGAAAATTGGTATTGTTGATCACACTAGTCAACTTAACATTTTCACCAGGAATTTTGTTTTGAAACTTTTGTTTTGTAAAAAATATGGCACATAGTCACACTTGTGGTGTTCCTGGTCAAAAATGACCGGCCTATGTGGCGGCTGCTCATGGGAGCGATGAGAGTCAACTGGTTCCAGTGGACTCTCATCGCTCCCATGAGCAGCCGCCGCAGTGTTGTTGGTGTGATTGCTTATGCAGACCTAGTGTATGCTGTGAGTATTAAACTCACACACACACACACATCAGGGTTTAGTTTTAATTAACTATAATAACCATAACACAAATACAGAAATATGATCAATCACAGTTTAAAGGTTGCACTTAAGTAAATACATGCATGGTTGTGCAATGTGCATATACAAACGCACAGAATAGATAAATAAAAAGTGTATTTATTTAAAA
Organism: Pimephales promelas; assembly: GCF_016745375.1. The sequence continues at coordinate 29,028,827 of NW_024121321.1, forward strand.
GGTTGGTGGTTTTGATGGAACCAGTTATTTGCGGAGTACAGAGGTCTACAATCCGCTGACAAACAATTGGCATGCCGTGGCATCAATGTACAATCCAAGCAGCAACTTTGGCATTGAGGTGAGATGTGGTCAGTTAATATCTGTCTCTGGTGAAACTATGAAATAACTTACTTTACAAAAATGATTTGATGATAATGAATATGGGGGAAAATGTATTTGGTCCCATATTGACAATAATTGCACCCTAAAATTGTCTTAAAAGTCAACGATCAAAGTCTTCAAATATCAATGTGTGTCAAAACATTCTAATGATATTTAAAGGGATACTCCACTTTTTTTTTGGAAATAGGCTCATTTTACAACTCCCCCAGAGTTAAACAGTTGAGTTTAACCGTTTTCAAATTGATTCAGCCGATTTTATGATATTTAAAAGAATATCAGTAACCAGACAGTTTCTGGTCTCATTGACTTCCACAGTATTTTTTTCCTACTATAGAACTACTATGGAACTACTACTACTACTACTATTTTTTTCCTACTATGAGTATCCCTTGAAGTATCGCTTGTAAATGAAGCGTTGCATCTATAATGAGATTTATTAATGTAAATTTAAAGACTTAAGCTGTACATTATGTATTTTCCTTTTTAACTTCCTCAAAATCCAGGTAGTTAATGGTCGGTTGTTTGCTGTCGGAGGGTTAATAAGTCCTCTGGAATAAGCACCACCTGTGATGTGGAGTGCTATGATAAGATGACAGATGAATGGTAACTTCCTCAAATACTAAATCTCACAGATCATTTCACACTGCAGATATCTAAGTCTAATGCAGGCTATATTCCATTGCATTCCTTGCATCTGTTTTCTATACAGGTTTGTTGCAGATGAAATGGCCAATTTACGCAGTGGTCTGAGTGTAACTGGTCCGCTCGCTGACTGCTGTTGCGCTTCTCAGTCTCTCTGCGTTGTGTATTATAGGACTAGGACACGTATTGTAGTTCACCAACATGGGGGTTTATTCAGTCACGTTCAGCATGGATTTCGCAGCATCTGAAGTTCAACATCACAAAGATGACAAAAATCACATGAGGGCATCTCATAGCTTTCACCTCTCCCCAGCGAGTTCAATGCAAACTCATTTTGTTACAATTAAAGTTAATGAACATACAAATAATATTAAAGCATAACATATTAACACAATACAAGAATGTAAAATGCAATAAAAGTGGAATACCTGAAGTTCAACATCACAAAGATGACAAAAATCCCATGAGGGCATCTCATTGCTTTCACCTGCATGATACAACACCAATCAGTTGACTCAAAACCGTGCTAATACACGCAAAACTCATGCAATATAAGGCCCACGCGATTAATCTTCAGATTATTAATCCACTCATGCATGTAACATACAACAAAACACGCCATGCAATTCCTGCATTGATTACAAACGGTATTAAACCAATTTATACACTTTGCAAACTTATTTTGCTCATAATTTCAAGAGCTCTGCAAAACGCTTACCTCTCCCAGCGCGTTCAATACAAACTGCAAGAGGCGCGCACACACTCTAAAATGGCACCAACGCGGCGGCAAGAAAAAATGTCAAAATAAAGGTCCCTTAAAGAGTGAATATAAAAATCGGCATATTTAGCAAAAAAAAAAAAAAAAAAAAACAGTAACAAATATATCAGTAATAAAATAAGGATTTTTGGGAAACAACAACAATACATTCAACTTAAATTGTACTTATTATAACTCATTACATGAGCTGTTGTGTAGCATCAGGATTGACCAACATGGCCCAATATGCTGCCCTGCCTACAGTGAATGATCTCCTTCAAGCACAATCTGACTACAAATGGAGTGTCATGTTTCATGAATAAATGCAGTCAAAAAGAGGCTGTATTCCAAATGTTAAACTTTCTCTCAGGTGTAGTGTTGTTCATTTAAAAAAATGAAACCTTACAAGGAATCTTTACAATATTTGAGATTAGTCTGGCGCAGCACTAGCCTGGTTGCCAGCCCGAACTCCGCCCACAACAAGTGCTTCAGACTCAGTTTATTTCACCTGTAGTGTATTTGCTCGTTGTTGCCCGGAACATGTCTGTAATTTTGGAGCATTTCCATGCCTCCTCCTCCATCATTTTTTTTCTTTTGAGTCTGACCTTCTCAGCGCCACCTTTCAGTTTTCTTTTTTGCCTTTCTTCCATCATTACTCAGTACAGTAGTACTAAGTTACTCACTCACACCGACCGTCCGTTAAACTTTCAAAACATGAAGCGGGAAAAGAGGTGTTCGGTGACTTTTTACATCACAGGCTGGCCGACAGGCTATACCATTTAGGGAGGGGCCGCCGCGCTCTGACCCCCCTATGTTTTTGAAAATCCAGGTCCAACATGGTTGGACCTGCCGAACGGGTTGAGCTTCGCAGTGCACACAGTGTTGAGCGGAGACAGAGAGGTTGCACAGTGACAGTTTGACCGGCGAAGCGGCCGCACATCAGGCCGCCTGCCGCCAGATGGTATTGCTAATAATATAATATCAGACACTAGTATAACTATTATCAGACCGACCGGCCCTCACGGCCTCAAAACAATACCGGCCCACCGGGAAAAGTCCCGACTCTCCCGATTGCCACTACGCTACTGCACACTGCCTCTCAGAACTATACTGCCTCTCAGAACCACACTGCATCTGAGAATGGCACTCCCTCTCAGAACCACACTGCATCCAAGAACTATACTGCCTCTCAGAACCACCACACTGCCTCCAAGAACTATACTGCCTCTCAGAACCACCACACTGCCTCCAAGAACTATACTGCCTCTCAGAACCACACTGCCTCCAAGAACTATACTGCCTCTCAGAACCACACTGCCTCCAAGAACTATACTGCCTCTCAGAACCACACTGCCTCCAAGAACTATACTGCCTCTCAGAACCACACTGCCTCCAAGAACTATACTGCCTCTCAGAACCACCACACTGCCTCTGGGAATGACACTGCCACTGGGAACAACACTGCCTCACAGAAATATACTGCCTCCAAGAACTATACTGCCTCTCAGAACCACACTGCCTCCAAGAAGGCAGAACAGGAACATTGCAATAATAGCCTCCTCCATGCTGGTTTGTTGTTGTTGTATTGGCCGTGCTACATCTAGTGATAAAGACGCCGTGCTTGCGTTACCCCTCCTACCAGTTCCTATGGCCACTTGGCCAGTGCGAACGCAAGCAGCAAAACTAAGTTTGGGGGAGAGTAGTTCTTAGAACTGTTTAGAAGTGGACAGTTCCTATAACTAAGTTCCTGTAACTACTTGGTCGGAAAGCGGCTAGAACCACACTGCCTCCAATAACTATACTGCCTCTCATAAAAAATAAAATAAAAAACGTATAAATCACTCATTATACCATATTTTCACTATTAGGACTGGTTTTATATTTTGATTTGCCTCTGAATAATAGGCCTCATTTATTTGAGAGTAGGTATTTTATTGTTTGTTTGTTTTTGTTTTTTTGAATAATTTTGGAAATATTAAATAAAATCTAAAGAAAATTGGTATTGTTGATCACACTAGTCAACTTAACATTTTCACCAGGAATTTTGTTTTGAAACTTTTGTTTTGTAAAAAATATGGCACATAGTCACACTTGTGGTGTTCCTGGTCAAAAATGACCGGCCTATGTGGCGGCTGCTCATGGGAGCGATGAGAGTCAACTGGTTCCAGTGGACTCTCATCGCTCCCATGAGCAGCCGCCGCAGTGTTGTTGGTGTGATTGCTTATGCAGACCTAGTGTATGCTGTGAGTATTAAACTCACACACACACACACATCAGGGTTTAGTTTTAATTAACTATAATAACCATAACACAAATACAGAAATATGGATCAATCACAGTTTAAAGGTTGCACTTAAGTAAATACATGCATGGTTGTGCAATGTGCATATACAAACGCACAGAATAGATAAATAAAAAGTGTATTTATTTAAAGGTTGGTGGTTTTGATGGAACCAGTTATTTGCGGAGTACAGAGGTCTACAATCCGCTGACAAACAATTGGCATGCCGTGGCATCAATGTACAATCCAAGCAGCAACTTTGGCATTGAGGTGAGATGTGGTCAGTTAATATCTGTCTCTGGTGAAACTATGAAATAACTTACTTTACAAAAATGATTTGATGATAATGAATATGGGGGAAAATGTATTTGGTCCCATATTGACAATAATTGCACCCTAAAATTGTCTTAAAAGTCAACGATCAAAGTCTTCAAATATCAATGTGTGTCAAAACATTCTAATGATATTTAAAGGGATACTCCACTTTTTTTTGGAAATAGGCTCATTTTACAACTCCCCCAGAGTTAAACAGTTGAGTTTAACCGTTTTCAAATTGATTCAGCCGATTTTATGATATTTAAAAGAATATCAGTAACCAGACAGTTTCTGGTCTCATTGACTTCCACAGTATTTTTTTCCTACTATGGAACTACTATGGAACTACTACTACTACTACTATTTTTTTCCTACTATGAGTATCCCTTGAAGTATCGCTTGTAAATGAAGCGTTGCATCTATAATGAGATTTATTAATGTAAATTTAAAGACTTAAGCTGTACATTATGTATTTTCCTTTTTAACTTCCTCAAAATCCAGGTAGTTAATGGTCGGTTGTTTGCTGTCGGAGGGTTAATAAGCCCTCTGGAATAAGCACCACCTGTGATGTGGAGTGCTATGATAAGATGACAGATGAATGGTAACTTCCTCAAATACTAAATCTCACAGATCATTTCACACTGCAGATATCTAAGTCTAATGCAGGCTATATTCCATTGCATTCCTTGCATCTGTTTTCTATACAGGTTTGTTGCAGATGAAATGGCCAATTTACGCAGTGGTCTGAGTGTAACTGGTCCGCTCGCTGACTGCTGTTGCGCTTCTCAGTCTCTCTGCGTTGTGTATTATAGGACTAGGACACGTATTGTAGTTCACCAACATGGGGGTTTATTCAGTCACGTTCAGCATGGATTTCGCAGCATCTGAAGTTCAACATCACAAAGATGACAAAAATCACATGAGGGCATCTCATAGCTTTCACCTCTCCCCAGCGAGTTCAATGCAAACTCATTTTGTTACAATTAAAGTTAATGAACATACAAATAATATTAAAGCATAACATATTAACACAATACAAGAATGTAAAATGCAATAAAAGTGGAATACCTGAAGTTCAACATCACAAAGATGACAAAAATCCCATGAGGGCATCTCATTGCTTTCACCTGCATGATACAACACCAATCAGTTGACTCAAAACCGTGCTAATACACGCAAAACTCATGCAATATAAGGCCCACGCGATTAATCTTCAGATTATTAATCCACTCATGCATGTAACATACAACAAAACACGCCATGCAATTCCTGCATTGATTACAAACGGGTATTAAACCAATTTATACACTTTGCAAACTTATTTTGCTCATAATTTCAAGAGCTCTGCAAAACGCTTACCTCTCCCCAGCGCGTTCAATACAAACTGGCAAGAGGCGCGCGCACACACTCTAAAATGGCACCAACGCGGCGGCAAGAAAAAATGTCAAAATAAAGGTCCCTTAAAGAGTGAATATAAAAATCGGCATATTTAGCAAAAAAAAAAAAAAAAAAACAGTAACAAATATATCAGTAATAAAATAAGGATTTTTGGGAAACAACAACAATACATTCAACTTAAATTGTACTTATTATAACTCATTACATGAGCTGTTGTGTAGCATCAGGATTGACCAACATGGCCCAATATGCTGCCCTGCCTACAGTGAATGATCTCCTTCAAGCACAATCTGACTACAAATGGAGTGTCATGTTCATGAATAAATGCAGTCAAAAAGAGGTTGTATTCCAAATGTTAAACTTTCTCTCAGGTGTAGTCAGTGTTGTTCATTTAAAAAATGAAACCTTACAAGGGATCTTTACAATATTTGAGATTAGTCTGGCGCAGCACTAGCCTGGTTGCCAGCCCGAACTCCGCCCACAACATTTTTTGGTCGGGAAGTTCGGTCTGGCTCGATCCATTGAGGAGAAATTATGATCAGACAAGAAAAGTTTGGGCCAATCATATTGCCAGGGCGGGTTTTATACGATGATGGACAGATGATCTGCAAGGACGTAATCATCACTTTATCAAAGATGACTGTAGCTGGAGAATTGAGATGCAGACTGTTCTCATGAAGGAGCGTGTGTATGACACGCCAATTCGTATTTCCATTTTTGGCGTGCTATCAAGACGCATAATCGCCTTTCAGCGTGTTTATGAACGCCGTTGACTAAACGTTATATAAATATATGACTTACCTCAACCCCGTCGCTAAACCTAACCGTCACTGGGGTTAATGGCATTTATGACCATCCTAGGTAAAAAAAAGATATGACTTACCTCAACCCCATCCCTAAACTTAACCGTCACTGGGGTTAAAGGGTTAGTTCACCCAAAAATGAAAATTAAGTCATTAATTGCTCACCCCCATGCTGTACCAACCCCGTAAGACCTTCGTTCGTCTTCGGAACACAAATTAAGATATTTTTGATTAAATTTGAGAGCTGTATAACTACCACATTGGCTGCCTAAGGGACTGCCTCTTGACGGCCCAGAAAGTCAATGAAGAAAATGTTTAAATATCCCAAGTGACTACCGTGGCTCAACTATATGTTTATCAAGCGACGCGAATACTTTTTGTGCGAAAAAACAAATAACGAGTTTATTCGACTATTTCTTTTCTTCCTTGTAGGCCAGAAACGAAACTTCCTTAGATTTCCACGACGCATGCGCGAGATTTGCGATCTGCTTACACTACTTCAGAGCCGCTCTGCACTACTTCAGATCGCAATTCTCGCACATGCGTCGTGGAAATCTAAGGAAGTCTCGTTTCTGGCCTACAAGGAAGAAAAGAAATAGTCGAATAAACTCGTTATTTTTATTTGTTTTTTCGCACAAAAAGTATTCGCGTCGCTTGATAAACATATAGTTGAGCCACGGTAGTCACTTGGGATATTTAAACATTTTCTTCATTGACTTTCTGGGCCGTCAAGAGGCAGTCCCTTAGGCAGCCAATGTGGTAGTTATACAGCTCTCAAATTTAATCAAAAATATCTTAATTTGTGTTCCGAAGACGAACGAAAGTCTTACGGGGTTGGTACAGCATGGGGGTGAGTAATTAATGACTTAATTTTCATTTTTGGGTGAACTAACCCTTTAATGGCATTTATGACTGGAGATTTGACTGCGTGTACAGACACGTGGAATGACGCGGACGTTAATGGCGTAGACATATACGCATACACGTGGATACACGCGGATAGCTCAAAATGCGTAGAGATAACACGCCACCTGACTCGAAAGTGGCGTATATGTTTACGCAAAAGTCATGATGTCATGTTGTGAGATGTATAGATTCCGCTGTCGCGTCTGTTGTAAAATAAATCGACAGCGCATTCACTTTAATAGACAAACAGAGAACTGCAATCAAAGCATTTGTCGATCGGAAAGATATTTTTGCCGTCCTTCCAACATGATTTGGCTAAAGTGTAACTTATCAGCTGGCTCCGACGGTCGCTAAGAAGATGGGACTAATGAAAAGCCTGTGGTGGTTGTGGTTTCTCCTTTGGTCGCACTCATGAAGGACCAAGTAAAACACTCGTTATTTTACTTCTAAAATAAGTAAAAAGGCTTTATGTCAAGCGTCACGTGACCAAACCGGAAAACAGGTCTCCTCGCATCTGCTTGTCAGAGAAAGTGTTAACGGTCGTAAGAACTGACTACGATATCTATGGATTTTTAAGGTAATCAGCTAACCTACTTAGTTCACTTTGTTATTGGCGTTTTATTCCATTTAAATATCTAAATGTTACTGTGAAGAAGAAAAAATATAAAACGTTTAAATATCAATCTGCACATGTGAGGGACATTGGTTATGCAAATCACATACATAAGACCTGGACTGGAAGCGATGCGACCTGTTTTACAGAATGCGGAAGTAAGTTGTGTATATAGCCTATTAGTTGAAAACTGCGCTATGCAAAGTATTTGACTTACTGCGTTGCTCTGATTGGTTGTAGGTCTATGTCTACTATCCAACTGAGTGCAGAGTTTGTTTTTCTCCTGGTTCGGTTAAGACAAGCCTCATAATCAAAGCCCTACGGAGCAGTATCAGACTCATATTCTCACTAGAATATGAGTATGACGAAGTCAGGCTAGCGCAGCACCAAAGTGCATCCACGAATTAAAGACTGTCCCACTAGATAGTGCATGCGATTGCGTTGGCCGACACGTCGATGGGCCTACAATTCCCTATCGGAGTTAAAGCACACTCCACCAGAGGCATGGCCACATAATAATAATAATAATAATAATAAGTTTAATTTATATAGCGCCTTTCCCAAGCTCAAGTACACTTCACAATGACAGTAAAAACAACAATTTACACAAACGGACAATGGACATTTGCCCAGTCCAAGTAATGAGCGATTGCAGTTGCAAGTCACATTACATTTGCAATACAAACATAGAAACAAAGACAACAAACATTAATTATAGACAGCCTAGTGTACAGTTGGAGTAAAGATGCAAAAATGATTGGAGCCTAAGTTAACATTGTGACTGAGTTATGTCAAATTAACATTTCCATGACTGAAATACTGGTTAAACAAATGTGTTTTGAGTTTATACTTTAATTCGTGCAATGTGGCGGTTGTCCTGAGAGCCAATGGAAGACAGTTCCATAGCTTAGGGGCGATAACAGAGAAAGACCTGCCGCCCATAGACGATAGACGAAATCTCTGCTCACATAGGAGACCACAGCCAGAAGATCAGAGAGTTCGAGGGGGAATATAAGGGGTAGGTAAGTCCGAGAGGTAGGCCGGGGAAAGACAATTGAGTGACTTAAAGGTGAGCAGAAGATTTTTGTAAGTGATTGGAGTGATATGGGAATTTTTTTTTAGTGCAAGTTAGTAGTCTTGCGGCAGAGTTTTGAATGCATTGTAAACGTGAGATAGAGTGTGCTGGTAGTCCAGAAAAAAGAACATTACAGTAGTCAAGGTGTGATGTGATGAACGCGTGCACTCGGCGTCTTTTGGACTGACATAGGAATGGAGTTTGGCAATATGGCGCAGATGAAAAAAGGACGCTTTACAAATTTGACTTATGTAAGAGTTGAACGTCAGTGCAGGGTCAAGAATGATACCCAAGTTACCTTTCGAGGGAACTCTAACTGCGTCGGTGACGACACTAGGGGGGGAAACGCCCTTCAGCGTAGCGCGTCTGAATTTATGAATGAAACCGAATCCAATCCTATTGGCGTTGCGTGATGACGTAGCATGTGACGCCATACACTGATGTGTATAAAGGCACGCCGGCACAAGCAAAGTCAGTTCTATGCTATTCAGCAAGCGCTCTGTGTTGTTTGAATCAGTTTGTCCTATTTGGTTGTTTGTCTCTGTTATTGCCTTGTTATCATGGAGAGTGAGCAGTTTAAAAAGTGTGTGTTCCCAAGCCCTCGTTTTTATCATGGCGGGGGACACACACAAGATGTTTGTATCATGTCTGGGAATGCAGCACGCCCAAGCAGCTCTCGAGGGGGCTGCTTGCGGCCACTGTGAATCTCTTTCTTTGAGATTGCTACGTTCCTACCTGGCCTTATTTAATGCAGATGGTCAGATGAGTGCTCCCCGCGGTTCAGGTCCCGCATCTGCCGAGGCGATGCGGCGGCTTAGATCGTGGGGCTCGCAAAGAGAGCTTTCAGAGGGGATCGGGACTGCCGAGGCACTTTCCCAATCCTCATCTGAAAGCTCAGATTCCCCTATCCCCCGTTCGGGAGCCCGCTCCGCTGCTTCTCTTGTTCGGGATGTAGACCCAGTGTTGCAGCTGTCTGATTCCGAGGAATTAGACGTGCTCAACATCGCGGAGGGGGATCTGCATGAAGCACACACACACACACACATACACAATCTGCACCGAGCTATGAGGAGCTTTTGGATGTGGTGACGTGGGCTGTGGAAAAATTAAATATTAATTGCACCATTGGCCACTCCATGTCTGCACTGGTAACCACGGAGAGACATCTATGGCTTAATCTCTCTGGCATAAAGGAAAAGGACAGGGCCTTTCTTCTTGATGCACCTATTTCCACCTCTGGTCTGTTCGGCGAGGCAGTTAATGCTGTTGTTGACAGATTTCAGGATGCTAAAAAGCAGAATGAGGCTTTTAGGCAGTATCTCCCCTGCCGGTCGAGGTCCAGGAAATGCTAAAGAGAGGTAGTCACCTCCGTCATCCAGCTCCTACCGTCAAAGCCAGAAGGGGAGTGTCGCTTCTAGAGGTCCCTCTCAAAGAGCTTGGGACTCTAGACAGCGTTCTCACCCTCAGCCTCCTGAGAAGACAGATCTAAGAACTATCATCCAGTCCAGGAAGACGAAAGGAAAGAGGTCCTAACTCCTGTGAGTCTCTGACGCTTCGGGTCACGCCAGCTTCCAGCGAGCACACGCTGCTTTCTCTGCCCCGAAGGCCTGCAGTCAAACAGCGTTTGGGTTCACACAATGTGGGTCGTTGTCGGTTTTCCCCTGCCGGTCATCCGCTTCAGGGTGCCGTCAAGGACTCGCACAAAACACTGGACACCAGCCCCGAGGGGCAGGTTCCTTTGGTGAATTTCGTAGAGGCATGGCAAAACCTCACAAATATTTCTTTGTGGGTCCTGCGCACTGTAGAAATTGGGTACAGACTACAGTTCCGGGTCTGCCCACCAAAATTCAACGGGGTGGTTTGGACGGCAGTGCACCCAGAGCAGGGTCTGGTGTTGGAACAGGAAAAAGGGGCCATAGAGCATGTTCCCCCACCAATCAGGGAGTCTGGGTTCTACAGCCGGTACTTCATAGTTCCAAAGAAGGATGGAGGGTTGCGTCCAATTTTAGATCTGAGACATCTGAATCAGTCTCTGAGGAGATTCAGGTTCAAGATGCTCACTATTCCCATCATTGTGAGTCCAATCCGAGGATTGTTTTGTCACGATAGATCTAAAAGACGCCTATTTTCACATCTCCATCCTTCCATCTCACAGGAAGTTCCTGAGGTTTGATACCTTCTTGCCTGCTACAAATGAGAGCCTTACAGTGGTGGTTGAAAGCCAAGGGGTTTTCCCCGAGGAGAAAACCATTCCGCTTGATAAGGATTATGCGCAGATGCCTTCGTTCCCTTTCAATCTGGAAGAAGCATTGGTTCCTGTCCCAGGGTCCCAAATTGGGAGCATTATGTCGCAGAGTTTCTGTTTCGACAGATGCTTCCCTCACGGGCTGGGGCGCGGTCATGGACGGCCGCTTTTCGAGAGGTCTCTGGCAGGACCATCATTTCTCCTGGCACATAAATTGCCTAGAAATATTGGCGGTGTTCCGTGCTCTGAGGAGTTTTCTGCCAGACTTCCAAGGTCGCCACGTTCTAGTGAGAACCAACAATATGTCAGTGGTGTCCTATTTGCCAGGGGGGTCTGAGGTCGTGCCCTCTGTGCAAACTGGCACATCAGATCCTCCTGTGGTCCCAGCGGAGACTGTCGTCTCTCAAGGCGATGTATGTCCCGAGGGACCAGAACCAGGGAGCAGACATGCTGTCAAGGCAGGGGCTAAGGCCCGGGGAATGGAGACTCAACCCCGAGGTGGTGGAGTTAATATGCGAGTGGTTCGGCCCAGTGGAAGTGGACTTATTTGCGTCTCGAGAGATGACACACTGTCCACTGTGGTTCTCCCTCACATATCCAGCCCCGCTGGGGTTAGATGCCCTCGTGCAGACATGGCTGAGGCTGCGCCTGTACGCCTTTCCCCCAATCGCTCTGCTCCCAACTGTTCTCGAGAGAGTCTGTCGAGACGGGGTCAGCCTTCTTTTAATAGCCCCGTTTTGGCCGGCCCGAGTATGGTTCTCGGACATCATCCTACTTCTAGCAGGCCCGCCATGGCAGATCCCTCTGAGGAGGGACCTGTTGTCTAAGGCGGAGGGCTCAGTTCTCCACCCTCGGCCCAAGCTGTGGAAACTTTGGGTCTGGCCCCTGAGGGGGCACAGTACCTAGAAGCCGGTCGGCCTGCCAGAAGTGGTGGAAACCATACTCACTTCCAGAGCTCCTTGACAGCATGTCTGCTCCCTGGTTCTGGTCCCCCGGGACATACATCGCCTTGAGAGACGACAGTCTCCGCTGGGACCACAGGAGGATCTGATGTGCCAGTCTGCACAGAGAGTAATTTACAGAAAAAGTAAATTACTTATACTGCTGAGAGTATAAGAAGTCGCTGAGAGCGTCGTTAAGGGTAATGGCAGCAGAAACATGCTCTGTGGGGGCCCTGCTGGGCACTACTGGCGTAGCACCACCCCAGCAGAGTACGTCCCTGGGCTGGAGGTCCAGTTGCACCGTAAACCAGCTCAATCTCTTCCATCTCATATAGGGGTATATTGGAAGAGATTTTGATGGAGAGCGGGAGAGTCTTCACTCCGATGAGGCGAGTGAAGAAGTAAGTTACTTATACTGCTGAGAGTATAAGCAGTCGCTGAGAGCGTCGTTAAGGGGAGAAAAGTGCTCTGTGGGGGCCCCGCTGGGCATTACTGGTGTAGCACCACCCCAGCAGAGTATGTACGACGCTCTACGGCCCTGGGCTAGAGTTCCAGTAGCACCGTAAACCATCTCAATCTCTTCCATCTCAGATAGGGGTATACTGGAAGAGATTTTGATGGAGAGCGGGAGAGTCTTCACTCCGATGAGGCGAGTGAAAAAGTTACTGCTGACAGTATAAGAAGTCCCTGGGCTGGAGGCCCAGTAGCACCGTTAACCAGCTCAATCTCTTCCATCTCAGATAGGGGTATTACTTTATTTTATTTAATTTTTACTCTTAACTGTTTTTATTTATATTGATTGCATTTACTGAATGAGCACTGTGCCACTGTTCGTCCGACTGTTACTGTACTTCATTTTATTTTTGATATTGTATTTTATTTTTATTATTATGATTTTTTTATTCTAAACTGTTTTAATTATTCTGATTTCTTTTGATTATTTTAATTTCTTCTATGTAAAGCACTTTGAATTGCCACTGTGTATGAAATGTGCTATATAAATAAACTTGCCTTGCCTGTACGGCCTTAAATGGAATGTTTTTTCCTTGTGGTGCAGAGAGCCTGATTTGCATCCAGTTAACTGCCCAGTGGCTTCAGTACTGGAGTTTCTCCAAAATCGTTTCTCTGCAGGGCTTACCCCATCCACACTCAAGGTTTATGTGGCTGCCATTGCGGCTTTCCACGCTCCTCTGAGTGATGGTCCTCTGGGGATGAATCATCTGGTCCTCTTGGGACCTGGTAGTGGTTCTTGAAGGGCTGGCTGAGGCCCCCTTCTTGAGTCGGCCAAGGCCAAGAACCTTTCATTTAAGATGGTCTTTTGCTGGCTATTACTTCTCTGAGGAGGGTAAGCATCTCCAGGCACTTTCCGTTTCACCTGGGTGCTTGGAGTTTGCTCCAGGTAACATTAAGGCCATCTTACATTCCAGGCAGGCCAGGTTATTTACCTAAGGTACCATCTAATGTAGCACGGCCTTTGGTTCTGCAGGCGTTTCATTCCTCCACCCCATGTGACGGCGTATGAGGAGAGGCTTAATTTGTTCTGCCCTGTCAGAGCTTTGCAGTATTATATCCAGAGGTCCTCCTCGTGGCGAAGGTCCAACCAGTTGCTGGTGTGTTTTGGGTCGCCCAAAAAGGGGCTTCCCGCCTCTAAACAGACTATCAGCAACTGGATTATTCAGACTATTTCCCTGGCCTATCAGGTGCGCAATCTGCCTTCACTGATGGCCGTGAGGGCTCACTCCACCGAGGCATAGCTCCTATCAGGGGTATCTATACATGATATATGTGAGGCGGCTGGCTGGGCCACTCCGCACACATTCATGAGGTTTTACAGTCTAGACCTTCCCTCTACACCCGGTGCATGAGTGCTTTCATCCTATGTTGTGCCTGAAGACAGCCTCACACTAGGATGAGCAGGGTTCGTTGTGGTATAGCAGGTATCTCGCTCCCCTTGTGTCGTCACCGAGTTAGAGTTCCCTCGAAAGGGAACGTCTCGGGTTACGTATGTAACCCTTGTTCCCTGAGAAGGGAACAAGAACTGCGTCAGTTCGCCACACCTCACCCGGCTTAGAGCACTTGCTTCATAGCAAAGAACTGACTTTGCTTGTGCCACCGTGCCTTTATATACATCAGTGTATGCCGTCACACGCTACGTCATCAGGCAACGCCAATTGGATTGGATTCGGTTTCATTCATAAATTCAGACGCGCTACACTGAAGGGCGTTTTCCCCCCTAGTGTCATCACCGACGCAGTTAGAGTTCCCTTCTTAGGAAACAAGGGTTACATACGTAACCCGAGACGTTTTTGACAGTGGCAGATGGAGTTATTGATGTAGCATCAAGGTCAAGTCTGGAAATACTACTTACATTTTTTGATAGAGATGGAGGGCCAGTGATTAATGTTTCTGTTTTAGTCAGATTCAGACTGAGAAAATTTGAGTTGAGCCAGGTCTTTAATTTGTTAATGCATGAAGATAGAGATGTGGTCTGGAGAATAGAATCCGGTCGACAAGCAGTATATATTTCGATATCGTCGGCGTAGCAGTGGTAGTGAAAAACCGTGGTGGCGAACAGTTTGTCCAAGAGGCAAAATGTAAATAATAAATAGTAATGGGCCAAGAACTGATCCCTGTAGGACACCTTGGTTGAGAGTGACAGTTGGAGATTTGTGATTGTGCATAGCGATGTAGTATTTCCTATCTGTCAGATAGGAGGAAAACCAGGATAACGCGGCTCCTGAGATACCAATCTCTGAGAGGCACATGAGTAGGACTTTATGGCAGACAGTATCAAAAGCTGAGCTGAGGTCGAAAGTAAGAAAAAGTAAGGAAAGGTTACCAGAGTCACCAGAGAGTAATGTCATTGATAACCCTTGCTAATGCAGTTTCAGTACTGTGGTTTTGGCGAAAACCAGACTGAAATAAATCGAAACTATTGTTGATAGATAAATATGACTGCAATACACCTTATTCAGAGCAGCGCCATGACAGGTATGAAAGTGAGGCTGTGAGGGATAGACTTACCGTGTTTCCAATGGCATCCGCTGTAAAAAGCTGAATAAAACTGCTAGATACTTACAATTTTCCACAGCTTACATTGTCGGGAGTTTTTTGTCAACTGAAATTTCTTGGAAAGATATTTTTTCAGTGTTTCATGAGCAGAACAATCCGAAAACACATTAAATAACAGTACAGCCCATTGAAGAGATGCATGACTATCCCTCACAGCCTCGCTTTCATTCTCATTAAAAATCAAAGATGGCGCTGCCGTGAATAAGGCGTATAGAGTAGCGACAACCTTTTTCATGATTTTTGAGACATATGGTAGATTGGAGATTGGGCGGTGGTTAGTGTAGTCAGTTGGGTCCAGATTAGTTCTTTTAAGAATAGGAGTAACTGCAGCTGTCTTTAGTGAGATTGGAACTGAGGCAGAAAGAAGAGACATGTTTACAAGATGTGAGATAGGTGCAGAAATGACAGAGGTACATTCTTTCAGAAGGGTTGTAGGTGCAGGATCCAGCCAGCAAGAAGAATTGGAGATCTGTATCATTTCGCTAATCAAAATGGGGTTGGTCAACATAAAGTTACTAAGCGTTTGTATCTGCCCATATGGAAAAGGTTTTCTAAAAACACCTGTGATTCTTATATGTTCCAACAGAATATTGTAAGGGACATATATGCTGCAAAATCCACATATATAAATTGCATAATATTAATATATTTTTTAATCATATATGTCATATACTGCATGTCCTACACAAAAGCCAAGATTTTCTTGATGTAAAAACATAGGAAAATAATGCTAATTTAATATTCATGTCCAGCATCTTAAAGTATTAAGTTGACTTTCAAACCCTGATGTCATCCAAGATATCCATGTATCACTTAAATTTTTTATACACAGAATGGACTTCAATGGCCACCAACTATTCAAATATTCAAAGAAGTTTCAAAGGTATATATATATATATATATATATATATATATATTATTTTTAGTAATTTTTTAATTATTATTTTTTTTTAATGACCGATCGTTTCGCTAGATTAGACCCTTATTTCTTGACTGGGATCGTGTCGAGACTTCGAAGCTACATTAAGATGGACATTTGAACCTTCTTTGCAGTTCACTCTAGCTCTTGCTCTTATGCCCTAAGTGGAGCCCTATGCCTATAGTCAATCATGCTCATATACTGTATACTCAACATTTGATGAAACTTAATAGAAAACAATTTAAAACTACACACACAAGCACACATTTAAATTACAAAAAAAAAATTATTAGAGTGTATTCTACGAGATACAGTTGAATATTTTACATATCAATAGTTTTATTTTAAATTCTTTATCACCAGATTTCATTTTCATTTGTGACAATTTTTGTAAACTTTATCACAGTAGGCCTACTAAGTTAGTACATCTACTATTCTTAACCTGAAAAGGATACTTTATGTATTAGAAAGATGATTGATGTGAAATAAGATGCAGAATTGTGATTATTTTTGTTTCATGGATTCAAATGTCTCTGTATTTCGCTTTAACGTTTTCTCAATAAAAAAATAAAAATTAAAAATTAAATAAAATATAATACTATTCTTAACCTAGTACAAACATAAAACTTTCCTTAAGTTATTCTTATGCATATCACCACCAGAGTTTGTCACATACAAAAATATATTCTAGCCAATTTTCAACATTTTATTCACTGTTCAAATGTTTGACGCCTCTGATTTAATAAACACTGTGATGAATTACATCCGGGACTTTTACTTGCTGAGCGCGACGAAACGTGCAGAGACCGTTTTTACACAGACGCCATTTTCTTTGATTCGCGATGAAAGGCATTAGATGAGGGAAAACGCATGGAATAAGAGTTTTATCGCATTTAAATATGCATTGTATAACGTCTTATTGTTTTATAACAATGTGTATTTGCTGTGCGTGGCTAAACCGCTCTCAGGGGGGCACTTCCGTCGACGCCCGATGCAGAGCTGACCAGGATGGGTTTGCTTTTTAACAGGGAAACGGCGAAAGTAAGTGTTTTATCTAATTTACAATATGTATGTTATAATATATTGATTTATAGCGATATTTAAATGCTTTGTTCGCTTAAACGAGCCGAATATTTTCTCTAAGGCGACTATCTTCTTTGACTCAATATACTGAGCTGACGACGAGGGAGGTTTGCTTGTATCTTTAAAACACAAAGTAAGTTAAGTGTTTTTAATCTAACGTTAATCTACAAAATGTATTTCATGGCATTATATTGTTTTGTAACGATATTTATGTGATGTGCGTGCTTAAACCTTTCTCACAGACTACGTTAGGCCTGCATCTTCGACTCGTGACACAGTGCTGACATGGAGTGCTTTTAGCAGTAAAAACAAATAGTTAATGTTTTAACTCATTACAATACGCGTTTTATATTGTTTATGACAATATTTGTGATGTGCAAATATTAAAAGTATGTATTTATCCTCAAACTATCTTTTACTCATGTTTACTAGCACACCTACTGAAAAATAGAAGAACAACTCCACAGACTGCAGATCAACAATGCACGTGAAATTGTCGCTTTATTTCCTTTTTTGGAGGACCAATTTTCTTAGAATGGGTAGTTAATTCTTTCAGATTAAATATTTATTCAAAATGTACTTATCAGAATAACTTTTGATGTTGGGTGGTATGCTTTCATGTTTAAATGTAAGTTATTGATTTTAGCTATTTGTGTTTTCTAGGAGCATTTCTATGATGCACCGAGGGGCTAAGGCTAACCAGGCTTGGTGTTTAAAGACTGTACAGACTAGAACTTGGTGATGGTAAGATTTAACAGATAACATGAGAGAATCATGGGCACAAAGATAAAAAATAATCATAGCTTTGTTGCTATTTGGTATAACTAAGATTTTCTGTGTTTCATAACACTCATTTTGAATTTGTCCAGTCAAATAACTTTACAAAAGTAATTTTTATTTTTTTCTTAAAATCAGTTTTCAAACCAATTGTTTTCATGACTTGACGGGTAGATGTTTTCTTGCGGTTTAATTTTAAACTCCACTGACTGTGAAATATCTGCCCCTGAAATATCTCACCTGTCCAACATCACAGCCACAAGAAAGGAACACAGATTCTTCCGGCGGCTGACTATTAGGGAGATTTCTTAAGGTGGGTGTCTAAATTTATTCTTAAAGGGTTAGTTCACCCAAAATGGAAATTCTGTCATTAATTACTCACCCTCATGTTGTTCCAAACATGTAAGGCAATGCAAGTTTATTTATATAGCACATTTCATACACAGTGGCAATTCAAAGTGATTTACATGGAAGAAATTAAAATAATCAAAAGAAATCAGAGCTGTAAGAATTTCTTTCATCTTCACAACACAAATGAAGATATTTTTAGTGAAATCTGAGAGCTTCCTGCCCCTCCATTGACATTGACAGTCTATGCAACTACCACTTTCAAGCCCCAGAAAGGTATGCAGTGATCTCAAACTCAATTCCTGGAGGGCCACACGTCTGCACAGTTTTGCTCCAAACCTAATCAAACACACCTGATCCAGATCCATTGAGATCCATTGAGCTAATCAAGGCCTTCAGGATTACTAGAAACTTCCTTACATGAGGTGTGAGTTGGAGCTAAACTGTGCAGAGCTGTGGCCCTCCAGGAATTGAGTTTGAGATTAGGGTTGTGCCGATAGACGATAGTATCGTGTATCGACGATAGTCTGACATATCGCCGATGGCAGATGCCTTTGACGATATCAATTACGATAATTGGCTCGTTTTACCATAATGTATTAAATTATTATTATTAGGCCTATTATTCTTATTATAAAGCTAGTATTGTTATTAAATGAATATTAGGAACTACAATCAAATTTGCCTTGCCTAAATTTACAACGACATCACCTCATAACAATTGCATCAACACACTAATGAGGACTCCTCTAAGAGAATGTTTTTAAAACAGACTAAAAAACATCCCACATCAAAATTTAATTGCAAGGTGATCCATTCACAAATTATCAAGTGTGCTCGTTTTAACAGACGCAAAATTCAATTTCCTACAGATCCAAGATGAAAACGGCATCGTTGTTCGTCAGTATTTGTTTCCGTAACACATTAACAAAACGTTTAATGACACTAACACTAAAAACAATACAATTACTAAATAGTATTAATAATAATATCACTAAAATAGTATTATAGTTACCGTTATCATCGTCGTCTCTGAGGGAACGCGGCGTTAATGCAGATGCCGAAAGCAGTCCGTTTTTACTTTCACTTTCAGAGATTGAGCGCGTTTACATGCGACGACTTTCTTAACCTGATTATGTTGAATAAACTTGACAATGCATGTGGTCATGTAAACGTTTCCTTTATCTGAGTCAAGTCATAAGTATAAACCGATCGACTCAGCTAGACGTTTGGCCCTTGCTCTTGTTTCTCCCGGCATTTAAAACACATTAACCCGCGTACTTCGTGCTTACTGAAGTGCGCATGTGAAGTGCGCAAAGAGCGCACTGCTAGGGCTTTTTCTGACCCAAGAAATTATTAAAACGTGTTTTCATCTCGTGCAGAAATAGGCCCTAGTCAAAATGCTTCATGTAACGGCATGAGGATAGGCTAATGTGTCCGTAAATTTCCCGTTGACAAACAAAAGGATTAGGATCTCTTTTTTTTTTTTTACCTCACTATACCAGGAAATAACCTGATCCTATTAATAAACACTCCACCTTTGCTAGCAAAATAGAAAAAATATTCTCGTATATAAAACGAAGTAGGCTAATAAAACAAGCAAATTAATGAGTAGGCTAAATAATCAAGTTAATAATCAAATGTTAGCCCCGCCCCCTCACGATACTATCGTGTATCGCCGATCTCACAGGCTGACGATAGGACGATATGAAAATGGAGCATATCGCCCAACACTATTTGAGATCACTGGTATAAAGGTACATCATTATGCTGCGTTCACACGTATACGCGTGAACACTTTGAATCCATTCGTGTGTCGCAGGCAGGCTCATTTTTTTAGCGTTGCGCTTATTGTGCGTTGCGTGTAGCGTTGCGCTAATTGCGCTAATTTTTCAACAGGATTTTTTATGCGTGTAATGCGCCTTTGCATTGACTGACGGCAGAGATCCACTTTTGCGACACGATTGTTCCCCACATTTGTACTTTGTTGGGCGTTCCTCAAGTTTACCACTAAGGACGTGGTTTTGACTTGATTTCCTTTCCGTGGCTTTGGAAATGGTAGTTGAATAGGCTGTCAATGGAGGGTCAGAAATGTCTTAGATTTCATTAAACATAACTTTGTTAAGTGTTCCGAAGATGATCAAAACCCTGGTTTGGAACAACATGTGGGTTAATAATTAATGACAGAATTAACATTTGGATGAATGAAGTCTTTAATTTACTTTGAAATCAGTAAATTCAAGTCTTAATCTAACCCAGGGGTTCTCAAACTCGGTCCTGGAGGGCCACTGTCCTGCAGAGTTTAGCTCCAACCCTGATCAAACACACCTACCTGTGAGTTTCTAATGATCCTGAAGACCTTGATTAGCTTGTTCAGATGTGTTTGATCAGGGTTGGAGCTAAACTCTGCAGGACAGTAGCCCTCCAGGACCGAGTTTAAGAACCCCTTATCTAACCAAAATAGTTGATTGAAAAGATGATTGAACTTTTTCCACCATAAACTTGCTGTATTTATCAGGGATGTGATTTTTCCGAATTAATCCGGAATTCCGGATTTTCCGACCTGAAAATGTGATCTACGTGAATCATGCAGATCTGTAAAAAAAAAATAATAATAATATTGGTGTCGGCAGCCGGAGTGAAAAGGAGAGAATATGAGGACATAACCCATAACTGGCTGACGTGCGTACAGAAAGTTCCTTTCAAAGTATCAACAAGGACGTATTTGCGTTCAGCCAGAGAATGTCTAATTGGTTCAGTTTGTTCACCTGATCAATTTCGTATCTCAGTCGCCCTCGCGCTGGTATCGTTGTCAGTTGACAAGAACATCACAGTTAGGTCACCAGGGCTGGGCGATATATTTCAAATTTGCGCTATGATCCTTGCTCCAAGCAAGCTGCTGACTGCTTTTGTAGAAATATGTAGCAGCTATATCGTGCATTCTGTCAGTTGCAGTCCTCCTGACACCTCCGTCTCAACAGCATTAGTGTACAACGCGACAAATACTCGCAGAGGAACGGCTACATCAGTTCAGCGAGTTCACAAAAGTTAATTTGCATCTGCTTTAAAGCCTTGCCGGTTAAACATGTCATTCACTGCTGATGCGCTGTTCTGAGCGCGAACACCCGACGTGCACATGCACTAAAAGCTTGTAACGGCGCCTGGTTGCTGGACTAAGTTATCTTTCGAGTAGTATTATTTCGCTAATACTCTCAAATACACACAAGGTTTACATAAGAACATTTGGTTATGTCCAGGGGTTAAAGTGGTCCGGAACTGCGTTCCGGCACCTCAGATAAATTAATAAATAAATAGATTAATTAATCTCAACGAATCTTGCTTCTCCCGATATGGACCAACTTCCCTTCCCTCCTGTTATATAAAGTATAACAGCATAAAGTATAAACTATATAAAGTAGCTATAAACGCCTCGTCCGTTTGGAGAGGTGCGCGCGGAGCCCCGCGCTCGTGCGGACGCGTCTAGTTATACACAAGGCTTTACAAATCCTTGAAATGCACTTGCGGTGGTTGAGCGCGGTAAAGTTAGTTTTAGGTCCGAAATATTTCGCCTGACATTTGTTTTCCCTATAGCCGCTGTTCTAGGGTCTTACAAAGAGATCAATAGCAGGATTAGTTTTAACAAACCATTGTATATCGACATTAATATTCGTTCATTAATATTCAAAAATCACCTGCGTGCATTTAATGCTGCATAGAATCCTGAGAATGCTTTCACGGGTTTGCACAGCGCATGATGAGGGAACGTCTGCCAATTCCACCAAATAATTTGTATTATTTAAAATTACTTTTTTAAATTCCAAAGCTTGTATTAGGTGGCAATACAGACCTGGTAGCCTTGAGTAAATTAACTTGTTTAAGATAATGATTCATGAAACATATAATTATCAATTATTTACTTCACTGACAGATGAAAATGAAAGACTATCAGTCAAAGTTCAGGGGGTTTAGGAGGGGAAGAAATAGGGCAGGATAAGGAGACTGAGAAAAATAAAGATGTAGATGAGAAGAGAGCAGGTAGGCTATTGACAAAATAATCG
The DNA here is from genome assembly GCF_016745375.1 of Pimephales promelas. Next base: position 29,051,222 of record NW_024121321.1, read on the forward strand.
AATGCCCACTGACATGGTTTTAAAGCTATTTATTATCCTTTTTTTGGCCTTCAAAAGTCTTAAATGGCACATAATTTGGTCAGAGAAATCAAAATTTTCTCGGGGGAGGCCAAATGAAAGCAAACCGAGAAAATTGAGAGAAATCTGTTTGTCAAATGCTCCGTGTATATTAGACGTGTCGCGTACAGGTCTTAAAGGCTTAGTTCGCCCAAAAATGAAAATTAAGTCATTAATTACTCACCCCCATGCTGTACCAACCCCGTAAGACCTTCGTTCGTCTTCGGAAGACAAATGAAGATATTTTTGATTAAATTTGAGAGCTGTATAACTACCACATTGGCTGCCTAAGGGACTGCCTCTTGACGGCCCAGAAAGTCAATGAAGAAAATGTTTAAATATCCCAAGTGACTACCGTGGCTCAACTATATGTTTATCAAGCGACGCGAATACTTTTTGTGCGAAAAAACAAACAAAAATAACGAGTTTATTCGACTATTCATTTTCTTCCTTGTAGGCCAGAAACGAGACTTCCTTAGATTTCCACGACGCATGCGCGAGAATTGCGATCTGAAGTAGTGTAAAGCAGATCGCAATTCTCGCGCATGCGTCTTGGAAATCTAAGGAAATCTCGTTTCTGGCCTACAAGGAAGAAAAGAAATAGTCGAATAAACTCGTTATTTTTGTTTGTTTTTTTGCACAAAAAGTGCAAAGTTAACTGTTTTTTTTGCACAAAAAGGCTACTTTCAGCAGGATAATGCGCCATGTCATAAAGCTGGAATCATCTCAGACCGGTTTCTTGAACATGACAATGAGTTCGCTGTACTCAAATGGCCTCCACAGTCACCAGATCTCAATCCAATAGAGCATCTTTGGGATGTGGTGGAACGGGAGATTCGCATCATGGATGTGCAGCCGACAAATCTGCGGCAACTGTGTGATGCCATCATGTCAATATGGACCAAACTCCCTGAGGAATACTTCCAGCACCTTGTTGAATCTATGCCACGAAGAATTGAGGCAGTTCTGAAGGCAAAAGGGGGTCCAACCCGTTACTAGCATGGGGTACCTAATAAAGTGGCCGGTGAGTGTATATCGATCGGGGGTTCTCGGTATATTTTCCTGCTTTTTTGTCCTTAGCCAATCACATGCCTGATTTATAAAACACAAGTTGTATTAATTGTAATCAATCTGGTTTTGTGTTGTTGTCTAGAGAACCAGCACTCCAGGTTTTTTCGAGAAAGTTGGATCTGCACAGCCTTGCCTGCTCTATGAAACTCTACTGTTAGCAACTGGACACAACTGATTCACTCGTACCCTGCGACTGATCCACTCGTATCCTAGAACTGTTGTTCATCTGCTGATGCTGAATGTTGTTGACTCGAGCACTGCTGTACTGTTGCAGAGTCGAAGGTACTGAGTCAACTTCATTGACACAGGACTTACATTCACTGACATGTTCAGGATTTGAAGTATCACAGACCATTTGACAGAAATGCCTAGGGGTGTGAAAAAAAATCGATTCACATTTGAATCGCGATTCAATCTTTACCGATTCAGAATCGATTCATAGAATTCCAAAAATCGATTCATATATAGGCTATATTTTTTAATGGCGTGCAGGGGCGGAGTGGCAATCGGGTGAGTCGGGACTTTTACCGGTGGTCCGGTAGTGTTTCTATGGTTTCGAGGCTGCGAGGGCCGGTCTGATAAATAGTTATTGCAAGTTCTTGCCGCCCGCTGGTCAAACTGTGCAGCCCGTAAATAAATGCATCGGTCCGCAGATCTTATGTTTGAGTTCTGTAGATCTTTTGCCAAGCGTGTCAGAGGTTACGGGTTCTAAACCGCACTCGTATAGTTTTTTTCTCTCTCTCATCAAAACTGAATATGTTCATCACGTTTGTGTGCATTTTATTTTGTGATTTCACCGGAGTCTCCACAACGGCGATAGATTGAAGCGCGCGTCCGAGAGAAGACTGTGCGAGCCACAGAGAACACTGTATCCATGACACTGATCGCAGCGGACACGAGCGCTCAGCTTGATTTCAAAAACAACAGGTCTCTTATTTAATAGCGAACTAAATGAATGCTCTGCTAGTTAACTGGAGATACCCGCAAATTACGCGCATATGAACGACTTCACTGGATCTAAACAAATCAATCTAACCATAGATGTTACCAGTAGTGGTGGCTTTTTTAAATCTATTAAAAATATTTTCGCAAGGGTTCTATGAAATTAGTATATATTTTTAGGAAGTTCAATGTGCCCAGTCGAGTTCACATTATAACAGTCAACCTGGTAGCTGAAGTAGGCCTATTCCTTAAACCACATTTAGCATTTGTTTGATCTGACTACAGCACTTTAAAGCTAAATGTAAAAGCTTTTTATTTAAGTTTTATTTTAAACTTGAATTAAATGTATTTAAAAGCTGGCCAAAGCTTGGCACTTCGCACTTCTTAGTTGCAAAAGTTTTTATTTTTGTATGAAGACATGTAAAGTAATATCAAACTTTTCTTTTAAATTATGTCTACTGCAATCAATCACATAGGAAAAAGTAAACTACATTTATATAGACCTGCGAATCGTTTTTTGAATCGAGAATCGTTTTTGAATCGAAAAATCGATTTTGAATCGAATCTCGAGACAAAAAAAATCAGTATCGAATCGAATTGTGAGATTTTCTGAATCGTGCACCCTAGTTGTTGGTGTGATTGCTTATGCAGATCTAGTGTATGCTGTGAGTATTAAACACACACACACACATATCAGGGTTTAGTTTTAATTAACTATAATAACCATAACACAAATACAGAAATATGGATCAATCACAGTTTAAAGGTTGCACTTAAGTAAATACATGCATGGTTGTGCAATGTGCATATACAAATGCACAGAATAGATAAATAAAAAGTGTATTTATTTAAAGGTTGGTGGTTTTGATGGAACCAGTTATTTGCGGAGTACAGAGGTCTACAATCCGCTGACAAACAATTGGCATGCCGTGGCATCAATGTACAATCCAAGCAGCAACTTTGGCATTGAGGTGAGATGTGGTCAGTTAATATCTGTCTCTGGTGAAACTATGAAATAACTTGCTTTACAAAAATGATTTGATGATAATGAATATGGGGGAAAATGTATTTGGTCCCATATTGACAATAATTGCACCCTAAAATTGTCTAAAAAGTCAACGATCAAAGTCTTCAAATATCAATGTGTGTCAAAACATTCTAATGATATTTAAAGGGATACTCCACTTTTTTTGGAAATAGGCTCATTTTACAACTCCCCCAGAGTTAAACAGTTGAGTTTGACCGTTTTCGAATTGATTCAGCCGATTTTATGATATTTAAAAGAATATCAGTAACCAGACAGTTTCTGGTCTCATTGACTTCCACAGTATTTTTTTCCTACTATGGAACTACTATGGAACTACTACTACTACTTCTACTATTTTTTTTCTACTATGAGTATCCCTTGAAGTATCGCTTGTAAATGAAGCGTTGCATCTATAATGAGATTTATTAATGTAAATTTAAAGACTTTAGCTGTACATTATGTATTTTCCTTTTTAACTTCCTCAAAATCCAGGTAGTTAATGGTCGGTTGTTTGCTGTCGGAGGGTTTAATGGAATAAGCACCACCTGTGATGTGGAGTGCTATGATAAGATGACAGATGAATGGTAACTTCCTCAAATACTAAATCTCACAGATCATTTCACACTGCATTAGATATCTAAGTCTAATGCAGGCTATATTCCATTGCATTCCTTGCATCTGTTTTCTATACAGGCAACATGACATCATGACTTTTGCGTAAACATATACGCCACTTTCGCGCCAGGTGGCGTGTTATTCATTCTTGAGGAATAATTATCCCAGTTCTTGCTACTTTAGACCCACCTGTAAATTGGAAGTTACAAACATTATTAATAAAATTAAAAGCTCGTATACAGCTGGTGTTGATGGAATCTGTAGTAAGATCCTTAAAGCCATAGTAAATGAAATAGCTGAGCCATTGGCTCACATAATTAATTTATCATTGCAGTATGGCATAGTTCCTAAACAAGCTAAGGTGGCAAAGATAATACCAGTGTATAAATCTGGGGACAAAAATGATATTCTAAACTATAGACCAATATCCATCCTGCCAACATTGTCTAAAGTATTAGAAAGGGTGGTTTATACACGACTTGTAGACTACTTAAATAAACAAAATATATTAGAATCTTCACAATATGGCTTTAGGAAAAATAAAAGTACAAGTATGGCCATTTTAGATCTCGTAGAGAAAATAAATGATGCTTTTGAGAGAAAAGAAGCCGGTATTGGGGTTTTTCTCGACCTCTCAAAAGCATTTGACACGATTGATTTTCAAATTTTACTTGGTAAACTATCGCATTATGGCGTCAGGGGTGTGGCTCTCCAGTGGTTCAGGGACTATGTTTATGGAAGACGGCAATATGTTAGTCTAAATGATGTTGACTCTGGACTGGAAAATATAGTATTTGGGGTTCCTCAGGGATCTATACTGGGGCCTTGTTTACATTAATGATTTTGTATATTGTTCTAGTGACGTTCATAAAATACTCTTTGCTGATGATACAAATCTGTTTGTGTCTCACAAACACTTAAATCATCTTGAAAAACTCCTAAATGACAGATTAACAGAAATAGATATCTGGTTTAAATGTAACAAACTATCGCTGAACACTAGTAAAACTTTTTATATTGTTTTTCGATCCGGTATCCAGATGTATAACGATTGTGACATTAATTTAATTATAGATGGTAGAGCTATTCAAAGAGTGGACGCAATCAAATTTCTTGGATTACATATAGATCAATTCATAAACTTCAAGGAACATATTAATGAATTGGTTAAAAAACTATCTAAAATTGTCGGTCTGTTCTTCAAAATAAGACATATGCTCCCATTGGATGTACTCTTGTCTTTATATAGGACTTTGTTTGAGCCTCACTTGATTTATTGTAATATTATTTGGAATAATACTTGCCCTACTTATACTGTGAAACTCCTCATATTACAAAAGAAAGCCATTAGAGCTATTACATGGTCTACATACAACTCACATACGAACGCTCTCTTCCATAGATATGGCCTACTAAAGCTTCCTGAACGTAACTATTATCATAATGCATGCATAATGTACAATGTTGTCAACAGGTTAAATACTGGATTATGTGAGCTCATCCCATTATATACATCTTCACACAAACATAACACTAGACATAAGCTGCTCTTGAAAGGGAAATGCAGGAACCTAACAAGGGCTAGGTTTAGTGTATGTTACAGGGGCCCACAATTATGGAATGAGCTGGACCCTAATTTAAAACAATCTGCCTCTTTAGCAATATTCAAAAAGAAATTAAAGCAACAATTACTGGAGAGGTATAATTGAGGGTATTGAGGGAACCCCTCTCCTTTGGTATGAGGATAAATTTAATTTGAAGAACAAAGGTACAATGACTGTCTGTTTTTATCTCTTGAAAGTAACTGTATTCCAAATACTCATAATTTAAAGTTTATTTGCTAATGGCATCTAAGTCGGTCCGCTCTGGTCACCAATGTTAGGTGGGTGGGGAGGTGTTGGTGGTGGGATGGACCCCTATTTATAAGCTATTGCTTCTTGGGGATCCATTTTCACAATAGCATATATCTGTTTTCCTGAGCAGTTGTTGGGAAAGTTACATTGAACTATGGCGTGCTATAGTAGTAGTTGCAATTGTAATGTGTGATGTACTGCATAATTTATACTGCTTCTGTCTATACTATTCATACTCCAACAACTGCTTTTGTTGAAGTAAAATGTACTGAATTATTGTGAAATAAATAAATAAATAAAAATAAATAAATAAAATTATCTCTACGCATTTTGAGCTATCCGCGTGTATGCGTATATGTTTACGCCATTAACGTCCGCGTCATTCCGCGTGTCTGTACACGCAGTCAAATCTCCAGTCATAAATGCCATTAACCCCAGTGACGGTTAAGTTTAGGGATGGGGTTGAGGTAAGTCATATATTTATATAACGTTAAGTCAACGGCATTCATAAACACGCTGAAAGGCGATTATGCGTCTTGATGGCACGCCAAAAATGGAAATACGAATTGGCGTGTCATACACACGCTATTTCAAGAGATCAGTCTGATACAGGTTTGTTGCAGATGAAATGGCCAATTTACGCAGTGGTCTGAGTGTAACTGGTCCGCTCGCTGACCGCTGTTGCGCTTCTCAGTCTCTCTGCGTTGTGTATTATAGGACCAGGACACGTATTGTAGTTCACCAACATGGGGGTTTATTCAGTCACGTTCAGCATGGATTTCGCAGCATCTGAAGTTCAACATCACAAAGATGACAAAAATCACATGAGGGCATCTCATAGCTTTCACCTCTCCCCAGCAAGTTCAATGCAAACTCATTTTGTTACAATTAAAGTTAATGAACATACAAATAATATTAAAGCATAACATATTAACACAATACAAGAATGTAAAATGCAATAAAAGTGGAATACCTGAAGTTTAACATCACAAAGATGACAAAAATCACATGAGGGCATCTCATTGCTTTCACCTGCATGATACAACACCAATCAGTTGACTCAAAACCGTGCTAATACACGCAAAACTCATGCAATATAAGGCCCACGCGATTAATCTTCAGATTATTAATCCACTCATGCATGTAACATACAACAAAACACGCCATGCAATTCCTGCATTGATTACAAACTGGTATTAAACCAATTTATACACTTTGCAAACTTATTTTGCTCATAGTTTCAAGAGCTCTGCAAAACGCTTACCTCACCCCAGCGAGTTCAATGCAAACTGGCAAGAGGCGCGCACACACTCTAAAATGGCACCAACGCGGCGGCAAGAAAAAATGTCAAAATAAAAGTCCCTTAAAGAGTGAATATAAAAATCGGCATATTTAGCAAAAAAAAAAAACAGTAACAAATATATCAGTAATAAAATAAGGATTTTTGGGAAACAACAATACATTCAACTTAAATTGTACTTATTATAACTCGTTACATGAGCTGTTGTGTAGCATCAGGATTGACCAACATGGCCCAATAGGCTGCCCTGCCTACAGTGAATGATCTCCTTCAAGCACAATCTGACTACAAATGGAGTGTCATGTTTCATGAATAAATGCAGTCAAAAAGAGGCTGTATTCCAAATGTTAAACTTTCTCTCAGGTGTAGTGTTGTTCATTTAAAAAATGAAACCTTACAAGGGATCTTTACAATATTTGAGATTAGTCTGGCGCAGCACTAGCCTGGTTGATAGCCCGAACTCCGCCCACAACAAGTGCTTCAGACTCAGTTTATTTCACCTGTAGTGTATTTGCTCGTTGTTGCCCGGAACATGTCTGTAATTTTGGAGCATTTCCATGCCTCCTCCTCCATCATTTTTTTTCTTTTGAGTCTGACCTTCTCAGTGCCACCTTTCAGTTTTCTTTTTTGCCTTTCTTCCATCATTACTCAGTACAGTAGTACTAAGTTACTCACTCACACCGACCGTCCGTTAAACTTTCAAAACATGAAGCGGGAAAAGAGGTGTTCGGTGACTTTTTACATCACAGGCCGGCCGACAGGCTATACCATTTAGGGAGGGGCCGCCGCGCTCTGACCCCCCTATGTTTTTGAAAATCCAGGTCCAACATGGTTGGACCTGCCGAACGGGTTGAGCTTCGCAGTGCACACAGTGTTGAGCGGAGACAGAGAGGTTGCACAGTGACAGTTTGACCGGCGGAAGCGGCCGCACATCAGGCCGCCTGCCGCCAGATGGTATTGCTAATAATATAATATCAGACACTAGTATAACTATTAGGGATGCACCGAAATGAAAATTCTTGGCCGAAACCGAAAACCGAAAAAGAGGAAACCAAGGCAGAAAACCGAAACACCGAAAGAAATTATGCCAATTATTAGTATCCATGCATTTATGGCTATGACTGTGCAAACTTTACTAAAATCAAGGCATTGCAATTGCATAAATTAATATAACATTTTCAAAGAATAAATCAATTACAAATTATGCAAATATTTATTTAGCACAATGCACAGTATAAAATAAAATTCAAACTAAAATGTTTAACTTGACCCCACTCATGTGTAGGCCTACACTAAATAATAATCTACTGGCCTGCGGAAAGGTTTTAAAATGAAATGTTCTCTCAAAAACAAAGCCGAGCGCAAACTTCTCATCACACCAGCACCCAGTTTGCATGTCTAAATTAGTTACATTTTAAAAATTTAGCATACAATAGCATAAAAAGCCTTTTTAAATGAACAATGGTCCATGTTTAATACAAATGTACATGAAACTTAATGAAACATGTTTAGTGAATGTAGAAAATATTTAAGAGAGCATTAATTTAGTTCTATACATACATGTTCCCATATACATATTTTTTGTAATGTCACAAGTAATAATCTCAGAGTTTACTGGGTTTTACATGATTATTTTTGTATTGGTGGTGGAATACTAAAAAATAAACATTGTCATGACTCATGTATTTATCTGTCTTCTTCTCACCGATTCCTGATGGTTAGAGGACAGTTACTTGAGTCGTCCCCTGTCGTTTCAAGGAATAGTATAACGGAGAGCGCGTCAAGTATAAACGCCTCGACCGTTTGGAGCGGTGCACGTGCTGTTTGTGGAGACGCGCGCTGCCTAGTTTACTTTCACCTGCCTCCGCAGCGCGAGTCTTATTTATAATTTTTACATGTTTCATCCACCTATATCTGCTCTAAACAATGCGTGCCGCCATGACGACGACTCCGGTTGCGAGCGGGTCAAGAGCATTGCGCGCGCTGTCTGTGGAGACTCGCGCTGCCTTGTTTATACTTTCGCCTGCCTCCGCAGCGCGAGTCTCCACAGACAGCGCGCGCACCGCTCTTGACCCGCTCGCAACCGAAGTCGTCGTCATGGCGGCGCGCGTTGTTTAGAGCAGATATAGGTGGATAAACAAGGTTTCCGTCTCATCGCGGGTTCAGATACACTGAAATACGTCCACACCACAGACATGTTGCTTCAGACAAGCACGCGCAGGTCGCGGTTTCTGTTTGCGTCATCACAACATTTTGGCCGTATTGTTTCGGTGATAAAAGTCTTTCGGCCGAAAACCGAAAATGCCCTTTTGGGCCATTTTCGGCCGAAAATTTTCGGCGGCCGAATATTCGGTGCATCCCTAATAACTATTATCAGACCGACCGGCCCTCACGGCCTCAAAACAATACCGGCTAGGGCTGAACGATTAATTGCATTTGCGATAAAATCGCGATATGATGAAACGTGATTTCGTAATCGCAAGAGCTGCGATTACACTGGTCACGTGACACGCGAGAGAAAAGCAGTCTGCAAGATAAAGCATCAACTTGCCACGGTACGCGGTCAGGCGTTCAGAAAAGAACAGTTTATTTTTAATGTATGTGATATTGTGTTGTTTATTCTCTCCTCAACAATCCTGGATCGATTCAGAGAATTTCAGAATCGAGTATGAGCTTATAGTTTTTAAACACAGATGCGTGATGACGTGATGCTTTAGAAACGAACCGGGTTCTGAATCTGCTTGCTTCTATTTTCTCGCTCTCTCTCTTCCTCACTCACACACACACACGACACCGCTCGAACCTTACAAAACATAGTAGCTAACGTTATTTCATAAAGTTCGGGACTGAACCGAATCACAAGGACATTCGCGGGCTTCATTGAACAGAATGCTTCACAGAGGCATTATTTATGTCTTTTGGAATGCAGTTGGCTTATATATTAAAACCATGAAAATCACTGAAGGCTGCTTTCATTTTAAAATACTAACGCGTGCTTTGTGAAGAGCGCTCGTGCATGCGGCTGTGAGTGACTCATTGGTAAATGTACTTGCATGTCAAAATGCTTTTATGACGCGAAATTAATGTAAACACGGTCAGTTATATATTAAACCAACAGGACAAACCACATTTACAATTTGAAAAGAGATATATGCATTAGTGTGAATGCAGCATATCGTATTTAAACTGAGGGGAAATCACTCCAGCTCTTGAATGAAAAACATTCAGACAGCCTACTTTTAAATACTGAGACCACTCTTTCTTTATTGCTTGTAATGTTTTTTTTTCTCTTTATTTACTAGCTTTTATATTTTTAAGCTATATTATTTTATATAGCCTATTTAAAATTCTTAACATGTAATTGGTTTAATTAAATGTTTTTTTTAAATATGTGTTTTTACACATGTAATTAAATACCTATTTTAAGAGAAAAAAAGTAGATCGGATCATGAGCTAGATCTAAAGATTCCCATCCCTACTGTACAATGATTTATTGCTTGTCTTTGTCGACTAATACAGAAGGTAAATAACTTTTTTTTTTTAAATCGCATATTAAATCGCAATCGCAATATTGGTTAAAAAAATCGCAATTAGATTATTTTCCAAAATCGTTCAGCCCTAATACCGGCCCACCGGGAAAAGTCCCGACTCTCCCGATTGCCACTACGCTACTGCACACTGCCTCTCAGAACCACACTGCATCCAAGAACTATACTGCAAAAAAAAAAAAAAACAACAACATATAAATCACTCATTATACCATATTTTCAATATTAGGACTGGTTTTATATTTTGATTTGCCTCTGAATAATCATAGGCCTCATTTATTTGAGAGTAGGTATTTCATTGTTTTTTAATTTTTTAATAATTTTGGAAATATTAAATAAAATCTAAAGAAAATTGGTATTGTTGATCACACTAGTCAACTTAACATTTTCACCAGGAATTTTGTTTTGAAACTTTTGTTTTATAAAAAATATGGCACATAGTCACACTTGTGGTGTTCCTGGTCAAAAATGACCGGCCTATGTGGCGGCTGCTCATGGGAGCGATGAGAGTCCACTGGAACCAGTTGACTCTCCTCGCTCCCATGAGCAGCCGCCGCAGTGTTGTTGGTAGGGGTGTGCAAAAAAATCGATTCACATTTGAATCGCGATTCAATCTTTACCGATTCAGAATCGATTCATAGAATTCCAAAAATCGATTCATATATAGGCTATGTTTTTTAATGGCGTGCAGGGGCGGAGTGGCAATCGGGTGAGTCGGGACTTTTACCGGTGGTCCGGTAGTGTTTCTATGGTTTCGAGGCTGCGAGGGCCGGTCTGATAAATAGTTATTGCAAGTTCTTGCCGCCCGCTGGTCAAACTGTGCAGCCCGTAAATAAATGCATCGGTCCGCAGATCTTATGTTTGAGTTCTGTAGATCTTTTGCCAAGCGTGTCAGAGGTTACGGGTTCTAAACCGCACTCGTATAGTTTTTTTTCTCTCTCTCATCAAAACCGAATATGTTCATCCCGTTTGTGTGCATTTTATTTTGTGATTTCACCGGAGTCTCCACAACGGCGATAGATTGAAGCGCGCGTCCGAGAGAAGACTGTGCGAGCCACAGAGAACACTGTATCCATGACACTGATCGCAGCGGACAAGAGCGCTCAGCTTGATTTCAAAAACAACAGGTCTCTTATTTAATAGCGAACTAAATGAATGCTCTGCTAGTTAACTGGAGATACCCGCAAATTACGCGCATATGAACGACTTCACTGGATCTAAACAAATCAATCTAACCATAGATGTTACCAGTAGCGGTGACTTTTTTTAAATCTATTTAAAATATTTTCGCAATGGGTTCTATGAAATTAGTATATATTTTTAGGAAGTTCAATGTGCCCAGTCGAGTTCACATTATAACAGTAGCTGAAGTAGGCCTATTCCTTAAACCACATTTAGCATAATTGTTTGTTTGATCTGACTACAGCACTTTAAAGCTAAATGTAAAAGCTTTTTATTTAAGTTTTATTTTAAACTTGAATTAAATGTATTTAAAAGCTGGCCAAAGCTTGGCATCTTGTATGAAGACATATAAAGTAATATCAAACTTTTCTTTTAAATTATGTCTACTGCAATCAATCACATAGGAAAAAGTAAACTACATTTATATAGACCTGCGAATCGTTTTTTGAATCGAGAATCGTTTTTGAATCGAATCTCGAGACAAAAAAAATCAGTATCGAATCGAATTGTGAGATTTTCTGAATCGTGCACCCTAGTTGTTGGTGTGATTGCTTATGCAGATCTAGTGTATGCTGTGAGTATTAAACACACACACACACACATATCAGGGTTTAGTTTTAACTAACTATAATAACCATAACACAAATACAGAAATATGGATCAATCACAGTTTAAAGGTTGCACTTAAGTAAATACATGCATGGTTGTGCAATGTGCATATACAAATGCACAGAATAGATAAATAAAAAGTGTATTTATTTCAAGGTTGGTGGTTTTGATGGAACCAGTTATTTGCGGAGTACAGAGGTCTACAATCCGCTGACAAACAATTGGCATGCCGTGGCATCAATGTACAATCCAAGCAGCAACTTTGGCATTGAGGTGAGATGTGGTCAGTTAATATCTGTCTCTGGTGAAACTATGAAATAACTTGCTTTACAAAAATGATTTGATGATGATGAATATGGGGGAAAATGTATTTGGTCCCATATTGACAATAATTGCACCCTAAAATTGTCTAAAAAGTCAACGATCAAAGTCTTCAAATATCAATGTGTGTCAAAACATTCTAATGATATTTAAAGGGATACTCCACTTTTTTTGGAAATAGGCTCATTTTACAACTCCCCCAGAGTTAAACAGTTGAGTTTAACCGTTTTCAAATTGATTCAGCCGATTTTATGATATTTAAAAGAATATCAGTAACCAGACAGTTTCTGGTCTCATTGACTTCCACAGTATTTTTTTCCTACTATGGAACTACTATGGAACTACTACTACTACTACTATTTTTTTTCCTACTATGAGTATCCCTTGAAGTATCGCTTGTAAATGAAGCGTTGCATCTATAATGAGATTTATTAATGTAAATTTAAAGACTTTAGCTGTACATTATGTATTTTCCTTTTTAACTTCCTCAAAATCCAGGTAGTTAATGGTCGGTTGTTTGCTGTCGGAGGGTTTAATGGAATAAGCACCACCTGTGATGTGGAGTGCTATGATAAGATGACAGATGAATGGTAACTTCCTCAAATACTAAATCTCACAGATCATTTCACACTGCATTAGATATCTAAGTCTAATGCAGGCTATATTCCATTGCATTCCTTGCATCTGTTTTCTATACAGGTTTGTTGTAGATGAAATGGCCAATTTACGCAGTGGTCTGAGTGTAACTGGTCCGCTCGCTGACTGCTGTTGTGCTTCTCAGTCTCTCTGCGTTGTGTATTATAGGACCAGGACACGTATTGTAGTTCACCAACATGGGGGTTTATTCAGTCACGTTCAGCATGGATTTCGCAGCATCTGAAGTTCAACATCACAAAGATGACAAAAATCACATGAGGGCATCTCATAGCTTTCACCTCTCCCCAGCGAGTTCAATGCAAACTCATTTTGTTACAATTAAAGTTAATGAACATACAAATAATATTAAAGCATAACATATTAACACAATACAAGAATGTAAAATGCAATAAAAGTGGAATACCTGAAGTTCAACATCACAAAGATGACAATCACATGAGGGCATCTCATTGCTTTCACCTGCATGATACAACACCAATCAGTTGACTCAAAACCGTGCTAATACACGCAAAACTCATGCAATATAAGGCCCACGCGATTAATCTTCAGATTATTAATCCACTCATGCATGTAACATACAACAAAACACGCCATGCAATTCCTGCATTGATTACAAACGGGTATTAAACCAATTTATACACTTTGCAAACTTATTTTGCTCATAATTTCAAGAGCTCTGCAAAACGCTTACCTCTCCCCAGCGAGTTCAATGCAAACTGGCAAGAGGCGCGCACACACTCTAAAATGGCACCAACGCGGCGGCAAGAAAAAGTGTCAAAATATAAGTCCCTTAAAGAGAATATAAAAATCGGCATATTTAGCAAAAAAAAAAAAAAACAGTAACAAATATATCAGTAATAAAATAAGGATTTTTGGGAAACAACAACAATACATTCAACTTAAATTGTACTTATTATAACTCGTTACATGAGCTGTTGTGTAGCATCAGGATTGACCAACATGGCCCAATATGCTGCCCTGCCCACAGTGAATGATCTCCTTAAAGGGTAACTAAACCCCTGGTCAGAGCCTGACTCCACCCACTAGCAATATTTGAAAAATGCTGAAAAAATGGGCAGACCCCAGCGGGGCTAGGGGGCGTGCACCTGAGACCCGCCGTGAGTGACAGCTGCTGTCAGACTCTAAAATAGAGCGAGACTGAAGTGACTCAAGTAGCTGCCTTTGCAACAGAGCGGCCATTTGAAGTCGAGGACTTTTCTCCCTCACCTTCACCTTCACCTGAAGTGGATGAGGGTGAATTGTATGTAGACACAGGGCCAAATCCATTCGAGCTGCTGGCTCAAACTGCGGTCTTAACTCAGGGTTCCCGCGGGTCCTTAAAAAGTCTTAAAATGTCTTAAATTAGATATTTAAAATTTAAGGCCATTAAAAGTCTTATAAAGTCTTATTTTTAGGTATGAAAGGTCTTAAATTTTAGATGACACTTCGACTCAGTCATATCTTAATGTTTTCCAAATTAAAACCATCTAATTTGCGTACGTATTAATTTTTATCTTTGTGGATTTGCTTGTTCACGTGACAATTCGCGTCACATTCGCGGCAGAATAACGTCCGTCTCCTGCACGCGAGACAGGAGAGGAGGAGAGAAGAAAGTTGGCAAATGTCAGTTCAGTCGTAAGTTAATTCTTTATGTGCGTAGAGGTGTGCGATGTGTATTGTCTATTATGATACTCTATTGTTTTAACGATGGACGAGGCACTGTGAGTGTGAGCTGACATCGCATTTGTCTCTCGTGTTTTCACGGCGTGATGTGTGCAGTTATAGGCATAGACATGTATTTATTATGGTTATAGGTATGTCCCCAAATTTTTGCCTTATATTTATATCATGTTGTTATATTAGAATATCACATCAGTAAGAGTGCCGTTTTCCCGTGCACAAGTGTTCTCTATGTTATACAATAGTTAAATTAAAAATAAAGTGACATTTTGAGTTAGTTTTTAGCCATAACATTATCGATATTGTTTGTTTTCCCTTTATTTCGCCGACTAGAATTTCAAAATGAAACCATAGCAGAGTCTCAATGCAACAGACAGCGATGATTTCTTGAAGGAAATCCGCGTCTTGAACGAGTCATTTTAACGATTCAATCACTTGCTTCTTTCCCGTTTGAACAAATCGGTTGAATGAATGACTCCCTCAACTCGCTTATTAAGACAGCGATTTGCCGCCGCCTACTGGCGGTTTTAGTTTCATATTAAAAGTAAAAAATAAGAAATCATTTCACATTTAAATATTGAATATTGATTTTTTTTTTTTAAAAAAAACCTTATAGCTTGATTTATGCAATTGTAAATGGAGTCTATATATTAATGCCACTTCTAAGGCTGCTTCTGCGTCTACTCTGCACTGCAAAGATGGATTTTTGATTGAATGATTTAATTTGACTGCTAACAGTGGTGCTGTATAATTATTGTGTAATGAAATATTATTGTATAAATAAGTATAATTACTGTATATATGTGATGCACGTGATGCATAACTCTAAATCAGTTTAGAAAAAAAAATCTCCATAAATAGGTGAAAATGCCCTGGAAATCAATTTAAGGTGGCAAATATTGCACATTAATTAATAATTTCTGTCACTGCTGTGAACTGACCACTGCATAGAATATGAAAAATATAAATATCTCCGCGAGTCTGCTGTCAACAACAGGCCTAAACCAGCCATGGCACCAGCACAAAAACACAATCAGTAAAATATCAACTAATTATTGTTGATAATAATTAGTTGATATTTTACTGATTTTGTTTTTGTTTTGTGTTTATCGACAAAATGTGAAAATATCGAGATATATTTTTGTCAATATCGCACACCCCTAATGTATGGTATTAATTTTGATTTCTTCAGGTCTTAAAAAGGTCTTAAAAAGCCTTAAATTTTACTTTAAAAAGTGTGCAAGAACCCTGTAACTCCCGCATCGCGACCGGCATCTGATGAGTTATGTCGTCGAGTTGATCTCAATAGCGCACGCTGGCATATATTCATATTGATATTATGCCGCTATATGAAAAAATCCAGCAAAATGCACCGGCTCGTTTGTCGACCCCAGTGGATTAACTTTATCCTAACCATAAATTGTGATTAAAATATCCATGATCACTCACATCAAGACGCCGCTGCGGTGGAGGAGTCCATGCAGGACGAGCAGTGTTTGGCACTGCGTGTGGAGAAGCCCATGTCCACCTCTATTCCGTTACTATCCTGATCACTGTACTAAACACTGATAAATCTATGCTAACTTGAAGCTATCCTAACTGTACTATGCTACTAGCTACACAAAATAATCTAAATTATCTATATAATGCTATGCTAAATAGATGCAACAATACTCTATCCTGGTCGTTTTCAAAAATAATCTAAATAACTATATAAATGCTATGCTAACTAGATGCTATTATATGCTATCCTGATCGTTTTCAATACTCATAAATCCAACTCCTGACTCGCTACAGTAGTTTTGACGGAACCAGATGCTTTTATACCAGGGGCTGCCAAGGGCGTGGTGAGCTCGCACCAAGGGTGTGACAGAGTGCGTCTGAGAGTTCGCTACGTCAGAAAGTACCCCTACTGCTGGAGCTTTCCGTTTAACCTGAAGAGGGCAGCACTCAGACGTTTTTACACCATATATTTGAAAATCAAAACACTTTATACTCAATTGTCAAAAAATGTACTCGAATCAATGAACAGCATTTATGAAGCTCCATTCTTACAGATCATTAACTAAAAAAAGTTGTTTTGGTGTTTAGTTACCCTTTAAAAGCACAATCTGACTACAAATGGAGTGTCATGTTTCATGAATAAATGCAGTCAAAAAGAGGCTGTATTCCAAATGTTAAACTTTCTCTCAGGTGTAGTGTTGTTCATTTAAAAAATGAAACCTTACAAGGGATCTTTACAATATTTGAGATTAGTCTGGCGCAGCACTAGCCTGGTTGATAGCCCGAACTCCGCCCACAACAAGTGCTTCAGACTCAGTTTATTTCACCTGTAGTGTATTTGCTCGTTGTTGCCCGGAACATGTCTGTAATTTTGGAGCATTTCCATGCCTCCTCCTCCATCATTTTTTTTCTTTTGAGTCTGACCTTCTCAGCGCCACCTTTCAGTTTTCTTTTTTGCCTTTCTTCCATCATTACTCAGTACAGTAGTACTAAGTTACTCACTCACACCGACCGTCCGTTAAACTTTCAAAACATGAAGCGGGAAAAGAGGTGTTCGGTGACTTTTTACATCACAGGCCGGCCGACAGGCTATACCATTTAGGGAGGGGCCGCCGCGCTCTGACCCCCCTATGCCGAACGGGTTGAGCTTCGCACTGCACACAGTGTTGAGCGGAGACAGAGAGGTTGCACAGTGACAGTTTGACCGGCGGAAGCGGCCGCACATCTGGCCGCCTGCCGCCAGATGGTATTGCTAATAATATAATATCAGACACTAGTATAACTATTATCAGACCGACTGGCCCTCACGGCCTCAAAACAATACCGGCCCACCGGGAAGAGTCCCGAATCTCCCGATTGCCACTCCACTACTGCACACTGCCTCTCAGAACCACACTGCCTCCAAGAACTATACTGCCTCTGAGAACCAACTGCCTCTCAGAATCACACTTCCTCCAAGAACTAGACTGCCTCTCAGAAGCTGCTTTCTGACCGGAGGGACTTGCAGTTCCTAGAACCTAATGTTCCTATAACCCTTTTTTTCTCGTGTTCCAACCGGACTAAATTGGGGATTTTTTAGTTCCTCAGACCGTAGTTCCTATAACTCTTTCAGTGCCTAGTCTAGAGCGAGGACTTTTTTAGTTACCTTTCCCTAGGTCTACGTTGATTGGTTCAACTTATAAACCATGCCCACTGTCAACATGGAACTTGTAGCGCGCTGTCTGCCATACGCTGTGTGTTTTTGCAAAACATTACAACGAGGATTAAGACAAACATAACGCATTCAACCAGCTAATTGCTAATGCTAGCTAAACTTACCCGTCGTTTTGTTTGCCCCCTGCGCTCTGCTCTTTTATCTTCTTCCATCATATTACTTAACCCTCAGGTGCTCTTCGTTTCGGAGTCACACTTGTTATCTTCCCGGTCAAAAGTGACCGGACACCTAAAAATGAAACTTTGTCCATCCCAGTAAAACCAATGCAATTTATTTTTGTTCTATAATATTTATTCTTTTTAATTTAGTATTTTGAGACAATTTAATTGAATTTATTAATATTTATGCAATATTTATGGTTTATTTTTGCCATGGAAAAATATATATATTTTTCTATATATATATATTCTTATTTTCAAAAAAATATTAACCCAGTATTTTAGTTTAATATAGAGTCTAGGCCTTCAGAAAAAAAATTTTTTTTGAAGAAAATTAGCACCATCTGGTTACAGTATAGAGAAAAAGCATGTAACTACTTGATGGCATGTACAGCTCTCTATGGAGAGGCATGTGAATTCCCCAGCTGTTTATGAACACATTTTTTTTTTTTGTTGGTGGATTTAAATATATAGTTGAAACAATCTCAAAAACTATTTCTTATTAAAAAATTTGACAAAAAAACAAAAATTCACAATTTTTCTTTTTTTTTTCCTTTTTTTTTTACAATTTCCCATTCATTTCTTATGGGGGTCATTTTTGACAAAAGACCACAAGTGTGACTATTTTTTAAGACCACTTAGCATGCTCAGATCATGACCTCAATTTTTTGTTGTTGTGTTTTTTGTCTGCCTCTCAGAACTACACTGCCTCCAAGAACTATACAGCCTCTCAGAACCACACTGCCTCCAAGAACCACACTGCCTCTGAGAATGACACTCCCTCTCGGGACCACACTGCCTCTGGGAACGACACTGCCTCTGGGAACGACACTGCCTCTGGGAATGACACTGCCTCTTGGAACCACACTGCCTCTCAGAAACACACTGGCTATGAGAACCACACTGCCTCCAAGAACTATTACTGCCTCTCAGAACCACACTGCCTCCAAGAACTATACTGCCTCTCAGAACCACACTCTCTCTCAGAACCACACTGCCTCCAAGAACTATACTGCCTCTCAGAACCACACTGCCTCCAAGAACTATACTGCCTCTCAGAACCACACTGCCTCTGAGAATGACACTCCCTCTCGGAACCACACAGCCTCTGGGAACCACACTGCCTCTCTGTAAGGCTCCAGCTTGTAATGACTCTCCCTGCCTCTAGTTGGTGCTGAGCCGTAATGATTCTCCCAACCACTAGGTGGCCCTGCTTCTGTAAATAGTAGTTGTTGCCACTCATTATTATTTGATTCATCCCACCTGTGGGGTTCATTAGCTTGTTTGCATTGACCTATTTAAGCATGTCTCTTTCTCACAGTTGTGTTCAGTCTTGAGCCTACCATGCCTGTATTTTCCTTGCCAAGAAAGCTAAGTCTGTTGTATTTGCCTAACATTTTTGTTTCTTTGATTTATTCTCTGGAATTCCTTTTTTTTGTACCTTTTTACTTGGATTCTTCAGTAAAGACACTTTTTGTTCAATCAATTAAGCATTCAAGTTGTTCTTCTGCCCTTGGGTCCATCTGCTGTACGACATCCACAATAGCTCAGAGGTAACAAAGCAGCTCAGAGGTAACAAAGCAGCTCAGTTGTCTAGAACAGTGTTTCCCAACCCTGTTCCTGGCGGCACACCAACACTGCGTGTTTTCTTTGTCTCCCTAATCAAACACACCCGATTCAACCCATCAGCTCATTAACCCACCTGATTATGAGCTGATGGGTTGAATCAGGTGTGTTTGATAAGGGAGACAAAGAATACACGCAGTGTTGGTGTGCCGCCAGGAACAGGGTTGGGAAACACTGGTCTAGAAGACCAGGGTTCGATTCCAGCCTCAGACACCCATCACAGCAAGACTGAACCATGGAAGTGGGCCCAGCAGAAGATTCCACACCTACATCCAATGTTGATCGTATTCTAGCTGCACTGTCTGGCCAAGCCTCCACCATTCACAGACATGAGCAGATCCTATCTGAGATCCTACAACGCTTAAGTGTACAGACTGCATTTCAAGCCTCTCCAGTTTTAACCACCCCATCTGTGCCAGCTGGCAGACCCACACCCCCATTAACTGGCCTTCTACCTGAACCGAGACTGCCAGCACCAGAGAGGTATGACTGAAATCCTGAGAGATGTCGAGGCTTTATCACTCAGTGTACTCTAGTATTTGGATTACAACCTAACAGCTTTCCCACAGAGAACAGCAAGGTGGCATACATCATCACTCTCCTCACTGGAAAGGCCCTGGACTGGGCTACTGCTTTGTGGGAACAAAAGTCCCCACTTACTGGCAGTTGTGACCTGTTTGTTGAAGAAATGAAGAAGGTCTTCCATCACCCTACCAGTGGGGGAGAGGTTGACCACAGGCTGCTTCAGATATCTCAAGGGACAAGGAGTGTGGCAGAGTTTGCAATTGAATTCCGCACATTAGCCTCGGAGAGCGGTTGGGACCAACGAGCCCTGAAAGCAACGTTTCATCGTGCCCTATCCTCTGAACTGGCCTTCCGAGACCCAGCTCCTGACCTTGAATCCCTTATTGACAGTTCCATCAGGGTGGACAATCGCATTCGAGAACGCAGACGGGAACGTCGTGGGGAGGTCAGGCTGCCTGAGCCCAGAGTTTCTAGCAATGCCATTGAATCCCCTCCACTGCCCATGAATTTCAAGGAACCCATGCAGTTGGGAAGAGCCAGACTATCACAAGCAGAGAGGGAGAGACGCATGAGGGATAAATGCTGCTTGTACTGTGGAAAGCCAGAACATTTTAGGTCACACTGTCCCGAGTTGACGGGAAAAGACAACTCTCGTCCATAAAGAGGGGGGCTGGGACGAGAGTAATCACCTTTCCCCAACCAGCAGCTTCTGGGGTTTCACTCAACATTTCACTGCATTGGGGTAACCAATAGGGGTGTAACGGTACATGTATTTGTATTGAACCGTTTCGGTTCGAGGCTTCCGGTTCGGTACGCATACAAACCGAACGATTGCTTGGACCGTTTTTCCTGCCGGCAAAATTCGTGCTGACGCGGCCAACACAACGTTGCGCAACATCAAATGGCAAGCATAATGAAAGCGAAACGAAACTGCGCTACTCGTTATGTGCTTCACGGATCGTTTATCAGTTCGGACCAACAACATCTGTGCAGCGCGAGACGATCTCGATCAAGCAACACTGTTAACACACTGCGCTAAGAGATCCGGTAAAGAAAACATTTGAATTCGCCACTGAGGTAATAACATCGCTGCGAGATCTAGTGAGATGCATTCACATTTCTCCGTTATTAACCGTAGATCTCTATTAGATCAAACCGCGCTGTCATGGAAACCAGGAGAAACATTGTGCCGTGATTGAACTAGTGTAATACTTTACGTCCATAGACCAGCAACATTCACCATGGATTTAATATAGTAACACTAACTAGAACCAGTTTGGCTGGAATGGTGAAATGCTTTCAAGTACTTCACACATCTTTTTCCAGCACTTCAAAATTCAAACATTATATAAATAAATATATATTTAAATGTTATTTTTAATGTGATGACCAAAACATTATTTGTTCATCCTTCAAAGATGACCACCATTTATAAACCTGAAAGTTTCAAGATCTACTGTAGGAAAACTCACTTATTTAAAAAAAAATTTTTTCTTTGAACAAATAGGACATTTCTCTGGCATCTTTCTTTTTGCTGTATCGAAAACGTACCGAACCGTGACTTTAAAACCGAGGTACGTACCGAACCGTGATTTTCGTGTACCGTTACACCCCTAGTAACCAACATAACAAGCTTCTTGCCTTCATTGATTCTGGGGCTGCTGGACATTTTATGGACTTTACTTTGGCCAGAAACCTGAGAATTCAACCCATCTCTCTTCAAGAACCCCTGACCATAACTGCATTGGATGGGAGACCCCTGGGATCTGGTCAGGTAAGCCAATGCACTACACCCCTTCATCTCCAAATTGGTGGCCATAATGAGAAGATACAGTTTTTCTTGATCCATTCACCAGAGTTCCCATTAATTCTTGGCTTCCCATGGTTATCCCTTCACAATCCACATATAGATTGGACCGCTAGGGCATTAACTGCTTGGAGAACTAATTGTGGTAATTCAGGTCTCTCTCTTTGTTATTTTTCCGAGTTGCTGGAGACACCTACTGATTCCCGACTTACCACCTCCAAGCTGCCGCCTATTCCTCTTAAGCCACCAGTCCAGTCCACAGAGGTGCTAACTATTCCCAAGCGAAAAGGCTGATCAGGCCTTCGATCGACTCAAGAAGCTCTTCACTTCCTCACCCATTCTGACTTTTCCAGATCCCGAGTTGCCCTTTGTAGTGGAGGTGGATGCTTCGGACGTCGGGGTAGGAGCAGTGCTGTCGCAGAAAGCAAGGAATGACGGCAAACTTCATCCTTGTGCTTACTTCTCACGTCGACTTTCCCCAGCTGAAAGAAATTACGACATTGGTAACCGAGAGCTGTTGGCAGTGAAGTTGGCACTTGAGGAGTGGAGACAGTGGCTGGAGTGTGCTAAACACCCATTCCTTATCTGGACGGACCACAGAAACCTCATCTACATCCGGGAAGCCAAGAGATTAAACTCCCGTCAGGCTCGTTGGGCCCTTTTCTTTAACCGCTTTGACTTTACCCTCTCATACCGTCCAGGTTCCAGGAACTCAAAGCCTGATGCCCTCTCAAGGCAGTTTGGGCAACCAGAAGTGGAGGGTAAACCCGAACCAATCCTACCCAGCTCCAAAGTGGTGGCATCAGTCCAGTGGGGAATCGAAACAGCGGTGAAGAGGGCCCAACAACAACATCCCAATCCAGGTAATGGTCCTCCGGACCGGCTTTTTGAGCCTAACTCCATGCGTTCTGATGTGTTACAGTGGGGCCATTCTTCCCATCTCTCATGCCATCCCGGGAGCACAAGAACATTGAAACTCATCCAGAGAAGATTTTGGTGGCCCAACATGCAAAGAGACATTCGGACTTTTGTTGCTGCCTGTGCTGTGTGTGCCCAGAACAAGGAACCCAAGACCCACCCTCACGGCCTACTGCACTCACTACCTATCCCTACACGCCCCTGGTCCCACATATCATTGGACTTTGTTACGGGCCTACCAAAATCTCAAGGTAACACAGTAATTCTGGTGGTGGTAGACAGGTTTTCTAAAGCATGTCATCTTATACTATTACCCAAGATTCCCACAGCAGGTCAGACGGCAGACCTATTGATGCAACATGTCTTCCGAATCCATGGCTTCCCCCAAGATATGGTTTCCGACCGTGGATCACAGTTCACCTCCCGGTTCTGGAAGTCCTTCGGACAGCTAATTGGGGCATCCATCAGCCTGTCCTCTGGATTTCACCCCCAATCAAATGGACAGACCGAGAGGGTCAACCAGGAGATTGAAAAGACTCTTAGATGCCTGGTATCTAACAATCAGACTGCTTGGAGCTCCCATTTGATATGGGCTGAATTTGCACACAACACTCTACACCACTCATCTTTAGGAATGTCCCCTTTTGAGTGCCAGTTTGGTTTTCCTCCTCCTCTGTTCCCTGAACAGGATCATGAGGCCCGTGTACCAGCTGCTGCTCAACTTGTCCAGAGGTGTCGACAGTCATGGCGGAGAGCACGAGCAGCCCTACTAAGAGCCACTCAACAACAGCAGAGGTATGCAAACCAGCGCCGCAGAATTGGGCCATCACTTAGACCAGGACAGAGAGTGTGGTTGTCTACTAGGGATCTCCCTCTGCACGTTGAGTCAAGGAAACTAGCACCACGCTTCATTGGGCCCTTCAAAGTCGTCAAAAGGATCAACCCAGTGTCCTACCGTCTTCTTCTTCCCAGGTCCATGCGTATTCATCCCACATTTCATGTCTCCCGTTTAAAGCCTGTCGTCTGTTCTCCTTTGTCCCCAGCCAGGAGACCTCCTCCAGTACCTCGGATCATTGGTGGTCAGCCAGCCTACACAGTGCATCAACTGCTGGACTCTCGCCAGGTCCGTGGGAAGACCCAGTATCTTGTGGATTGGGAGGGATATGGCCCGGAGGAGCGGTCTTGGGTGGCAGCTCGAGATATTCTAGACCCAAATCTCATCAGGGAGTTCCGCCGCCATAAACAACGCAGCTAGGAGAACGTCGGGAGCCGTTCCTGGAGGAGGGGCTCCTGTAAGGCTCCAGCTTGTAATGACTCTCCCTGCCTCTAGTTGGTGCTGAGCCGTAATGATTCTCCCAACCACTAGGTGGCCCTGCTTCTGTAAATAGTAGTTGTTGCCACTCATTATTATTTGATTCATCCCACCTGTGGGGTTCATTAGCTTGTTTGCATTGACCTATTTAAGCACGTCTCTTTCTCACAGTTGTGTTCAGTCTTGAGCCTACCATGCCTGTATTTTCCTTGCCAAGAAAGCTAAGTCTGTTGTATTTGCCTAACATTTTTGTTTCTTTGATTTATTCTCTGGAAGCTCGGCTTCCTTTTTTTTGTACCTTTTTACTTGGATTCTTCAGTAAAGACACTTTTTGTTCAATCAATTAAGCATTCAAGTTGTTCTTCTGCCCTTGGGTCCATCTGCTGTACGACATCCACAATAGCTCAGAGGTAACAAAGCAGCTCAGTTGTCTAGAAGACCAGGGTTCGATTCCAGCCTCAGACACCCATCACACTCTCAGAAACACACTGGCTCTGAGAACCACACTGCCTCCAAGAACTATAGTGTCTCTCAGAACCACACTGCCTCCAAGAACTATTACTGCCTCTCAGAACCACACTGCCTCCAAGAACTATACTGCCTCTCAGAACCACACTGCCTCCAAGAACCATACTGCCTCTCAGAACCACACTGCCTCTGAGAACCACACTGCCTCCAAGAACTTTACTGCCTCTCAGAACCACACTGCCTCCAAGAAGGCAGAACAGGAACATTGCAATAATAGCCTCCTCCATGCTGGTTTGTTGTTGTTGTATTGGCCGCGCTACGTCTAGTGATAAAGACGCCGTGCTTGCGTTACCAGTTCCTATGGCCACTTGGCCAGTGCGAACGCAAGCAGCAAAACTGAGTTTGGGGGAGAGTAGTTCTTAGAACTGTTTAGAATTGGACAGTTCCTATAACTAAGTTCTTGTAACTACTTGGTAGGAAAGCGGCTAGAACCACACTGCCTCCAATAACTATACTGCCTCTCATAAAAAAAAAAAAAAAACAAACAAAAAAAAAACGTATAAATCACTCATTATACCATATTTTCACTATTAGGACTGGTTTTATATTTTGATTTGCCTCTTAATAATCATAGGCCTCATTTATTTGAGAGTAGGTATTTCACTGTTTGTTTTTTAATTTTTGATTAATTTTGGAAATATTAAATAAAATCTAAAGAAAATTGGTATTTTTGATCACACTAGTCAACTTAACATTTTCACCAGGAATTTTGTTTTGAAACTTTTGTTTTGTAAAAAATATGGCACATAGTCACACTTGTGGTGTTCCTGGTCAAAAATGACCGGCCTATGTGGCGGCTGCTCATGGGAGCGATGAGAGTCCACTGGAACCAGTTGACTCTCATCGCTCCCATGAGCAGCCGCCGCTGTGTTGTTGGTAGGGGTGTGCAAAAAAATCGATTCACATTTGAATCGCGATTCAATCTTTACCGATTCAGAATCGATTCATAGAATTCCAAAAATCGATTCATATATATAGGCTATATTTTTTAATGGCGTGCAGGGGCGGAGTGGCAATCGGGTGAGTCGGGACTTTTACCGGTGGTCCGGTATTTCTATGGTTTCGAGGCTGCGAGGGCCGGTCTGATAAATAGTTATTGCAAGTTCTTGCCGCCCGCTGGTCAAACTGTGCAGCCCGTAAATAAATGCATCGGTCCGCAGATCTTATGTTTGAGTTCTGTAGATCTTTTGCCAAGCGTGTCAGAGGTTACGGGTTCTAAACTGCACTCGTATAGTTTTTTTCTCTCTCTCATCAAAACCGAATATGTTCATCACGTTTGTGTGCATTTTATTTTGTGATTTCACCGGAGTCTCCACAACGGCGATAGATTGAAGCGCGCGTCCGAGAGAAGACTGTGCGAGCCACAGAGAACACTGTATCCATGACACTGATCGCAGCGGACAAGAGCGCTCAGCTTGATTTAAAAAACAACAGGTCTCTTATTTAATAGCGAACTAAATGAATGCTCTGCTAGTTAACTGGAGATACCCGCAAATTATGCGCCTATGAACGACTTCACTGGATCTAAACAAATCAATCTAACCATAGATGTTACCAGTAGCGGTGGCTTTTTTAAATCTATTTAAAATATTTTTGCAAGGGTTCTATGAAATTAGTATATATTTTTAGGAAGTTCAATGTGCCCAGTCGAGTTCACATTTCAACAGTCAACCTGGTAGCTGAAGTAGGCCTATTCCTTAAACCACATTTAGCATAATTGTTTGTTTGATCTGACTACAGCACTTTAAAGCTAAATGTAAAAGGTTTTTATTTAAATTTTATTTTAAACTTGAATTAAATGTAAAAGCTGGCCAAAGCTTGGCACTTCGCACTTTTTAGTTGCAAAAGTTTTTATTTTTGTATGAAGACATATAAAGTAATATCAAACTTTTCTTTTAAATTATGTCTACTGCAATCAATCACATAGGAAAAAGTAAACTACATTTATATAGACCTGCGAATCGTTTTTTGAATCGAGAATCGTTTTTGAATCGAAAATCGATTTTGAATCGAATCTCGAGACAAAAAATCGGTATCGAATTGTGAGATTTTCTGAATCGTTCACCCCTGTTCACACGTTAACATGTTGACTTTGCCATCATAACATAAAGGGTAGAAAACCGGTTAAACACATGACGGATGAATAAACTCACGTAGCCATCAGATTTCGTTTGACTGTCGTGCACACTCACACACGAGCATGCAGTCATTTATTAAATTGCAACACCTGAAGAACATAATGAACAAACCACACCCCTTAGACTCACTCTCCCTTAGTCAATATCCATAATAAGAGCACATTCAAGGTCACCAATATTCAACACCCCCACTTGCTCTTAGGCTGAATACCATAGAGTTATCATGCACATTTACATCACACCAAAAATAAAACACACAAATCTATCAAGCATGGCTTTGGTTACAGGTTTGGTTAGAATATCTGCAACCATGGCTGCTGTGGGCCAATATTCAATAGTTATCTTTCTATCTTCAAGTGCAGATTGAACAAAATGATACTTAATGTCAACATGTTTACACCTTTGACGGCATATAGGGTTTTTTGACAAAGCAATTGCCCCTTGATTGTCCTCATAAATTGTCACTGGTGTGTAAATACATTCATTGTCCATTTTGTTTAATAACTGGACAAGATACAGACTTTCCTGTGCAGTAGCAGCCAAAGCCATATGCCTCACATGTAGAAAGAGCAACTGTGGATTGTTTCTTAGATCTCCAAGAAATAACAGGACCAGTGGCAGACAAACTAAAACAGTAACCAGTTGTGCTTCTTCTATCATTCTGGTCTGCTGCCCAATCAGCATCACTAAATGCATAGAGATTAAAATTTACATCATTTCTCCTATAACACAATTCCTTGTTCACAGTTCCCTTTAAATATCGCAATACATGCTTAGCAGCTACCCAGTGTTGGTTCTTTGGTTCAGAAAAGTGTTGTGACAGCTTACTGACAATGAAGCCTAGATCTGGTCTAGTACAAGTCATTAGATAGATCAAGCTACCAACCACTTCTCGATACCGTGTTGGATCAACACGTTCACCTTCATTATCAAATTGCATTCTGTTTTCGCATGGAGTTGACCTTGGTTTACAATGAATCATATCAAACCTCTCCTTAATAATGAACCTTTTCTGGTTCATTTTTATCTCTACATCTCCTTGTGCAAAATCAAAAATGTGTAAGTTTACCAAGATCTTTCATTTTAAATCTTTCCTCCAACATTCTTTTCACATTTCTGAGTATCTGACTATCACTTGTTGCAATAAGGAGATCATCAACCCAGACTATCAGTATGATTCTCTCACCTCCAATTTGTTTATTGTAGACACAATGATCAGCAGGATTTTGAATAAAATCATTTTGAATCAGAAAATCATCTAGCATTTTATTCCAATTCCGCCCTGACTGTTTCAAACCATAGAGTGATTTGTTAAGTCTACAGACAAGCGTCTCACTTGTTTCTGACATGACCTCAAATCCTTCTGGCTGTTCCATATATAATTCAGTATCAATGGGGGCGTGCAAATATGCAGTCTTTACATCCATTTGATGCAGTTCTAAACCATATTGAGCTGCAATTTGCATTAAACTACGTATTGATGTCATGTCAGCAGTTGGAGAGAAAGTTTCATTGTAATTAATACCTGCAACTTGACTATACCCCTTCGCCACATACCGAGCTTTGTATGTTGTCCCAACTGGGTTTTCCTTCAATGTGTAGACCCATCTACCCCCCACTACATTTTTACCTTCAGGTAGTGTTGTAAGTGTAAACGTATTGAAGGGGTGGTCAAAATCCCTTGCCTCTTCAGTATATATTTCATAATATAATTTTGAATGATTATGTATTTCTTTTATAAAATCAATAATTAAGTATGTTTATTGTTACTTAATCATTTATTGACATAAATGTATTCTTTGTGCTTTTGCTTGTGAAATAATATTCTTAAATGCATGCTGATGTACATGCACAAGTCACCAGCTTCTTTTAGGTGCACAAGGCCATTTGTCTCTTTCTCTGGTCTCAGGAGAAAGGTTTATGGATCATAAAGGCGTCGTGAACACATATGTCCAACACATATGATACTTCTCTGTACAGATGGTCAAGCTATATTGAGCATTGCTTTATTGAACTTTAATTGTTATATTAAACTGTATTCTTTCTATTATATTTGCTTTCTGAGAAGCAAATGTTATCTGTTTTTCTCCCAAACGAGCGAATGTTTTACCATTATGTTTTGGTACACTTAACTGATAATAAGCCGCTCAGACTCTCTTCAGCCTTGATGGGAGCTCCTATTTGCTAGTGTCCTATGTGAATGCAGTAACAGTGAAAATAATAGGGAAATAGGGATTTGGTTTATGTTTGAGTGTTAAAACATAAAGGGGTCATTGAAGCCAACAGTTTAAGGCACTATTTCTTTGTTAAAGTCTTACTCCAGTTAGACTAAAGTTTAGTGTTAGTCTTCTTAGTTGCAGGTTAAGGAACCACTGCCATTATTGGAGATTGAATGAGTTGTTGTTCTGGACACACTGGCGCCAGCAACCCAAATCTGTGACCTGGAAGGTCATGACGTGCCTCATCGATGGAGATATGTTTCGTCTATCTGTATATGTGTGGAAAATTACTGTGTTTATCTATATCGTAGCCAATGAGAATCATTCAACGTGTAAGCAATGACGTAGCTTAGACCTTGAAAATGGTATAACTGCTGTGATCTTTGTAACTGTAAGGGGGCGGCCTACGAACTCCTGAGTGAGTCTTGAAGCTGACTTCTGCTGATGAAATGGCAAACTATGTTCAGTAAAACTTTCTTTAATTTTTATAATTCCGACTCCGGGTCTTCATTCTTCATATCTGGTTCTGGGTCTTTTAACTGTTAACCCCTAACAGTTTGGTGGAGGATGCGCGGGCAATTATTCTCGGTGACACCCCTGGCAAATCAACAAACAAGGTAGTAAGCTTTTGTTAATTGTTAGGGCTGTCTGACTGGAAGAGATTTTGAAGGAGGTCGGGAGAGTCTTCACTCCGATGAGCGAGTGAAGAAGTTAATTATACTAAAGTTTAAAGTATAAAATGAAGTCGCTGATAGCATTGTTTAAGGTTTAAAGTTAACAAGAGCAGACAGCGCAAGTGAAGCGTGCTTTGTGGGGGCCCCACTGGGCCTGGGCATTGTTGGTGTAGCAACACCCCAGCAAAGTACGTCCCTGGAATGGGTTTAAGTTCCAGGGCACCGCGAACCTACTCTATCTCTTCCATCTCAGATAGGGGTACCCCGAATTTAGTGGATTAGGCAGTTAGGGATACTAACAAAAACAGGGTTGTTTGCCAGGGATGCATCAGGAACGATTCCGGGGAAAAATAAATAAATAAAAAGTTGGGACCCAAATTGGCGTGGACCAGTATATGTAACTGTGATTTTGCAGTATACTTTGCAGTTTCATCACGCAGAAGCCAAGCTGAGTTGTTCAAAGATTGCCGCCTCCATTTCTGCAATAACTTCAGGTGAGTATGAACTATGATTAAGATATGGCAGAAAAATTGGATAACTTAATCAGTAATCTGAACAGTCCTTAAACAAATAGTGCGACAGAAGAGAGCAAATGCTGTAAACAGCTGTGCTCTGAAGCCCTCACTTTGAAGAAATTTGCAGAAATTATTAAGTAAATGGTAGTCAGGGTTTTGAGTCTGATTGGAAATTTAAATGACAACTTGACTGGTTATAAAGAAACTGAAAGATGAAATTGTTTAGCCTCATATTGCTAATGATCATTACAAAAAGCAAGTAGAATAAATTCTGGGGCGGGAATAATTTCCCTAAGCAAGTGATTAAAGTTAATCTGAAACTTTGTGAAAACAACTTAGAAATATTTTGAGCATTTCGATGCAGCTTCTGAAAATTAATGTTCTGTCAATAATAATGATGAAGATTATGATTGGGCTATTGTGATTAAATCCGCCACTGGCGGACTGTAAAAGAATACAGAGAACTGCTTATCAGTGGCTCTGTGTGCATTCCTGAATGGGTCACACACTGCTTCAAGAGTGTGCAGTAAGTTGGAGCAGATAGAGAGTGTTTTAATTGTGGTCAGCAGGATCATTTAACGCGTAACTGTAAATGCCCACAGAGAATGTGTTTTAAAATGTGACAGACAACACATTTCTGGTATTAATGTGGGTTTGGAAGTAGATCCGTGTTTAAATGACTACATTAACATTTTTCATCTGAGAAATAAGAGATAAAAACTAGGTCAAGAGATTGAAGTTTTAAAAAGTGAGTCCTTTTGAAGAAAAGATCTATAATAGTAATTTTTAAAAGTGAATTGATGAATAGGCCTACAGTTTGATGTAAAATGAATGACTCCAACAAATGTAAGTTGCAAAATATATCAAAGTAACTAAAAGGATGATTGCGTTTTAATTAAACATTTTAAAAAGGTGTTAGATGATCTAGAGAGACTAATCGCACAGATGATTTACAATAACTGCAAAAGTATCACAAGCAGAGAGTGCTTGCCTCGTCAAAGTTAGTGTGAATCCTAATTGGAGATTGATAAACTCCAAGAGAAAACTTAAGTCGAATATTAAGCAATGGTTGAGAACTTGACGATTAAAATTGAGATTGAGAAATGAGAAACGTTATTGAGAACTAGAATAATTATTTTTATTTAAGAACAAATAAGCAGAAGCAGTACTTTACTGGCAGTTGTTGAATGCTGATTAAACAAACAACTTGAGAAGTTGACCATGAAAGAACTAGAAGCCGATGTTTAGCTTTCAAAAAGATAAGTTTGTTTTGGGCTGTAATGAAACAGTTTGCTTATCTGAATCTGATGTGTACTGTGGCTGAAAACTGCCAGTGCAACAGAGACTCAATCTGAGAGGAAATTAGTAATGCCTAATTCCCTGATGTGGGCAAAAGACAAATGTAAATAATGCTTATTTGAAACCGTATGTAATTTCTGGCAAAGATGCCTTAAGTTGGAATAGAGTTAAACGATGGGATAAAGTTTGATGTTAGAAGTTTATGAGTGCAGTACCAGTACTGAATCCCTCACAGTCTCTCTCTCATTCAATGTCAGCTAAAGATGTTATCTGAGCCTGTGTCATTAGTGATAATAAGCTATTTGTATTAAAACACAGTGTTTCAGTTGAAGATCATAGACACAGAGATGTTAAAAGAAATCATTGCCATTCAGAGGCAATTTGTATTTTAAATGTTTTAAAAGCAAAACTGAAGGACTTTCAAGAAGTCATTAAAATAATAATAGACGAAACTAGATAGATCTTTGACTAGGTTGTTTGTGAACCAATAACTTATTTGTCTGAAAATCTTAGTCCCCACCATGAAACGGGGGCGGGCCTGATGGCTCCGCCTACAGATGAAGTGCACTGAATGTACGGTTGTGATCTAAATCCACTGAGTAGCTAGTTGCTGCTTTTAAGATGGTTAATGGATTTAAGTGATTGAATACTGTTATTATTAACCTGTCTCCCTGTGTTACAACTATTAGGCAATCCGAATGGCCCTGGTGACTCTTGAATATTTTTCCTAAGCTCCAGAAACAACAGATTTTGTTGAAGAAAACGGTTTTGAGAAAATGGCGGTTACCATGTGTGCACGAGTGGTCATCTCGATGACGGGTAAGACCTTCTTTGGCCAAATAGGAGGCAACCTAAGGCAGGGGGATCACGCAGACACTGGGCATCTCCTGATGGAGGTGTTTATGTGAGGTTGGGTATGAGAGTGGCGGGTGTCTGCGAGGCCAACAGCATCCTGTATCGTTAGGGGGGATGGAGCTGTGAGGAGTCACGGCAGTCTGCCCCAGGAACGTAAGTCCCTCTATCCCACTCACCAGAAACCGCATTCACTGCATGGCTTGTTTCTCATTATGACAAGCTCTATGTATGCCAGGGGACCACACCCTGATGGAGATTATAGATAAAGAGCTAACAGGAAGGGGGCTTCGGGGTTCAGTCAGGGCCATGAAGTGATTCCCATTTGTTGTTGTGAAGACAGTAACAAAACTTTTGGATGTCGGTTGCCTTATGGGCAAGGAAAATTATAGTGTAGATTTAGAATATGTCTAACATAGTTTTGACTCCTGAAGGTCGTTAGACATGGTGGTGACTAAAGATGAAGACAGCTTTTGAAGATTTAAGAAGAGTCTAGATAACAAAGGTGAATGGTCAAAGGATATTGTAAAGAGTTTAAATGTTGTCTAAAAGTTACAGTATTAGGAGGCTGTTAAAAAGATTATTTTGTTATAGTGAGAGAGACTTGAGTGGAGGAAGGGATGGAAACTGTGTCTGACTTTCTGTTTTGGCCTGCTAAAGAAAGCTTAAACAAAGAAATGTTAATGAACCAAAACAATCCAGCCTGTCTAAAAGTAAATGAATAATAGCAGGCATGCTTTGAAACTGGTTTAGAGACCATAAACAATTAAATAAAAGCTACAAGAAAAAAAATGTTGTGATTACTAAACTGTAAAAAGATATTGTTGGTTTAACTTAAAGTAAGTAACCTGGGTTGCCTTAAAATTTTAAGTTGATTGAACTGGAAAAAGTGAGTTAATACAATGAAGGAGATTAATTTAATCATCAGAAACTCAAAATAATAAGTTATTTCAACTAAAGAAATTATTATAAAGTTGATTTGACAAAAGAAAATATGTTGTGATAACAAATCTTGAAAATATTTTTTTCTGTGTGTATTTTTGGTGACGGCACGTTACATGTGTTAGTTTGGGGGCTATTATTTCCTGATTTTGAGGATTTTGTGTCATTAACCTCTGGAATGAGTGTTTTAACATTACAGATGGGTTAAGTGGAATGACAAACTTTTAAAAAGTTGACATTTCTGAGTCAATCTGATGAAAAGACAATACAGAACATGGGACGAGCTTTAATTGGAGTGGTTTTCCAGCTCTGTCTGCTATTGGTAATTATAAATACTTTTGTCATTTATGATATTGTTCTGAATTACTCTCTGGATTATATGTTAAATAAACTGGAATTGTAAAGTTGAAGATTGCCGTCCATTATGGGGTAAAAACTCTTCTCTAAATTCAACTGAGGGTCTACATTTAAATAGACGACTATATGGGATCTTAATGATAAACGTAAATAAAAGAAATTATAGACTTGACGGCAGAGAGACAAAGTGACCCATTGGCTGAGTCACTATCCAAATTATCCAGAGTGAGCTCCCTCATTTTTTTATGAAAGGTCGGTGGGCGAACAAAGGAGGAGTGAATATAACTTCTTCAGAAGTTTTTATTTCTCAATCCATTGAATGGATGTTTGACATTAGATGTCTAAGAAAACTACAATTTAGTTAATGAAGGTTAAATGAGAAAGCAGCTTTATGGCTGTCTTAGAGGTTGCGATGCGAGTAAGATAATATTTTCGTTTCTGTAAAACTGTAAAGATAAGTGGGACTGAGACGATACTGTTAATATTTTTAGACTTCTATTTTTCTAATATTCTTTAGACTAACCATTTGATAGACAAATATTGTGAAAAGCAGTTATAAGGAAAAATAAAGTTGAAATTAATGATAAGAAACCAAGGGTATTGAAGAATTAATAAAGTAATTTCCCTAACGAGAGAACTCTAAGTGTCACTAGGCTGACAGCGGTGAGAGACTTGTTGGAAGAGGGAAGTGAAAAACAAAAAGGTTGTTTTGTGAGATATGTTTGTGTGGATTGTAAGCAAACAATTATACTGGTTAGATGAGGAGTGTAGGTAAATAGGTAAAGATAGAAGAAATATAGGTTAAATTAAGTTTAAATGGTATGAAATGTTTCAGAATAAAAATAAGGCATTGTATGATTAACACGGTTTAACGTGATATAAAGATAAGGAGTGGACAAAAGCTTTATTAAGCAGAATGGGGAAAATTCTGTATTTTAGTGGTAAAATAATAATTAAACTGATGATGTGGATTTGTTTTATTTTATTACTATTTTTGAAACAATAATAATAAAACAGGTGTAAGATTATATACAATTAAACTGATACATGCTATGTGACCGTAAACTGATTGATAATTTCAGTAAAGACTTAAAAGTGCTTGAATCGATTATCAGTAATCTTATTAATATTTTATTTTTTGTTGTTATATTTTTGTTAGACAACCATTGTGTTTTGAACCTAAAGGGTCTATAAAGGGGGTAGTGAAAATAATGGATTAACTATCCAACATTGTTTATGATAAAAGGATTTGAAAATTATGTTTTAAATAAATGAATAAAAAATAGTGCTTATATTCTGGTATTCATGATTATAGACAATGTCCTTATTTAGGATCTGAGTAGTGACTGCGGGTCTAGCCCATGCTAGGAATACAGCAACAGTGCTTGTTTATTTAGCCCGGCTTCCAGAGAATAAATATGTACTTGTTTCGTAATCAGTTATGTGTTTTATAAAAATGTTAATCTGACTGATAAATTGAGGAAGAATGACATTGATGTCCTGTTGTGAGTGGAAGGTGGGAGAGCCTCTTAATGGGGACTGGAATTTTTAGTATCCAGCATGTCTGTGACGAGGTGAAGAGACAAGTGTGACCCGTCAGGGGATCATGCGTCACCACTCCCCCTTCCGTAGTGACCTCACTGGTTAGACCAGACGTGGCGGTATTGGACCCCACATTGGTCTAAAACGGGGGACTGAAGGGGTGGTCAAAATCCCTTGCCTCTTCAGTATATATTTCATAATATAATTTTGAATGATTATGTATTTCTTTTATAAAATCAATAATTAAGTATGTTTATTGTTACTTAATCATTTATTGACATAAATGTATTCTTTGTGCTTTTGCTTGTGAAATAATATTCTTAAATGCATGCTGATGTACATGCACAAGTCACCAGCTTCTTTTAGGTGCACAAGGCCATTTGTCTCTTTCTCTGGTCTCAGGAGAAAGGTTTATGGATCATAAAGGCGTCGTGAACACATATGTCCAACACATATGATACTTCTCTGTACAGATGGTCAAGCTATATTGAGCATTGCTTTATTGAACTTTAATTGTTATATTAAACTGTATTCTTTCTATTATATTTGCTTTCTGAGAAGCAAATGTTATCTGTTTTTCTCCCAAACGAGCGAATGTTTTACCATTATGTTTTGGTACACTTAACTGATAATAAGCCGCTCAGACTCTCTTCAGCCTTGATGGGAGCTCCTATTTGCTAGTGTCCTATGTGAATGCAGTAACAGTGAAAATAATAGGGAAATAGGGATTTGGTTTATGTTTGAGTGTTAAAACATAAAGGGGTCATTGAAGCCAACAGTTTAAGGCACTATTTCTTTGTTAAAGTCTTACTCCAGTTAGACTAAAGTTTAGTGTTAGTCTTCTTAGTTGCAGGTTAAGGAACCACTGCCATTATTGGAGATTGAATGAGTTGTTGTTCTGGACACACTGGCGCCAGCAACCCAAATCTGTGACCTGGAAGGTCATGACGTGCCTCATCGATGGAGATATGTTTCGTCTATCTGTATATGTGTGGAAAATTACTGTGTTTATCTATATCGTAGCCAATGAGAATCATTCAACGTGTAAGCAATGACGTAGCTTAGACCTTGAAAATGGTATAACTGCTGTGATCTTTGTAACTGTAAGGGGGGCGGCCTACGAACTCCTGAGTGAGTCTTGAAGCTGACTTCTGCTGATGAAATGGCAAACTATGTTCAGTAAAACTTTCTTTAATTTTTATAATTCCGACTCCGGGTCTTCATTCTTCATATCTGGTTCTGGGTCTTTTAACTGTTAACCCCTAACAGTATCATTCTCCTTAAGAGAGTTCATCTCCTCCTGCATGGCCTTACTCCACAATTCTGACTCTGGTGAACTTATAGCCTCTCTTAGAGTGTGGGGTACATCACATGCTACTCTATAACAATAATCAATACTGGCTAGTGCATGATCATCATCACTGTTTATTCCACACTCATAATCTCTCAAATACTGTGGAGGCCTCTTCTCCCTCTGTGGATAACGCCTGCTCTCAACACTTTCCTTTTCACCTGTGTTGGGGCTTGGGTCACACGTTTCAGTTCTTATGTCCTGGGGTTCTATTTTCTCGGGTTTTGGTAGGTGAGTTTTGGCGCTCTCCCTACGCACATCATCTTCACACGTTAACTGATCTGTCTGAGTGTGGCATTTTGTCCCACTCTTTGTAAAAACTCCACCAACCTACTTTTGTTCACTTTCCCTGAATCTGGATAGAAAACTAGATATTCAGGGCTATTCTTGTCATAACCAATGAAAATCCCTTCTTCACATCGAGAGTCTAACTTTTTCTTGTTCTGTTTGTATGCATAACACTCTGACCCAAATATTATCATTCTTGAAAGATCAGGCTTCTTTCCAGTCAGCATATAGTATGGGGTCTGTTCTACACGTCTGTTAAAACATCTGTTGCGAATAACAGCTGCAGTCTGGATTGCATACGTCCATAACATTTTTGGCAAGCTACTCTGGATTAACATACACCTCGCCATGTCAAGCAAAGTTCTCCAGCTCCTCTCAGCGGTTCCATTCTGATGGGGTGAATAGGGAGCTGAGGTCTCGTGTCTAATTGCATTTTTACTGAGCAGGGTCTGAAATTCCCTGGATGTAAACTCGGTGCCATTATCAGATCTCATACATTTAATTTACCATAAGGTGAAACATCAGCAATGAACTTCTCTGTTCCTTTGACTGTATCACTCTTTGCTCTCAAAAAATATGTAAAGATTGCACCTGAATAGTCATCAGTAAATGCCAAGATATATCTGAACCCATCTTTTGCTACCGGTTCCATAGGTCCAGCTAAATCTGCGTGCACAAGTCCAAGGGGAACTTTTGCTTTTTCATCTGCCTTCCTGTTCCTGCTCTGAACAAATTTTCCTTGTATGCACACTTCACATTTTAAATTAGACATTTCCGTTTTACCTTTAATTTTCATCCCCTTTGTAACATTTTCCAGCTTCAACACATCTTCATAATTACAGTGACCAAGAATTTCATGCCATGTGTGAATATCGTAACATACATGACATTGAAACATCATCTGTGACCGTGCTTAAATAGAACAGTCATACACCTGAATGTCAAATGTCACACCGTTCTTATGAACAAGTCTGTTCTGACCTTCTTTAAAAATGGCCGTCGCTCCCTGGGACGTCGCTGCCTTGACTGAGAAGATGTCCTGTGGAAAAGATGGGACGTACAGCGCCCCCATCAGCATCGTGTCCACCACTTGACCATTGTTGTCTCTCAGGCGAACTTGGGCCGTACCTTTCCTCAGGGCGATACCGCTGGTCCTCTCTCCATCAGCCAGCTCTAGGATGTGCTTATGTGGCTCAAAACTTTTATCAAAGTCCTTGAACTGTGTAATGTCCCGGATGATATGCGACGTTGCTCCTGTATCAACCATGAGACCTTTTTCCTTCACCCCGCTGGCCATGACGGCATCCACTTGGCCCACCTTAAAAGCAAAAGTGTGATCCTCCTCATCCATCACCTGTTTCACGTTGTCCCGCTTTCTCCACTTGCTATTCACATTCCTGTGCGTGAAACTTTTACAAAAATTACACCACTGACGCTGTTCTCGATTCTCACTCGTAGTAGAAATGCACTCCACAGCCTTATGTCCCTTCTGTCCGCAGTTAAAACAGGTCAATTTCGCATTCCACCCGTCTCTTGCTTTCACCTTCATCACACTGTCATCCTCTGAGCAAGCAGCACTAAACTTTTCTGTGCTCTCATAACTCCTCAGCTTTGTTTTGAACTCTGTGACAGTTCTCGTTTCATTACTTTGGGTTATGTGAATGGAAAAGGGCTTAAAAGAGTCCAGTAAGCCCTTCAGAACCATTGCAATCAACAAGCCATCACTTAAAGTCTCTTCCGCATTTCTCAAAGCTGTAATAGCGGTCTCTGCGCGAATGACATAATCTGTGATGCTCTCATTGACAGCTTTCTGAAGAGATGTAAGCTCTCACTGTGTATAAGCTGATCACTCGTGGTTTCCCTGTACCAGCATAGTGTTCTCTCAGAATCTTTAACGCCTTTCTTCCATCATCCGCTGCATCTCTCATCACAAGGGAAAGGCTTTTATCATCCAACAGCTGAATCAGTTCTGCATACGCGTCCTCATTTTTCTCCGTGTCTTCTTCTTCCTCGTCCTCATCAGGTTCACTCAGTATGGTGCTCTTTAAACCGAGCTGACGCAGGTGTGCCAGAAACTTAGTTTCCCACAGTTCATAATTTTTCTCATCCCCGTCAAAACATAAACGGTTCCACCGGCTTCCAAACTCCTTCCTGGGCCCATAACCTGTTGACTTTGCCATCATAACATAAAGGGTAGAAAACCGGCTAAACACATGACTGATGAATAAACTCACGTAGCCATCAGATTTCGTTTGACTGTCGTGCACACTCCCACACATGTTGTTGTTGTTGTTGTTGATACTTTATTTATCCCAAGGGAAATTTAAGGCATCCAGTAGCTTAGACAACAGATTTCCACATCTATAACTCATGCAATATATAGAGGGGTTTCACCGACGTCACGTTCTGGGCGGTACCTCCATTTTGGAGGTACTCGGTGTAAACAACTGAATGGAGCACAATGGAGTATTGTGCGCTTTGGATACTTTAAGTGAATTATAGCCATGTCTAAACAACAGAAAAGCTCATCAAAACGCGTCCAAGATGCAAAGGCATATAGGGAAGGACTTGGGCCACAAGAAAAGGCGCGATATTTTGAGAAATTACGATTTATTGGCGGTGCAGATTCCTACGAGTTAGCTCCCTCTTCGTAGATCCATAACAACCCGGTGATTCTTCCTTCAGTTGCATATCCTGATATATTGAATTGTGCACCTTTTCTGTAATCGTGATATGTTCTTTAAATATTTTTGGCATTTGTTTTCTAGTTGGTAATATTTTTGTAAAGATATTTTGACAAATAAAAGTTATACTCAAGTTACATACAAAATTGTGTTTACAGTTAGTGTATTGCACTATATTACACTGTATAATTTATAGTAGTGTAAAGTTTATAAGTGTCCTGATAAAAGTCTTTTTTCTTTAATAAATCTGTGTTCTGATGATCGGGATATGCTGTGTGTTGTCATCCACAACAAAACAATGACTTAATGACTGTAAATTAACAATCATTTAGATCATTTTTGGCTTAATAGACAAGTCCAGACATGGATTAATTTATATTTTTATTGGCAAAGTGCATATAAAAATATAATTTAGATTATAATTTAATTCAGATTAAAAATAATGTAATCTGATGGACTAAAGTTCACCAGAGCACAACAGACAAGTTCAATCTTATCTATGGTACAATACCCATCACCATCTTTGTACATCAATTGGCAAGATTCCCCCCAAAATAGTATATTTCTGGCGCACACAACCAATCACACGCTCAACATGAATCCTGACGTGGGCAATTTAATGCGAATAAAC
The DNA here is from genome assembly GCF_016745375.1 of Pimephales promelas. The sequence goes on from NW_024121321.1 coordinate 29,091,667, forward strand.
ATGACATCAATTACATCAGTGACAATCCTTGAAGCAGTGGCTTTTGACACGTTGAATGCATATGACAGGAAGGTTGTGGAAACATTAAGCCTAAGACGCATCAATGTCAAAATTTTGGAAGTCGATAATATTCCAAATGTTTTTCTCGGTTTTTCCTATTGGTACAACCTGAAACACGGCAATAATTAAACATTTTCCTTGACGACGTTCGAGATATAGCTCAGTGCTTATGCTTATTGTGATGCGGAGTGCCTCCAAAATGGCCGACTTCCGGTTTGATGACGCGTCGTGAAACCCCTCTATATATATATATATTTTTTTTTAAATGAGCATGCAGTCATGAGCATGCAGTCATTTATTAAATTGCAACATCTGAAGAACATAATGAACAAACCACACCCCTTAGACTCACACTCCCTTAGTCAATATCCATAATAAGAGCACATTCAAGGTCACCAATATTCAACAGGCGTATACCCACTTCCTTTTCAGTCGGCATTGCGTATACCCACTTCTAAATCCCCTCTGATGCGCATCATTTAGTTGCTAATCCAATTTCATGAATAAAAAAAAAACACCCACCCAGTTAGGGTCGTACGTACCCGTAATATTAACTCTAATTTGTTGCTGCAATGATTCTCCCATCGCGACGACAACTGACCTTCTCATCTGATTTGCTTCAGCACTCACCTGCTCGTCAATGTCAAAATGTTCGTGAGACCAATCAAATAATGCAGTATATTTGTTCACAGAAGCGCGAGCCGAGCGCGAATCCCAACGCGACGCTTCACTTCAGTTAATGATCATACAGTGCGAGATAAGATGCAAGTAGCTCAAATTTACGGCTGTTTTTCAATAGACGTTTTAAATGACCCACAGAAATAATCAGTTTTATTAAAGACAGTGGAAATTATAAGCTCAATTTAACAACACAAGCACCCTATTAAATATATTGCCATTATTATTGTATAAATATGTTTTATGTTAAGGGTGGTCTTGGGTTTGTCCAGTAGGGGGCGGTGGCACACTGTGTTGTGGGCTGGTGCACTGTTAAAAGCAGAGAAGAACGCGCATGTGGCGCGCTTGTATTTGTGTGTGGCTGGCTACAGAGATGAGTCCTAATAAAAAGAGACCATCCTGAAGTTCCTGTTTTCTCTGAGTTTTTCTTTGGTATCTACGCTACAACATATGGCGACGAGGATGAAAGTCAGAACTTTGGAGCAGCTGTTTCCTGAGGGCAAATAAAAAGAAGAACGCCAACGGGGTGAGCGGATGAAAATTAATAGCTATCACCTGGAGGACTGACTGAACTGAACTGAACTATGGCTGGCATGCTGGGATCCGTGACACCATTTGATAATAAGTCACAATCATGGGAGGACTATTGTGAAATATTGAATCATTTTTTCGTGGCAAATGATGTTGAAGAACCAGAGAAAAAACGAGCCATATTGTTGAGCTGTGTGGGAGCTCAGACATACACACTAATGAGGAATTTACTGAGTCCTGAGAAACCGGGATCAAAAAGTTATGAGGATCTGGTGAGTTTGCTGAAAAATCACTTTAATCCGAAGCCCAGTGAGTTCACGAGTTCACACTTACATATCATTTTGAGTGAGTAAGATTCAATGCGTATTTGGCGTGCTGTCCGGAGGGAGGGCTCCGAGCTCGGAATTCTGCCCGAACCCAGAGTACTCCTAGCCTGGCTGCGCCCTCCTACGCACTTCCGCTCAATTTCATTTTACTTCAGTACTACGTCTGGGACCGCTCCATATCCTTAGGTTTCCAGAAATCAATTTTTTGTAGGACCAATCAGCGAATAGAGGGAGTGGCTGAGAACGATGACGTTGATGTAGTGCGTCAGTTTGAGTGCAGTAATGGCAGCGGAGAAAGACGTGCGAAAAGCTAGTCGGTCCGTTGTTGGTAAAGAAACTATATACAGAATTTAAAGCCGGATTGTTATCATCTCACCTCTTGTTGCACAACGGAGGACCAAGTGAAGGAGGCAGAAAGGTTGGAAGTTTGTGCTGGGCAGCTCGTGCACAATGACCGTGACATTTTGGACTTTAGCCTGGTGTTTGCGGTGTTCGGAAGCCCCGAGTCCTGGCTGCTAAACTATTGTTGAAGATCCGCTCAGGAGTCATGTCAGTCGCTCAGATTCCCAACAGTAAATTTACTGATTCTTGTGATGAACATTTTGAGCCCCTTTGTGTACTCGTGCAGGAGGTTGGTGTGTCAGTTTTACATGTTGTAAATCATACAAATTGGTTGTGATTTAAAAAAAAAAAAAAATTTCATAAATAAAAATTTGAAAACCCATACTTTGGAGACTATATTTGATTTTCAGTTTTAGATGTCAATGGTTAATTTGTTTTAATAAAAAAACAACTAAATGCCATATAAAAATGTACAAACACATACTTTGAAGACCATAATTAAGGTAATTAAGAAAAAAAATACGTAATATGAAAAATTGTTGTTTATTACTGTCAGAAATATAAGTCTTTTTAGTCTCAGCTATGTCCATTAGGCCCAAGAGTATAAAGGCTCTATGAAGAGTTTATGCTTTGCTTGCACATTCCTCTGTATGTATGTGTGTAAGTTCAAACATCTGGAGAGTTTCTCCCTCTCCCCTTTCTGTTCTTCTTTCTTTTGTTACATATAGAAAGTCTTCTAGGATCCCTAGGTTCTGAGGGTATTTTCAACGGATATTGACCATATTCGGAGTTATTATATAAATGTTATACAACGTATATATGATATGGCATGAGGTCATATATAATTCTATTGGATAAGACCAGATAACTCCCCTTGATATTTTCATATATATTTGCATGTCACATATGGGGAGGCTGAGCTATCTTTTCTGGCTCCCCCAGCGCTGGTGATTTTGATTCTGTATGGTCTGTTCACAACTCAATAAAAGGACGTGGAGGAAAAGGCACTTGTTGGAAGTCTTTCATTTCTAACAATTTGGGGGCTCGTCCGGGATTTCTCCAAGCGGTAAGAATTTAATTTTTTCTCTTTTAAAAGAAGGGAGAGAGTTGGTTCTTACTGTTTGCTGAGAAAAAGTTATTGTTGTAATTTTAGTGCCGTGAAGTTTTACCATATTTGGTAAAATCCTCGTAATCGATTGGGAGAATGGTTATCCTCGTGTTTGAATTAATGCGGGAAGAGCAAAAAAAAGGAGGTCTGATCCCCCTCACTATTTTTTGTTAAATTGGATTTCTCCTCATATCGTTGCGGGATGACGTCGTTCCTCGCGTTTTTTTGATAAAAAGCGCGGGAAGAGCACAAAAGAGAATTGCTACCTCTTTTGATGTTTTGGGTTTGACCTCGTGTTTTGATAAATACGGGATGAACAGAGGAAATTGATCACTTTCCCCTGTTTTTTAGGAAGTATCTTCGCGAGATATTTCGAATAACTCCGTTCATTTTTTGAGGTTGTGAATAGACTATACATAGGCCTAATTCCCCCCCCCCCCCTTCTATTTTTTCCCTCCATCTCTTTGTTTCCTATCTGTACTAACAATTTGCCTTTGTTTTTTTTTTTTCATTTGACTATTTTGAAAAAATTGTTAACTCTGAATTTGAGGAGAAATTTTTGTGTGGCTTAAAATGGGAAATAAAATAAGTCCGCCGTTAATTGATGAAACGCCGAAAGATTTTATGATTCGGAATGATCAAGCATTTTTCACAGAACCATATCTATCAAATTTAGCTGGCTGGTCAGCTGGTAAAACACAGCTAGATCCGTTTCCTCGTGAAGGTTCGTTCAAAGATGCATACATGCAAAGTGCTAAAGACATGATTTTTGGAAATTGGGGTGATCCAAATTGGGATTTTGATTATATGAAACGATCCTATAAAACATGGGAAACGATGAAAAAATACTGGAATCGCGGACCGGAGATAGATAAAACTGCAGAAAGAAATAAAGATCAAAAATCGTCTCCCTCCCAGGGTGCACTCAGTGCGCAGCCTGATAGAGAGACGCAGACCGCTCAAAATCCAGTCACACAGAGTGAGAGAAAAAAAAGTTTCTCTCACACTGCCGATGTAAGCGTCCCCCACCCTCCTAAATATGAGTCCATTCAGACTCCAGCAGTTTGTGAGACGCCTGTGAGAAATAAACTGTATCCTGATTTAAAGGCTGCGACTACATTTCCTTTCGTGGAAACTTCAGACGGCTTTAAAGTGCATCCGTTGCCTCTTGCCGACGTTGTAGCTATTTGCAAAGAACTTCCAGATCCGACTAAAACTCCGCATCAGTATGTTTCAGTTTTGAAGCGACTGACAGCTTACAGTCAATTGACAGGGCGGGATTATCGTTTCATATTAACTAAAACACTCCCGGCTGAAATTACTGAGGAAGAATTAATAGAAGAAATTGATCTGTTACGTCCAATACATGACGCGCCACCGGCCCGTAGTATTCTGATCAGAGATTCAGAACCTGTTGATTTGTCGCGATCTTTTCGTGGAGTTCGCGTGATGGATGATCACGATGATTACGATGTTGATTGGGTGTGGGCCAATGCAGGTAAACTTCAACTTTTTTTAAACAATTAACAACATTCTTAATGAAGTTGTCATCTGCTAAACAGGACATCTCCCATGCAGCTAATACAAAACAAAAAGCTGGTGAGAGTCCAGTAGCTTTCTTTAACAGATTTAAACGTGCTTGGATTGAAGAATCTGCCATCCCTGTTGATGATGATAATTGTCAGTTGTTTGTGAACACGTTTCTGAACAATATGCATGACGAGACTGCTCAATTAATTCGAATCACCACAAATAACTTTTTAACTATGTCAATTGATGACCTTGGCAAACGTTTGCGTGAGCTTTCCTCTGCAGGAGCCTTTGTCTCCTCCCGAGGTAAGACTCCGATAATGTTGCAGGTTGATGCCTCAGCTCCGAACCGTCCGGTCGGTTATAGACCAAAACCTCTAACATGTTTCTGCTGTGGCAGCACAGGGCATGTGGCCAAGTTTTGCAGGCAGAAGTTGGAAATGAAGCAGGCCAATAGGAACCAGATGCGTCGACGCTCTGATGGCTATAGGCCAAGGCCCCAACCTTCGTTCTCTCCAAGTCAGAAGCAACAGCCTGTGTATCAGACTGAATGGAAACGTGCATGAAGGGGCCCGCAGAATCAAGAGTCTGAGTTTTCACTACTTTCGATTCAATATCCAAATAAATCACATGTTTTGCCATTTCTTGAATTGAAAGTTGACCATAAACCATATGTCTTTCTGATTGACAGTGGTGCCTCTGTCTCCTCCCTAAGTTCAAATGTGTACTCAGGCTCCGTCACAGGAAAGAAAATTAATTCTGTGGGCATAAATAATGTTCCTGTGAAATGCGATTTGACACCATCTTTACCGATTACCAGTAATGACGTGCCGTCATTGTTTAAAATGCATGCTTTTGCAATCATACCGAATTCACCATTCTGTCTATTAGGTAGAGACTTGATGCATAAGCTAGGTATGAAATTGGAATTTGAATCTAACTCTCTGACACTTCTGTTTCCCGCAGTTTTCTCCATTACGACCGATACAGGAAGTACTCTTGTTGAGGATTCATCTGCAACTGTGCTGACACCAGAAATTTCGGGTGTCAACCCTCAATTGTGGGCGAAACACAAAGATGACGTAGGGTTGATAAATGTTCAGCCCTATAGGGCGAATTTGGTAACCACTAGGCCTGTGTTTCAAAAACAATACCCACTTTCAAAGGAAAAAGAGGAGGGAATTTCACCCCTCATTGAACAATTCCTGAGTCAAGGCATTCTGATCCGAACTCATTCACCTTATAACACACCAATCAATCCAATTAAGAAAGCAAATGGTTCTTGGCGTTTAACACAAGATTTGAGAAAAATTAATGATTTGATAAAACCACTTGCTCCGATTGTGCCAGATGTGCAGAATATAATAAATTCAATTCCTTCAGCACATACATTTTATTCTGTTATTGATTTAAGTTCAGCCTTTTTCAGCATTCCTGTTGATCGTGACACTCAGCCATTGTTTGCATTTTGTTTTCAGAATTGTCAATACACGTGGACGAGACTCCCTCAAGGGTTCAGAGATTCTCCGGCTGTCTTCTCCTCAGTAGTGCACGATACACTGAAAGATGTCAAACTCCCACCAGACACCTGCTTGCTCCAATATGCTGATGACATTCTGGTCACTGGTGCCTCTGAGGACATGTGTGCTGCTGCCTCAAAGATTGTGTGCAACATTCTAGCTGAAGCTGGATTCAAGGCATCTAAAGAGAAACTTCAATGGGTGCAGAGGAAGGTCACTTACCTCGGACATGAACTGTCACAAGGCAAAGTTCGTCTGTCTGAGGACAGGATCAAAGCCATTGCTACATTCAAGCATCCATCCACACGGAAGCAAATGCAAAGCTTTCTGGGACTGGTCAATTACTGTCGCCTGTGGGTGCCTAACTGTTCCAAGTATGACAAAATCCTGCGTGAAGCTACGCTGGGTGACATGGAGGACATTACATGGACAAGTGAGATGAATCAAGCATTCAGACATTTGAAATCCTCACTCTTAAGGCCGCCTGCCCTCGGCCTACCTTGTTACACCCAAGACTTTCATTTGTACGTGTACGAAAACGGAGGCACAGCCGCTGCAATCCTGGCCCAAGAGCATGGGGGCACTTTCCGTCCAGTAGCTTATTTATCTAAGACCCTGGATTCAGTAGCCAGGGGACTCCCAGCCTGTTTGCGTGCAGTGGCCGCCACAGCTGTCATGATACAAGATGCTGAAAAAGTTGTTTTATCGCATCCACTCATTGTGCATGTCTCTCATCAGGTAGGAGCCATCATGCATAACATTTCTACTCAACACATGACTGCCCAACGCCGTTCAGGCTATGAGGCTATTTTGTTAGCAACTGCTAATTTAACGTTGAAAGTAACTTCTGTTCTTCATGGCCCTACTGTACATTTGCACAGATTGCTGACGCAAGGTGAATTCGAGAGTGACGACCATGACTGCCTGACCAGGATCCAAACTTCTACTGCCTGCAGGCCAGACGTTTCTACGTCTGTCCTGGAGGAGGGAAAGCATTGGTATATTGATGGATCCTGCTTTAAGCCAAATGACAGTACATATTTGTGTGGTTACGCTATTGTTGAATTACCTGATAAAGTAATTGAAGCGCATTCACTGCCATATAAATCAGCACAAGTTGCAGAACTGATTGCATTAACAAGAGCTTGTCAATTGGCTAAAGGTCAGTGCATCAATATATACACTGACTCCAAATATGCGTACGGTGTAGTCCATGATTTTGCTAAATTATGGGAGGAAAGAAACTTCAAAACCTCCGACGGAAAACCAATTTCGCATCATAATGTTGTGGCTGAACTGATTAGTGCAGCACAGCAACCATTGAAGCTTGCAGTTATTAAAGTAGCTGGTCATAAAACAGGTGAATCTGATGAAGCCAAAGGAAACAGATTTGCAGATGAAGTAGCAAAATGGGCAGCAAAAGAAGCAATATGTAGTCCACATGTAAGTGAACAAAGCAATGAAGTGCCGATGATGAATTCGTCGTTGATTAATGATTTGGATGTTAAAATACTGCAAGCAAATCCTACTCAAGAGGATTTGACTCATTGGGCAGCCAATGAAGTGAAACCAGATCAAGCTGGTATTTTAAGAGATAAGCAAGGTAGAATTGCACTACCAGCATCCACAGTTGTAATGCTGTGCAGACATTATCATGGTGTATCACATGTGTCGAAAGAGAAACCCAGGTGAAAAGGAAATATATTTAAATTGTACTTATTTTGATATACTTAATGTATTTTAAATGTACCGTATTAAATATGTATTAAATGTGCTAAATTGAAACAACTTCAAGTATATTAAGTGTATTTTAATATGTATTTAAGTTCAATTTTAAGGTAATAGTAATATATTTTATTATACTAAATTGTGCTAAAATGGAACCATTTTAAGTACATTTAATGTAATATAATAGCACTTATTTAAAGTGTATTTTAATACACTTTAAATCGACTTTAGAAATACAGCATTAGTATATTTTTAGCTTCACATTAATGCGTTCTGAGTATATTTTAAATATAATTTCAGCTTATTAATAATGTATTAGTAGAACACTATTGGACCCACTATTAACATATTAAAAATATATTTTTCCAAAAACCATTTAATATAAAAATAATATATTTTAATGTATTAAAAATACATTTAAACATTTGAATTCAACAAAACCCAATAAAAAAAATATTTCTACAAAACACACAAACACTCTTTGAAAGATAAACTTTAATGCACTACATCAGTAAAGCATTATGAAAACTAAACAAAATACATTAACATAAAATGCATTGATTTGCAGAGGTATTAAACAGAACAAAAATAAATAAATAAATAAACTAACTGAAAGGAGTAGTTCACTTTTGAAAAAACTTTTGGTGATAATTTACTCACCCCCATGTCTTCCAAGATGTCCATGTCTTTCTTTCTTCAGTCGAAAAGAAATTAAGGTTTTTGATGAAAACATTCCAGGATTTTCTCCATATAATGGACTTCACTGGGAACCAAACAGTTCAGGGTCCAATGGCTAACAGTCAATTTGTCGTGAAAGCATGAGAATTGGCTCAATTGCGAGAGTCTTGTGCTGAATGCTTGAGAGTTGGCAGCCCTGACAAATCTTTTTTCGAGTCAATTCATTCATTTCGTTCATTGAATGAACCTAATGACTCGGAAAAATATTTGTTAATTTTGATGAACGAGTTCAAATAGGAAAATCATGAACATGCATAACAGAACAGAGCAAGGCGACCATTTGAGCTTATAAAACTTAAACTTGTGGGTTTTTTTTTTTTTAAATGAGCGATCGTTTCGCTTGATAAGACCCTTATTCATCGTCTGGAATCGTTTAAAGCCCTTTGAACAGTTTGCACAGAAACTGTCTTTTGGACCTTGAACCGTTTGGTCCCCAATGAAGTCCATTATATGGAGAAAATCCTGAAATGTTTTCATCAAAAACCTTAATTTCTTTTCAACTGAAGAAAGAATGACATGGATATCTTGGCATGGGGGTGAGTAAGCTATCAGCTAAAGGTTTTTTTTTTTTTTTTTTTTAAAGTGAACTAATCCTTTAAGTCAAACAAAGTGAAATACAATAGCAAAAAGTAAAGTGGCCAAATCTTGAGTAAAAAGAGAAGTTCGTGACTTGTTCAGTCTGCCATAGACTCTTTTGGGGACATCAGAAACACCGAGGGAAATCTGGCAAGAATAAAAAAAAAACAAGCATTAGTATAAACTTGTTCATTTATAATTCTAATAAAAAGCTGTCACTTTGTTACTTAATTCAGAACACTTAATGCACAAAAAGTCAGATATAATTATTATAACAAATAGGATTTTTCTTTATCATAAAGAATTTTCTAACCATTTCTGAGGTTTCAGGAAGACACAGCTCAGATGATCTTGGGCTTGAGCTGAATGAACCTCGTTTCATGGACTCCAGGGCCTCTTTGAGAGATGCTAATATCCCTGGAAGCTCTATAAGAAAAAATAAAGTTGCATGTTATACAAAGTTAGGGCAGAAAAAACACTAGTTTGTGTTCTTCATATATAATTTGTATTTTGTTTAAATGGTGAAACATATTTAATGAACCATTACTGTAACTTCCACCCTATTATTAAAGTAATTATTCATTATTAATAAAGACAGAACTTTCTATTGAAAGTTACAAGTTGGTGACAGCTGATAACGCCTTGATTAAATGTAAAAAAGCTGAATACCACTCATAAAATCATATAAATCAGTCCCTCGAGAAAAACACGATTATGTGATTGCATAATTCAATGCATAATCAGGCAAAATACATATTCATTTTTCAAATACGTGTTAATATATATAGGTCACTTAGTTACTTAGCTGCTACATGACACACTATTGCCTTTTTTTGTTGTTTTTCACCAACAAAAAGTTACAAATCAAGAGGATCAACTAGTACTACTTACTCGACTTGACCTCATCTACTCACGGTTGGGTTTAATAAAAAAAATGTCTTTGCAATGTGCAAATTCCTTGGCTAGGCTAAATATTAAATATAAAATCTCTCATTTCATTATTTAACATCATTTTAATTTCTCAGTGCAAGATATTTAATAATTGGTTTTGTGAAAGCTTATAGTTGGTGATTACAACTTAATTTATTTATCGAATTGACATGAAAACTGACAGCCTACTAATAATTAATTAGATTTTACTATGAATTAAATATCACAGATGTGAAAGTTTTATTAGAGCTTAAAATATATTATAATATTTAAAACACAAGAAGTTACTTAGGGACAATCAAGCCTGTCGTGTAATCACCATTAATAACCTTTTTTCTGCAAACACAGTGTGCAATGTTTTTATAGTTGTATTATGTCACTGTCTAGATCTATAACAATTAAGTTGATAGACGTCAATGGATTAACTCGCTTTAGTGTCAAATCAACAGAAACGCCAGTAATCCACAGAACATCGACATCAACTTCTGAAAATATTTTCTAAACCCAAAGTGAGAATAAAGCCAATTATACTAATCACTTAAACTAATAAACTTACCACCAAGAAGTAAGATCTTTTCTGGCAGTATCTTGCTCTGTCCATGTCGTGGCGGCGCACCTCTGCGTTGTCCTCTTCACTGCTAAATTGTTCGCGGGAGCTGACGACCTGGTAATCTGCTCGTGTGTTCTCTCAATATTAGATCGGTGCTATCCACATTCACTAGGTCCGAGCCAGTGAAATAACAAAGCAAAATTTGGAAAATATATGATTTCTGTTGAAATATCCGAAGCTATAATGGGATACCACAGACAGTCAGTATCCGCTGTCTGCGCCCCGCCCAACATGTAAGTTCAAATGGCAGTGTGTGATTGGACAATTGCCGGCAAGCTTGTTTTGAAAAGATTGGCTCTGATTGGTCCAAATGAATGCAACTGGAAATATTAACTAACATCCACAAAAAAGAAACAACTCTGTTTATATAAACCTAACATGCTTATTAACAAGTTTTTTTTAATTAATTTTGGCTAAACAAATGTAAGAGTCAAGCTTTAAGAAATTTATTTTGTTTTTCTAGTATGTACACCTGATCTTTTATGTTGATGTGTGCAAGTACTGGTATTCACTTGTTTTGTGGAAAAGACTATTTGATTAATTAATGCAGAAGTATAGAAGTGCATTACTTGTTAGTCAAATTTTAGTGCTTTTGAAATACATATGCATTGAGTTAAGTGTTGGTAGTATTACAAAAAGTGTGTTAGTTTTTGGTATATTTCTTAAAAGCTTAACTGAGCACATATTTATAATTAAAGTGCTACTTCTAGTCTTTGTAGAAATATACAATTAATTTCGATACATGTTTAATTGCCTTCATGTTAGGAAGGGAATTAAAGGGACTTGAATTTTTAAACTTGAAGTGAACACAAAAAATACTTTAATTTAGCAACAAGTATGCTTTCTGTAAATACACTAAAACTTCACTAAAACTATGTTTGTTTTTAGCATATTTCTAAAAGTGTAATTAAGTGTATATTTATTAGCATTGCGTTTCTAGTAAAACATTTTTAAATATAATTAAAATATGTTTGTATTTAGAATATTTCTTAAAAATGTAATTAAATACCAATGTACTTCTAGTACACTTTTTAGAAACATATTTAAAGCATGATTGTCATTAGCATATTTATTAAAACTATAATTAAGCACACATTTATTACCAATGTACTAATAATATACTTTTTTAGAAATACATTAAAAGTATGCTTTTCTATAGTGTATTTCTTAAAAGTGTATTTAAACATATATTTATTACCAATGTACTTCTAATATACTTTTTAGAAATACATTTAAAGTATAATTATCATTAGCATATTTATTAAAAATATAATAAAGCATACATTTATTACCAATATATTACTAATATACTTTTTATAAATACATTAAAAGTATGCTTTTCTATAGTATATTTCTTAAAAGTGTATTTAAACATATATTTATTACCAATGTACTTCTAATATACTTTTTAGAAATACATTTAAAGTATAATTATCATTAGCATATTTATTAAAAATATAATAAAGCATACATTTATTACCAATATATTACTAATATACTTTTTATAAATACATTAAAAGTATGCTTTTCTATAGTATATTTCTTAAAAGTGTAATTAAATATATATTTATTACCAATGTACTTCTAGTATACTTTTTAGAAATATACTAAAATGCAATAAAATACATTTTTAGTACACTTTAAATAAGCATGTTGTAAATACAAATGTATTATAAACACACTATTTGTATTTCAAATATATTTTTAATACATTTAATACAACGTCTTTTTCACCTGGGAAGTGATACAAAATTTGAATCGATCATACTGCATAGCCAATGTTCGAAGAAATACTTTGTTGATATTGGATGCTTGTCTAGTGTGTGCTCAAACCAACAGGCACAAGGCAATCCGCCATGATGCTTTACCGCATCCAGAACTTCCGTTCCAATATTTACAGATTGATTTTACGCACATGCCTCCATGTGGAAATCACAAGTATTTGCTCGTGATTATTGATCGATTTACTAAGTGGCCTGAAGCTTTTCCATGTGGAAAAGAAGACGCGAAGACAGTAGTAAAGATTCTTGCAAAAGAAATTATACCGCGCTTCGGTATTCCGACCGTGATAGCAAGCGACAATGGAACTCCGTTCACTTCTAAAGTTACACAATTATTAGCTAAAGAGCTGAAAATTAATTGGCATTTCCATATCCCGTACCATCCGGAATCTTGTTCGAACGCCGAACGACTTAATAAAACGATAAAAGAACGTCTAAATAAAGCGTGTCTAGATACGGGAAGAAATTGGGTTGATTTGTTGCCTGCCGTACTGACGGAAATAAGAATGTCTCCGTCAGCCACTACAAAAATGTCTCCATTTGAAATTCTCATGGGTAGACCTTTCCCGACCCCTTGGGTCAGAGGTCGCGCTGGCAATCTTTCCACAGGTGACACGGAGGTGATCATCGCAGATTATGTGGATTCCCTTGTTAGAACGTTAAATGGCATAAATGGTGATGTTTCTCTCTCTCTCCCTCTTCCCTCAGAAAAGCCAACTCATCCCTTTGTTCCAGGACAGTCGGTGTTGGTGAAGTGTCTAAAACCCACAAAGCTTGGGGAAGCGAATTATCTTGGGCCTGCCAATGTGATCGCTGTGACAAGGACCGGTGTTCTGACTGACCTCCAGCCGCAGTGGATCCATGCTAGCAGAGTGAAGGCAGCCCCGTCCCCAGGGAGCGCATAAGCCTATGCGGAGGTGGATATCCAGCACTTATCGAAAGGAGAACGAGGAAGAGAAGTAGACGAAAAAAGAAAAAAAAAAGAAAAACGAGATTGCTGATTTAAGTTAGCAATAAGTATCATTGAGTCCATCAAGTCATGTTTGCACAGTCGCTTTTATACCTGATTGTGCTAAAAAATCTGCTAATTTACACACAAGCGCTTATAAGCAGTGGTAATGAAACTTGGTTGGATCATACAGATGAACCACATGCGTTTGCCTCCAATATGTGGTGGAGGTTAGCCAACTTCACTGCTAAGTCAACAGGAAAAAAGAGTGACTGTTATGTTTGTACAAAAATGCCACAAAGTGCGTCTGGACCTCATGTAAGTGTTAAATCACCAAAGACAGATGAAGAGCTGTTTTGTCCTTTATTTCTTAGTACTGTGGGAGCGATTGCACCTCAAAATTCAACTGTGAACTGGACTTGTCCTGATAACAGGAAACTGACAGTTGCAGTACAAGTACATGCTAAAGTGGCAACTGTAGGTCCCATTCCCGACTCATTGTTATGTATTGAAAGAAAAGTAGGAGCCGCAGTACTTGGTTCAATTCCTGAAGGTAAATGTAATCAAATGTATCGCCGTTGTGAAGTACGAAATACAGCCTGTTGTCTTAGCTGTTTGGAAGGGGAAGGAAAATTTAGCTTGGAAGATTGTTTAAAAAGGTCTCCTCTTCCAATTTCAGCTACGGTTGCTTATGCCAGAGCAACACCTGAGCTTCAAGAGTTATGTGATGAGTATTGTGGACTGTACGCCGGTAAAAATTGTAATAGGTATGTTCCATCTGTAAAAGGAACCAGAGCTTTGAAAGACTGGTTCTGGTTATGTGGACACGGGGTTTATACCTCGCTACCATTCAATTGGAGTGGACGATGTGCTTTAGTAACTTTAGAGGAATATTCTATGATCATTAGACCACACAGGTATGACAATGTGACTAACCAACGAAACACACGCTCCCTCTCTGACCGCAGCTCAACTAGTAGTTTGGGAAGAGACAATCCAGTCCCCAAAGAACACAGATTATGGACTGGTATGGAAAGATTCTTTGAAAGTATATTCCCATCAATAGGAGTTGGTAGTCTTCAAGTTGAAGTAGAAGTTACAAGATATGAATTGATTTCCTTTATTAAAACGACAAAAGCCACCTTAGAAGGTGTCCGAGAGGAGCTTCGAGCTCTTCGTTTAACTGCTTTACAGAATCGTTTGGTTCTGGATCAACTTACAGCTGCACGGGGTGGAGTCTGTGTGATCGTTGGAATTTCTTGTTGTACGTATATACCAGAAAATGATGAAGATGGTCATATCATAGCTGATGGAATAAACAATATGACAAGAATTGCTGATGAATTACAAAGAAGAGAAGTGAGTGATAGAGGTGGTTTTGGAGATTGGATTACGAGTTGGAAACAAATGCTTGTATCTGCCTTAATACCAATAGGAGTTATCCTATTAATCATTGCATTTATTGTTTGCTGTATTATCCCATTTATTAGGATGTTGATTTATCGTGCTATGAATACTTTCGTATCCTCTCAATATTCTCTAGCGAATAGAACTATCAAGTATTAATGATTTGAAGGAAATGTTTGATTGAAGGATTTTTTCGTGTATTATTCTGTAATAATGGACATGCTGATCATGTGATATGATAATTCTGTTATATGATAACTGTCATTATCAAAGGGGCCATTGTCAGAAATATAAGTCTTTTTAGTCTCAGCTATGTCCATTAGGCCCAAGAGTATAAAGGCTCTATGAAGAGTTTATGCTTTGCTTGCACATTCCTCTGTATGTATGTGTGTAAGTTCAAACATCTGGAGAGTTTCTCCCTCTCCCCTTTCTGTTCTTCTTTCTTTTGTTACATATAGAAAGTCTTCTAGGATCCCTAGGTTCTGAGGGTATTTTCAACGGATATTGACCATATTCGGAGTTATTATATAAATGTTATACAACGTATATATGATATGGCATGAGGTCATATATAATTCTATTGGATAAGACCAGATAACTCCCCTTGATATTTTCATATATATTTGCATGTCACATATGGGGAGGCTGAGCTATCTTTTCTGGCTCCCCCAGCGCTGGTGATTTTGATTCTGTATGGTCTGTTCACAACTCAATAAAAGGACGTGGAGGAAAAGGCACTTGTTGGAAGTCTTTCATTTCTAACAATTACACATCTGCAGACAGACTGATCATTCACTGTAACTTACAGCATTTGCGGCAGATCAGAAAACGACCACAGC
Source organism: Pimephales promelas (assembly GCF_016745375.1). The sequence continues at coordinate 29,107,320 of NW_024121321.1, forward strand.
GCCGTATTTGTAATGATTAGACACAGCTTTGACCATTGACTGAATAATCACTGTCCTTCATGTCAAATATACATTTCGAATTAATAATTGTTCCTAGATTAACAAAACCTGCAGCTCTCGTTGACTGAAATCCTATTGTAAATTAAATCCTCTGATCATTCGGAGTTCGGACTTGTTGTTTCTTTTACTGTCTATGGTTGTTTCCAGCCGTTTCGGCGCATGACATACGTCACTCACGACCACACATTAGCGATTGGCTATGGCAGATCGTGAGTGACTCTGGGCAAATCCAATAGATTTGAACTTTAATAGTGAACCCGCCTACAAGGAAGGAAACGTTTCTCAATTGAGGGAGGCCAGACTCTCTGTACAAATGAAATGTACTAGAGTCTGGTTGAACCAGGCCAGAGTACTCCCCCCGTATGTAAGTGATATTTTAGAAAGAGGAGTGTGGAGAAGGGGTGGAGGAGGGATGCTGCAAACTGCCAATGGATCGAGGTAAGACTGCTGAGTCTATTTATACCCTCTTATCATTGGCTGCTGATTGCTGATTGCTGTCCACTCGTGTCAATTATCTGAACGTGCTCCTCCCGAACTTAGTTAATAAAACTTTATTTCACGAGTTCACACTTACATATAATTTTGAGTGAGTAAGATTCAATGCGTATTTGGCGTGCTGTCCGGAGGGAGGGCTCCGAGCTCGGAATTCTGCCCGAACCCAGAGTACTCCCCCAAAAGGCTAAAGAGCAGAGGACAGCCGCCGGACTAAAGCCCCCACCCCCCCACCCCAAAGAGTGCCAAGATTGGCGGGCTGGCATCTCGAGAAGGGGCCTGGATGCTTTTTCAGGGAGGCCCGTGATGGTGGCTCACTGCCTGGACTCACGGCCCTTGTGGACTGCGAACGAGGTGTGGTTGTAGTATACTTGTCCAGGAGGTTTTCACGCTGCATCCATAATCAGAAACATTAGTAGCAAGGACTCAACTACATGCTGCCTTCCAGAAGCAACAACTTCTGACGTAAATAGGGAACTTGAGAACATTCTGGTGAAATATAAAACTGCAAATCGACTCATCATTCATGTGGGGAAGAACGATATTCATAAAGAGCAGTCAGAACTCCTTAAGAAGGATTTCAATTAACTTTTTGAAACACTTAAAAGACTGAAAGTTCAGACATTCATCAGTGGCCCACTCCCAGCAAGAGGAACAAACAGGTTTTCTCGGTTGCTTGGGCTCAACACATGGCTGCAAAAAACCTGCAATATAAAAGGAGTGAACTTTATTGACAACTTCAATCTTTTCTGGAGTCAGAGGCAACTGTTTCAACGGGATGGCCACCACCCAAACAAACTCGGTTCAAGAGTACTAAAGGACAATATCTTCTTCTCCCTCCATCATCCTTCTGCAGTGTGTGCCAATCCACTCAACCTGAATGGCACACACACACACCTGGACACAATATGAATGACCACAGGACTTCATTTCAGGACCTGAATGGACATATTGCTGACACATCACACAAGGACAATGATAACACCACTCAGCCACAACAACAACCTCTGCTCACGGATACAATCTCAGCAGAGCCCTGCCCACAGAGCTCATCACAGACAGACTGTGACAAATCAGAACTGCTCCAAGATTCAGCACCCAAGGACGACTTTCTGGAAAACAACGAGGGAAACCAGGACAGCATACTACAGCCTCCAATAACACCAGAGCAACAGCCCCTCTCACATGACACGTTCTCACTCTCTCCAGAATCTCCACTTCTGTGCTTTTCAGAGAAAATGGAAAAACGGGTGTATGCTGGAACTAAACTATCACACTCTTTTGCTGCAAGCCTCCAGCAGGCCCCACAACCACCAAAGCCTGCGGGCACAGCTCGCCCTCCTCCTCCTCCCCCTGATAGAGCTCTTCGGCCTCTGCCACGGCGCCAGGGCTCACTCCTCCATCTGCTCGAGGTGAACCTAAAACAACTGATACCAACTCTAAATGATATGAGTCGGGTATCCGCTTTGATATCAGTAACTTTCTTAAACGTTTACAAAACAAGCGGGAACCCAGTGTGCCTGAATCCTTCTCTATAGCGGTTCAAATACATGATAGAAAATCTAAGGCCTTCAACAGCCGTACAGCAAACCCATCTAATCTGGTGTCCATTACACGCCAAACCAAGACTGCTGTGGGGACAAAAAGTAAGACTATAAAGTTAGCACTTTTAAACATCCGCTCACTTAAAAATAAATCACTTCTAGTCAGCGACTTAATAACTACATACAACTTGGACTTTATGTTTCTAAATGAAACTTGGCTAGAAGACAGCTGCAGTGCAACGGTCTTAAACGAAACATCCCCTCCTAACTTTACTTATATGAGTGTTTGCAGAGTGGGTAAGAGAGGTGGCGGCTTAGCTGCTCTTTTTAAAGATGTTTATGAATGTAAGCAAATATCATTTGGGAATTACCCCTCTTTCGAATATCGAGAATAAGTGTGAGTAGACTAAAGCTTTAAATGTCCAATTTAAAACGAACAAATTCGAATCGGAAGCCAATATCTTCTGACTATGTAATTATGTAGCCTAGCTAATTATGTATTTCTCTCTAAAGGTGCATCCGGGGATGGAGATTTGTTTTGAGCAGAAAATGATTTAGAAAACAATAGTTTTATTAATAAACAATTAATGCCTCGTTATTTTATATTATTTTATTATCAGACACATTTATTATATCTTATAAATCATCTATAAATCCCCTTTCTGTATAGGCTGTGGTTACGGCTCTTCTCATTCAGCACTGCGGGGGAAAATCATTTCCAGGTTCTAATTTGGCCTCAGAAAACCAGTAAAATCTTTTTTTTCCATATTCATTTGTCAAATATTTTAAATGTTTAAAGGGGCAAAAAATCAAACAAATATATAGCCTATACATTTTTGCGCAGCATTTGACGTAGTCCTACAGTTCAAATGAACATTTTGGTGTTCAACTCTGCGTTTTACAAAATACAACAACCGTTCATTTTTCGTTTTGCAATTAGGCCTACGGATTAAATAAGGGGAAACAACGCATTCTCACCCCAAGGCGTCACCTTTGACCATGCTTCAATATTTGACGTTTTAGGCGCCCTTTAGCGTCACTTACATGACGCGATCCTACGGCGTCATCTAACTGACGCTAAAGGAAAGCGTCAGTTAGAGGACGCGGTTAGGTTTAGGTGTGGGGTGGGGGTAGGGTACACGCAGTGGTGGAGGAAGTACTGAATCTCAGTACTTAAGTAAAAGTACAAATACCCAGATAAATATTTACTTTAGTAAAAGTAGAAGTAACACAATGACAACCATACTTAAGTAAAAAGTAAAAAGTACTTTATTTTAAATGTACTTTAAGTATTAAAAGTAAAAGTACTTGCATAACAATTTATTATCTTAATGTCTATTTTCTAATGATTAATAAAACATTTAATTCTAACTCATTCAACCTAATAGCCTACTCCTATAGTGATGTTCAATAATGATGGAAAAAAATGTCACCATTTCTGAAACAAGCTTGCAATTAGACAATATCATGCTTATCCTTACTATTGGCAGTAAACGCGATTCTTTCATGGTGTAATTCTGAACCTCTTGGCTTGCCATAATCCTAACCAAACCAAACGTATATTACACACGGTGTGTTTCCTATGCACGTAAAAACAAATTTTCGCGTATGAGTTGCACGATAAACACACTGCGTGTGAGACGCATTTAGTGTGACCGGGTTGATATACTGTATCTATGGCAACCAAACGTCACTGGTGAGACAAACGTGCAACGAACGGACGGTCAGATGACGTTTTGGCAGGGGAAAAACTGATCAGGAAATGTAACGAAAATGTAACAGAAGTTGTAGAAATGTAGTGGAGTAGAAAGTAGAATAATTGCTGCAAAATGTAACGAAGTAAAAGTAAAAAGTAGGCACTATTTATTCTACTTAAGTAAAGTAAAGATACGTGAAAAATGTACTTAAGTAAAGTAACGAAGTATTTGTACTTCGTTACATTCCACCACTGGGTACACGCGATCCTAGGGCGTCATCTAACTGACGCTAAAGGGCGCCTAAAGCGTCAGATATTGAAGCATGTCCAAATGCTTCCCAAGGCGTCAGTTAAGTGACGCCTTGGGGGTGAGAATGGGCTGGGGGAAACGAATGAACACAAAAGTACACTGACCGGACATATACGAGGCAGAGTTCTTTTTTAAAATTCATAAATGATACAAGGAATAGCCTACTAGACAAAACCTCAAAGAAATGCCACAATCAAGACCGCGGAGCAGAAATGAGGGAGAAACACAGAAACTCTGTGACTTTCCCTGCCATTAATGCTTGGATGACACACCACGTCTCCTCACACAAATAATAATAATGTCTAGTGCGATGACTGTGATATACCAACGTCCGTTGCCATTATTTTTGGAATGGCTTATCGCGAAAGGAAAAAAAAAAATGTTTTAGTCGCATAACACCGTTAATAGAAACGCTGTCATTTCACAATATTTTTTTATCGACAATCAGAAAAAAAACGCAAAAAAGTTGTGCAAATATGTATTGACGCCACTTAACCGAGCAAAAAGGCTTCAATCGGTTATGCAATTTTAAACGGTTAATCGGTTAACCATGGACACCCCTACTCAGCACCATAAAGACCAAAAATGGCCCATTGAAACCCATTAAAACGTTGTTTAAATCCGAGGCTGTCATTAATACATGAAACATGATTTTTGCTCAAACATCCTTTCATTTTGAAGCAAAAGCATTATATTTGCATTATATAGTGTATTCCACCAGATGATGTCACTACATCTGTATTCCCTATGGGTGGAAATGCACCTTATTTTCTGGTTTCCACTAGGGGCAGTATGGAGTGCGTTATGAAGCATTTTAATGGCTCAATGATCTAAAATTATGTTTCTGAGTATGTGTGGATGTCTGAGAGCAATGTGTGTGTGTGTGTGTGTGTGTGTGTAGAGCCTAAATATAATACATGGTGTTTGTGTGAGTGGCAAATCACAATTTCCTAAAGGTAATATTTTACCCTTTCTGTTTACTCTCTCTCTATCTGTGTCCCCCCCTCTCTCTCTCTCTCTCTTTCTCTCTCTCTCTCTCTCTCTCTCTGTGTGTGTGTGTGTGTGTGTGTGTGTGTGTCAGTGGTGTTGTGTGTGTGTGTGCGTGAGTGCGTGTGTGTGTGTGCGTGTGCGTGAGTGCGTGCGTGCGCTTATAGCTAGAGAAAGCGCTTCTCACTGCATTGTTTTCTTTCGGTTTGATTCATGCATATTTTACGCACAAACATGAATCTTTTGAATTTTACGCATCTTTGACATCTTTTTTAGCAGTCTATGTTTCAAAGTTAATTGATAACTTCGCACGTATGAAGAGGCACAAACACAGCCATGCAGTCAGTCCTTAGACAATAATAGACGATAATAACGAAGTCTGCCTTTCATAGTGTAGTTGATGCAAAAGTTATAAAGGTATGCACATCTTTGGTGCAGCAATTTTAAACTCGACAAGATGAAGAAAAGCTAGTGGGTCTGCAGACCCACGACAAGAGGAGGAGGGGTGCAGTTTCAGTCCTAGCAAAAAAGAAAAATCTCCACTACCTGTTCAAAATGTGGCATTTTCATCTGTAAAGCTCAACTTCAGACAACTGCAAAAGGGGCAAAACGAGTGGGTCTTGAGGTCAACATTAAAAAGAAGGAAGCAACCAAGAACTTGCCGGGCCAGAGACGCCAATCCACCTATATCAATTCATCGAACTCGATGGACAAAAGACTTCAATTATCTTGGCTCTGTCATTGCATCGAGCGAAACAGACATCAGAGCACGAAAAGGACATGTGTGGGGACCATTCTGGAAAATGAAGGATGTATTTCTGTAAAAAACTCTTCCAATCAAACTCAAACTAAACACCTTTGAAGCAGCGTGCATTTCCATCCTCCTGTACGGCTGCGAAAGTTGGATTATCAACCACAAAATGCAAAACTCACTCCACAGCTTCGCCACCAGTTGCTACAGAATCTTGGCATAAAGAAGATGGATCGAATAAGTAACCAAGCTGTATACAAAGCCGTCGAAAAGAACCAGCTTATCCTTCAAATCCAAGGCAGCTACGCTTTGTCGGCCACTCACTTAGAAGAGACCCAAATGACCAAATGAACAAATATGTGTTATATGCACCCAAAGACCCAGGTGAAAAAGACGTTGTATTAAATGTATTAAAAATATATTTGAAATACAAATAGTGTGTTTATAATACATTTGTATTTACAACATGCTTATTTAAAGTGTACTAAAAATGTATTTTATTGCATTTTAGTATATTTCTAAAAAGTATACTAGAAGTACATTGGTAATAAATATATATTTAATTACACTTTTAAGAAATATACTATAGAAAAGCATACTTTTAATGTATTTATAAAAAGTATATTAGTAATATATTGGTAATAAATGTATGCTTTATTATATTTTTAATAAATATGCTAATGATAATTATACTTTAAATGTATTTCTAAAAAGTATATTAGAAGTACATTGGTAATAAATATATGTTTAAATACACTTTTAAGAAATACACTATAGAAAAGCATACTTTTAATGTATTTCTAAAAAAGTATATTATTAGTACATTGGTAATAAATGTGTGCTTAATTATAGTTTTAATAAATATGCTAATGACAATCATGCTTTAAATATGTTTCTAAAAAGTGTACTAGAAGTACATTGGTATTTAATTACATTTTTAAGAAATATTCTAAATACAAACATATTTTAATTATATTTAAAAATGTTTTACTAGAAACGCAATGCTAATAAATATACACTTAATTACACTTTTAGAAATATGCTAAAAACAAACATAGTTTTAGTGAAGTTTTAGTGTATTTACAGAAAGCATACTTGTTGCTAAATTAAAGTATTTTTTGTGTTCACTTCAAGTTTAAAAATTCAAGTCCCTTTAATTCCCTTCCTAACATGAAGGCAATTAAACATGTATCGAAATTAATTGTATATTTCTACAAAGACTAGAAGTAGCACTTTAATTATAAATATGTGCTCAGTTAAGCTTTTAAGAAATACCAAAAACTAACACACTTTTTGTAATACTACCAACACTTAACTCAATGCATATGTATTTCAAAAGCACTAAAATTTGACTAACAAGTAATGCACTTCTATACTTCTGCATTAATTAATCAAATAGTCTTTTCCACAAAACAAGTGAATACCAGTACTTGCACACATCAACATAAAAGATCAGGTGTACATACTAGAAAAACAAAATAAATTTCTTAAAGCTTGACTCTTACATTTGTTTAGCCAAAATTAATTAAAAAAAAACTTGTTAATAAGCATGTTAGGTTTATATAAACAGAGTTGTTTCTTTTTTTGTGGATGTTAGTTAATATTTCCAGTTGCATTCATTTGGACCAATCAGAGCCAATCTTTTCAAAACAAGCTTGCCGGCAATTGTCCAATCACACACTGCCATTTGAACTTACATGTTGGGCGGGGCGCAGACAGCGGATACTGACTGTCTGTGGTATCCCATTATAGCTTCGGATATTTCAACAGAAATCATATATTTTCCAAATTTTGCTTTGTTATTTCACTGGCTCGGACCTAGTGAATGTGGATAGCACCGATCTAATATTGAGAGAACACACGAGCAGATTACCAGGTCGTCAGCTCCCGCGAACAATTTAGCAGTGAAGAGGACAACGCAGAGGTGCGCCGCCACGACATGGACAGAGCAAGATACTGCCAGAAAAGATCTTACTTCTTGGTGGTAAGTTTATTAGTTTAAGTGATTAGTATAATTGGCTTTATTCTCACTTTGGGTTTAGAAAATATTTTCAGAAGTTGATGTCGATGTTCTGTGGATTACTGGCGTTTCTGTTGATTTGACACTAAAGCGAGTTAATCCATTGACGTCTATCAACTTAATTGTTATAGATCTAGACAGTGACATAATACAACTATAAAAACATTGCACACTGTGTTTGCAGAAAAAAGGTTATTAATGGTGATTACACGACAGGCTTGATTGTCCCTAAGTAACTTCTTGTGTTTTAAATATTATAATATATTTTAAGCTCTAATAAAACTTTCACATCTGTGATATTTAATTCATAGTAAAATCTAATTAAGGGTCAATGACGTGACGCTTGCTTTTTCTGTCCGACTGAACTTTTTACCAATTAATAAACATTAAAATTAATAAAATTATAACATGTATGTCTACCACCTCCCTTATACATATGCCCACTCTTATTTCTCTAAAACTAATTGGTTTATTGGCATTTTCTGCCACCTGAAGTGTGAAAACATCATGTGGGGCGACCGTCCGGCCTTGACTTCTGTTTGGACAACTGGTTTTAAATCAAACTAAAATAATTTAAATATAATCCTTACCCTATTTGGCATAATTTTAAACTTGTTTTCCATTGATTGACAAAGTTATGAAACATTTGTACACACATTTCAATCATAATAAACAAACAAATCTTGTCCGAAGATGTTCATTATCTGAAATATCATCTGGGGCGACCATCAAGAAAATACAAATAAGGGACTTATATTCTGATAATCATCTCAAAGAGGATGTTGCATCAGCCAGCCTCATGGTGAGGGTCCCACAGAGACAACTAGCAGGTGAGTAGCCACTCTCATTTTTACAAACAAATCCTCTTTAAAACTGCTGCAGTGTATACGTCACATTTTGATATCATGTGGGGCGACCAACCTAAAACTGTAAATTATAAGTTTTATACGCAAATCTTTATTTTTAAATTTGTAAATTGTAAATTTGTCAGTGATATGTGGTTAGAAGAAGCTAACTTGGGCTCTATAGCTAAGCATTAGCCTGTTATACTTGATTAAACTTGAAAATATCATCTGGGGCGACCAAGCATCATGTGGGGCGACCGCCACTGATTGCTTAAATTATAGAAAACACATATCATGTATTTGTAGTTTCTGTATGCAAATGTTTACACTCATTATATGCATTTAGTTGTTTTAAATAACTTTCTAAATTTCACCACATATTTTTTCTAAATTTCAATAATTTCCCTGCTACTTTAGAGAGGACTAAGCTTACTTCTTTTTGATTATTATGTTTTTTATCAAAGAAATGTGTGAATATTAAGCATTCATTCTACTTTTTCCAATTCTTTTTCTAACTCTGTGTATGTTTAAATATACTTTTTTTTCTAGATGGCCCCACTAACAAGCAAAGAAAAGACTGCTCGCTACAGGCAGCGGAAAATGCTGTTCAATGTGTCTGCAGAATGCTGCTATATTCAACTGTTAAATGAAAATAGTAATGAAAATGCAAACATTGTATGTTTAAGTGATTAATGAATTGAAAATGAAAAAGGAAAATGCTGTTCAATGTTATGTCCAAGCGTTTAATGCATTAGTATTGAACATTTTAATATGATGGTTTTGTGTCAAATGAAATAGTGAGAAAACTGTTAATGTTATGAAATGTGTCAAATGAAATGGATATGCTGATTCTTCGTAAAATTTCATTAAATATGCTGATTCTTCATAAAATTCCATTAAATGTGTTTTAACTATCAAAATCATTGAATAGTCTTAATTGCCTGCTGTTTTTCATCATGTGGGGCGACCATTTGTCATGTGGGGTAACCAACTATATTCAATTCTGCAGTAAATTCAAAAAATAATATCTGTCCATTTTGGTTGAAATATAATTCATTGGTATAACATCAATAAGTGGATACTATATCTACACATTTTAAATCAGTTTTATGGATTTTATGAGTAAAAAAAATATGTAATTGCTTTATGAGGGTGACACTGCCATTATAGATAAAAATGTATTTAACATCATTTGCAATAAATGAAAGGACACATGAGTATATCTTTCTTAAACAGTTCAATTAATTACTGATACTTCTTAAAATATAACTTATGCAAAGGAAATCTATTAATTATAAGATAAATTACGGTCGCCCCAAATGACTTTTTTAAGGTCATTGCCCTATTCATTTGAGTTTAAAAGCACTAAAATATCTTTGTTTGAAGTTTTCACACACTTGCATGTGTAGACTACACTCCACATGTTTAGAAAATAGACAAATATATTATTATTTCAAGTATTTTAAAAATGGGCCTCTCAAAGGCCTTATACGTCATTGACCCTTAATTATTAGTAGGCTGTCAGTTTTCATGTCAATTCGATAAATAAATTAAGTTGTAATCACCAACTATAAGCTTTCACAAAACCAATTATTAAATATCTTGCACTGAGAAATTAAAATGATGTTAAATAATGAAATGAGAGATTTTATATTTAATATTTAGCCTAGCCAAGGAATTTGCACATTGCAAAGACATTTTTTTTATTAAACCCAACCGTGAGTAGATGAGGTCAAGTCGAGTAAGTAGTACTAGTTGATCCTCTTGATTTGTAACTTTTTGTTGGTGAAAAACAACAAAAAAAGGCAATAGTGTGTCATGTAGCAGCTAAGTAACTAAGTGACCTATATATATTAACACGTATTTGAAAAATGAATATGTATTTTGCCTGATTATGCATTGAATTATGCAATCACATAATCGTGTTTTTCTCGAGGGACTGATTTATATGATTTTATGAGTGGTATTCAGCTTTTTTACATTTAATCAAGGCGTTATCAGCTGTCACCAACTTGTAACTTTCAATAGAAAGTTCTGTCTTTATTAATAATGAATAATTACTTTAATAATAGGGTGGAAGTTACAGTAATGGTTCATTAAATATGTTTCACCATTTAAACAAAATACAAATTATATATGAAGAACACAAACTAGTGTTTTTTCTGCCCTAACTTTGTATAACATGCAACTTTATTTTTTCTTATAGAGCTTCCAGGGATATTAGCATCTCTCAAAGAGGCCCTGGAGTCCATGAAACGAGGTTCATTCAGCTCAAGCCCAAGATCATCTGAGCTGTGTCTTCCTGAAACCTCAGAAATGGTTAGAAAATTCTTTATGATAAAGAAAAATCCTATTTGTTATAATAATTATATCTGACTTTTTGTGCATTAAGTGTTCTGAATTAAGTAACAAAGTGACAGCTTTTTATTAGAATTATAAATGAACAAGTTTATACTAATGCTTGTTTTTTTTTTATTCTTGCCAGATTTCCCTCGGTGTTTCTGATGTCCCCAAAAGAGTCTATGGCAGACTGAACAAGTCACGAACTTCTCTTTTACTCAAGATTTGGCCACTTTACTTTTTGCTATTGTATTTCACTTTGTTTGACTTAAAGGATTAGTTCACTTTAAAAAAAAAAAAAAAAAAACCTTTAGCTGATAGCTTACTCACCCCATGCCAAGATATCCATGTCATTCTTTCTTCAGTTGAAAAGAAATTAAGGTTTTTGATGAAAACATTTCAGGATTTTCTCCATATAATGGACTTCATTGGGGACCAAACGGTTCAAGGTCCAAAAGACAGTTTCTGTGCAAACTGTTCAAAGGGCTTTAAACGATTCCAGACGATGAATAAGGGTCTTATCAAGCGAAACGATCGCTCATTTAAAAAAAAAAAAACCCACAAGTTTAAGTTTTATAAGCTCAAATGGTCGCCTTGCTCTGTTCTGTTATGCATGTTCATGATTTTCCTATTTGAACTCGTTCATCAAAATTAACAAATATTTTTCCGAGTCATTAGGTTCATTCAATGAACGAAATGAATGAATTGACTCGAAAAAAGATTTGTCAGGGCTGCCAACTCTCAAGCATTCAGCACAAGACTCTCGCAATTGAGCCAATTCTCATGCTTTCACGACAAATTGACTGTTAGCCATTGGACCCTGAACTGTTTGGTTCCCAGTGAAGTCCATTATATGGAGAAAATCCTGGAATGTTTTCATCAAAAACCTTAATTTCTTTTCGACTGAAGAAAGAAAGACATGGACATCTTGGAAGACATGGGGGTGAGTAAATTATCACCAAAAGTTTTTTCAAAAGTGAACTACTCCTTTCAGTTAGTTTATTTATTTATTTATTTTTGTTCTGTTTAATACCTCTGCAAATCAATGCATTTTATGTTAATGTATTTTGTTTAGTTTTCATAATGCTTTACTGATGTAGTGCATTAAAGTTTATCTTTCAAAGAGTGTTTGTGTGTTTTGTAGAAATATTTTTTTTATTGGGTTTTGTTGAATTCAAATGTTTAAATGTATTTTTAATACATTAAAATATATTATTTTTATATTAAATGGTTTTTGGAAAAATATATTTTTAATATGTTAATAGTGGGTCCAATAGTGTTCTACTAATACATTATTAATAAGCTGAAATTATATTTAAAATATACTCAGAACGCATTAATGTGAAGCTAAAAATATACTAATGCTGTATTTCTAAAGTCGATTTAAAGTGTATTAAAATACACTTTAAATAAGTGCTATTATATTACATTAAATGTACTTAAAATGGTTCCATTTTAGCACAATTTAGTATAATAAAATATATTACTATTACCTTAAAATTGAACTTAAATACATATTAAAATACACTTAATATACTTGAAGTTGTTTCAATTTAGCACATTTAATACATATTTAATACGGTACATTTAAAATACATTAAGTATATCAAAATAAGTACAATTTAAATATATTTCCTTTTCACCTGGGGAATGACATGGCAAACGAAGCCGAGGAAAGCCACGCACATTATAATATACATACATCGGCAAACTAATCAACAATGACATGCCACCAACAGCTGACGAGATGCGAAGAGCTGCTAGTAATCGAACAGAGTGGAGAAAACTTGTGACCAACTGCAAACCCGTTTTGTTCGCAGCCGATTGATGGTGATTACATCTCTAAGGAGCATGCATTGCAATTCTGCAGCTCCTTATTCAAGACTGTGATAATCCAAAGTCAAGGGTTTCTCTTTGCATTTAGTTTATTGAAATAATTGAATTTTTGTGTTTTTTCCTCTTATACAAATTGATGGTTTCGCCACCAAAACTGGTAATTAAAGGGTTAAAATCCTGAAATTGATTAAATTTTTGGTAGTTATGATGAGGACTGGTGCTGATTAAAAGATTTAACTTGGTAAAAGTGGAAAATAATAATAATATATAATATTTTAGGCAATATTTAATATGTGGCCATTTTTGGTCTCTAACGCGCTAAGTGTCGTTTTTTTTTTAAATCTGGCATAACACAAAATCTTTAAATATACCAGAAATAATGTTGCTGCTGATCTTTGACATATTCAAGACTGTGATAATCCAAATCTAAAGTTTTCTCTTTGCATTTAGTTTATTGAAAATAATTGAATTTTTGTGTTTTATCCTCTTATACAAATCGATGGTTTCGCCACCAAAACTGGTAATTAAAGGGTTCCTGAAATTGAATACATTTTTGGTAGTTATGATGAGGACTGATGCTGGTTAAAAGATTTAACTTGGTAAAAGTGGGAAATAATAAAAATATATAATATTTTAGGCAGTGTTTAATATGTGGCCATTTTTGGCCCTTAATGCACTCAACGGTGTTAAAAATCTAATGCAGCACAAGGGTTAACTTCATCGTTCTTTTTAACTTGCCAAAGTATTTTGGATACTGTTGCCCCTTTCAGGACAGTTCGAGATAGATGTAGAGTTCAACCTTGGCTGAATACTACTACTAGAGCTATAAGACTCGAATGCAGAAAGGCTGAACGCTGATGGAAGTAGGAAGTAGGTAGGGGGCGCTGTAATGCTGTAGCACGAGACACGGCGAGACTTGGCATCTTCATGGCGTGCCGCTGAAGCAAGCAAACAACAAATGCTTAATAATTAACGAAAAGATAATAATAATAATACATCAAGTCAAGTAAGTGACTTAAAACATTAAACTCGGCAATCCTGGATCACAGGGAGGAGGATTTAGTCAGCTTGACGAGCTTTATTGACGAGAGTTACCAGTGTATTGTTATGGGCAAATCCAAGAGGAGTCGGAAAGACTCCCCCGGGGAATCCTCTCCGACATCACCAACCGGGAACGACACGACGGACTTATTGCTTTCCATAGAAGGGAAATTATCCAGCTTTGATGCGAGGTTGGGCCTGCTTGAGGACCTTTACCGGGAAATCCAGGCATTACGTGAGTCTCTGGAATATAGCCAAAATCAGGTAGAATCTCTGGCCGCGGAGAACAGCTCATTCCGGGATTCTGTGAAATACCTGAATGAAGAAGTAACTCGACTCACGGTAGAAAATAAAAAAATGAAAGAAATGATTCTAGACGTGCAGGGTAGGAGCATGAGGGATAATTTGGTGATCGCCGGTTTACCAGAACAACCTGAAGAAGATGCCGAGGTAACCTTTAAAAACTTTCTGCAAACACAACTGAAACTTCCAGAAGTTAAGGCCAAGGCCATTCAGTTTGATCGCGTGCATCGTCTGGGTGCAAAAAGATCAGCAGGCCAAAGACCGCGTCCCATTGTTGCTAAATTTGTGCTTCATAAAGAAAAAGAAGAAGTGAAGCGCTGCGGTAGACAGCTCCGGGGTACTGACTACAGTATGAATGATCAGTTTCCAAAAGAAATTCTGGAGCGTCGTAAGATCTTGTTCCCCATCAGGAAGAAATTCCTGGAGGAAGGAGCCCGCGCTGTCATCTCGGTGGACAAACTGTATGTAAATGGGCAGCTACACCGAGACCAGAAAAATACCCCTTGGCTCTACTGAATTCAGATATTATTTTTCTTCATGTAGTTTACATGAGCGAGATATGCTAATCGGATTCGCTGGGTTTAATACATTAGATCTGCTAATTGATTGTGATATCTATTTATTATAACACTGCCGGTCTCTTGTTTGTTAGTAACCATTTTTTGTAATGGTTTTTGTGTTTAGTTTCTTTTTTTCAGTTTTCTTTTCTTTTTTAGTTTTTTTTTTCTCTTTTATTATTTTCTTTTTAGTCTTGCACACTATTCCCCGCTCTCACCCCCCAAGACACTACATGTATACAAAAAATATATGTATAGAAACAAACTGGTATCTGTATATTTTTCATACATACAGACATGTTATACTGATAGAGTCACATGAACGTAAGGAAACATACACAATTACACACACGTATGTGCATGCACGCACACACACACACACACACACGCATACATATATGCACACACATTTATACATACACACATTTATAGATAACATTCAACACACAACATCACTATGTGCATGAATACATTCAGATTTATCACGTGGAATGTACACGGGGCTGGGACCAGAGAGAAGAGGCTAAAAATTCATAATCGATTAAATGACTTTTTTAAACGATTAAAAGCGGATGTTGTGTTCTTACAGGAGACTCACATGTCAAATACTTCAGTCGATATCCTTTCTACAGTACAGTTTCCGCACATCTTTTCTTCCAGTTATAACTCTAAACAGAGAGGGGTTGCCATTTTGATTAATAGAAAGGTCAAATTCACAGTTTTCAACATAGTTACAGATCCCGAAGGGAGATTTATAGTAGTTAATTTATCAGTTCAGAATATGAAACTGTGCTTAGCCAATTTATATGGTCCAAATGTTGATGACCCTTCCTTTTTTCACTCCTTCTTCGCCTCACTGTCTGAGTATACAGACAGTGTATTGATTATTGGAGGGGACTTCAACATGGTAATGGACCCCACCGCTGACCGGCTTAGTAATACAGGTAATCATCGAAACTGGCAATCTGTTAACACAGTCAAACAATATTTGGAAGACCTGGCACTATGTGACGTCTGGCGTTCTTACCACCCTAATCTTAAAGAATATACTTTTTTCTCATCAGCTCATAATTCATATTCTAGATTAGATTATTTTCTAGTTAGCAACTCTTTAGTGAGTGAGTTATCTGATATTCAAATTCACCCCATCACTGTGAGTGACCACGCCCCAGTTTCTTTCAATATGAGGAATAAATCAACTACCTTACCCTCTAGGAATTGGAGATTCAACTTAGCACTGCTTAAAGACCCTGACTTTATCAGTTATTTTAAAAGAGAATGGTCCATCTATTTAGAAAACAATGATACACCAGGAGTCTCAGCAAGTATCCTTTGGGAAGCGGGGAAGGCAGTGATGAGAGGAAAAATAATTTCTTTTGCATCATATAAAAAAAAGAAGGAAAATGCAATTATATCAGAACTAGAATTAAGAATTAAATCACTAGAGGAGATCTATAATACATCACCGGAAGAACAGACGCTTAAGCAAATAAGGAAAGCTAAACTTGAATTAAACTAAATAATCAATAAGAAAACACAATTTATGGCACAACGGTTACGCTTAGAACAGTTTGAACATAGCAATAAATCTGGAAAATTTTTAGCTAACCAATTAAAAACTAACAAAGAAAAATCAATGATTAACTCAATTAAAGACTCAGCAGGTAATATCATACATGAGCCCAATGCAATAAATGATACCTTTAGAAACTTCTATAGAACTTTATATTCATCCCAACTAGATCCATCAGATAGCGATATCCAGAAATTCTTGGACAACATAAACCTCTCAAAATTAAATGAAGAACAAGTCATGGCCTTAGACTCTCCCCTTACAGTGGAAGAGCTATACGAAGCCCTTAAACATATGACTTGCAATAAAGCTCCCGGACCAGATGGCTTCCCAATAGAATTTTATAAAGAATTTTGGACAATTCTGGCACCAACTTTTTTTAAAATGGTCACACAAATTAAAGAAGAAAACTACTTAACACCAACCATGAACTCCGCAAACATTATTGTATTGTTAAAAACAGGCAAAGATCCTACATTACCAGCTAGTTATCGCCCCATATCACTGATAAATGTTGACCTTAAAATAATTTGCAAAGCCTTAGCGGGAAGATTAGAGAAAATAACTCCATATATAATTCACCCTGATCAAACGGGTTTTATAAAAGGCAGACACTCCTCTTCAAATATGCGCAGATTTATTAATTTAATAGACTATTCCAACATTAATAATTTAGAAACAATTATAGTATCTCTGGACGCGGAAAAAGCCTTTGACAGAGTTAATTGGAAATTTCTTTTTGCTACTTTAAGTAAATTCGGCTTTGGATCAACCTTTATTAACTGGATTAAGATCTTGTATAAATCCCCTAATGCAAGAGTTAGGACAAATGATCAAACCTCTCCTAGTTTCAGTCTGCAGAGAGGCACTAGACAGGGATGCCCTCTTTCCCCATCACTTTTTGCCATCTTTATAGAACCTTTGGCAATGGCAATCAGGCAAAATCAGCATATTAAAGGTATTTGGTCTTTAAAGAATGAACATAAGATAAGTCTTTATGCCGACGATGTTTTATTATTCCTTCAGAACTCACGTACATCTTTCACTTATTAATTAATTACATTAATTAATAAGTTTTCATCTTTGTCCGATTATTCTATTAACTGGTCAAAGAGCACAGTTCTACCGATTAACTGTAGGTTTCAAGGGCCATCCAGTATAGCATTACAATCAGGAAATATAAGATATCTTGGCATAAACATCTCATCCAGACTGTCAGATTTAATAAAGTTAAATTATACTAAACTACTGAAGACCATAGAAGACGATCTTGCTCGATGGAAATCTCTACCCATCTCACTCATGGGTAGAATTGCCACAATAAAAATGATGATTTTGCCAAAAATTAATTACTTGTTTTCCATGATTCCTACGAAACCTCCATATACGTGGTTTAGATCACTAGAATCTCACATTTCTCAATTTCTCTGGAAAAACAAACCCTCTCGAATCAGCCTGAAAACTTTACAGAAAACTAAAGACAGGGGTGGACTAGATTTACCTAATTTCCATCATTATTTCTTAGCAAATAAGTTACAGTATATTTCTAAATGGCTTAAACCTAGTGTATTAGATGAAACATGGATGGATATAGAGCAAGCACTATGCGACAATCTGGAAATTTCTAATTTACCGTATTTCAGTTCGAATATTAAATCTCATAAGTGCTTTAAGAGCATCAACATCAGCACTTGTTTGATAGCTTGGTGGGAATTTCTTAAAAAAACAGACTCTTCAATGATACCATGTAGACTCACCCCTATATGGAATAATCCTGATATCACACTAAACAAAAATATGATCAATTTTATCCAATGGAAAAACAAAGGAGTTAAATATTTAGAGCATTTAATGCATAACTGTAATTTTTTACCATTTCAAATAATCACCTCACAGTATGGGATAAGTAATAACAGTTTTTTAGAATATCAACAACTCAAATCAGTAATTAGTAAAAAATTCCCTCTTAATCAAATAAACCTGGAACTCCCACCAAGTGTTACAGAATTTAGGAGCCTTGGTACTCCAAAGCTACTATCGAAAATAAATAGAGTTATATCTAAAATAGATGACACAATTTCATTACCAATTGCGAAATGGGAGTCAGATTTATCACTAAAGCCCACCAATCAGTTTTGGTCAGAAATAATATTAAACAATTTTAATATGACTGACAGCCTGAATCTACAACTTGTACAATATAAAATCCTCCATAGAACTTATTATACAGGACAAAGGATGTTTAAGATGGGTTTTAATCAATCAAATACTTGCACACAGTGCACAAATGATACAGCAGACGATTACATGCATGCCTTGTGGCTTTGTACACCGGTCCAAAGATTTTGGACTAAGGTTTGTGAGGACTTATCAATATGGCTTAATTGTAATA
>NW_024121321.1:29131066-29177781 GCF_016745375.1 Pimephales promelas
TAATTGAGCGCTCAGCTGCCCTGAATCAGTTTGTGCCGGTGTCTCTTACTTCATTGAGGGAGATTTTTGTCAAAATGAAATTATCTACATGTTGCACAAACATTGTTCCTCCACGACTATTAAAGGATTCATTTGAAGCTATTAGCTCATCGGTCCTTGCTATTATTAACAGTAGTCTGGCCACAGGAATTGTACCCAAATCTTTCAAGCAAGCAGTGGTGGAACCAGTTATTAAGAAATCTAGTCTGGATCCATCACTCCTTGCTAATTTTAGACCGATCTCTAAACTCTCATTTTTGTCTAAATTACTCGAAAAGGTTGTATTTGAACAGTTAAATGCATTTTTAAGTTTGAATGGTATCCATGAAGTGTTTCAGTCTGGTTTTAAGTCTCTTCATAGTACAGAAACTGCATTGCTGAGGGTGTCAAACGATCTGTTACTTACTACCGACTCAGGAAATTGTGCGATTTTTATTATTATTGGATCTTTCAGCTGCATTTGATACCTTAGACCATGGGATTTTAATCTCACGTCTGGAAGAATGTGTTGGCATCGAGGGTACTGCGTTGGCATGGTTCAAGTCGTATTTGTCTGAAAGAACTTTTTCAGTTCGCATTGGAGAATTTGTCTCCTCAACGGCTTCTCTCATGTCTGGGGTCCCTCAGGGCTCCATTTTGGGGCCTATGTTGTTCGCCTTGTATTTATTGCCCCTGGGTCATATTTTTAGGAAATTTGGAATATCGTTTCATATTTATGCTGATGACACCCAGATTTACCTGCCTCTGAATTGAAAAGACACGTGTACATTAGCGGCTTTACTACAGTGTCTTGAGGAAATTAAGGCCTGGATGGCACAAAATTTCTTATGTTTTAATGAAAACAAAACAGAGGTTATGTTTTTTACCCCCGGAGGTACTTATGAATCGCAGAATTTTGATCTTCGTGAGTTGAATCCATTAGTGAAGCCCTATGTCAAAAACCTAGGCTTTACTATGGATTGTGATTTTAAACTGGACAAACAGATTAACTTGGTAGTTAAATCGAGCTTTTTCCAATTGAGACAACTCGCAAAGGTGAAATCATTTCTGTCTTCCAGAGACTTTCAAAAAACTCCTCCATATCTTTATCTCATCGCGTCTAGATTATTGTAATGGCCTCTATATAGGCATTAGTCAGGCCTCTCTCTCTAGACTGCAGAGGGTCCAGAATGCTGCAGCTCGCTTGCTGACGGGTACAAAAAAGCGAGAACATATTACACCTGTTCTTTCCTCTCTTCACTGGTTACCAGTTTCTTTTAGAATTAATTTCAAAATTTTGATGTTTGTTTTTAAATCACTTCATGGCCTTGCTCCTAGGTACATGACGGAACTGATTAGGCATTATGTTCCGTCTAGAGCACTTAGGTCCGCTGACCATTTGCTTTTAGTAGTCCCACATGTAATAATAATAATAATAATAATTTGTTACATTAATATAGCGCTTGTCATGATTCTGCCTTCTTGTCTTTGATTTTTCTCTAGTCGTGAGGCAGGATCATGACAGAATCATGTTTTGTGTGCAAGCGCATGGCCTGTTTGGGCCATGTGCTTGTGTTGTCTCGTTAACTTACCCCGCCCCTGTGTTATCCTAGTCTTGTGATTATTGTCTAGTCAGTTTCACCTGTCTTTGTCATTAGTGTTCCCTTCATAATCCCCTTGTGTTTGCTGTCCTGTGTCGGTTCATTGTGTGAAACCTGCCGTGAGATCTGTTTGTTTTGTGAAGTTTGCAGTGAGTAATTCCTTGAGTTAACTGTTAATTTAGAGTCTGTTCATGTCTTAGTATTGTTCCTGTCTTGACCTCAGTCTTAGTCTAGTGTTTGCTACCCAGTCTTGTTTTGCCCCCTCGTGGGTTTTATTTTCTGTTTTGTCTTGAATAAATTCTGTGTTGAGCAATCAGTCTGCTTTTGGGTTCGTCTATCCTCCCACTTCATAACAGCGCTTTTCTGGACACTCAAAGCGCTTCACATAGAAGGGGGGGATCTCCTCAACCACCACGAATGTGCAGCATCCACCTGGATGATGCGACGGCAGCCATATTGCGCCAGAACGCTCAACACACACCAGCTTACTGGTGGAGAGGAGACAGTGATGAAGCCAATTGGTGTATATGGGGATGATTAGGAGGCCATGATGGACAGAGGCTACTGGGCAAATTTGGCCAGGATGCTGGGGTTACACCCCTACTCTTTCGAAAGACTGTGGCTGCGTTCCAAACCGCATACTTCCCTACTATTTAGTATGGGAAAAAGAGTAGGCGAGCAAAAAAGTATGAATGAATCCAAAAGAGTAGGCGAGAATTACCTGGGTGACGTAGCAATTGTCGCGAGATTCGGACTTAAGTGCGTTCCAATATGCCTACTTTCCTACTATATAGTAGGCGAAAACAGTACGTGAAGGAAGCAGTACGTTCGAAACATCAGTTTTCATAAAAAGAGTAGGCGAGAAGTTCCCGGATGGCTTACTACTTCCGCCCAGATTTTTGAGTGCTTTTCCACGGCTACTCATGAGACTCATCTATCCCAGGAGGCCACGCGAGAGGATACGTCAATATCAACATCGCGGAGATAAGCGACGCGGGGGTTTTCAAATGTGAGTAAATACGGTTTAAATCGTATGTGTTAAACTACTATAGAGTAAACGTTTTAACTGTTGAACGTCTAAAGGAGTTAGACAGTATAGTATAGTTGTGATTTTGCTGTAAACACATGTTTTATTATGTATTGATAACAGGGGAGCTCCAGTAACCGTAAAGTTACGTTTCCAACGTGTATTTTACATAACCATACATCTTAAAAACGCTTATTTAAAATGTCTATTTACATCAGGAATGAAAATATTGTATAAGTATTGCAGGTGAGCACATCCCAACATGAAAAATACATGTGTGTGCTATTATGTAGGATTCACTGTTGTCAACACTGCTTACATTAGACAAATTATGTGCTGTGAATAAAAACATCTATAAAGTAACTAAACATGATATATATTTAATTTGTCCCTTATTGGTGTTGATATATTGAGGAACATTTAAGTTGGATTAAAAGTGAGTTAACACATCAACCTCAACATGCAGTGTTGAGCTCGTAATGTGAATCTTGTATGTATGTTACAGGGACAGGAGAACACGCGTGTGTTTATCCAGTGGAGAGAGGCTCATGATGCTGAATGCTGTCATCAATGAATGGGAACCGCTGTGTTGAGTCGGCAGTAGGGTTTGGGGTTCAGTGCCTGTAAATACATGCTTGTAGTTTGAATAAAGCTGTTTCATGTGTTGACTTGTATATGCATTTGTTTATTGTGATGGTTACTTTTATTTACTTTTATTTGTTCTTTTACTCATTTATTCATGTTTCTTATTGTTGTCATTTATGCATTAATTCATCGATTGACAATTGAGATGTTTCACTGCATTTAGCAATATAAATGAATTCATGCATTACTGTCATATTACAAAACAAATTACATTTTGCTTGTTTTATTAAATTATATTTTTAGTATATAAAAAGTTATATAAGTATTGGTCAGCATTTAATATTATTATTTTGTTTAAGTTTTGGGGTGGGCTAACAATGAAATTCATTCTGAGGTAATATTAATTTTTAAGCAGTGATACTTACATTTTTGGAGTATAAAATCAACAGTTTTCTCCAAAAGAGATCTTCAAGCAGCTGCCCGTTGTGCAGACATTACAAACGCTGTTCTAGGTTGTGCTGTCAAGTTACTGATGTTATGAAGTGTTAGAGCACCTGTCGCTCATATAATTTAAACTTATTAATATGCAAGATCATGGAAAGATACTATAGTTTATGTAACAATCATAGTGACAAAACAGAAAATATAAAGATCATTGGTTTGTGTACATCATAATATGACATAAAATTATATTTATACACAGGAAATAAGAACAATTAAAAAGGCTAAATATCTTCATTATAGTTCTTCATAATACATAAAAAAAGTTGTTCTTATATCTGAGGGATGAAACGAGGTAAATTCATGAAGAAAAAGAGGAAAACTTAAAGGAGAAACTTTTTGGGTATAAAATAAAGAAATTAACAACATAATCAAGAGATGATGATTTTGGGGTTTCTTAATAAAAAAAAATATCGTTAGAATAACACTGTTGGTCACATTAGTAGGTTTAAAATATAACAACTTAAATCAACCCTAAATGTATTCACAAAATAAATAGGCAGCTGTTTCTTCAACAATACCACAACAAAATGAGCAAGTTTCATCAATATCAAGATATTTATAGGTAGATTAATTAAACGTATCGTTCATATTTTTTTTTTATTGCATGAAGGTGTTGCGCTTGTGATAACGCGTAGTAGGTCACATGATAACGTCAACATGGCAGATGTCCGGTTCGCATTCATACTCAACGAGATTTGGCTATAAAGTACCTACTCTTTTAGCGCTCGATGAGTAAGTACTTATTGAAATTAAGTACCTACTCATTGAGTATGCGGTTTGGAACGCAGCCATCCTGGGATTTTTTATGACCACAGAGAGTCAAGACCTCGGTTTAACGTCTCATCCGAAGGACGGTGCTCTTTTTGACAGCATAGTGTCCCCATCACTTTACTGGGGCATTAGGACCCACACAGACCACAGGGTGAGCACCCCCTGCTGGCCTCACTAACACCTCTACCAGCAGCAACCTGGCTTTCTCAGAAGGTCTCCCATCCAGGTACTAACCAGTCTCAGCCCTGCTTAGCTTTAATGGGCAACCAGTCTTGGGCTACAGGGTGATATGGCTGCTGATGCTGATATGCTGACATGTTACACTAAAATCTAGGGGTGAAAGAGCATTTTCAGTGGCAGGACCGAAGTTGTGGAATAGGTTGCCCTTGTACATCAGGCAGTCCCAAACCATTACTATTTTTAAATCTAATCTTAAAACTTACTATTACAGTTTGGCATTTGACGCTGTGTGAGAGTTTGTTTTATTTTCTTATTATTTTATTGTATTACTGTCTTTTATTTCTTGTATCTTGGTCATGTTGGTTTGGTCCTTATCGCATAAGTATGTATGTGTACAGCACTTTGTTAAACACTTGTTGTTTTTGAAAAAGTGCTATATAAATAAACCTTGACTTGACTTTGATATCATGCAACAATGTTTGTTATAATAATAAGTCTGAAATACGATAGGTTCATCGCTCTCACCTCAATGGCTGGGTGAAGTCCCAGCCGCATATTTGAGGAGATGGCCAACACTCGCGCATTACAAGTTCACCCTACTGAGCTTTGTGGTGTAGGCCCAAGGTGCTTTCTTCGGGTTATCAGGTGGGTACCCTCCTTCAACAGTGTTTCGTCAATTAACCCACAACACCTCCATAGGGCTTGTCAGCTAATCCCAGCATCCTGGGGCAGCCCCCTCGGCCCCTTGGGCTCGACTACCAGTGCTCTTTTATGTTCCCTCCGTACCCTGTGGGTTGTTCCATCGATCACAGCGCTTTAGCCACAGCCATCTTCATGCTGTCTCTGCTCTTCTTGTGATGTTCTCCATAAGCCGTCTCCTGCTGGGACCTCTTATTCCAAGTCTGGACAGGGCGCTCCAAAGTGACTTCAGGAAATCCTCTGCAGCCTACTTCCACTGGCAAGTTCCATGCCCGCCATCCCGCCTGTTGGCACTGTTGGGTGAGTGGTTGGTACTTCCCCCGCTTTCTCTCATGGGCCTCTTCTATCCTCTCCTCCCATGGCACAGTCAGTTCGAGCAGCACTACCTGTTTTGTTGCTCTGGACCAGAGAACTATGTCTGGTCTGAGAGTTGAGATAGTAATCTCCTCTGGAAACTTGAGCTGTCTCCGGAGGTCAACTCTCATGTCCCAGTCAGTAGCCGATGTCAGAATTCCTGCGCCAGAGGATGTCCCACTAGAGATCTCCCTGGCTCTAACAAACTTAATCAAACGGGGTGCTGTCGACCTCGTGTTTTTGTGGGTCTTCCTTCTCTCTTCCTCCAGACCTGCAGTTAGCATGGCAAGTATCTGGTCATGCCTCCATCTAAACTTGCCATCAGCCAGGCTAGCCTGACAGCACATGTTCAAGGCTTGCCGGTTTCCCACAGAGCGTGCAGTCTGGGCTCTCAACCCAACGATGGAGATTCACTGGTGTTGGTAGTACATCGTATGTGGAGCACAGAAGGAATTTTATCCTCTCATCCTCCATGCCCCACATATCCCTCCACCCCAATGGTCTTCCTTGGACACCGCACCAACACGTCCACCTCCCCTGATTTTTCATGGCTGCTGCCCTCGCTTGCCTATCCTCCTCCTCCACCATACGGAGCTCTTCCTGGACTAGACTGCGGTGACCTTTGGCAGAGCATCCTTCCACCTGGCTCTGGTTATAACTCCTAGGCCCAGCCTGCCTTGTTTGACCGTCCCCACGATGTCTTTGTGGCGTAGCCTTGCCTCTGCGTCTGCCACAGCCCTGCCTGCTGACCATTTCCGTCCTGTGCGGATGGTGATATCTGCCTGGCGGACCAATTGGTCACTACTGTCACGAAGCATTATCACCTGCCGGGATTTGGCCACCTTAAACTCTTCAACCACAGATGTTAATGGCAGCTGTAACTTGCTACCTGAGCTGTACAGGCCAATTGAGGAAAGGGATTTAGGGACTGACAACCATCTGCGAAGGAAGGTGTTGATCCTCCTTTCCAAGGCTTCAACTGTTGTTAACGGCACTTCACACATGAGCAGTGGCCACAGAAGTCTTGGAAGAACACCATGCTGATAGCCCAAGAGCTTGAATCTTCCAGGAAGCCCACTCCTATCCAAGGCTCGCATCCAAGCTTCCGCCTGCCCGAGCATTTCCTTCACACTCACTCGGTCATTCAGTTCAGCTCTAAACCATTTTCCCAAGCTCTTAATAGGTCTCTCACTGACAGTGGGAATGAGGTCTTTTCCAATCCTGAAGCGAAACTGGTCCTGCACGGGTCCTTTCCTCAACACAATGCTTCTTGACTTTGCTGGCTTAAACTCCATCCTGGGACCTGCAATGATCTTGCATAGATCTTCCAGAATCCACTGACCTTCTGGGAATGATCTTGCTGTTATGGTCAGGTCATCCATGAATGCCCTAACTGGAGCCTGCTCATTTGCCAAAACCGCACCTCTTCTAGGCTTCTCCACTGTCTTTACCAAGAGGTTCTTTGCAGCTGCAAACAAGATGACTTTGATGGTGCATCCAGTTACAATGCCTTTTTCCAACCACTGCCAGCTGGTGGTAAAGTTCCCACAGGTGAATCGCATCCTGAAACGGTTGAAATACTCCTGCAGGAGGTGCTGGACTTTCCCTGGGACATGGTACGCATGCAGAGTGAGATCCACCAGCTTGTGAGGGACCGTTCCATATGCATTGGATATATCAAGCCACATGACTGCAAGATCTCCATGGTTGCGTTTTGCATCCTCAATTATCTTTGAGATGAAGCTTGTATGCTCGATGCACCCTGGAACTCCTGGGGCTCCCCCCTTCTGTACTGAGGTGTCGATATACTTGTTGCTCAGCAGAAAGGTGGTGAGTCTGCTTGCTAATATTCCAGAGAATATCTTACCCTCCACATTCAGAAGGGAGATGGTACGGAACTGCTTTATGCACGATGAGGGGTGTAATAGAAAATTTATTTTCTTTGTATATCTTGAAACATATATCTGCTTGAGTGGTTTGTGAAGTTGCAAGATGCATCATCATCTCCTTTGCAAATAGTTCAATAGTGTCCGCTTTGCAAAGAGGTCAATAGGACAGTACAAAAAGACAGAATGGTCTGTCTTTCTTAGCAATAGATAATTTTGAGTGCATCAAGAACAAGACATGTTTGGTTAGGTGTTGCTTCTTAAGTGACATATGTGCTGACTGTGGAGATGCATAGAACTCAGGGGCCTTAGTCCAAAGATAAGACGAGGAGGAGGTACACCTAGGAGGTGGATCTTTTGGGTATATAAACTCTGTAAAATGAGAAGACATATGCCCTTCTCATATCAGACTCTGTCTGTGTGTGAACTGCCTTTCTTGCAAGAAATAAATACTAACACTTATAACTTTCGAGATCTTCATTTGTTCTTCAACTGTTGTTTAAGATGTGTATAAAAGAATTTCCACAACAGGGGATTTCCTCTTTGGGGATAAAACACTCCTCTGCAATGAGCCACTCATCTGGAAGACGATTCACCCTCCACACTGCCTTCAACAGCTTCCATAGTCTCCTTCTCAGCCGCTCGCATTGCTTATACACTTTGTATGGAATCCCATTGGGTCACGGTGCTGAGCCAGCCCTTGCCCTTTTGAGAAAGTCATTAACCTCCTTCCATGAGGATTCTTAGTCAGCAAACTTGTTAGTTGGTTCCCCAAGTTTCATCATGGTCTCTCTGATCTGAAGTTCGGTGCCCCTTCCTGGATCGCTGTGTGTGTGCTTGAGAGATACTTCTCTACCTCTTCCCTTGATGCCTGAAGTTGACCCGATCTTTTGTCCCCCAGAAGCTTAGACAGGTAGGCGAACGGGTTCTTAGTGAACTGCTCCCTCTACTTTGCCCGCCATCTTCTATCTCTTCTGTAGTACTCTGCTCGGCGTAAGGTTTTTATGCGCTCTCTCAGGTTGTCCCGGATTTCCTTCAAAGCTAGTTTTTCCCCCTCCTCAGCTTGCCTGAAAGCCTTCCTGAGCCTCCGGAGATCAGCGCAAAGTTGTTTGATCTCCTTAATCCTGCGATTCTCCCTCGGCTGTCTAGGTGTTGATTGGCAAGATCTCATTTGTTTTCCTCCAAACCGTTCAGCACCAATGCTCCAGATAATACTTGCCATTGCCTTCATTTTCCAGTTCAGATCCCCTCCGAGAATGTGCTCCAACACCTCGTCCACTTCCCGGTCAAATCGGTCCCAATCCCTCCTTGCATGCGCTGCCGGCCAGTTGATTGCTTGCTTCCCTGCCTTCTGGCTGTGCTGCAAGTGCTGCTGGCTGCTCCCACTCTGCCCTAGTGTTGCCCTCACAGGTATATCTGAAATGGTATTGCCCACGCCCTCTCTGCTGTGTGCCTGGAGATTCTGGGTACTGTGGTTGGCCACCTGTCCCAGCATCTCCTCCGTCTCACCAGGTTGCCCTGTGTGTTGCACACTAGTGGGACGCAGGCAACCCATCTTTGCCTGATGGATCTTGAGGCCTTTCGTATTCTTGCAAACTTTCCCACATGTGCAAACCACAGCTGTTTCGTCCTGCTGTGCTGAAGTCCGATTTATACTTTCCGAGGTTGTTGCCATGGTCCGTCCTGTAGGTCGATCATCCTCCCCCGCTCTCGCCCGACCTTGGGGGTATCTTATCACATACTTGTTCATAGCGAGGGTTTGGGTTCCTCCTCACGGAAGATGTGTTTTGGCCTGCCAAGCCGCCACACCCCTAACTGGTCTTCCCCAGATGCCAGCAGTCTCTCCTTGCTGTCACCATCCTTTCATGGTTGCCAACTAGTCTTTCCTAGTAGTCACTCGGTTGCCAGATGGGAAAGTCTGAAATACGATGGGTTCATCGCTCTCACCTCAATGGCTGGGTGAAGTCTCAGCCGCATATTTGAGGTGATGGCCAACACTCGCGCATTACAAGTTCGACCTACTGAGCTTTGTGGTGTAGGCCCAAGAAAAATATCTTTATTTATATAGCACTTTTAATTGCTTCACAAGAGGCAAAAAGACAAGAAGGTTCTGGGCTGGTAATGAAAAGTTTACTGGTCAGACACAGATGGTCCATTAGAGAAACACGGTAGGGACTTTTAGCAAGACACTTTTAGCTTTTCGCCCCATGTTCCTCAAATAGAGCTAGTATGCAATTAGCATACTATATGTATATGCTCCTTTGGATGAAACTACTTCTAAACCAGTTATCAGTAGGCCTACCCAGATTTGAAACTGGGAAAAACGCAACGTCTTCAGTAAAATATCAGTTATACAGGGCATATTTGATAAATGAAAACATTAGTGGGAACAGAATTACATTTAAAATGGGCTTCTCGTGTAATTTGATAGACTTCTGGTCTACACACTGTCCGTTTCCAGTTTTATCCGAATACAGGAACAGAAACAAATAATTTTGAGATTGCTAGATACAAATATTGGCTCCACTGCACAACCCTATACTCTGTGGTATTGAATCTATCCATAAGGCTGTTACTAGCATACCGGTAAGCAGTTTGCATTAAATGCCTTCATCAAAAACTATGAACAAATCTATGGAAGGTAAATGATTACAGGTTCACATGCAACAAGGATAAACATGGATAAGAGTTTGATACAATGCAGAAATGTCCTATGCATAATTTTTCAATGCAACTTCTGGAATAATATCAAGATGATTCCTGAACATTGTTATATTTAATTTGGTCCATTCTAGTCATATGGATCACTTTCTACAAACTAAAAATCATCTACCCACCCTCACTTGAGTGACTTTTACCTGTATAATATAAGAGGAGTTGTTATCAAAATGTCATGAATTCACCTTTGACATCAGTAAAAAAATATGGGAGAGTTTTCTCCTTCCTTTTAAAATGGATAAATCAATATATTTAGCTATTCATAGTAACAGAGTACAATTTTATTTTCACATTTACATCGTAACCCACCAGCTGAGAACCATTACATTCAGTTAGTAGTAACAAACGAGAAATACACACTGATGCTGTTTTAAATGGAAAGTAATCATTGCCCTGAACTTAAGCAAATTGTTTAGACTGGATTGATCAGCAGTTTAAATGCTTTGCCTGAGTAATTGGATAACCTTGGTCTTCTTACTTCTTGACTTTTTTGCCACGAATTCTCAATGACAGTGTCCCCATAATAAGATATCACATTGATTTCACAGGCAGAAAGGGATGACTGACAGGAAGAGGGACATGATGTGACAGATGTGATTGTTGCAGTTAATGGTGTGCTGATGCTATGAAAATCTGTTCTCTCAGTTGTATCTTACATCATTGTTAGAAGATCACGTCATTTTAGGAGAATCATTTTTGCACGTCATGTCATTATTGGTGGTGTAAAGGGCTGTACTGAACAAAGTTGTTTGTATGATGAATGCGTATTATCTTCTTAATTTTGTCATTTTATCTTAATCAAACTGCACAAGATGCCACTGCAGATGGCACGAATTTTTAGTTAGTCCGGATTTTTGTCTTCTCCAATCAGTTTCCCCAGGGATGAACTGCTTAACATTCGTCAGTACACACCACCCAATCTATTCAATTCAATTCAATTCTATTCAATTCAATTCAAGTTTATTTGTATAGCACTTTTCACAATACATATTGTTTCAAAGCAGCCTTACAGAAAGTGCATTTCAGAAAAGTACATGGAAAAATACATTTGGTTAATCATGTAATATTAAGGGCATAACATATCGCCGGTGTTGAGTCGTCTCTTAACAGGCGTTGAGTCGTCTCTTCACAGGCGTTGAGTCGTCTCTTCACAGGCGTTGAGTCGTCTCTTCATAGGCGTTGAGTCGTCTCTTCACAGGCGTTGAGTCGTCTCTTAACAGGCGTTGAGTCGTCTCTTCACAGGCGTTGGGGCATCTGAAGTCTGACGAACGCCATTTTTCTTGGGACTAGCGTCCCGAGATAACAGCAGAAAGGCAGATGGGAAATAATTAGCATAGCTGATGTTCACTGTAAATGATTTCTGTTGTTTTCACAGGATTATACTGTTTTTCTCAACAGTTTCTTACTGTATAATCTATGTACAGTAAGTTACAGTAGATTTAGTTGTTTTCACAGTATTAAATTGTTTTTTCAACAGTTATGTACTGTGCACACAGTTGACAGTATGTTACTGTAGAATTTCAATGCATTCTGGGAAATTATCAGTTACTGTTAATCTAAATACAGCAGTGCAATTGACCGCGAAAAACACCACACACAGTTCCAGGGGTAAAATTGATAGCCTACTGTGTTATTCTTACATTTAAAATAAAAATGTAGCACTGGTTGACCATTAACAGTCAGAATTTATGACATAATTTATGTCAGTGGGGTGTGCATGAGAGCATATTTGACTTTGGAAGAGTTTCTCTGTCGTGTCAGTGGTGCTGCTGTCTTTTCTGCCGACCTGCAACTTCTTCATCTGGTAAGTAATAATTCTTATACCTAATGTGTATGCATACGGATTCTAGCTAATAACTTTAAAGTTATTTAGAATAGCTGACCACGATTTCTATATTCAATTTAATATATTCGACATTTTAATGTAATATGTATATGATAGGCTACTCTTCAATGTAGCCATTTGGGATGTTACTGTAAATTCAAATACATTAGTATGAAATGACCGCGAAAAATAACCACAACAAGCTGCCATTTTATGAAGAACTCGAGTCTTCAGTTCCCTTCCCTCTGTAAGAACACGCAGGCCGTGCATCGCGTCGCTGTCGGCAACGTTTTCGCCATACATATCTGGTTAGTAATTCATATTTTTATGCAAACCTTACGTTACTTACGTTAACAGATTAACGTTAGAAAGAAGTGGCCGCGGAATGTTCTATAACGTCTGTATAAGTCAGACGCGGATTTCTTTTATGCTGATAGCCTAACTTACTTGATTAAATGTGATTTTATTAACATATATTTCATATGTAACCTCTTAAATAAGGTCAAAATGGTCTAATCATTTTGTTATTTACCACGTTAAGTCGGTGGAAGCGCCTGCACGTTCATTATTTTATGACTTACAGGGGTTAGGAATTGATAATCGATAAATGTATCCTGAAATCGGACATCCAAGGTTAGGATTCGGATTTATTGTTATAAAATTAAAGTGTCGATTCCTCTTATTGATTTTTTCACGCTTATTTTCGTGTAAATCCTGACCTGGCGTTCTGCCATTATAACGTACCTCAGTGATAAAGTTGGACCGCGGAAAGCGCCCAAGGTGTATTTTTGTCCAAAATACAAAGCTATGTGTGACATTTACAGTATTGTCGGCTATAATATCATTGTTTTTTTGTTTTTTTTTACTGTGTGTAAACTGACATGTACTCATTTGAAGGGAACGATGCCTTGTCATGCTTTTTTTAAGTCATGTAACTTAATATTGTAGTGTATTGAGTAGAATGCACTTTAGAGTAAACCCAGGGATAATCACTACTTGGCCATTCTAAGTTAACTCTGTATAGAATTTGGTTGGCCAGCGTGTTGTTCGTTGTTGCACAGTAAATATAAAAGAAAGAATTGCCCATCGTTGTCTCGAGTCTGATTTGTATGACTAAAAATAGACAAACACAACAGTTGGCGACGAGGATGGGATTGGATACAGGCTCTGCGGTATCAGTGATGTCACAGCACGAGTTTGAAAAACATTTCAAAACGACCAAATTAAAGCCATCGCCTGTTAAACTGAAAACATACACCGGCGAGCCCATAATTCCTCTTGGAGTGATGCCTGTTACTGTAATGTACAATGGTCAACAGAGTGAATTAGATCTGTACATAGTTCGAACAGAGGGACCAGCACTTTGGGGACGTGACTGGTTGAGGAAGTTGCAGCTGGACTGGAAATCCATAAAAAATCTGCAAGTCACAGTTCCTTCATCGAAGTGCATCCAGATGCAACTGGAAAAAGTGCTGGATGGGGCTGTAGCTGTGTTTCAGCCGGGAATAGGAACGCTGAAGCATATAAAAGGGAAGATAACACTGAATGAGAATGCTGTACCCAAATTTCACAAGGCGCGGCCAGTTCCCTATGCTATTCGTCAGAAAGTGGAAAATGAGCTGGACCGGTTGGAAGCTGAAGGAATACTTTCAAAGGTTGATTGGAGTCCCTGGGCAACTCCAGTTGTTCCGGTTGCCAAGAAAGATGGAACTGTTAGACTTTGCGGGGATTTTAAAGTCTCAGTCAACCCGGAATTGCAGGCAGAACAATATCCACTACCGAGAATAGAGGATATTTTTGCCACACTTGCAGGCGGACAGCTCTTCAGTAAAATAGACTTGGCGGAAGCATATTTACAGATGGAAATGGAGGAGGACTCAAAAGTGTTCTTGACTATCAATACTCTCAAGGGGTTGTATCGCTATAACAGGCTTGTTTTCGGCGTCGCCTCAGCACCGGCCTTGTGGCAAAGGGCTATGGATCAGGTACTTCAGGGTTGCCCTGGTACCCAATGTTACCTCGATGACATCATCGTCACAGGTGACAGTGACAGTAGTCACTTGGAGAACTTAGCACGTGTCTTAAAGAGATTGGAAGAGTATGGACTGCGCGCAAGACGTGACAAGTGTGAGTTTTTCAAAGACACCATCACGTATTGTGGACATAAAATTTATGCGAGTGGTCTGCACAAGTATCAGGACAAGCTAAGAGCTGTCGCAGAGGCTCCACAACCGGAAAATGTCTCACAATTGAGGTCCTTCCTTGGATTTGTCAATTACTACAATAGGTTTTTGCCAAATCTAGCTACTGTTCTCCATCCTCTAAATGCCTTGTTACAAGCTGGAAAGAAATGGATATGGACAAAGCAATGCAGGCAAGCTTTTCAGGAAGCAAAGAACCTGGTGATGTCAGACACAGTTCTTACTCACTATGATCCACACAAGCCACTAAAGCTGGCATGCGATGCCTCACCATACGGCATAGGCGCGGTGTTGTCTCACGTGATGGGTGATGGAACGGAGCGCCCCATAGCCTTTGCATCTCGCTCCCTCAGTGCTGCAGAGAAGAACTATGCACAAATTGATCGGGAAGCTCTGAGCCTGGTGTGGGGCGTAAAACGATTCAATCAGTATCTGTATGGAAACAACTTTACCTTGGTTACGGACCATCAGCCGTTGGTTTCCATTTTTAATCATCAGAAAGGAATTCCACTGACTGCAGCAGCACGGATTCAAAGGTGGGCGTTGTTTCTTGGAGGACATAGATATCAGATTGAATTCAAAAGAACACACAGACACGCTAATGCTGATGGGCTATCACGTCTACCATTGGATGGGTGTGATTCAAAGACAGAGAACGTAAGCACGCCTTTGGACGTTTTTACCATTGCTCAGCTTGAGAGTTCTCCTGTTACAGACGAAATGATTCGGAGAGAAACCAGTAGAGATCCTACATTGTCTCAGGTATATTTGGCTATACAGTCTGGCTGGAGTGCAGAGCAGAAGACTCGTTTCACACAATTCTACCAGCGCCGTGATGAACTAGCTCTAGATGGTGGTTGCATCATGTGGGGATTAAGAGTTGTTGTACCTCCTAAGTTGCGAACTCGAGTGTTGGAGGAGCTTCATGTTGGGCATCTAGGAGTGGTAAAGATGAAAGCACTTGCGAGAAGCTTTGTATGGTGGCCTGGAATAGACCAGCAGATCGAGCAGCTCGCCATGCATTGTTCAGGATGTCAACATGTGCAAAAGATGCCAAAGACTGCACCTCTCCATCCGTGGGAGTGGCCTGCGTTACCGTGGCAAAGAATCCATGTTGACTTTGCGGGTCCTTTCATGGGCACCACATTTCTGGTTGTGGTTGATGCGTGTTCAAAGTGGCCAGAAGTGTTCAGTATGACCTCCACAACCGCCACACAAACTGTGACGGTTCTGAGAGAACTTTTCGCAAGGACTGGTGTACCAGAACAGCTGGTGAGTGACAATGGTCCCCAGTTCATATCTGAGGAGTTCCAGATCTTCTTGAAGAACAATGGAATCAAACATGTGACCTCAGCGCCCTACCACCCAGCTACAAATGGCTTAGCTGAGAGATTTGTGCAAAGCTTGAAAAATGCACTACGGGCCATGACAAGCGAAAAGATCACACTGAATCAGAAACTGCAAAATTTCTTGTTTGCATATCGAAATGCGACTCATGTCACCACAAATCGAACACCTGCCATGTTGTTCCTGGGTAGAGCCTTACGTTCAAGGTTGGATTTGTTGAGACCCAATTTGAGGAGGATTGTACATGACAAACAAATGAAGCAGTCACAAGGAGGAGGAAAAACCAGAGAGTTGGAAATAGGAGAGAGTGTGCTTGCTAGGAACTACAGAGGAGATCATAAATGGACACCAGGAAAGGTCAAAGAAAGAACAGGACCACTCTCATACACAGTCGAGATTGCACCAGACACTATCTGGAGACGACACATTGATCAGTTGAGAAGATCAGATGTTCCTCTGGAAAGTGCCCCTGCGAGTGTTCCATTCACCACTACTGAGACTGTTTCCAGTGGAAGTGATGAAACAACACTTCAAGATGATACTGTAGTTTCCAGTGAAGTGTTACAAGCACTACCTCCAACCTGTGAAGAGAAACGTTACCCTACTCGGGTACGGAAACCACCAAATCGCCTGGATTTGTAAAAACAAACCTGGAGTGGACATTACAGTTATTCAGTTGCCTAAGAATGTTCCTTTTGGAAAAGGGAGAAAAAAAAATTGTTAAAAGGGAAATATTTTTGGTTTAAAATGTTCTTATCTAAGGGGGGAGGAAGTGTAGTGTATTGAGTAGAATGCACTTTAGAGTAAACCCAGGGATAATCACTACTTGGCCATTCTAAGTTAACTCTGTATAGAATTTGGTTGGCCAGCGTGTTGTTCGTTGTTGCACAGTAAATATAAAAGAAAGAATTGCCCATCGTTGTCTCGAGTCTGATTTGTATGACTAAAAATAGACAAACACAACAAATATCACAAGCAAGATTTAGCCTACGTTTTCACGTGATCGTAAATGAATTGATTTTAAACAACAGTCCAACAAACAAGATTTTAGTATTAAGTGAATTACACTTTAGACACCATTTTGTCTGTTTTTTCTGTTTAGCCAAAACAACAACAAAAACGTACTGTATCTTAACTGTCTTGTCTGTTCTCCTTTTCCACAGGTGTGAGCTGTGCATGTTAAGAAGACCCCTATCCATCTTGAAGACCGATGAATTGTAAATCTAATCTAATTAAATTATTCTATTTATCTAACTACTACTACTATACCTTGGTCCAGTACTGACCCACTGAGAACATTTTAAACGGATTATTATCCATCTGTGAATTTTGTCTATCTGCAAGTTGTTTAGAATTGTTGTGTGAAAATAAACGTTGCTGTACAGTTTAAGGTTTAATTGCATAAAAGCTTGGATAGAAAACTTCCTATTGCAAAAGTTAGAACATAAGTCTGCATATAAATGATTATTAATACCGTAATGCAAGTTTTTCATGGCACATGTGCATGATGAGGTTGTTTTGTGTTTAGTTTTTTTTTTTTTTAAAGGACACTGGATAACTTGTCATTTTGTAATACTCATCTGGATTGGTGGTTTACTTGTCAAAGCTTTTATAGTTTATAAGTTTATATGTGTCTCCCAGCCCTGCAAATCTGGTCCCTTAGATAGAAAGCAGCCAAAAACCCTTTAAAATCAGCAACTGACCAGTTAGACAGTCTATCTCAAACCAATAGACAATAGTTTAAGCTGTTTTACCCCAGCAGGGAGTGGGTGGATGAGTTGTTATGAACTATCTTTCTAATAGATTGATCAGATAGCACCCCTTTAATCTTTTCTATTTTACCATGTTCATGATAATTTTTGCATGTATTTATGCATAATTGTTCATGATTTTCATGCATGATTTTTATTGTATTATATTACATTTTTATTATTAATGCATTTAATTGTATTAATGTATTTAAATGTATATTATGTAAATGTACTAAT
Organism: Pimephales promelas; assembly: GCF_016745375.1. The sequence goes on from NW_024121321.1 coordinate 29,148,771, forward strand.
GTGTTTGAAAATACACAATAAACCTTGTGCAGTTAAAGCTTCAATTGTTATTTTTTCTATTTCCCATTAACAGTTAAAATGATATTTCTACGGATTTTCTACAGGTTACACAGTAGCACTATAAAATAAATACAATAACATTTCATACTATACAGTATTATTACAAATTAACAGTGTAATTCTGTACTTTAATATGGTAAGAAATTACAGTAAAATAATGTTATTTAATTTGCAGTATGCTTAACAGTACTGTAGTTAGTGTTACGGTAATTTTACTGTTAAATGAAATACAGCAAGTACTGGATAATTGTTGCCAGTAAGTTACTGTTAATTTGACAAGAAATTTTTTACAGTGTTCATAATGATTTCCATTACATGGGAGTAGATGTTAATCACAATCTCACAAACTCTCCACAACCCAACCATACGCGTTCCGTATGGCATACCACCTACCGCAAAACACAGTATCTGTCCAACCACCCATCATTCACGCAATACAGACAGGAAAGTAATGACTGTAAATACTATGCAACTTATACAAGTAACCTGCAGACTCTTCAAGTTTTATAGTATTAAATGCATTCGATCTAATTCAACAGAGGAATAAAAGGTAAGCATTATGTGAATGCTTGGCTAAAGAGATGCGTCTTTAGTCTAGTTTTAAATTGTGCAGGGTTCCTACGCAGTTTGGAAAAGTATGGAAAAGTATGGAATTTGATTTGAGTAATTTCCAGGTCTGGAAAAGTATGGAAAAAATTAATCAGAGTATGGAAAAATATTGATGTTTCCAGACTATTGTGCCTATTTCGTTTTCTAAACATAAAATTAATAATTTCTAAATGTATATAATATGCAATCGTCTTTTTCATGGCGTTTGGATTAGGCTGCCAGCGAGCGCTGCCTAAAGATCGTTTTTACACTTGATCTGCCGGAGTCTAGTCTGCAGTGATTGGTTGTTACGTTGTTAGGCAGCAGTTGCCATCACAGCGCCCCTACCTCAAACAGAGTTTAAACATCTTTGACTAAACAACTAAACATTATTTTAGCTCTATTTTCTAATTTTCTGGTTAATTGTAAATGAACATCCTTTCTGTTTTTGTAGGGGTTTACAGTTATTTAAATTAAAAAAAATTACATTTCGAAAATGAACAAATATTGCACTGTTTTAGCATTGCAGTTTTAATAAAATGCTGTGCTTTGAACCTGACTGGGTTTGGTGTTAATCGACTTGTACGTGTATCAGTAGCTACAATTTTCAAATGTACAAATTTAACATGATCGCATAAACATTTTGACTTGTCGGTGCTTGTCATAGCATTGTGGGTAAGTGCGTCACCATGTAGCGCTGTTGTGCGTCAGGATCATGAATCTACTTTCCTATTTTAATTAAAAGCAAAAGCACCAATAATACATCTTTAGAATGTAACATACTTGTTAGCAGTTGAATTGTAAAACAATTTATCAGAACATGTTAAAGTCTCTTTAAAGTCAATTCTACAAAAAAGTTCTAAACACATTATAAATGTTACATATGTATTGCTAAAACATATTACAAAGTCTGTGAACTGTGAAGTACTGAAATGTGGAGTTAGACCGTTAAACAGTTTTTCACCATTGCAATTTTACGGATTAATTGGGCGGGGCTAAAACAGGGCTCCGTGACGCACTGGAACTCATGAGCTGCTGGACACGCCCCTATTTGATGACGCACAGAGTCTGATCTCCCTCTCTCCACACACACTCCCTGAACACATTCGCATTCACCGCTCAATCGCTAATGACTGTCAGTACTATTAGTTACTACAACTGATCTTACAGTTTTCTAGCTAGCTATGCCTTCGACACGGACATGCATGGGCTACTACCTGGATGCGATCATGTACAAAACAGTAACAGTATCGGTATCTTCATTTAAATTCCCTTAAAAACGATCACATCAAGAAGAGGTTTTTAGAGAGCCTAACGTTACCTTGATGAAGAGCTGATCACCTTGATGAAGAGCTGATCACCGCCAACACCCGCCTCTGTAGTGATCATTTTACACTGGATCGTTTTATAAACTTTCCTCAGAGACAACTTGGATTCACTGATAATTCACTGATAATCCACTGTTACTGGTGAACGGGGCCAAAACGACAATCTCCCGCCTCAGCTTTCATCCTCCCGTCTCCAAAAGCTAATCCGCTAATATCACCGTCAACAGCTTTCCCGTGAGTGGGCGTGGTTTCAGCACAGCCAGCGGACACGCCCCCAGCGTTTGGGAGCAGAGAATCTGCTCATTTTTTCATGATTTTGATAGCTTATTTTATGTACTTCCCGACTTTTTTTATCATTCAAATCTGGCTGGGTGGCTAATTACACATTTTTCTGTGGTGTGACAAACTCAGAACACATACTTAATTTTGACTTTACAGGGACTTTAAAGACAACCACTATTCAACCAGAAAGAAGTCATATAACCATTCCAATAACTCCGAAGCTGTTCAGTTCTGCTAAAAAACCTGCATAGTTCCCTTTAAATATGGTCGGAAAAATCTGTAGTGAGGTCTGGAAATTTGAGTCTGGAAAAGTATGGAATTTTGAAATGGAAATTGTGTAGGAACCCTGATTGTGACAGTGCGTCACGGACCGTATCGGGAAGGCTATTCCAGAGTTTTGGAGCTAAATGCGAGAAGTCCCTCCCTCCTTTAGTGGACTTAGAAATCCTAGGAATGACCAGAAGCCTCGAATTTAGTGATCTTAAAGAACGCGATGGATGGATTCTCTCTTGATAGCATGCGTAGCACTGTTGTACCAGGGTGCTTTAGTTTTCTCTCTAACCTTTTTTAATCTAATTGGTGCAACAATATTTTTTTTTCTTTATTAAACAAACATACATACAAACCAACATAGTGCGGTAGTGAGCCATCTTGTAATTGCAGAAGTGACATAGAGTGATTTAAGTGTTTGATCTAAGTGTGTATGTGAGTGGGTGTGAGTGTGGGTATGTGTATGTGTGTAACAAAGCTGTTACAAAGGCGGACTCCATCGTGTTTCTGCAAATGTTTCTCTTGGCTTTGCGATCCTTTATTACGGTCAGAAAAGATGTTTAGAACACATCTAAACCCGCCCCAGACCCCGACGTAAGCATGACGTGGTAAAAGAATGGTTCTAGTCCAGCAAGTTCTAGTTCCCGGCCGAGAACCGGTTCTTGGGCTGTCGAAATACAAAGAACTGGTTCGCGCGCAGGCACCGGCTCCGAACCGGCTCTCAAAATGCTTTGTTGGAAAAGGGGCTACTGAGGAGCGGGAATTTTCTTAGCAATGTTAAAACGCACATCAACTGATCACTTGTTTAGCGTTCATGTAAACACTACATTCAGATTCACCAATCAGAATGAATTCAGTTAGATTGAAACAAAAGGTGTGCATGTAAACAATGAATGGCGACTGCAGAAAGTAAAAGCTGAATCCCGGACATCGACGGCCGGACATGTCCGGGAAAAAGAGGACGGTAACCCCTACTACTCTGCTTTCTCCACAGAACAAGAGCCTGCTAGCTTAGCTTCCAAAAAAGATGGCTGACACTATGTGTAATCCTAATCCTCCATAATGCATCCGTCTGCGTGTTCAGCTTCGTCCCTATTTTCAAAACGTTTCTGCCGGTGAAATCAGACACACTGGCACTGATCTGTGATAGGTCTAATCTGCGCATTAGGCCCAACCTGTCATGATATAATCAAGGAAGCAGTTGCAGTTAAACTCTTTTAATTAGAAGTATGAAGAACACACAGAGACAGTCCATAAACAGGCAAAGAGTTAGTGACGCAGGGGATCCGATGATCAGGTGCAGAGTGCAGTGGTGATGGTGGTGGTGAATCCAACGACGAACAATATCCAAACGACAGAGAACAAGAACCAGAGCTGAACACGATTGAGCGAGACACACCGGGAACCACAAACAACGATCTGACAAAGGAGATGAGAAGTTGATGAGAATATATACACAAGATGATTAACTGCAGCTGGTGATGATGAGAGCGGCACGCCCCCCCATCAGCGCACACACACACAACAATAACAGAAACACGAGACGAGAAGTAGACATAGGATTTACCAACCGTGACAGTACCCCCTTCCCTAGGAACGCCTCCTGGCGTACCCAGACTCCCTTACCTGCCGATTGTAATCATCGATAAGGGAGTGATCCAGGATGTCTCTAGCCGGTACCCAACTTCTCTCCTCCGGACCGTAACCTTCCCAGTCCACCAGGTACTGGAATCCGCGCCCCCTCCGTCTCGAGTCCAGCACACGATTGACCGAATAAGATGGTTCCCCGTCTACGAGACGCGGCGGGGGGGGAACCGGGACTGGCGGATTAATGCGAGCATAAAAGACGGGTTTGATTTTGGAAACGTGAAAGACGGGATGAATCCTCCTGTACACTGGAGGAAGATTCAGACGGACTGTCACCGGACTAATGATTTTGGTGACAGCAAACGGGCCAATGAATTTGGGTGCAAGTTTATTCGAAATGGAACGGAGTGGAATGTCCTTAGTAGAAAGCCACACTTTAGAACCGACGACGTATACGGGAGGTCTCCGCCGGTGGCGATCGGCTTTGACCTTGGTGCGCGCCCCCACTTGGAGTAGAGTCTCCCGGGCTCTAGTCCAAGTGCGGCGACACCGCTGGACGAAGGCGTGGGCGGAGGGGACCGCGACTTCGGATTCCAGACTAGGAAAGATAGGTGGCTGGTAACCTACACTACACTCAAATGGTGATAGGCCCGTGGATGACACTGGCAACGTGTTGTGGGCGTACTCCACCATAGACAACTGCTGGCTCTAGGAGGAAGGATTCTTGGACACTAAACATCGCAACGTTCTCTCCAAATCCTGGTTGGCTCGCTCAGTTTGACCATTGCTCTGGGGATGGAACCCAGACGAGAGACTGACAGTCGCCCCCAGCAGTCTACAAAACTCTCGCCAAAATTTGGACACAAATTGGGGTCCTCTGTCAGAGACCACGTCCGTCGGGAGGCCATGAAGCCGAAAGACGTGGTCAATGACACTCACCGCTGTCTCCTTGGCTGAAGGTAATTTGGGCAAGGGAATAAAATGGGCCGCCTTCGAGAACCGGTCCACCACGGTCAAAACTACCGTGTGACCCTGGGAGGGTGGGAGGGCGGTGATAAAATCTAGCGCGATGTGGGACCAGGGTCTCGAAGGCACCGGCAGCGGTTGAAGCAACCCATCTGGGGGTCGATTGGAAGTCTTGCCTGTGGCACAAACTGAACAAGCCAATACAAAATTTCGAACGTCACGAGACATGAGAGGCCACCAGAATCGTTGCTTAACCAAAAACATGGTACGACTGACTCCTGGATGACACGCCACATTGGAACAATGACCCCACTGAATGACGCTGGACCGTAAACTCTTCGGCACGAACAAACGGTTCGGTGGGCAACGAGTCGGAGGCGTTACCCCTTCTAAGGCCTTCTTGACCTTCGATTCGACCTCCCATGTGAGTGTAGAGATGAATAGATTCTCTGGTAAAATGCACTCGGGAGTAGACGGGCGATCGGAACGGTCAAAAATGCGCGATAAAGAATCGGGTTTGATGTTTTTGGAACCCGGGCGGTACGAGAGTGTAAAGTCAAAACGTCCGAAAAAAAGAGCCCACCGAGCCTGCCTGGAATTGAGTCTTTTAGCAGTGCGAATGTATTCCAGATTCTTGTGGTCGGTCCAGACGATAAAAGGTACCCCCGACCCTTCTAACCAGTGGCGCCACTCCTCCAATGCTAACTTGACCGCCAACAATTCTCGGTTGCCAATGTCATAATTGCCTTCAGCGGGGGATAAACGGTGCGAAAAAAACGCGCAAGGATGCATCTTGTCGTCTGAAGGAGAGCGCTGAGATAACACCGCACCTACCCCCACCTCTGACGCGTCGACCTCCACCACGAACTGACGTGATGGATCAGGGGTTATCAGGATGGGGGCCGAAACAAAGCGACCCTTCAGTTTGGCAAACGCAGCTTCCGCTGCGTCTGACCACCTGAACGTCGTTCTGGGGAGGTCAAGGCAGTCAGAGGCGCGGCTAGGCGGCTGAAGTTGCGAATAAAACGCCGGTAAAAATTGGCGAACCCCAGAAACCTCAGTAGGGCCTTACGGGAATCTGGACTTGGCCAATTCACCACAGCCTTAACCTTGTCGGGATCCATGCGCACTCCGTCAACCGAGATGATGTGACCTAGAAAGGGAACAGACTGTGCATGAAAAACGCATTTCTCCGCCTTGACAAAAAGCCCATTCTCTAACAACCTCTGAAGCACTTGTCGAACGTGTTGCACATGTTCCTGGAGAGACGAAGAAAAAATCAATATGTCATCCAGGTAGACATATATGAATTGATCGACCATGTCTCGCAACACGTCATTGACAAGTGCCTGGAAGACCGCTGGGCTATTGGACAAGCCGAAAGGCATGACCAAATATTCAAAGTGCCCCCTAGGGGTATTAAATGCAGTCTTCCATTCATCCCCCTCCCTGATGCGGACCAAATGATAAGCATTCCTTAAATCCAGTTTTGTGAAAATAGATGCTCCTTGCAACCTCTCGAAAGCTGAAGACATCAACGGCAAAGGATAAGTATTCTTCACCGTGATGTTGTTCAGCCCCCGGTAATCAATACAAGGTCGCAAAGATCCATCCTTTTTCCCCACAAAAAAGAACCCCGCCCCCGCTGGAGAAGAGGAAGGGCGGATGAATCCCGTTGCTAGAGAATCAGAAATGTATTTCTCCATGACCTCTCTCTCAGGGACAGAGAGTGAATATAATTTGCCCTTAGGCGGAGACGTACCTGGCAATAAGTCTATAGCACAGTCATAGGGACGATGCGGAGGAAGAGAATCAGCCCGAGACTTACTGAACACTTCCTTCAGCTCCCGATACTCCGTGGGCACGTTTGATAAATCCACTGTTTCCTCCTGTAACACACGAGAAGAGAGAGACGGACAAGCAGACACAAGACAAGACTTATGACAAAAACTGCTCCATGATGCTACTGATTTGAATTGCCAGTCTATTTTGGGGTTGTGACGGGTGAGCCATGGGTGACCAAGAACGATGGGGGCTAATGGAGTGTCCAGAATGTAAAAGGAAATAGTCTCTGAATGATTGCCTGAAGTGATGAGGGTGATGTCTTCGGTGATCCATGAGATAGTGGGGAGTCTTTGGCCGTTGAGAGCGTGTACATGAATCTGGTGTGAGAGGGGTTTGAGGGGAATATGAAGTTTCTTAGCAAATGAATGGTCCATGAAATTACCTTCCGCCCCAGAGTCCAGTAGTGCTCGACAATCGTGGAGGTGAGTTGACCATCGGAGCCTTACCGGGAGGAAGGTAGATGTCGATGAGGTCTTCTCGGCAGAGATCCCACCCGACAGTAGCCTCATTCTTACTGTCGGGCTGGGCCTTTTAACGGACAATTAAACGCCAAATGTCCCGCTCCACCACAGTACAGACAAAGGCCCAGGGATCTCCGCCTCTCCTTCTCCTCCCGGGAAAGCCGGGCTCGACCCACCTGCATGGGCTCGTGATCGTAGGTAGGGCTGACCGCTCCCTCGCCTCCTGAACGCTGCCCCTCGATGCCTCCAGAGAAACGATCGTGTTGACCTCGGCTCTTGACTCGAGACAGGCGTGCATCCACTCTTAACGCCAGCGCGATGAGGTCATTCAGCTTGGTGGGCAGGTCCAGGGCGTAGATCTCCTTCTGGATGCGGTCAGCCAACCCATGCAGGAACATGTCCCACTGCGCCTCCTCGTTCCATTTGCTCTCGGCTGCCAGGGTTCGGAACTCGATGGAAAAGTCTGATACTGATCTCTCACCCTGACGTAGTTCCGTCAACACCCTGGCAGCCTCTCTTCCTGATGCGGCCCGATCGAACACTCGCCGCATCTCATCGGAGAGTTTCTGGAACGAGGAACAGCAGTCGTCTTGGCTTTCCCACACCGCTGCCCCCCATAGCGCCGCTCTCCCAGTCAGAAGCGTCAAGACAAACGCCACTTTGGTTGCCTCCTCGCGGAACGTCCTGGGTTGCAGGGAGAAATGCATGGTACATCTGGTCAGAAATGCTCGACAAAAATTCTCTTCACCTGCGTATGGCTCTGGAGTTGGAAGGCGGGGCTCTGACTGGAATGGGTCCGCTGGTGGTGGTGGTGGGGGAATCAGCGGTGCGGGTGGCGCAGTGGGAAGACGAAGGTGTTGAATCTGTTGGGTGAGCCCAGACACCTGCGTCACTAACGCCTGTACAGCGCGAGCTGTGTCGTTGAGGTTCTTTTCCTGTGTGTCCATACGTTGTAGACAGCTTCCCACAAACTCGTTCAGAGATCGCTGAGAGTCCTCTGCTGCTTCCATGCTTTGGTCAGATCGTTCTGTCATGATATAATCAAGGAAGCAGTTGCAGTTAAACTCTTTTAATTAGAAGTATGAAGAACACACAGAGACAGTCCATAAACAGGCAAAGAGTTAGTGACGCAGGGGATCCGATGATCAGGTGCAGAGTGCAGTGGTGATGGTGGTGGTTAATCCAACGACGAACAATATCCAAACGACAGAGAACAAGAACCAGAGCTGAACACGATTGAGCGAGACAGGAGACAACACACCGGGAACCACAAACAACGATCTGACAAAGGAGATGAGAAGTTGATGAGAATATATACACAAGATGATTAACTGCAGCTGGTGATGATGATTGCTGATGAGCGCTGATAGAGCGGCACGCCCCCCCATCAGCGCACACACACACAACAATAACAGAAACACGAGACGAGAAGTAGACATAGGATTTACCAACCGTGACACAACCCCCTATGGGCGGGTTTGAAAGAATGAGATCTTGTGCTTGTAGTCTTTACAGAAATCCCCCTCTCTTACACTTCCTCTTACAATGACGTAAAATTAAGATTTTTGCTTCATTGTAGGAGGAAGTGAAAAAGGTTGAATATCATATTTCTCTCGTCTCAGGGGAAAATAGGAGAGTGTTGCACGACCATTCAATAGTATAACTGGTTTTCTAAGTCTATGGTTTCTAACAATGGAAACCTTAATGCAAATGGGTGGAGTGACCCTTTTAATTGTTATTCAAACAGTGAAATAAATGCACAATAACAATATGAAAAATTATGATTATTATTATTATTTGAATTGCCATTGTTGTTTTTTTATAAGCAGTTTACAATCTTTTGAAATATCTAGCTAGCTAACTAAATGTATGAGGGGCTAACAATAAGGGAACTCAATTTCCCCATTAGAATGACTTAAATGGTTGTGCCAGTTAGCCAGTAATACCCTGTCCCAGTTTAACAATACGCTATTGACAAACTGGACTGTGTCAAAAGCACATTAAAAAAAAAAAAATTATATAGTTTTTATTTTTATGTACTTTACCATCACAGTTCACTGCTAGGTTGTTAAATGTGGAGTGCCATATCCCCGAATAAGTGATGATGATGAGCTCAGTGTTGATTTTTAGTTATGGAATCATTTGTAAAGATAGAAATTAAGAACCTTGTCCCACTTTACCAGTATTCACCCTATGTGTGTCTTATTCACTTTCACATCTTTATTTTTATTTGACTATATAGGCTACTGTTGTTTTCTCAGTAGGAAGCTTCTGCCACAAAAAAAAAAAAAAAATATTGTGTGTGCAAACACCTGGCAATAAAGCTCTTTCTGATTCTGATACAATATTTGTAATATTAAACTGTTTTGAGGTTAATTTATCTAATATTTATTGTAAATCATGCATTATATTCAATGGCCTAATTCTATGAGTTCAACATCTTTGCTATTAATTGAAAAGCTAATTTAATTAAATCATTCCATTTGAATTTATCGTGTTGCTAATGTATCTTCAATTAAAATATGGGCTATTATATTATACAGTATATTCACATAGGCCTACTTTTATGAGTAAATATCTTTCAGATGAATCTCTTTTACTGGAAATTCACATTGACTGTCACCGTTATTCAATTATTAACTTATACATATTATTTAGTATTTTAAATGCTTTTTAAAAATACATTTAAAATACATTTCTTTAAATGCAGGTTCTAGGGGTGTCCATGGTTAACCGGTTAACCGATTAACCGTTTAAAATTGCATAACCGAGTGAAACCTTTTTGCTCAGTTAAGTGGCGTCAATAAATATTTGCACAAAACTTTTGCGTTTTTTCTTTTTCTTTCTGAATGACAATAAAAAAAATATTAACGATGTTAATGCGACTAAAACATATATATATATATATATATATATATATATTTTTTTTTTTTCCTTTCGCGATAAGTCATTCAAATAATGGCAACGGACGAAGGCTAGCTAGCTATATAACACCCACCGCACTAGACATTATTATTATTTATGGAAGAAGACATGGTGTGTTATCCAAGCATTATTGGCAGGAAAAGACACAGAATTACTGGGTGTTTCTCCCTCATTTCTACTCCGAGGTCTGGATTGTGGCATTTCTTTGAGGTTTTGTCTAGTAGGCTTTTCCTTGTTTCTTTTTATGAATTTTTAAAATTGCATAACCGAGTGAAACCTTTTTGCTCAGTTAAGTGGCGTCAATAAATATTTGCACAAAACTTTTGCGTTTTTTCTTTTTCTTTCTGAATGACAATAAAAAAAATATTAACGATGTTAATGCGACTAAAACATATATATATATATAATATATATATATTTTTTTTTTCCTTTCGCGATAAGTCATTCAAATAATGGCAACGGACGAAGGCTAGCTAGCTATATAACACCACCGCACTAGACATTATTATTATTTATGGAAGAAGACATGGTGTGTTATCCAAGCATTATTGGCAGGAAAAGACACAGAATTACTGGGTGTTTCTCCCTCATTTCTACTCCGAGGTCTGGATTGTGGCATTTCTTTGAGGTTTTGTCTAGTAGGCTTTTCCTTGTTTCTTTTTATGAATTTAAAAAAGAACTCTGTCTCGTATTTCGTTCATTCATTATTTAAATGCAGTTTTTCAATAAAGTAGCCTACCCTTCGCTTTCGTCTCCAAACATCGCGAGACTATGGAAGCTTATGTGTAGCATTATTCAATTTGAAATGTAATATGCAAAATGGCAATATGTAAAATGGCATTTCATTTTCTATTTAAATTTACATTTTACATTACCATTTCTAGCAACTCAACCCATTCTCATAATTTACATATCTAATCATTTCTGTAATGCATTTTCATTTTAATTTTGCCACTTATAAAGCGTTTCAATATGCATATTAAAACTAGTGTATAAAATAGCAAATGTAAATTATGTCATTTCATTTTCATTTTGCACCAAACCTTGCTAGAATGGTAATGTAAAATGTAAATTTAAATGCAAAATGCAATGCCATTTTACGGCTATTGCATTGTCATTTTGCATATTACATTTAAAATTGAATAATGCGCTTTCCATACGAGACGTTATCTCAGTGGCGTGATTCAAACTGGGGCAAACTCAAAAAGTGATTCTGTGAACGTGAGCACAGAAACGGACAAGATGTCGCTGTCAAGGTAAGTAGCACTGTAACACTGGCTGCCAGTTACATTTAGGATTGATTTTATTACTGGTATATAAATCATTTAATGGGTTAGGACCTCAATATATTGCAGATATGCTCACTGAATATAAACCCAACAGATCGCTCAGATCATTAGGATCACATCAGCTAGAAATACCGAGGGTTCACTCTAAGCATGGAGAGTCTGCTTTTAACCATGCAGCTTCCAGAAGAGATCAGGTGTGCTCCTACAGTAGTCACATTCAAATCCAGACTCAAAACACATCTGTTTAGCTGCGCATTTACTGCATGTGCACTGTGCCACTGTTCGTCCGACTATTCCTTTACTTCATTTTATTTTTTGTTCTAAACTGTTTTAATTATTCTAATTTCTTTGGGTTATTTTAATTTCTTCCATGTAAAGCACTTTGAATTGCCACTGTGTATGATTATGTGCTAAATAAACTTGCCTTGCCTTGCCTTCTTTATTAACGGAATTATGTTATTAGGTGCGCTGAGGCCTGCGGTGTTGTCCTCTTTGTATCAGTGAGTGCTAAGAAGCTATACTACGACCACAGCAAAAGCAAAATAAATAACATTTCTAAGCAATAAGGTACGAGAGGCTGGCTGTGCTGTATCGTGAATATGTAAGGCGAAACGGAGTATCCCCTTCTCACGATACAGCACTTGCCTCGAGTATAGCCATACCTTATTGCTTTTATAAAACGGTTGCCACACAATATTAAAGTAAAAAACGATGTATTAGTGCAACTTTCTTGAAGAAAAATCACTAAAAGCCGTCCTTCCGCTATAAAAAATAGTCTCAAGGACTATTTTTTCGGTTCTATGTTGTTTTTATTTGAGCTGCTCAAATAAAAACAAGAACCGCAGTGTTGCAGATCTGTGTAAAAAAAAAAAAAAAGATCTTTCGGAGTGAAAAGGAGAGGATATGACTATGAGGACATCTGGCTGACGTGCGTACAGATTTTTTACTACTAATAGGCCTACTTTAAATTCAAGTTCAAGTTCAAGTCCCTCTGTTGCGGCTATCAGTTATTCTCCATTCAGCGTTCAACAGTTCGGTTACGGCAGTCATCAACGATGAAACTCTCTCCAATATGATTCAATCTTAATAATATTATACCTGATCTGTAGATAAAGCTCTATGGTTTCACATAAAATGACTATCTTCCTGTACTGCTGTAAAGTTACCTTAATCATGTTCTTTTCTGCCGTGCGTCAGTTTTGGATCACAACACTAACGTTAGCCCCCACTTGTTCCTCACGCGCACACAGCAAAATTTAAAACTGTTAAAAGAAAAGGCTCAATAAACTATTGCACAGATAGATACTGTCAATATGCATCGAAATGTCTTTCTCTTTCAATGCGGCGGACTCGAAGAGCTGCGCGCTGTGACTCCGTGTGGCTTCAAGCGTGGATGCGCATGAGCGCTTTGTGCCGCTCTGTATTGGAGTCTTTCATAATTATATCATAATACTTTTGCGCAATGAAAGATTATTAATAGCCTTTTTTGTTCTGTCCTATCGATGGTGCTGCCTCATTAAACAGCTGTGCTGTAAAAAATGTCTTAATTTTAGAGTAGACTAATATAGGCCTACTAATATATGAAGAGTTCAGATGCAAAAGCCTCTAAATGCCATTTGAAATTTTCTTCTTTAATGATGATTTTTATCAAACTTGTATATTTAAGTTCAGTAATTTCACTTAAATAACAATGAATAGGTAATTATCATTGCCATTTAAGTGAAATTACTGAACTTAAATATACAAGCTTGATAAAAATGATCATTCTAGAAGAAATTTCAAATGGCACTTAGAGGCTTTTGCATCTGAACTCTTCATATATAGGCCTATATAGGCCTATGTATTTACAACAATACAAAGAGCAAATATATGTGTAATGTTTTACCAGATTTAGTGCTAGAATTATTGTCTTTTATTTGTTTCCCACTAAATAATGATATTTTTTTCACTAAATGTTCAGATTTTATACAATTATTGTGCACTTTTTCTAGACTAAATTTTTCTAGACTAAATTTTACTGCTGAGTTACCCACTAATCTAGTTTATAAAATAATTGTAGTCGTTATGATCATATATATATATTTGATTTGTTGTTTTTCTTTATAATGAAGTTGTCTGTATTAAGTAGATCGTGTTTAACACACAAACAAGAGATTATCAGTTCAACACACACAGTTATAGAAATTCTACTTTATTTTTTATTTTATTTTTTTTAACTGTGCTGGTATCGGTATCGGCCGATACTCACCATTTTTTCTGAACGATCTATTCCGATACCAAAAATTCTATCGGACATCCCTAATATTTTCTGGTAGCATCTAAGTTAATTCAGGAGCACTGTTGACATAGGCTTAGCTATACGTTAGCTTGATGAATTGAGTCGTTGAACACAGAGAGAACGCAATGTTAGCCAGCTAGCTAAAGCTCCAGGAAATTAAATTATTAGCTACGGAGCCATAATATTTTTGACTAATGGCTGAAGTTAAGTTTCTCCAGCTCTCCCCAGGTTGGCAAAAATGCATATCAAAATTCATCAGATTGATGCTTTAAAATATGGAATATTTAAAATTTTCTTGCGGGAGCATGCCCCCGGACCCCCCTATAGGGTAATATCCTTCTCACCTTTTTCACCCCTGACCCCTTTTCATGCTTGGGTAACTTTGGGCCAGCTTCTTGCCTAGCTACATTGTACAAAAATGATCTGTAAATGGGCTGTAAAATAAATAAAAATGTACTTTTTTGTTAAAATAAGTTGTCATGGGTCCTGCATACTATCCATATAGATCCGCCACCTATGTCCACCACCAATTTGATTGGCGTGGGGGGGGGTGTCTCTCAGTATATTTTCCTGCTTTTTTGTCCTTAGCCAATCACATGCCTGAGCACAGCTCTTGACCGATCAGAATCAAGGATTCGAACTGACCGTTTTATAAATCCACAAACTATTACATCAGGTGATCCCTGTTAATAAGATGTAAACGTCCATCCATATACAGCTGTAATTGACATCCTATTAATAGGGATCACCTGGTGTTTTAATAGTTTCTGTTAACATCACTTGCCTAATTTATTTCTTTTCTCAATTTTGTAGTTTTCTCCCTGAACCCACCCAACTGTCCCAGGACCAGTTCGAGGCGGAGGAGAGGTCTCGTGTTCAGAGGTCACAACCCACTCCTTCGGTCTCCACTCGCAGAGAACCTCCTCCCTACGGCTCCGGCAAATCATGGATGCCCCCGTCACTATGGTACTGCAATACAAGATTATTTATGATTTGATTAGAGATTATTTTTGGATGAATTTATATGTATGTATATATAAATATACACAAGGAGACCTGAAAGTAAAGTGGAACCGAATTAATAAATTGCTGTTGTTACCATTCAAATGAAATCTTCAAACTATCTGGAAATCTGTAAACTAATCCATCTTGAGNAAAATTTTGACCAGAAAAAAAAAACGACAGTGTTACCCTTACGTTTTTTTTTGGGGGGCGAAAAATTAAGTATCCCCAATCTTCTCAAAAACTCTGGATTCTGATAGAGGCACTGGTGATTCTAGGGGGTCAGGGCCACCCCTGAAAGCTCATTGGCCACCCCTGTGGCCACCCCAGATCTGATAGGTAGTTGGTCAAGTTTGTCAACACAAGAAACAAGAGAAATGCTGTCAATCAATGGTGACAGCTGATCAACCGATTTAGTTCCAGTTTTACCTTTTTTAATAACACAGTAATAGTCATACTGAGGCTCTGAGAGCTGATTTCTGCTCAGCAGACGTTTGGCCATGCAGGTCAGGTTACTAATGAGATGCGCGCGCTGGCTGCTGCTCTGTGAAACAGGTGGACAGTCTTGCAACAGCAACAAATACAACGATAAAAACGCGGGAATCTGTAGATTGAGAGGTATGGTAATTTAATGTTTAGTTATATTGTAGTTCCCTGTGAATGTGTAGGAAAACTGAAAAAGTCGAACTACACTGTACTAGCTAGATTAGCATCCTGAGAGAGTGCAGACGGTAAAGAGGACGCGTGCAGCTCTTAAAGGGGCCACACCTTATTTCCACTCATACATCGCCATGAAATATAAAACGCTATTTTCTGGAAGACAGATGGTGGTTTTTGCAGATGTGTGTGTTCAATTATAGCTAATGTTATATTTTTCGCCAACCAGTGTGTTAAATATAGTGTGACAGTAGATTTAAGTTAAAACACACAAAAAAAACAAGCTGTGACTTATTTATTTGCTCTGTGGTTTAAGGGGAGTTTAAAAAGGACTTTTTGTTTGTGTCAATTAGCTCATCTTCACAGTCCACATATATTTTTAGAAGTTTAAATAGGCAGAGTAAATTGCATTAAAATGGCACAAATGTCATAAGTTAAATTATGAAGAAGCATCTTGACTATTTATGATTTTGAGTCTTAACTTTTTGATTTTAAAAACGTATTAATGTATGCTGAATCAAAGCCAACGTTTCAATTTATACTTTCATCAAGGCCTTGGACATGAATACTGTCTGGGTTGAAAAACACTTTTTGCACATTTTCATACATCACAAGGCATCCTAATGAAATTATTCAGTCATCAGGCCACTCTCTGTGTTACCTGTGTTTGCTTTACTTATTTAAGTCCCCTCTTGTGGTTAAATAAAAACACTCCTGGCAAAGAACAAACTAAGAAATTCAAATTCCAGTATCTCTAACAAATTATATCTAAGCTAAATAATAACATAAACTAAACATGTAAAGAACAACAAATATTTTGATTTTTTTTTTTGACTAAGGAATGAGGAACACTTTTGAATAAGGTCCTATCTTTAAGCATGTTGGTTTGTCCTGTTGGATTTCTGTGTTTTCATGTAACCACAAGATGGTGCCTCAATTAGTAAAGCAAACTCAGGTAACAATACAGGTGACACAGATGATGAGCTGACGACTGATACATGTTATTGTATAGGATGAGTTAAGAGCAGTTTAATTTTGCTAATCTAATCTAACTTGTGAAGTGACAAGGACTTAAATCCACTACAAGAAAATAGCTCTTAGAAAATATTTACCCTATCCTGACCATAATTACTGATTAAAAATAGACATGTTAAAATAACCAGAGATACTTGAGGACTGTCTGTGATTGGTGGTTAGGACTGTTTTTAACAGGATAGACACTTTTATTTGACAGTTATGAGAAAGGAAATCATGGGAGAGAGAGAGGATGTGACATGCAGCAAAGGACCGGGATTTGATCCATGGTCGGCTGCGTATCGCATTTAACTTCGCTATGCCATGGCCACCCCACTCTAGCTTTGTGTCCCATCTTGGCCACCCCCCAAAAAATGTCCTGGATACGCCACTGCTCTCCACTGGAGCGTGTTAACGCAAACGTGTAAGTTTCACGTTTGAGGGGGTTAAACCGTGACATCTACACATTTTCCAAAGTGGACTATTTAGGCTGCTTCATTAAAAATGTGACATTTAGACGTTTTTTTCGCCGTGGATCGAGGCAAATGAATCCTTTTCACCTTGAAAATAATAAATGTTTTTTGCATTTTAAATAATAGACCATTTCTCAGTGATCGTCAATAAAACAAAATTCCATTTTTCTCGGTTTAATGAAAACCAATAGGTCGTGATGGTAAGTTTCAGTTTAAGTGTAAGTTTCACGTTTGAGGGGGTTTAAACCGTGACATCTACACGTTTTCAAAAGTGGACCAACGTTCACGTCTTGTCGTGATACCGGAGGGGTATTCCAGAAAGCAGGTTATGAGTACAGTACTTAAGTACAATTTTGAAGGATCTGTACTTTACTCGAGTATCATTTTTGGGGAGTACTCATGACTTTACTCAAGTATATTTGAGAGTGAAATATTGTACTCTTTACTCCAATACATTTCTATCCATAACCATGAGTAAAAAGTAACTACTTCTAAAAAAAAAAAAAAATGGAAATAAGAAAAATCTCGGAAACCCTCAAATTGTTGTTTCCCTCTCAAACGTGATTGGATTGTGCAGGATCCACTGATTGGGACAACCTATCAGCAATCACCTTCAGCTTTCCGGCAAAGTCAACTCCATGGTCAGATTTGTATAAGAGACCAAACCATGGACGGACGAAACCAATGGATGAAGATGCAGCAGGTCCATCCCGGGAATGTGCCAGCCCGTGGCCCCACCTCGCCAGACTATTTAAATTTTCTGAATTTTCTGAAATTTTCTTAAATGTTAAATAAAGCAACATGGTAAAAAGATGAATACGACTTGATTTTACTTTCAATTCCTTTTACATTCTCCAAGGTATTGACTTTAACATTTTTCATAACTCCATGTAGGACGTTTCTGTCCATAAATGTAAGCACTGTGGCAGTTGTAATGCAATATTTAGAAAATGTACTTTTGTACTCTTGATACTCTAGTACTTTTAAAAACAAGTACTTCAGTACTTTTACTCAAGTAGACATCTGACTGTAGTACTTTTACTTGTACTTGAGTCAAATTTAGCAAGGGGTATCTGTACTTTTACTCAAGTAATAAAGCTGTGTACTCTGTCCGCCTCTGCGGAAAAATAGACATTACTCATTAGGCTGCTTCATTAAAAACGTGACATTTAGACGTTTTCTTCGGCGCGGATCAAGGCAAATGAATCCTTTTCACCTTGAAAATAATAAATGTTTTTTGCATTTTAAATAATAGAACATTTCTCAGTGATCGTAGGCTACATAAAACAAAATTCCATTTTTCTCGGTTTAATGAAAACCAATAGGTCGTTATGGCAGAGGCGATTGCGTGTAGAATAGGTCAACACGGGTATCTCTCCACTGGAGCGTGTTAACGCAAACGTGTAAGTTTCACGTTTGAGGGGGTTAAACCGTGACATCTACACGTTTTCCAAAGTGGACCATTTAGGCTGCTTCATTAAAAACGTGACATTTAGACGTTTTGTTTCGGCGTGGATCGAGGCAAATGAATCTTTTTCACCTTGAAAATAATAAATGTTTTTTACATTTTTAACAATAGACCATTTTTTCAGTGATCGTCAATAAAACAAAATCCCATTTTTCTCGGTTTGATGAAAACCAATATGGTATAAGTTTAAGTTTCAGTTTAAGTGCAAATTTCACATTTGAGGGAGTGAAACCGTGACATCTACACATTTTCCAAAGTGAACCAAGTGATTACACGTCTTGTCGGCTGGAGAAATGTTGTTTTGGCCACTTTGTTTGATAAAATCACAACAATTTAATGTAAGCAAGAATGGGATTTGAACTCAGGTTTTCTTGATTGAAGCCCAACGCTTTATCAACTGAACCACTGAGTCTGTTAAGTTCAAGGGTTTATTGGATGGGTTTTTATTATAGGTTTGGTTTTATTTGTTGGAAAAATAAATATAAAAATATAATTTGACACAAGAGGGCAGTATAGCCCTATTTATGGTTTTGTTAAACCGTGACATCTACACGTTTTCCAAAGTGGACCAACGTGATTATTTCATGTCTTGTCGTGATACCGGGTGCGGCTGGCTTGACCGTGTATTTTCCACGTGCGGCCCACTTGACCGCAGTCTCAGAACAGCGCATCAGCAGTGAACGCAAACATGTTTAACCGGCAAGGCTTTAAGCACATGCAAATTAACTTTTGTGAACTCGCTGAACTGATGTAACGTTAGCCGTTCCTCTGCGTTAATATTGCGAGTATTTGTCGCGTTGTAAGTTACACTAATGGCAGTGCTGTTGAGACGGAGGTGTCAGAACTGCAACTGACAGAATGCACGATATTTCTACAAAAGCAGTCAGCAGCTTGATTGGAGAAAGAATCATATAGCGCAAATTTGAACTATATCGATATATCGCCCAGCCCTGGTGACCTGTGATGTTCTTGTCAACTGACGACGATACTCAGCGCGAGAGCGACTGATACGAAATTGAGCAGGTGAACAAGCTGAACCAATTAGACATTCTCTCTATAGACATTTCACAAGATGTAAACAACACTGGTCCAGAAGCACTTCCTGTTTCAGTTTGTAACTGCTTTCTTTATTTCACAAGAAAACATCTTAAAAATGTTTGTTTAACTTTTTGATTCAGTTTTACATGTTCTGCTGGTTGTGTTTTATCCCAGCTTTTATGTAGTGTTAAAAAACTGAAACAGGAGTGCTTCTGGACCAGTGTTGTTTACATCTTGTGAAATGGTCTATATACGTCCTTGTTGATACTTTGAAAGGAACTTTCTGTACGTCAGCCAGTTATGGGTTATGTGCTCTTATTCTCTCCTTTTCAGTCCGGCTGCCGACACCAGTCCCCCTCTTCTTCTTTTTTTTTTTTTTTTAACAGATCTGCATGATTCACGTAGGTCACATTTTCAGGTCGGAAAATCCGGAATTCCGGATTAATCCGGAAAAATCACATCCCTGATCAATAAAATAGTAAATTAAAATCCTCTGGGGGTGGATGGGACTAAACGTGATAAACCAATCAGCCAAGGTCCAATATTCAAGCAATGTCTGCCTGTGCGTTGACTGCCTCGGAGAATGGAAAATTAGAATAAATTGTGCAAAGTGTCCATAGCAAAGGATGGGGCTGGTGATTGATTTCTGGTAATTAAAGGGATAGTTTACTTTGAAATTTATTTTTGATATGTTTTAGCTTACCTCAAGGCCATCCAAGATGTAGGTGTCTTTGTTTCCACAGTATTTTCAATTTTGACATTTTGCCATCATCATTCTGCCAGTCATATAATGGAGGTCTATGGTCACCACCTCAAAGAGCATGCACAGAGAAGTCCAAATTAAACATGATTTAATGACTCGTAAATGTAAGTACACATTGATGGCCTAAGACACGAAATGAGCGGTTTGTGAGAGAAAACAAACAGTATTTATATCGTTTTTACCTCGTGTAGCCACAGCCATGTCCAACTGAACCGAACTGAACCGTGTCCAACGTCCCGCCGGAAGTGATTGCTTTCGTGTGTACGTCACTCATTGTTTACACAGAGATTTCGGAAGTTTTACCTTTCACTGTGAAGATCTAAACATATTTAGATGTACAGAAAATCGCAATGGAAGACGATTTTGATATATCTAAATATGTTTAGTGAAAGGTAAAACTCCTGAAATCTCTGTGTAAACAATGAGTGACATACACACGCAAACGATCACTTCTGGCGGGACGTTGGACACGGTTCAGTTCAGTTCAGTTGGACATGGCTGTATTATATGACTGATAGACAACAACGGTTTGACCGAAAAATATTAAAATTTAAACTACTGTGGAAACAAAGACACCTACATCTCGGATGCCCTTGAGGTAAGCTAAAACATATCAAAAATTAATTTTAAAGTGAAATATCCCTTTAACAATTACAAAATAACAGGACAGAGATGGGAGTGAGGGAATGGTTAATTTATTTGTATGCACTGCAAGTTGTACTCACATCAGACATAAGCATCCAGAACCTTCCCCACTCCTGGTGTCTTCTGCTGTTGGAAGTACTATGATGTTCTGACTCCTGTTGTCTACGGCATCTGGCAGCTTCTCCTGGATAGGAATTCGGTCAGCTCACTGAAATGCGAGAACAGGCCCATGACGCGCTTTACGTCAATAACAGGACAAATACATACAAAGAGCCATAACTACTTGTATAGGTAGTTTATTTAAGTTCAAACCTATTTGACAACATATTACCACAAAAATAAGTAAATCAACAGACCACAGAGCAGACCTCGCTCGCTCGCTCGCACTCACTCTTTTTCTCTCGTGTTCACCCTCATCACTCTCTGCATAACGGTTTAAACAAACAACAACAATAAATAAATGTTGTGTGCTGATCAAGAGTTTTGTGCAAGCAATTTAAGGTCGCGACGCTTGTCCCATAACGTTAGCTGGCTTCATTCGGTGATTGAAATAAATATTATTAACATTAGTTTTGCAGTATAGAGAAACGATATTGAACGCTCCGAGCGAGCTTGTAACTTTTTCTTGGCATGAAACAGTAAATAACCAAACCAGTGGAAGCCTGCAGTGCATGAAACTGTTGTAACTAACTTAATCAAACCTATCATGCAATAACTAAGTTATACCCAGTCTATGGTTATACCAGGCAACAGCGCGCCGCGTCCAGTCGGAAAGCAGACAGCCGCGCTACCGCGGGGGTGTTTTTCCACATTCGAATATTCATTTTCAGTTTTTAAAACTTTTTGAATATATATTCGAATTTAGAATATTCTTTGACAGCCCTAAATGAGATTCGAGCTAGCTAGCCAATCCATCCAAACAGTGAAACCATATTGACGTTAACGTTACTTCAGGCAGATTAAAATAGCATCAATTTGTGAAGAACAAGGTTGCAAATGTTAGCAATTACCAGTAACGTTACGTACCCGATTTCAATGGACTGATGGAAGAATAAATGTTATCTAATCAAAGCAGACGAAACCGTCCATCCACTCAGATAACGAGAACTAATAACGTTTTATTTACGCTATAAAAATACATGTGTAACGGTAACAGTAAATTACATAACGTGAAGATAACTTACCTTCGTCCCAGAATTGCTTCTTTTCCGTCTTCTTGAATGACGGCTTACTCCCAGAATGTACGTTTAGAACTAACCGCATAAAAATTCAAAATTCAGACCGCGAAGATCCCATGATGCAACGCGGTGGCTGTAAAACCATTGTAAAACTCCGTGAATACAGTGAAATTACAATAATAATACAGGACTGTCCATTAATTTCCCATGGTGCATTGCCTTTTACAGGTAAAACGCAAATACAATACATTGTTGTAAAATTTCCTGTAAAAATTACATCAATTGCTAACAGTGTAGTTTAACAAACTGTTTTGTCAGTCTGGTGGGGAAAACATTTGCATGTGAAAGCCATGTGTGCATTCGGTGCATTCATTTCTACGCTGTGCAGGTTAGCCTACATTATTTGAATGGATATGTCTAATTATTCAAAAAAGGAGCTATTAATTTTTGTAAACAATTAACAAGAGATTTTGATGATTTACTGATGGACTGGGAGTTGCACTTGTGGTTTATTTAATTATTTATTTGATTATTTTCCGTGTAGCCTACTGCAGTTGTGCCATTGTGGGTTCTTAAAATATTTTCTTTTGGTTATTTCGAATAATGTCTACGTTTTTTACAAGTTTAATTTTTAACAGTTTTCTCTGTCGTACATTTGCCTTTAGTTGTCTATTCAAATGAAAAAGAGAGTAAATATTTTCCAAAGTCTTAATTTATAATAGGCCCATTATTGCACGTGCGAAGACTTATCTCGTTGTCTTATTGCGTTCTGTTTTAAAAACAAGATTTTGTTTTATTTTTTACTTAAATCAAATTATTTGGCAACTCTTAACCGGTTTAATAACATTAATAAGCAAATATAGGCTTTTTTTTCTAAGCCTTAGTTTAGTAGTGTTTGCTAATGTCTTAAAAAAGTGTTACTGTAAAGTGTCACCGTTTTATTATTAGCCTATTAATATTAACACATTATACAGTAGGATAGCCTGTCTATATTTTAGTCCAGAAAAGAGTATGAAACGTAGCAGTACAATCGGTAGGCTAGCATTTCCGTTGCAAAACATGCGTAGGCCAATTAGGCTATTTTTTTTTTCCTTTCATTTTTCCAATTAATGATGTTTATAAATGGCTTTAAACAAATAGGGATGAATAAAATCGTGAAGAGCGCAAGAAAAATAACATGCGCTCGAAAGAAGAATAAAATCACACGATACACAAACAAAAAATGCAATGTCTTGAATATTCTGTCTCGGTCTGTACGTTCACCATTTTTCTTTAACCCTGTCATTAAACTACGTCACATATTGCATATCAAAGAAGAGCAGAGACACGGACACGGTGAGATTATTCTCAGGAACAGAAGACCGTCAAATATGATGTTATAGTGTTTGATTTGGATTTTCACCCAAGAAACTTCAGTTCCAGTGGTTTAGAATACAAGTGTAATCTCATGTCATCTCTGGAGTACATGAAAAAGGATTGTTTTGCGTCTGGGACTCTGTCATCGGCCTCTCTGAAAGGGACTTTAACTAAATTCAACAGCCGGAGACCTAAAGCTCGAAAGAAGATCTCACCCCAGAAGAAAGAGGAGCCAGAAGCAGAATGTGACTTTTGCAGGTAATGCACAATTTCAATATTTATTTACGAAGAATATGCTTCGTAAAATTGTTTTAAGTAGTAATTAAGTTAAATAATAAATATGAATTGAATGGATATATGTGTTGTCAATTTAACTATGATAGTTCAATATTATGTTGTTTTATTTTTATTTCATAAAACAAGCCTACCCTTTGAGTTTAAAGCAACCAAATAAATTATTTATCGAATTACCTTATACCACATTAACAAACAGGGTGCTTAATATCTATTATCTGGCTTAATTTTATCTCAAGTGGTTGATATTGGAAACTTAAGTTACATTTAAAGTGTATGAATTTATTTATTTATTTTTTTAGATGATAAAATACAATTCTGCTAGAGCTTTTTGTAGAACTAACATGCCCTTCTGAGCCTCTATTTGTGATACATGAGTTGGTGTGTTGATGATGTTAAGTCCTCTGCAGGTGTCCTTGCAGAGTTATGACTGCAGGCAATATAACAATGGGCATAGAATTAGAATTTAACTGGCATTAAAATGTAATTTCAAAATTGATGAACTTATTGAACTGAACTGAACCAGTACTGAACTGATTTCAGATGAAAATTACAGTATTGTCTTTTGAGAGCTGCTTTACAGCAGAATTTGAATTGGTTTAATAGTTGTTGTTTTTTTAATTGGTTTAATAGTTTTTAATAGTTTTGGTTTAATAAAATCATCAATCTTCATTGATGATTTTATTTTCCTTTATTACCGTGAAGCACTTTGAAACAATATATATTTATTGTAAATATAACAACATACACTGAATGAATAACCTGGGTCGCCATGATTTTACCAAGTAAGACATTTTTATTATTATTATTTAACTTTATTTAAGAAAAGTCAAATTAAAAAATTATTTTACATGAGTGTCCAGGCCAAGATAGGCAGCCGAGTTTGCATACACAATTATACAAAAAGTTGCAACATACTGTACAATACTAAATCCAACATAAAACAAGTTAAAACATGTACACACTATTAATTCAAGTTATTGTAGTAATTTTTTTTTTTAAATTACTATAAAACACCAAGGTTGTTTTTTTTTGTTTTGTTTTTTTTTAGCTTAATCTCAGTCTGAAGAAGATTCCAATTCGAGGGACAAGGGGAACAAGGGGAATTTCTGTTGAATAATCCAACAAAATTAAGAGGGCAAATAACCTAATATGCCTTTATGTATCAATAAATATCAATTTGAATATTCAACAAAGGCCAAGTTACTCTTTTGTATAGTCCACAATGGTGTTTTGAAAATTTACAATCAGTTATAAATCTCAGAGCAACATTGTTCAGAGCATCCGGCGAGAAGGTAAGAGGGAATATGCTGATATATTACATCCCTATGATCAAAAAACAGTGAAAACGTAGCGAACTTTAATTTCTTCCTCACATCAAATAAAAAAAGTAAGACTTATTTCTACAATAAAACCCTAAGAGTTTTTGCCTCAAATAATTAATATGTGAACCAAAACGTAATTTGTTACTGATAGTGTGCTCTAACACTGGTGCAATCTGACTCCCCAGAGAAGTCAAAAGAGTGATGGAATTTTCTTAAGAAATTTTAGTTTGCGAATAACATGTATTTTTTTCCAATATTTAAGACCGGCTTTAAAGCACAAAACCATTTTTGGACGATATCAAAAGCTGCTAAGTGGGAACTGAATAGTAACATCTGCTTAAATATTAAACCTTGCATTATCAAGGGACATATATATATATATATATATATATATATATATATATATATATATATACCATTTAAGTGAAATTACTGAACTTAAATATACAAGCTTGATAAAAATGATCATTTTAGAAGAAAATTTCAAATGGCACTTAGAGGCTTTTGCATCTGAACTCTTCATATATATATATAATGTGTGTGTGTGTGTGTGTGTGTGGTGTGTGTGTGTGTGGTGTGTGTGTGTGTGTGTGTGTGTGTGTTGTGTGTGTGTGTGTGTGTGTGGTGTGTGTGTGGTGTGTGTGTGTGTGTGTGTGTGTGTGTGTGTGGTGTGTGTGTGTGTGTGTGTGTGTGTGTACTGAAAAATAGTGGCCCCAACACAGATCCTTGAGGACTCCTTTAGCAACCTCCATAGGATCTGACTGAATACCTTCCACCTGTATACATTAAGTTCTTTCCTTTAAATGTTCCTAGATCAACATCTATTGTTGATCCAGGAACAACATTCATGAAGCCCCCGTTTTCTAAAGGAGGGAACAGAGAAGTCTAGTCGGTATATCGACTGAGAGCCCAATCATCTTCGAATGTAACTAAACGAGCCAATGAACATTGGCAGGCGAGAAACCATGCCCCAAAAAGCAGGTAAATAAGGAAGCCTGCAAATCTAGCCCATTCATAGTTTCACTGAGGAGCCGAGTTGATAACTCGGCCGCTCAGCGGTGGTACAGAAATTGTGGCGATGGGATGTGACATCTCCGTTCCCTCCTTCAGGGTGTTACAATAGGAACCTAGATGTTCCCGTTCAGTCGCTAACATTTGACTTCACCGAGAATGTACCAACGAAGTGCGATCCCACTTGGACTTTGAAGTCTCTAGGGTAGCTCCAGCCCAGTTAGAGGTGAGACAATACCGGACAGAGACGGCAGAGCGGACTCTGCCAAAGGAAAGACATAGGCTCGCCGATAGGGAAGCCGTACCGTAGGGGAATAAACAAATGAGATCCCCCATAGGGGTATCACAACAGATGGGCACCTAGTCTAACACAGGGATCAACCATTAGGTGTACTTACGAGTGACAAGCCTGGTGTTGGACGTCTCTACCACATCTGACTGCTGAGGGTGCTGGAGGAACTGTTCAAGTATTTACAGTTTTCAACTATACTATTAGTCTTGAAAGCGCAGCTCATATAATGGATTTCTCAGTTATGTCTAATTTAAGTCTGTGAAGAAGAATAAGCGCACATATCCAGGTCATTAAGAGGGGAAATCTTGGGCACATATCCAGGCACGATTCTTCGCCTGAAAATTCCTGCAATTCCCCTAACCTCTTGACTGAAGCTAGTGCAGTCAGAAGCACGGTCTTAAAAGATAGAATTTTTAAGCTCGACAGACTGCAATGGCTGAAACTGAGCTTGTTGCAGGGCCATTAAGACCAGATAGAAGTCCCAAGAGGGCGAGGAGGATTTAGTTTTCTCCCGCCCCTTAGGAACCCGTGATCAGTACGTGCTTTCCCAGGGACTTCCCATCCATTGTACCATGCTGTGCGGCAATAGTGGCAACATACTTTTAGGGTGGAGACAGACGGCCTTCGCTCCAGCCCTTCTTGTAGGAAGGAAAGCACAGCTCTGACCAGGCATCCCCGTGGGTTTTTTTAGTGAGAAGAGCAAGACAAAACAGGTTTCACTTCAGAGCATAAGTGTGCCTCGTACAGGGCACTTGTGCTGAAGTGATAGTGTCTACAACCTCAGGGGGAAGGTCGTCTTAGTCCTCTTCGTCCCGTCCAGAGACCACACGTGGAGGTTTCAGAGGTCCGGACACGGGTACCATAAGGTACCCCGTCTTTGAGAAAGTAGATCCTTCCTTCATCGCGGAGGGAGGAGGGCCGTCGCGAATAGCATGAGTTCTGGGAACCAGGTCCATTTGGGCCAATCCCAGGGCCAGGACCTGCTCCTTGTCCGCCCTGACTTTGCACAGTGTTTGTGCAAGAACTGGGAGAAACTCATACTTGCGTAGGCCCCCAGTCCAGCTGTGTGCCAGGGTCTCCTGCACGATTGAGCTGGCCTGGAATATACATTGCACGAAGCAACCTCAGATGCTTTTGGCTCCAGAGGAGAAGATGGCGGGCGAGTTGCGACATGCAATGGGAGCATAGACCCTCTTGATGATGTACGCAACGGTTTGCAGTGTTGTCCTCTTATGAAACAATCAGAGCGGCGTTACTCCAGGACGGTTATGATGGGACAATGGGGCCTGCCACAATCGGGAAATCTCTTCATGCACTTCCAGGAAGAATGGCACTGGCACTTGGGCACTGATGGTCAGTGTGTGCAGCCCTGATAAACTAATCATCTGACCTCAAGGACACGTTGGAGGTATCCAAATTGGGCAGTGCAACCAAGTCCTCATCCCAGAGGACACTAGCCCACCATCCGATGCAGCGATCGACATCTGATCCTCTGCCGGAGCCCTGAATTAAACGCTAGGTCCCTTGAGAAGGACAAGCAATCTCCCCCAGAAGCTCCACAGTTTGCAATGCGCGTAGAGGACTAAGGGGGCTGTGGAGATTGACTCTGCAGCTTGGGCATCACTGTGATCCTCAGGTCACCCTGGCTATTCCCCAAAGTAGCCCTGTTCTGAACACCAGAAGAGGAACTAGATCGGGGCAGAACAGAGGGGACTCTACCTCTTTGCAGGCAATCGAGTCTTGACCGCAGCATCACAATGGTCATCTTCCTGCAGTGGGTGCATTACTCAACCAAAAACACTACCTCAGCATGCTTTAATCCCAAACATGTGAGGCAGTGACCGTGACTGTCAGATGGAGCCAGGTAACAACCGCATCGGGAAACACACAGATGGAATGACAGACATCTTTAAAAAGAGACAGTGTCACACCCATACTGCTCTTTTTGGGAAATTGCTCTTTTTAAAGAGCTGAAGCGTACAGGGGACCTGGCCACCACACAGACTAAGCAGGAATTTAAAGTGCAGCCTGCGGCTGTGATTAAGAAATACTCTTTTAGATAGAAAATGTGCCCTCTTTTAAGCGAACACCGCTGCAGCACCGTCACACCAACACCAATGAAGTGCTTCCCAGATTCGTATATACTTAAACTATGATTAGAGCTGAGGTGAAATGCTCGGCTACGATGCGAAAAGGTGAATGGGCTAGATTTGCAGGCTTCCTTATATACCATCTTTGCGCGGTGTGGTTCGCAATGCAAACCACGCCTGCCAATGTGCATTGGCTCGTTTATTTACAGTCAAAGATGATTGGGCTCTCAGGCGAGATCCCAATTCATTGGTATGTTTTTCGACATGATGTCTAACATGGCACACTGAAAGGGAATGATAGCCAAGAAGAATGGTGCAGAAGCTCTAACCCTTGTTTAAGCCTAAACTTGACATTAACCACAAAAAATATCTCTCAAAATTTGATTGGTTGATTGCAATTTTGTTCCAGGAACATGTTCTACTTGGTGAGATCACGTTAGACCATAAATAAAGGTGACTTGACAGCATGTTCCACTAAGGTTTTTACAACCACAAAAGTGAAATACTTTAAATACTCACCATGTAT